>LWDY01000029.1:0-687490 GCA_001624995.1 Puccinia horiana | reverse complement strand
AATTGGACACCATCTTGCCACTATCACCAATTGAAAAAGAAGACACAAAGAAACGGTCAGTTGACGAGGTAGATTTCTTTCCGGACACAACAGAGTCAACATCGGATGAGTTGGCAATTTATCTTGGGGGTAACTATAAGTATCCCCCATCTCAAGCAGCCCTTAGTTTGAAATGGTGGAAGGTATGTAGACTTCAAATTCATGCTCATCTTTTATAGCTCTAGTCTAATCTAATTTAAAACAATCATTTTTTACAGGACCATGCCCAGGGGTTCCCTGTTCTATTCCTTCTGGCTAGGGATTATCTTGCTTGCTGATCAACCTCTGCAAGTGTTGAACAATGTCTCTCAGCTGCTGCTGACGTTTGTGGCCAAGATTGAGGTGGATTATCAGCAAGAACAATTGAGAGATGTGTAAGTTCACATCTATGGATGCTCCAGGGAATAAAGCCTGATGGGCTGTTCCATGCAGCTAAAGATATCATCTCAACTGCGGACAAAGATGACCATGAAAGTTCCCACAAAAGATTAGGAGGATCCACTATGTTTTTTTTTTAAATAGAACTACAATGTCAATGATACAAATAAAACAGAAAATCACCTTTGATACCACCGATCCGGTATCAGTATTGTATTGCTTTGAGATACAATAAATTTTTCATAAAATTTGTGTATTGTAAATTGTGATACAATACTAAGTATTGTATTGTGTCAGCCGATACAATATGCTGGATTGAGACTGAGGTGTATTGGCTGATCAATACAATCCCAATACAAGGCTAAGTATTGCATCTTATTGTATCTGTTTGGGTGTTGACGTAGGGCCATTTTAAGCATGTTGCTAAAATGGATGATGCTTGTGAGATTATGTTTTAACATAAATTGACATCAATTTCCCACAAATTTATGGGAAATCGATTTAAGCCCATTTCTTGTCTTTTTTTTTTAACTGGGGTCAAGCACCTATGTGAACTGGGCTATTTAACTCATGAAGTTTCCTTTCAAGAGGTAATCAAGTCAAAGAATTTCTTTTTTTTATGAGGAAAATGATATCATGATCAGGCCTCAAGAAGAAATTGGAAGAACAAAATCAGAAAAACAACAAATAAATAGGGTCTTTGACACGCGACCCCCTGGGATTGAAGGTGTGACCCACCCTATGTCCTCAGGACGGATGGGTTGGGTTGCACCTTCAATCCCCCTGTTGAAATGGGGGGTAGCAGGTCGAATTATCAACCCTCGGCAAAGGGTACAGGCCCCACCCACCCGCCAAGCAGGTTTCCTCCTCGGCGCAAAGGTACTGTCAGTACCTCCTTGGTGGGTAGGTACGCTCCTTGGCCAACCGGTACAGTCTGTACCAGCCGACAGAGGAGGAATCCTCCCAATGGATGGTACAGATAGTATGTTGCCACCGAGGAGGGTTGCTCCTTGGCGGGCAGGTACTGTCTGTACCTTCTTCCAGGGAGGATTTCTCCTTGGTCGGCTTGTACAGACTGTACCGGTTGGCCGAGGAGGAATCTACCCTGACGGATGGTGCAGCCTATGCCTGCCCGCCAAGGAGGTTTCCTCCTTGGTTGAAGGTACTGACAGTACCTTCCCACCAAGGAGGTTTCCTCTTTGGTTGAAGGTACTGACAGTACCTTCCCACCAAGGAGGAGCCCTCCTTGGCGGGTAGGTACGGGCTGTACCATCCATCGGGAGGACTTCTCCTCAGTCGGATGATACAGACTTTACCAGTAGGCCAAGGAGAAATCCTCCCCAACGGATGGTACAGCCTGTACCTACCCGCCAAGGAGGTACTTACATTAACTTCCTGCCAAGGAGGAAACCTCCTTGGCAGTTAGGTACAACCTGTACCCTTCACCAAGGCTCCTCCTCGGCGGAGGGTCGATAATTTGACCTGCGACCCCACATTTTGACAGGGGGATTGAAGGTGCAACCCACCCCAACCTTCCTGAGGACGTAGGGTGGGTCGCACCCTCAATCCCAGGGGGTCGCGTGTCGAAGACCCAATAAATAATGCATTACTTTGAAAGAATCAATCTTCATACTCCTACTATGGAAGAGGGATGCAAGTTCTCAAGCCCAGGATGACCAAGCAAATCATACAAAAGAAAGTGTGTAGGTTTAATAAAAGCAGAATATAGGTACAAGCTGAAAGAACCCAAGCAGACAGGACTATCTATCCACAATTTCCAAGTTGTTTGTAATTTGTGGAGTCAATTTAGCCACATTGGATTATCCTAAAATGGGTGCCTGCGCAGGCAATTCCTTGTCGGGGGGGATTGAGAGAGGCCCGCATTATGAGGGGAAAATGAACACACAGTCCGAAAGCATTTGAAACAAACTGGTTCAAGCATATCAAGACTTAGGGAATGGCATAGTTAAGACTTGCATGGTGGGTTTTCTTTGTAATCGATCACTCTAATCACTGTCAAGGGGGCCATGCACGGTAAACGGGAGGTACCGAGTGTGGGTCAGTGTAGAAGAGTCGTAGATTGTTGTTTGCCGGCCTTGAGAAGTCTGACCTGCATAGAATTCACAAGATCTGACAGTCAGAGGATGAATAGATGAATCTAGCATATTGTAACTTCGGGGCTCACCTTGCGCTCATGGAATGCTTGTGCCTTGATTTTTAGCTTGGCTTCGAGGGTGTCAACAACACCTTTGGAGCCCCAACAATACGTGTGACTCAGTCGCTTGATAGTACATCCCTTTGACCCAGGCTTGAATCTGAGTACCCACAAGGCTTGGGGGACGGCCGTCTTCTCCTCAAGGTTGTAGGGAGGTGGCATACCTTCGAAGAGTTTTGATCGTTGCAGTGCAGCGGCAGCTCAGACAATTGCGTGAGGAGTCTTGTAGAGGATTCTGGAAGGGGCTCGGAGGTGGAAGTGACTGATCTTCTTACCAAATGTCTCTTGTGCATGTGATTGGACCAGAAAAGCTGTGAAGAGTTATGGGGGCAGGTTTTCGAGATCAAAGAAGTGACAACAAAAGCATTAGTCTTCTGCCCATTGGTGTGACTGAACAATTCGGGCAAGCAACAGACCTTCAAACAACAAAAGCAGCAGGGCACATGTTCTTGGCCTACCACGAGTTGGAGAGAAAGCCAAAGGAGTTCTCGGTCAGTCGATAGGTTGGCCTGGAGTGGAAGTGTCGAAAATCCTTTTTGCGCGCATTAAAGTGGGGACGTTGTAGGACTCCTGTGGGACACTAAATGTTTATTCGGTGAAAAGTTCCTATAAGGGGGAAATAAATTGATGATAGGTTGAAAGGCTATAACAATTTATGGGTGGTTTGAAAGACCTGCCCCTTGATGGTACTATACAAATGTGAAAGGACTCTTAAAATCAATATTTAAAGATAGAGTTACTAAGTATAGTAGTCTCTATCAGACCTAGATCAATTAAAATCAATACTATAGCAGACTAGTGATAACTTTGGATAATAGTGGATAATACAATCCAGTGGGATTGATTATGTGAAATAATGTAAAGAGACTAGTAATACTTGTGGGTGATGATTGGTGATAATATGAGATGATGATGATGATGAAAACTGATGATGATAGATGTTGATGTTGATAACTGATGATAAATTGTTATTGATGGTGATGATTGATGGTGATGATGATAATAGCTGATAAACTGTTGTTGGGGTGATAACAAATCTGTTATGGATGATGATTTCTGATAATAATTGTTATTTGATGATGATGATGATGATTGGGTTGGTGTTTTATGTTTCTAATACTATCACTTTCACTCTGCTAATACTCTGATTGAAACTACTACTAATTTTCCAATTTATCCTTTAGGTAGGGACCCAATATGCTGCTCCACTGAGACTGATAGATGGATGGCGTGATGATTGGGTTGATGTTTTCATGATGCTACTAATACTACTACTCTGATCAAAACTACTACTGATTGTTCAATTTATCCTTTAGGTAGGGACCCAACTCTTTGGATGGATGGGGAAAAGAGAAATATGGTGGGGAGAGACCCTCCTTTTATATTGAAGGGGGGGAAGTTTTCTGCAGGGGGAATGTTCTGTGCCCTGTGTCCTGGTTGCTAGGCAACCCAAGCCACACAGCACAGCATGATGTCATGGTTGCTATGCAACCCAAGCCACACAGCACAGCATGATGTCACTGTTGGTATGCAACCCAAGCCACACAGCACAGCATGATGTCACTGTTTCCACCCAAGCTGCAGTGCATTGCATGATGCCCTTGTTGCCAGGCAACCAAGCCCCACTGCCCATGCCAGAACCTTCCATCTGCTGCCCACCACACTTCACTCCTTCTGCCCTCCTTCCCATATAATTCCTTCCTTCTTCCTTCCTCCTCTTGCTGAAATACTGAATCCTAGTGGATCCTAGACCCTATTCCATCCTGATAACACCATTCCTCCTGAGATACCCATGGTCCTCCCTTCCATTCCTGCTAGTGCCAAGTCCTTGATATTTGATTGTTGTCCTTCCATGCTGTATGTAAGGATGATGTAATGATTACTCCTCTTATAGACTTTCCTGTGCATGCATCTATCACATCACAATACCTCTTCCACTTGCTTTTGGCATTGTAACGTTCTGTAGCACAATTAATGAGATTGTAAGGGAAAAGCAGTCGGATTTGAATTTGGAGGTAGTCCCATATTTTGAAGTGGGCAAGGCAGTTCGGCAAGTTGATCACCGTACTGAAGGCTGATTTGGTTGATTTGGTGGCCTATGGAAAAAGACAGGATAGATCATTAGCACACTTCGATAAAATGCTACACATACAGGCAAAGTATTCAAAGTAAAGCATGAGCTCAGCAAACAAGAAGAAAACCTCATTGGTCAAAGCCATCACCCTGACCAATGAGGAAGCCTCACCGGTCAGGTTAAAAGCTAACCCTGACTGATGTAATGCTGTACCCAAACAGATCAGGCGCTCTTATTGGTTTGGGTAAAGCCTTTACCCCAACCAATGAGGCTTCCTCATTGGTCAGGGTCAAGCCACACCCTGACAGATGAGGAAACCTCACTGGTCAGGGTGAAGGAAAGCGAAACAGAAACTACTCATAAAACTGGCCTGATGAGCGGTGATGTCCAGCAATTGCCCATTCAAGTTGAAGTTATGCGTTTTGTGTACCACCAAGAAAATTAACGACAAGTCAAGGGGTCTGGTTCTGTAAGAAAGGAGGCAAAAAGAAAGGTGTTGTCAGTTTATGATATGAATGGGGACGTGGCATAGGGGTTGGAACAACAAGCAAGAGGGCACTTTACCAGGGCCTGAATCCCATGAGGAGAGTGGTAGGCCCTCAATGAAACACATAAATAGACGAGCATGGTGGGAAAGTTTGAATCATGCCCCCCTTTGCCGTTGCTTGTCGCGCGGAGGGAGGTATCACCGGTGAACCTCCTTTCCTTTTGAACAAGCGGGGATTTGAGCTGAACCACTTGGCCTTGTTTGATTAAGGGAAAACCACGCACCTGAAAACGGTGAATCTGTGGTTTTATTATACTTTGATTATTGGTGAAGGATGACGAGCTAGTTTAAACGTTATTGAGGTTTGGGGAATTTGCGCCCAAAGGCTTAGAGTAGGAAAAATGGGATTGGCTGTAACTGTGCAGAAACTTGTCACAGCTGGACCAAATTTTAAGGGCAAGAAGATAAAAGTAAAATGGGAAGTCCATTAAGTTGTGTTGTGGGATAATCAGCTGGTTTAAAAGTTATTGAGGTTGGGGAATTTGGGCCCAAAGGCTTAGAGTAGGAAAAATGGGATTGGCTGTAACTGACTCAAGATGGACCTTGACAAAACCTCCGACTTTGTGAAGAAAGGGTTGGTGCGACAAACAAATTGGGAGTGCTGCGTGGATGGAAGTGGTCCACCCTGATCAGCTACAATGCAGGTGTTAAGAAATTTAATCAGTACAAGAAAATGGTGGGCCAAACGGTGTATCTCCTCCCAATAACTCCAAAAGATGTCTGGGTTGGACAAGGCGAGAACAAAATGAAAGGGAAGAAAACCACCGCAGTTTCTCTCAATAGATTATGATATCTCCAAGCGCTGAAGGCGTGGCATACATTCCACAATGCCACGTACCCGCTTCACACGGAAACTCGAGTCAAATTGATGCTCAAGGCGTCCGGTAATGTAGACGCATTCCTGCCGAAGATACCCGAGAAACTGTCGGTGGCTGTAGGAGATCTAGAGGCCTTGCCGATACACCTGACCAGGAAGGGTCCTGAAAGCAAGGCTATACGCTAACTTAACTAAATCCCCCTGGGTGGGGGGTCCTCTTTGGGAGGTGCTTGTAAGGACTGGCTATGTCCTTCACTGAGCTGAGGGGAACGGGGCACGGAACAGGCTAAGGAGGCAGGGAAATTTCTAAGACCAAACACGGAGCGCTTGTATTTCTGGCTCAGAGAGAAGTAGGGGGTCAGCTCTCTCGTACAATGTAAATAAGAAGGAACATAAGAAATGAAATGAATGAGACTTACCTGGCTCAGAGAGAAGTAGGGGGTCAGTTCTCTGCTGAACCAGGAAGCGAATGATGACAAGGAAAACAAGAAGGAATGTGACATGTACTTGTAATCCTTGTGAAACCCTGACAGAGGAGGGAGGGGGTTTACAGCGCTCCGCGAGGTTACCGGCTCCTCCCGCCAAGGGTGGGCTTGAGTTAAGTTAGGGCTTCCCGCGGTGAGCATAGGATGCTCCGTCCTGCTCTGTCCCCGCCGCCGAGCGAATGGATTACAAATAGCCATAGCAGTTACATTTCATGTAACCCCTGTGTACCAATTCAATTTCTCGGTTCAATGTTTCTTCTCAATCTTATCTATTTATATCTTCCATTGAATTGAAAGAAGAGTAGGCTCTGGAAGCCCAACAATCCCTGTAACATTTGCCGTGGCTCAATTCATGCAATGCCATCAATGGTCTCAAAATTCAGGCTGAGTGACTGGCAGCCACTCAACCCGAACTCATCCATCAGCCGCCATGAAGGCTATCACCACTCTATCGATCGTCCTGCTGCAGGTAGCCATCCGATGCAGAGCATGGATGGATTTGAAATGCTCGGCTCATGAGCACTACGATTATCTCCAAAATGAGCACTTGAGTGCTGAGGCCAACTATCTACTTCACGATGCCATATATGCCCAATCAAATCCTGCTTCTTTTACTCCTGGTATCTCTCTACATTCGCAACCAACCCCCGTCATAAATGGCCACTCCGCGCACTCCACGAACCAGGCAGGCAACGGCAGAAGCCCATCGACCAATGTTCAGTCTGTCAACTCCCTCTATGGGACAGAAGACGTTCCCTGGCCCACCATCTCGCCTAGCGTTTTAGTTACTATGAGTCGAGGCGACGATAGCGGTCACGGCACATCAGCCGATCACGCCAATGAGTTACAAACAACCCACCTCAATTCAGTGGGCCGGAAAACATGGTAGTAAACATTCCTCACCGTCCGATCAGAAATGAGGTCTTGCATTACTCCACACACCCGGAAGACCAGGTTACAAGTCAATGGACCAATACTTTGCCTGTCGACTCCTTCCAACGGGGACACAACTTTTTTGGGTCCGCCATCTCGCAAAACGGTGAAGCTGCTTTCACCCCTGATTTCTATGGCGCTCCGGACACATTAGGCGGTCACGCCAATGGGTTACAAACCAACGCAGCTCAATTCAGCGGCCTAATGGATTATAACTGGGGAGCATACTCTCCTCACAATTTGATTGGAAATTAGCACTTACCCCAGTACCCCACAAACCTGAAAGACCGGATGGTAAGACAATTGATTAATACTCAGCCTGTCAGCCCATTCCAATCGCAACATAGCCTTGATCAGTACACCATCTTGCGAAACCATTTAGTTGGTAACACCCAAGATAAGGGAATTCCAGGAACATCAACCGCTAGCTCAACGAAAAATCAAGTTAATGAGTTACACACCAACACAGCTCAAACTGTTCGGCTAACGTATCCCTCGGTAGCAGAAACATTGACCCATGTGGGCGGTGGATTCCTTTTCATGTTTGAGCCAGAGATTGAAGTTGACTGACCACTTCTTACCACTGATTCACCTGCAGAACGCTGTCCCGTCGCACGTTAACATGAATCCACAGGAGGGAGAGCTTAACCGATTGGTTTTTGACCGAGATGTCTTCCAACCCGCGCAGTGGGGCCTGCTCGAAACTCCACCCCCCATGCTGGAAAACTTGATAGGATTGATTGGGGTCCTACCCCGGGTCGACGATTTCTACCGTCGTAGAAATCGGGTAATTGAGAAGCGAAAACCGCCATGCTTGGCAGACCATAAATACCGGAACTTTGAATGCCAACCCTGGGAGAAATTCTATCATGATCAACTCAGAACCACCTTTGACTCCACATTGCAATCGCTCCGCCAAATATCTGCAGGATCTACAGCTCGAATACGGGGTCGATTGGAAATGATTTTGATCCGGTACATCTTCTTTGTTGATATGATCGTCACCATTATACCCAAGCCTGGAAAGAGTGAAGTAAACCGAAGCCAAGTCTTCCAGGATGCTCTGACTTGCTTTCAACTTTACACACAGCAAGCTATCCAGAAAAAGGAACTTGATGGCCAGGAGTTATTACGAATTTCGCTATTGTGGAAGTATATTGAATATTGGATATCACGCGACCCCAATTATCGCGAAAGTCGACTTTTCGGTCAAAACAATAGACAAGTCTCAGTCACATGGAAAAAAAAATTCAATTTTTTTTTTGCACAGTCAATCGACCGACTCACTCTCCTAGCCAAGGGAAATGGGGAGGCCTCGCTGGGAAGATTGATCACCCAACTGCGAAAGACATTGATCGACCAACTAAGAGATCATCATGTTGGTATAACAGCACCCCAGCTACCACCTATATGTGGGGGTAACCACCTATGATATGTGGGGGTAACCAAAATCTATGAATTTTGTAACAAATTTAAATGGCACTCTCGAAAAATATATGAATGGACTTTTTGGACCAGTATATAGGCAGCTACTCACCAGAAATGTATATAAAATGTGACAAGTGGAGGCTACTCACTGGAAATGTATGAGTGTATGAAGGTTAATGCAAGAAAGGACCAACTATAATCTAAATGAATTTCAGATCATTTGACTGCGGATTTTTGTTTTGGTTTTTTGGCTGTGTAAGGTTATGCATGTAGATTCATAGCTTTGTCAGTCCTCAACAATCACACCTTGAAAGATGTTAGAAAAACATATTCTTGCTATTTTAATAGACAACAAGAATAATCTCTTGTCTGTATTGGATGTGAGGAAGACACATAACTATATATACACAATGATGTAAATAATCCAGAATATTCTATGAACTTCTATGCAAGGTTTGCCCAACTTAACATATACTCCTTAACACTTGCCAAATGTCTAAATTCAACCAAAACTCAAGCTTTCAAAGAGTGTTCAATCACACAATCCAACAAATCTGATGCCCACCAGGTTACAGACTTCCTTTTTCATTGTGGGGCACTACTGGTTATAATGCCTAAGGTTCACTCCCAGAACATTGAGGCTCATTGGGAATCAAGTAAGAAATTTACCTATAAGTTGTCTTCATGGCTTATTTGAAATTCCTCAATGATTCATCAAAATCAGGAGCCTTCAAGATGTTTACTTCTGGTATTTCCAACACCCAACCAATCCAAAGTTTTTTTTTTTTACAAAACTCTCTACCCAATCTCAGAAGCAACTGTGTGGTTCCAACACTGACTGTTCTATACCAACACCTCCTCCAAAGAAGAAAACAAGACCACAAATTTACTCCAATGTATCCCTGGATTTCCTAGCTTGCTTCATGGTTCCGCTCCTTCCCATAACTGCACAAAGGGTCCTCACTTATCAAAGACTACATTCAAAAGCTCCTCCAGACACTTGTATCAAAATCTACCTGGTATCTTTAATTTCACCACATTACAAAGGAATATTCTCCACTAACTGTGTGACAGAATCCAAAATGTAAGCTGTGCACTATGGGAATTAAACCCATGACCTCAAAATTTATGAGTGATTCTTTAACCACTTCTATGTGTACTGTTTCAGGTTGTTTCCTTTATCTAACCAGTTGCCAATATTATGCTTGTATGTCTTGGTATCAAGTCTTGTATGAATTTTCAAAGCTTGTCATGTTACCAGGGTCAAAACTGGCAATACATTGGGTGGCAGTCTGAATAGAGAAGATTTTTACTACAACACTGTGAACTTACAGTCCAGGCTGCTCCTGGAACTGAGGCTGACATATGCAAAAGATGTCTTGGATTGAAGAAAGCTCTGAACACTGATCATGCAACAGACAACAGTGTTAAATACATCTCTGGTACTCTCATGAGACAAGACCTATTTCATGCCAAATTGATCATTTCAATTTACAAAGAACTCCAGCTGCTCAAATATTCTCTTGAAAAGTTCAAGTAATCCCAAAGTGGCAACATTTAGTTCTTGAAATTGGTTGCAATCCAGGCCAAACATGAATTTTTCAAGGAAATGGATGCTTTCCAAGCACTCTTGAAAGCAGCTGCAGTTAGAAACTAGCAAGAAGCAGCCAGAAAAACTTTGAATGGTAATAGAGGGAAAAGAAGAAAACAGAGAGAAATGTAAATCTTGTCTGAACTGGTGATGAGTCCACTTTGCCTTACTACTCTAGCTACACCTTTTGGGGGAATCCTTCTGAAAACGATCTCCCCCTTAGCTAGGCCTGGTGGTGCTGTGCATCACCCAAGCTTAGCACATGTATGGGTTGCTTATTCAACCGGTGCCAAGGCTATGTGTGCCTGCCTCTTCTGCCTTGGTGCCAGTTGAAAGCCCGCCATAGTGTGGGCAACAATCCCAAGAGAGAGACCCCACACTTGGTGTTTGAGCTAGAGGGCAGGTAGGTGGACTTAAAATAATTTTGTCTAGATGGGCGATAGGCTTTGTGGAAAGGCGAAGAGATGGTGTCCCAAGGATCCATACAGCAGAGACTCTAGGTCTTTAAGTATTGAGGCTGGTGGCTGGATCATGTAATTCTTGTGCATACACACTGATCTAGCTGTGTCTCTTAGGCTGCTCTGTTGCTCCTCCATGGACCTCAGCCACCTCATTGCCCTTGGTAAGAGCATCTCCACCCGAGGTGCTATCCAACATTTAGCAAACCAAGCTGAATATCAGCAGCCACCCGTGGTGCTACTATAGCTCCAAAGCTAAAAAAAAGCCAGACAGTTGCTAGATCTAGTAACTGTCTGGCACCCTTGAAAGCTTGTGACAGACAGGCAACCTGGGACATAAACCACATTTCCTGGTGAATCCTGTCTGACACCTCACATGGCTCTGAATATAGCAACCTTGGCTGGGTACCACTACCAGTCCATGTTGGGTTGCTATTTCAAAAAGTACAGGAGCTATATCTGGTTTTTAGCACCCCAATTATAGCTCCTCGGGTGGAGATGCTCTAAGACCATCTGCACTGCAGGAGGTGTGGCCGGTTGCTAAATATCAGAGTTGGACACCTTCACTGTGCCTTTAGCAACCAAAAACAAGTGATGAATCCACCACAGGGTGCTAGTTTAGAGCATCCACAATGGTTGCCTTGTTTTTTAGGTTAACAAACCTCTAGTTAGGATCGGGTTAGTTGGCCTTTCCTTGTGCAATCACATTGTTTGGCTAGTTAAATAGGTTAAGCCCCCTTGACTTGGCCTCAAAATGCCGTTAACCTCAGGTTAAGAGCAGTCAAATTTGAATGGTTTTAACCTTAAATTGTTTAACTGGGGTCTAAAACCAACCTGATTTGGTTGGCATTCAGGTTAAAGTTGCTTAACCTGAACCATTGCAGATGCTCTTAGCAGCCCATCACTGAAATAAAATCTGCTTCAACTGCCAGCAGTTGACATGCACCTTACTCTGATTTTACTCCACTCTTATTCAAAGTTTACTCAAACTTTAATTGAGAAGCACAGTGACTGTGCACCAAAGTAACTTTTGATTAAAGTTTGAGTAAAACCAGAGTAAAATCAAAGCTACTGCATGTCAACTGCTGGCAGTTGAAGCAGAGTTTTTTGCAGTGCATGCGGGTTGGAGATGGCAGACTTGGGGGAATGGTATGAAAGGCGGTCGAGGTTCACAAAAATTTGTGATAACAGGTTTGACCGCGGCGGGTGCTATAGCAATTTTATATCTGGAAACGCTACAGCACCCAAGGGTGTTTTATTCAAATTTGAGATCAATTTAGCGCCTCCAGTGGAGGCACTAAATTGAGGTTGGGGTGTTCAATTTGGGATAGCACCTGGATTTAGCACCCCCGGTGGAGATGCTCTAACTATCTAGAAAAGTTACCACCATTCCAGGGAGGAGTTTTTTAGAGAAACACTTCAAGCATATTATAGAGAGAAATGCTAATAACAAAATATGCAAATCCTCACAACAGTCTGGCAACCACCCCAGGGCATTTTCAGGGTGTGGGGTTTGGGATGACCCTCACACCCCATTTTAAACCCTTAAAATTTACTGTATTTCCAATCTGGCTTGGGTCATAAGCAGATCAACATCTGGGGTGATGCCAGGCACTCACTCGCCACCCCAAACCCAACTTAACCCAAGTCCCCCGCCTCACACACGAGGCGCCTCAACTTGACCCAAGTCCCTTGCCTCGCACGCGAGGCGCCTCCTCAGGAGGGACTTGGATCTAATGTTGCATATTTGGCCTGACAGAGTTCACCTGTCTGGCTGATAAGGGTGATAATTGGGCCGGGTGTCCAGCGGCCTGCCCAAACCCGGTCAGGTTTGGGCCGGACGCGGACAGCTGATTTGTGATTTTTTTTTGAATTTTGACCGGCCTGTTTATAACACCAAACGGCGCAGGCCATAGTGCTGTCTACCGAGCACTGCTTTCTTCAACCAGTCAAAAAAACCCTCTGTTTCCAAAGTCTTAAAAGATAGGTTTCCGTATGGATTCCCTGAGATTGCAAAAGTTTACTGTTAATTCTATCCCAGTTCCACTGACCACCGACCACTTTTTGCATAAGAGGAGACTTTGAAATCTCTCTTTTTTCATTACTATCAGTCGATCCACACCATTCCTAGTACCTACTGCCAAAGTTTTGTTTTTTCCACAATCAAAAAGTGTTATAGTGAACTCACAAGCTTATCCAATGGAAATCCAAGAGATTGAATGTGTTCCTGTTCAACATAATGATGAATCACCGGCACTTGCCACCAGTATTTTGGACTCACAGGGCATTGAAGTGATTGATGACAATGCTGATTCCGAGAGTGATGCAAAGGTTAAGAAACGGAAGCTCACAAGCAAAGTGTGGGATCATTTTGAAAGAGTAGTCACTGGTGAGAAATCTTTTGAAGAAAACTAGTGTTGAAATTGATCAAAAAACTTATCATCTTATTTTTCCTCCCTGATTCTTGCGGGTAAATCGGAATCCACAGATAATGCTGTCAAGGCAATTTGCAATTACTGCAAGACTTAGCTCTCGGCAGTGTCCGCCTCTGGAACCAACCATCTACGATGTCACTCCGAGAAGTGCTTTACTGAGCATGGTGGTGTCACCTCTAACCAGCAAAGCCAACTTTCCTTTTTGCCTCAGTCAAAGGGCGTGTGGATTTTTTCTCAGGATAAATCTTGTGAAAAGCTGGCTAGAATGGTCATCAAGCACGAGTACCCTTCTCATTGGTTGAGCACAAGGGATTCATCGAGTTGGTGGACCTCCAGCGACCTCACGGGATACATGGTCATCACCACTCATTACATTATGGAAATTGACCAAGAGAATAATGAGCTTTTGCCCCCTATCGCTCTCAACTAGTTAGCTCCCCTTCAACCTCCAGCCACTTTCACATTTGATGCACATCCCACGTTATCAACCTCGTTGTCAAAGATGGTCTCAAGAAAGTCAGCACAGCAGTTTAACGTCTCTGGGAATCAGTCAAACTTCATCCATAGCTCATCAGGCAGGATGGAGGCATTTGAACATGCCCTTGTGGCAGCAAGTATTGATCCAAAAATGAACCAACACAATGGAACTCAATGTATCTGATGATTTAGTAGGCCTTTCAACAGCTCGAGATGGATGACAATAAGTTTGAATTCAACCCCTCGGCCCTTGACTGGGATGAATTGGAAGTCATGAAAGACTTTTTAGAACCATTCTATGAAGGTGAGTACATCATACATATTTTCATCATCAAGGCAACATGCTGATTTTTGTTTTCTAGAGACTGTCAAACTGAGTGGTCATCAGTATCCAACCATGAACCATACATACCGGGTGATGAGAAAAATTGAAAAACAGATCTGTGATTCGTCCAATAGCCACCTCTCCGGCATTGTTGAGCCAATGAAACAGAAGTTATTCAAGTACTGGAAATCAATGCAGGAGCTCTCTGCAGTTGGCCTCGTACTTGATCCCCAATACAAGATTTGGTACCTCAAATTCAGCCTTGAGGAAGCTCACAATTCCCAACACTTGAATGACTTTGTAGACAATGTTCGGAAATGTATTTTGGATTTCTCAGCAAGATACTCTCCTGCACCTGCACCTGCCCCGACCGACGCATTGGGAAAGGCACCAACAAATGTCCACAAGAAGATCGGCAAAGAAACCGCCTGGTTCCTCAAATACATGAACGGTTCAACAGAGGGTCATCAGTCTAATGCACCGGATTCTGAGCTTGACTTATACCTTGAGGAAAGGAACATCAGCATCATGGCTACTAATAAAGACTTCGACTTACTTGGCTGGTGGAAATTGAACGAATCTTGCTTCCCTAACCTCTCCAAGCTCCCCAAGACCATTCTCATGGCACCAGTCACCTCTGTAGCATCTGAATCTTTGCTCTCTACAGGAGGCCGGGTCCTCAAAGACTACTGATCCCGCCTTAACAAAGAAAGTTTTGAGGCACTCTTGGGTGCTCAAGACTGGATAAAAACATCCTAATATTTATATGTATAAGTTGTATTTCACATTTCATTACTAAATATGTATCTCGATTCTCACACCTCTTCTGCAAAAAAAAGCCTCTGTGTCCTACAACATCAAGCCCGCAGGCCGCCGCAAGGCTACCCACAGGTATCCCAGAAAGGCTACCCACAGGTAGCCCGGAAAGGCTGCCAGCCTGTTGGGGCGCCGCTGGGCAGCCCATTTCCTCCTGGTTCCAGTCACGGGTTTGTGTCAGATTTCAGCTCTTTGAGAAAGGGAGGCAACGAGAGCAGCTGACTTGAGGGGCAAGGTCAGAACCAAGGAGCTACTGCTCAAAAATAATCAATAAATATTTTTATGGTTCTAACTTGATGATTTTATTACTACTGGCAACTTACCAGGCTAATAAAGAGAAACAAGAAAGGCCAGATTGTGGTTGACAGAAGTGCTTGGTACAAGCATAACTTGTAGGAACTAGAAGTATTAGTAATGAAATTGATGACACTGCTGGTACAGCAGGATGAAAGACAATGCTGATACAGCAGAAGGGGAATCCTCTGAATCAGAGGGAAATGTAAGACAGAAGGCTGGAACAGCCATGAGACAGGTTGGAAAGCTGGTACAGCTGAGGAGAAAGTGAGCGGAAGGACTGTTATTCCGACAGTTTGGGCCGGACAGAGAAATGTGCGAGATTGGCCCGGCCCGGCCTGTCCAACAAGGGAGAGGGCTGAGGTGGGCAAGCCCGCAGACAGCCCGTACCTGCCCGATTATCACCCTTATTGGCTGGAGTGATCTCCCCCTCCCCCATAGGACAACAACCACTAATCCATGCATCCCACCTTAGGGATTTTCACGATTGTTATGCTATTTTTCAAATCTCAGATATCTTTCCACACTCAAAAAAAAAAAAACTTGTAAAAGTTGGGTGATGACATTTTTTTGTAAACAATCCGGCCTGAAAATCACCGGATTTCCCGAGAAAATTATGTGGTCATAATTACATATTTTCTTGTAACATATTTCCTCTTATTCTCTCATTGAATTTAAAAGAAAGCCCACACAAAAGGGTGAGAATGTTGAATAAACCAATGATCCGAGATCCGGTATTTCAAATCTGGCTACTTTACAAAAATCGAAAGAGGCCAGACAACAAACAAGGAGGAGGGCCACTTTTGGGAGTTAAGTCTCCAAATAAAATATGACTAGAAGCTGAGATCCCAGGCTATCATCAGCTTGTTTGGATGTGTTGAAAAGATGAACTGTGTAATTTTTAAAAATGCAAAAAGACAAAAATTGTGATTTTTTGGGAAAAAGTCCATCTCCCTCAGGCCACGTGAGGGACTTTACATGTAAGCCTCCATGCTTCGCCTCTCCTCGGAGTGTTAGAATAGTAGAACATATGTATTTAGCAACTTTGTGTATTTTCTATAGTTTTTTCTCATCTTACATATTCTTTCCCATAAGCCATAGTTACTATTATAAAAAGCCTGTATCACGGCTAGCCAGTTTTGTCCTCGTCGATCTTTGGTCAAAACTGTTCTAGCCGTGAAATATTAACAATATTTCTTTCACTTCTTACACGGAGAGGCTTAGTTAAGCTAGACCCCAAACCAGGGATGTGAATTTGTTATTCGCATGTATACCCCGGTGAGTCCCCGTGATACAATACTTCCACATGATCACATATCACAGAGATGTAATGTGGGCGGCTCAACGGGGCCATATACATAAATCAAGAAGAAAAAAAACGATATTGAATACAACAACCAAATAAAAAAAGAAGAAAGCGTTTCAAAAAAAAAGAAACAGAAGATGAAACATAACAACAACCACCAACACCACCACACAACAACCGACTAAGAACCCAGCCATTACCATCGGAAAGAAGAAGACCCCATTTTCATCTCTTAGTTTTCCTCCAAGAAGTCCATCCATTTTCACTCTCATTGGACTTGGCAACGATGACGCTCGATTCTTTAGGGTTCGCTTCTTTGTCTTCTACTTCTAGAGCTCCATCGACGCTAGCCGACCAAGCCCCGGAATCGCGTACGTCTATCTATCTTTCCTCATGTTCACAACAGCAAAGAACAAAAACCGACTGAATGACAATGAATTTTTCTCAAAAAAGATATGAAGGGACGGATTTCTGAACAAGAAGAAGAAGAAGAAGAAGGAAAGATAATCGCAGAAGCGATAGAAGAGATAAACACACGAGTAGAAGACCAAGAAACGGATGACAAACGAAAAGACGACGAAGGCGCGGAGACGAGGAGCATGACTAGACGGCCAGCAGTGGTCGACGGAAGACAGCTCGAAGAAGACACGGAAACGGAGCGAGTACCGCGCCTGGCGAAAGCGGTGCGTGAGATCCTCGAATGTCTGGGCGAAGATCCAAGCCGAGAAGGGCTGCTGAAGACGCCGGAGAGATATGCGCGCGCCTTGCTATGGATGACGAAAGGATACCGGGAGGATCTGGGGACGATCATCGGCTCGGCGATATTCCAGGAAGAGCACGACGAGATGGTGATCGTGAAAGAGATCGAGATCTTCAGCTTGTGCGAGCACCATCTCGTGCCCTTCACCGGCAAGCTCGCCATCGGCTACATCCCCAACCAGCAGGTCATCGGCCTCTCCAAACTCGTCAGGATCGCCGAGTTCTTCGCACGCAGATTGCAGCTCCAGGAACGCCTCACTAAACAGATCGCTAAAACCCTCAATCAAGTCGTCGCCCCCAAAGGCGTCGCCGTCGTCATCGAATCTACTCATATGTGTATGACTATTAGAGGCGTCCAGAAACCTGGCTCGGTTACCGTCACTTCTTCTATGCTCGGTTGCTTTCGTTCGATGGATAAAACTCGCGCTGAATTCTTGAATCTTATCAAAGTTCGTTCTCTCTCTTTCTCTCTTATCTCTATATTACTAACTCCCTACTCTCTCCCTACACTCCAGAAATAACTCCTTTTCTCTCGCTGTTTTCATACCTTTCTCCTTCTCTCAAGCAAAAGCACACCTTCCCAATCCTATCTTTCCCCTCGAGCATACATACACAACCCAAAAGAAAAAAATGGAGCAGCAATAATCCCAGAAATTAAGTTGGATATTCGTGTTTTTTTTTTTTTTTTGAATTGGTCTTGACTATAGTATCCATCCCTTGAATTGTTTGTGTGTCAAATTACTTCTAAGTTTTGAATTTTTTTTTTTATTTTAGAGATACAACATGATTTTTTGAAGTGATGGCCATCTGGCGGCAAAGCGAGAGCTGAATCGAGACTCAGAAACGAGGTGAACAAGAAGAAAGCCAATTTCTTGAGCAAAACTTGAGGGAGACGATACAACAAGCCAGAGGAGTTATTTCATAGAGACTTAAAAAAAGCAGGAAGAAATTTAAAAGTCGATAAAGTGATGATGAGAAGAAGAGGGAGGAGCGAAGCATCTACGATTATCGAATTTGATAGCCAACCGATCCGAGTGATCGAGGCCAAGAAGAGAAGAAGAAGGATGATCATCATCATCAGAATGGGCGAGAATAAGTTGATCGCATTCGAGGGAGATAGTCAGTTCGAATTCGATCTGAGGGCCCACGGGTCCAGACGGAGGACGATCAGCTGCAGAGATTGCTATCAGTGTGGTGTGTAAGAGCGTCGCTGATCGGTGTTGGTTGTATGTCGTCACTGGATGTTGGGCGTTGCTTGTCTTGCTCGTTAGTGAGGCTATCGACGGGATCGGTAATACCCAAATCCTTTCTCGTAATCGTTTGTGCTGCATAGTTTACACACAAAATTAATAATCTTTCTTTTTTTTGTTGCTGTTTTTTTTTTTTTTTCTTACTCAACTCGTTCTCGGTCATCATCTATTCGATCCAGAATTTCTTTTTTAGAGAAGTCTCTTAATTGGTTATCTGCCTCTAATCCACCAGTACTATTATTAAGCTCGACGTCAGATTTTCCTAAACTAGAAAACAGAATTCAAGCAAAAACGTGAGAATCCTTCTCAAAGATGGAGAAGAAAGAAAGTTGACAAACATTTGTTTACGTTTGTTCAAGATATGATCGATTTGTTCGAGCAGGTCCAAGTTCAAGAATTGATCGATAAGCGAGATTTGAGATTTCCAATTTTTGATAACTTGAACAGTGCTCATAAAGTTAAGTAATCCTTTTTTCTTGAAGTTGGTAGGCACGACGATTTCGAGGACTTTCATGATATCTTTTTTGATCAGATATCCATAGTTGAAGCCAGCAGAAGATTGGATGTTTTTCTGTGGTGGTGGTGGTGGTGGTGGTGGTGATTTGCTGGGTTCGGTCAGATTGGTCCTTCGTTTCTTGTTCGAATAGTTGTTGTAGTCTTGATGACTCGTCAAGAGCGCTCTTGAAGAAGTAAATAATAGCCCATCGATTAGATAGAGGATATTGATCCTTGCATTCAAATTGACCTAGACCGCCAACTCCAATTCAGTTTTCAGTGTGTGTGTGTGTTTGTGGTAGTTGTACATACCTTTTCGGCTTCTTCGACTAGACAGTCCCATAGATCTTCTCCGTATTTGTCTTTGTGTTTGAGTAGGAATCTGATGGTGGATTGGATTGAGTTTTGTGATGAGCTTAGTTTTCTGAGGATGGAGACTAGTTGCAGTCTGACTTGGAATCCGTCCATTCTGTTTTTCAAAGTGGTTTTCGAAGTGGTTGGTTCTGTGAAGTGGGTTTCCTGTGGTTGGTTTTCAGTGACGTATTTTGGTTTTTTGTGAGTGAGTGAGTGTGACTGTGCTGACATAAGCAGACTCATATGACTTTGGCCCCCTTTTTTTTGGCCCCTTTTGGCCACCTTTAGCAGTCAAAGATCAAACAGATCTCCGGAGGAAGATCTTTCTCAAACTCAGTCCCAACAATTCCTTGCCTTAGAATCAACCACAAGTGGCCATAAAACAGCAAAACTGTTTGGGATATCCAAGATGGAGCTCTGTGACAAGTCCAGGCAGTTTGCAAGGGTAAACAATTGGATTGAGACTCAGAGCTATTGCAGTTCAAGTTCCCAACTGTTGAGTTTGGATGAAAATAGTTAAATCAAAGTACAACAAGCTGCTAAGTCTAAAAGCTGATTGGAGTCTCTTGTACATACATACAATACTCGTATCATATTCTGTAATCCATTCAGGGCATCACAAAAGACTATGTAGTACATTGTGTTTCTTGCTTTGAAAAAACCAAAGCAGATTCAGCTGGAAGGACTACCCCTGAAAAGGTTTGGAACAATTCTCTTGTGGTTTGTTCAGTTCTTTGCAGGGGTTTTCAAACCAATCCTTAACTGATATGTCTCTTTTGAAGTCCCATCCACAAGCAAATAAAATTCAAGGGAAAACTATTCATGGAATCAGTTTTACTGGTCAAATGTTGCCACTTGTGTTAACCAGATGTCTTCCCTTTCCAATCAATTTTCCCGCCTGTCAGATTTTCTGTTCAACTTCTCATTTTCAGCTCTCAGTCTCTCCTCCCTACTATCCCTCCATTTCCATTCCCCACTCATATCTTTCTTTTATCTTGCCCATCTTAGTTAGATGTTAAAGTACTGTCATGTCATGTCCAGCTTTGTTGCCCCAGTTTCTGTCTTGTCCAACACATGTTGCCCCCCCTGTCTGTCATGTCCAACTTAGCTGCTTATTCATTCTGTGTCCAACTTCTGTTGCTTGTCTCCGTCCATGCATATGCATGCCTTGTTTGTTCCACTCAACCACTTGTTAGCTGTACTTGTAGTAGTCTACTTAACCATGCCTATTTTCATGGAGTAATGAAGCATCTAGTTTAGAGCTCATCACATTTTCATCACTCCTAGTTCCTGATAATCAAGCCCCCAATCAGTAAACCTCCTTTTTCTCTACGCCTCAATCTCTCACTGAGCTAAGATTCTAACACCACCCAACTTGATCCAGGAGATAATCTTTTAACAAAGATATTCAGTCAACTCAGCCAAATGAGACCCAGCAGTGTGGTGACACCTCCCACAAGCACCATCTCCATAAGTCCACCATTTGGAAGGACAAACACCAACTGGTTTGCATATTAACTTTCACATTATAAAACTGGCCTTCTTCAAAGCACACCCAAGGCTCCATGGCCATTAAATTCTATCAAGATAATTGTCCCAATAATTTTCCAACAATTAGCCATCTTCAATGTCTTCTACTCCAAACAACAAGCAGCTGTCTACATGTATATTCAATGAAAAGAGTTGTGACTGTCTTGGTGAGAAAAATCTATTGTAGATTCTGAAATGTATATCGAATCTCCTCATTCCTTCTAGCAGTCTCTTTCATCTCATTCACTTTGATTCTCTTTACTCTCACTAAATATCAATCAATTGATTGATTGATCTTAGACTGGGACCACTGAGCATTTCTTTTCACTCACAGATTGATTGATGATAGTGATTTGTACATAGCAAGGCCATTGGTCCACCAAAAAAACATGCAATTAAAGTTGAAAGTGATGAAAAAGATAAAGACCCAGCTACACACAAGTTAAGTAACAGGTTGATGTTCTGTTTGAGATGTGTTTTTTGTTGTTGTTGTTTTTTTTTGCTTGTGCTTGAGATTAACTCCTCTTAGGAATGCAAGGGTCTTTTGGAGGGTGTGATACTCCCCTGGCATGTCAAGTGTTGTATGATACATAATTAATCCACATTGTCATGGAGAACTCATCGCACCAACTGCAATGGTGGGCCGCTACGCTACACTGCACTTTTTTGGAAAAAAGTGCAGCGTAGAGGTGGTACTCAAAGCCCAAAAACGCTGTAGCATTAGCAGCTTTGTAGTGCTGCCGCTTTGATCGTGTTTTTCCGCTAAAAAGCGGTGTAACACAGCGTAATGGCCTCTTTTTATGAGGCCGGGCGTGTAGCAATACAGTTGCGCGTGGCATATTACTGTATGTGGTTGCCTGTAAAACTTGACATCGCCTGAGGGCTGACACAAGACCCCCGACAGGGGTCCAGCACACTCAAGGAGAACATTTTTGGAGTCTTTGGGGTGGTGGCTAAGAAATTAGCCCAGCCAAAAAAAAAACACTTTATTTTCTCCCGTATCTGGGCATATGGGTTTATGGCACCCCCCTAGTGCATAAATATGGGTTTATGCAGCTTTTTAGCCCGTTTTCCATGGGTTTAGGGCGTGCAGGAAGCCTATAAACTGCCCTCTAAAGCCATATTATGGGTTTTGGAGAGCCATTTTTGCTTTTTTGTCCAGACCATCGGGACACCCCCCAAATCATGTACAGTGATTTGTGGGGTGTCCGGATGGTAGCTAAAAATCCACCAACAGCCAACAGAAAACCATTAGCTGTAGCAGAATTACGCTACCGCTATGGGTAGCAAAGCTGGCCCACCATTGCACCAAGCTAAGTATTTCTGGTGATCATTAACCTGTGATTGATTGTCTTCTGGGCCATCAAGAGAGCCCTTGATTATTCATCTGACCTATCTGGAAAGTCATCCACATGTGCTGGCCCTGCTTGCATGATCAAGTTATGAATTATAGCTAAGCAAACAACCAGGCAGCTTTGTATTGGAATCACCTATTTGGACAGTTTGGCAAGGATTGGGAAAGATCTTTGAAGATACCAAAAACCCTTTCCACTGTGTTTTGCAACATCACATGCTGCAGATTGACAATCTCCTCACAATTTTTAGGCCTAAGAGCATCCGCATTGGTAGAACCAAGTTAACTGGATTAGGGAGCTTGGTTTATGCCTGGAGTAAGCTAATCCCAGCATTCAAGAACATTGGCTGGGATTAAACTTAGTCATAAGTATGTATTATGTACCTAGGGGGATGTGATCCACCTTAGTATGCATGCTTTTGTATCATCCTCAGATGCTTCTACAAATTTAATCCCAGGATTAGTGGGTAACAAATGTGTTACTCACTAATCCAAAACAAGTTTCTGGTATAAGTTACTCCTCACTTAACTTGGCCCAATGCGGTTGAGTGATGGGAGTAACTACTCCAAGCTGAAACCATGATCAAAGTGGATGCTCTAAGAGTTTGCATTCAAGAAATGAATTAGGAATAAAGAAGAAAAGAACCCCACCCTCTTTGCAGCCTCAAATTGCTTGCATAGGTGATACCAAACAGCGTAATAAGGTACAAGTAAGCCTCTTGCTAGGTCATATCCTGCATCAGTTCAGCAGAACAAGTCCACTGGAATATCTGAAATCATCTGTCCTTGCTGATGCTAAGACACAGGCATCATGAGCTGACCCCTCCCACCCACACAAAGATAATTAAAACAGAGATAGACACCCAAGACATTTTGTGATAGAAGTCCTTATTGGTTGTGGGGAGCGACTGGGTTGTTTGAGGCTGGAACATGAGCTGGTATATGAACACCATCTGGAGTAGTGCCCCATGCAATTTTTGAAGAATGTCATAAATTTCTGGGTACATTTAATTGTTGGATCAGATTCAAACCGTGTCAAGGTTCCTTGATGTAACCCACACTCAATGCTAGCAAGCATTTAAGTTTAATGACATACTCTAATCAAACCAAATAATCAGTTGAAGATAATAGACATGTGAAAACAAAGAGGCTTACCTTGAAAATAGTCTTGCCGCTATGCTGAAACCTGTCCCAAGTGTGTGGCTTGGTTGCTACTGCTAGCACAATGTCTGAATATAAAAACAAAAATGGCAACTCTTTTGAGGAATGTTTAATATCTGTGTTGGCTATCTCTCGGTAGAGCTTTTGAGGAAGACGTCCTTTTTCATTTGATTCGCATCATATCCGGAAAGTGACATTCATTCCCTTCGAGTAGTTCAGAAATGTAGATACGACCAGTCAGGACAGAAGTGTTGTATGGGCTCTTGAGTGTTTTGATGATTCTATTTCGGCATCGGATTGAGAATTGTTGGTATTGTCCCCATCTTCAAGCGGAGGTATTAGATCTGATGTGATTATTTATGTGGAATATTACCCGGGTTTTGGTAGCCGAAAGCTGAGAGTGATGTTGAATACAGGAAAAGCGCTGCTCCCAAACGGGGCCTTTTTACGTTTTTCAAGCAGGACTACTAGCAGGATCCTCAGCAAGAGACTCGGGATGGAACTCTAGTCGATAGTCGATCGGAATGAAGAAGTCTTCTTTTGATTCAGATGGCTCAACTTCGCACATAATAAACTCGTCATCCAGTGGATCAGTCTTCCTGCTTCTCTTGCACACCTTCCAGCTATCATTCTGTTCTTCTCCCACACTAATCTCAATCTTCCCCTCTTGTTCATCCTTTCTTCTTCGTTCAACATCCGATTCATCTTCCTATTATTTATAATAATAATCTTTATCAACACGCACACAGAAGATAACCCGCTTGGAAGACTCACATAATCAAATTCATCCTCCCTTTCTCTGTATTCTACGTTTTCATCCAGCTCATCAAACCCAGGTGCATAAGCACTCCAATTCTCAGTCACCCCAGTAGTCCAAATATGAATCAATCCCAAGATGGAAACCGATGCCACAATCGGTCTGGTCGGGTGCCACTATTATTGAATCAAATAAGTAATATGAGAGAGAGACGATGAGTGATCGAAGATTCCTTCTCCGAAAGCCGAGTGGAAAAGACTTACATCAAATGCTTCTAATGGATCTTTAGGTCCATCTAAAATTTTAGTCAAAATGCCTGAACTACGATCCCAAATAAATATCTGATGGGAGTCTTTATGTCCTGCACCAGCTACCACATATTCAGAACCAAATCCGCATCCTTGCCATGGCGTACGTACGATTGTATCTTGAAACTTGTGATCTAATTTCATCGTCGGTATTTTCGAGGTTTCTATCGTTTCATTGTTATTATATTTTAAACTGTATACTCTTATTATTCGATCATTCGTATTCAATACTATCGATTTCCCTTCTTGATCAAATTCCATAGATTTTACTGTGTTGTTATTCGATATTTTTTCAACGTATAATAACTATACAGTTTCCATCCCTCAGCTTATTATACTACTCCAATTTTTTGTTTTTAAAAAAAAACTTACTACTTTGGTTCTGCAATCAAATATATGTAATGTTCCTTGAGAAGTACCGACAAAGATCAAGTCACCATTAGGATTAAATCTAGCCACAGTGGCAGCTTGTCTACAAAAAAGAGAAGCCAGCTTCAGAAATATGTAAAGGTATAAAATATTTTGTTTGTTGGATGAAATAGTTCATGATGATTATACCTCTTCCTACGTGAGCCACGTTTTCCAGAATGAGCATGGTCTTTTTTAGGACTATCTTCTTCTTCTTCTTCTTCTTGTTCTTGATTTTTGGTTTGTGTTTGTTGTGATTGTTGTGAGTCTAATTCCCATCTTCCGCCTTGAGAACGAATATCAACAAAGATAGCTTCTTCTTGACTTTGGAGAGTGACGACGATCAATTTCCTGTGCAAAGGGTTTTTTTTTTAAAGCGGGCAGTTTTTAGGAAAACAAAAAGGAAGCCACTGTCAGCCAGAACGAACGAAAGAGGTAAAGAGGTTTATTTGAGAAGTTTCAGGGAAAAGATTTTGACCAATTGATAGGATGAAATTGAGCACTAGTAATCGGAGCATCGAAGCGAATAGTTTGATACCGAACACCCGACGACAAATCCCAAACGATCAAATTCCAATCACGACTAGAACTTAAAAGGAACCTAGAATTAAAACTCCAATCTAAAGAACTAATTGGTTTGACATGACCCATCAAAAACTTGATTGTTCTTTTGGTCTCAAAATCTATTATCGTTATACATCCATCTAGTCGTCCTATCGCTAGATATTGTCCTGCATATTTTCCGCGTGGATTGAATTTGGTTATTATGGCTAAACTGTCGATCGTTGTCTCTACCGTATCTGGAAAGTCTTGTGCAAATGGATCTATGTACTCCGATTTTCGTCAGTTCTGTTTCTGTTTTCCCATTAAACAAGATTTATTTTCGCTTACCTTGTAGTTCCCTGTTCATCGCTTCCAAGTGTGTTATTGTGGTTGTCTCCTGAATTTCGTTGCTTTCGTACACATGAAATCCTCGTTCAAACTTCACGGTCATCGACCGGGGACGGGGGAATACCGTGTACATGTTCGGGATCGGGGCACCGCAGTCGTCCAAAAGAAACATCCCAATCAAATGCAATTGACCTACTGCTCATATGGACATAAACAACAAGTTTACAGAAAGGCATTCCTAGAGATGGAACCTGTACTAGGTCCTCATGGGGACTGGAATGTTTTGTTCAAAACATAATGGAGGACTTGTGGTGGTCATCTACAGGGGCAGCAAAATCTTACTTACAAGGGCTAAATCCAGTCTTCCCTGCCAAAATTTGGCTTTACAGGCTCTAATTTAGGATCTGCATGGTCTGTGGATCCTACGGGAAGTCCTCCAATGATTATTTGACTTATATAAAGAGAGAAAGGCTGGTTTCTGAGTGTGTTATAAAAGGGGTTTTATAGGTGAGTGTAAGGAACCGCTTCTGTCCTTCACTGAAGCTTAAGGAAAATATGTTCGAGCCGGAAAGGCACTCAGGATTCTAGAGCCAGGGTGAGATTAATTGCAATCTAGATGGAAGAGAGAATATCTCTCTTTCAGTACAACTAGGTCTAAAAGAGAATTGAGAGAAATGAAATATCAATCAAAGTGCTTACCTAGATGGAAGAGAAGATCTCTGCCATCTAGGTAAGGAAGGAGGGACAGATTAAGTACAAGATGGGGTTACATAATCATGTGAAACCCAGCCGGGGATGGGGTTTACAGAGGACCCCGGAAAGCCCCTGCCAAACCGCCTTGTGTAAAACCAGAGTAAATGCCTCTTTGGATACGTAAAAAGATGCAGTTTTTTTCCTTTTTGCCAGATTTTGCTATGTCGAGACAAGCATGATTTTTTCAATTTTTTAAGACAGAAGAAAATTGGATATGTCTTAGATAAGGAACATAGTACCACATTTGCTCAAAAAAAAATAGGCAGCTAGATTTGTAGTTGAGGATCATTCTAAGGCCTTTTTAAAGGGGTTGTATGCTCTCCTCAGCTCTCTTGATGTAGTTTGGGCTGCTGCTCAAGGTAGGTGGCATCATGTTCAAAGCTGATAGGACCCAAAATTACCCAAAAGCTGCTTCAGATTGCTACACTCACACAAGGACCCTGATTTTTTTCTTTTTCAAATGTTCAAAAAAAGATTCACTTTACACAAGTATGTTTTTTTGAAAAAAAGTGAAATCTGCTACGTATTTGGCAGATTTCACAAGTATCATTTTGGGAAAGAATCCCATTTTTCTACGTGCTACACAAGGCAGCTTGGTTAGGGCTTTCCTGGGTCCTGTTTACAGTGAGTCTCACTACTGTACCCAAGTTGGGTTACAACACTCCCCCCCCCCCCCTTGACTAGAAACATGACATGATTTTCATCCTTTCAAAAGCTTCTTTTTCTGATGTTTAGTGGAGAAAATATCCACCAGCTGTTCCAATGTGAGCACCCAACCCAAGATCTATCTTATTCTCAAAAATAATGGCACAATTAATAAAGGAAAAGTCACAGTCCACATGTCATATAATTTGTTTTTTCAGAGTCATAAGTTCTCACTCTGATCATGGTCATTTGGTTGTTAAAATGCAAGTGGCCAGTGAATGGCTTGCTTCATCATCATCTGATTTGATAATTCACATAATCTGAAAATATTATTACATTTATGTTATGTTAAAAGAATTGTGGCCTAAGGCCCGGGAGAGATTTAAGTGAGCTAAGGAAAATCAAGAGCACAGGATGCTCAGGGACTCAGGACAGCAGATCAGAATTCTTCAGCAAAGCAGGTCTGACTACTATGGGCTTGGAACCAAGTGAGGTTTGTATTTCAGAGGGGAGAACTGAAATACTACAGCAAGAAGGGGCCTAAGTTGAGTGCCTACAAGGTCTGAGGAAGGAAATAGAATAAAGAAGAACAAGCCCTCTTTTGGGGCGCAGATCAGAATTCTAACATAAATATGTCTGATTTTTCAAAACCTTTAATATTGTTCCAAGAAAAGTGTGTCATTCTATCCACAAGCAAGGCTACATACACTCTCTGATGATTCCACTTTTTATGAAACAATATTAAAGGTTATGAAAAATCAGACATAAGTAAATGGATCAATAATTTTTTTTTTCAACTTTCAATATTCAATTTTTTGGCACTTTTTCTTTGTATATTAATCATTCTTGGGGGATCCCTCTTTGTGTAAGATATCATTGATCCAAGACTTGTGTGAATTGAAGTTTATGGGTTGAGCTTCAGGAAAGCCACATCCTGTGCCCTTAACTCCTTCCCGGCCACAGTATGTACATAATGTCAATTAAAAAAAAGAGGCCTGCAGTATAACATGTTGTATATTGTCTTCAATCCACCGCTTGATTGATCAACTCAAAAATTCCAGACAAAACTTATGATGAGGTAAAAAAGGAGGAAGAAGGGGAGGACAGCCACCGCAAGTTTGGAAGATGGACGGGGGTTATGACGAGTAGAAGCAAGAAAGAAAACCAAACAAACAAAACCAAGAAAGAAAACCAAACAAATGCACGTGTTAAGTAAGACACAACACCGACCTAACCCACCAAGACAAAGCAGACAAATCCTGGTTGGCCACCTCTCCAGACAGGACCCATGAAACTCCCTACAGAGGTGGGTAACCAAAAAACTCAGATTTAGCAAAATTTCATACATTTTTTGAGCCCATTCATACACGTTTTGTGTGTAACCTCAGGGCTTAGCAGGAAATTTCATACAATTTTCCTTACTAACCTTTTTTTCTAGTTGGCTGCCCCAAACTAAAAGTAGGCCTTTTTGAAGCAGGTTTTTTTACCTGGTATGGAACATATATTCACTTGCAAAGGCAGCAGTGAGCGGAGAAAAAAAGAGTTAGAAAAACCATGGAATCACAACTCTTGTATAATTGTATGAATAAAAGGATTAACAAGATAAGAGTGATAAAACACCTCAACTTCTTCGTCTGTTTTTTGGTCTTGATTGCTTTCAGCCTAACTCCTTCTGCCAGTGTTCTAAGAATGCTCCTTGAGACATTCAATTTTTGCAGAACCAATACATGATTACCCCCAAAATCCGTAATATTGAAGCCTTTTCTGATCAAACCCAGTTCAGGCTACTAAATACATACATTTTTGGTTACTAGCCCCCTTGCCTGTGAATAATAATAATACATTTTATGTGAGTAACCTTTTGGGCAAAAAAGGTCATTCATATGTTTTTGGTGAGTAACCTTCTAGGATTTGGCCAAAAAATTCATACATTTTGGTTACCCACCTCTGGAGGGGGTTTCCTGGGTCCTCTCCAGACCCTGCATTGAGTCTTTGACCAAAGAGCCTGATGTGCGCCAAGATTTATTGTCATGACTGTGTAGCTTCACAGGTTGCTTTGTATGTATCTTGTTGAGCGTATTTATTTCCTGTCCAAATACACCTGAAACCCCTAAAGCTTCCATGTTGCTGATGTCTTTCTCAGTCCCCCACAGTCACTCCTAGGGTCTAGCTTCATCACATACATACATACATACAGACACCCACCAAAAAAATACACAACAGTTCCCTCCCTTCCCCCACACAACCACAACCCCCTCTTCTCTCCCACGAAAGAATCCAAAAAAAAAAAAATTACAATGCAGAAGATAAAAAAGGGTATATATAAAATAAACATCGATTTTGAAGGATTGTTACATGTATGTTACCTTATTTAATATATGCACATGTAAGATGTGGATGGGGATGTGATGGAACAAGGAAGGAGAGAAGCGAGTCTATTCTTCCATCGGTTCGACGACATGATACCCCACCGACCTACCGACCCGATTCCTTCACACACACAAACAAACGAAAAAAGAAAAATGAATAAAAGTACACACACCCCCGCCCCCCAAAACAAAAAAGCAGCAGAAACTCAACTTATTTCGATAAATTTGGTATCCACCCAAGCCAAGCCCGAGTAAGACGAAAGCGAAGAGACAAGCGACGAGGATGACTTTGCCGATGCGCTCCCTAAAAGAAGGAAGGAAGGGTTCGAGGACGAAGTCAAGGACGAGGATACCGCCGGCGAAGGAGACCGTATCGAGTGAGGAAGGCGAGATGATTTTGGGGCTGGCGCGTCCGTAGTTAACCACCCGTGCCGAGTCGTGAGATCGGCCTGTTCCGCGCGCCCCTTTTATCCCGACCATCCAACGACCCTTGAATCCGGCAGGATCTCCGTCATCATCGTCGTCGCCATCCTCGCTCGACTGGGCCACCCGATTGGCCCTGAAACTGACATCCCCGTAGGCGCTTCGTCCGCCTTCCTTGGTGCTCAGGAGCGTCGCATACACCGCCCCGTCGTCCAGGAACAGCGGCTCAAATGGCCTGGGATCTCTCGGCGTGCCCTCTCCTGCATCTGACAGCCGGGCGGGGTATGTGGGAATGATGTGTTGGCGCACAAGCGATTCCAGGCGGATCCGGTCCTCCAGGTAGTAGGTCAGGTTGACCTTCGTGAACGCCGCGTCGCTCGGACACAGAATAGTGTACCCCCGGCTCAGATTAACCTCCGACTGCTTATCTTCGCCAGGCTTCTTTTTCTCCTTCAGATCCCAACTTGACTGATCGTTAACTTCATCTGTCGGTGGAAAGCCAGTGTCCAGGATCCAGCTCATGTTGCTTGCCTGGATCAGCTCGAGCATCGTCGCCGCCTTCGCACCCATCATCAGTTTCCGAAGTCCAATGTTCACCCCCGCCGGAAGCTCGACCTGGTTGATGAATTCCATGCTACCGTTCTCGATCAACACGTCCTTCTTGTTCATCACATCCGAGTCTCGACTCTCCCCGTTCAACGCCACCCCGCCGACGGTGGGCCCATGTAGAGTCACATTATTAGTGGCCAATTTAGTGATGTACAGTTCGGTGCCTTCAAGGGTAGGATAGCGTTGACTGTTACCTATCTTGAGTTCATTGAGATAGATCACCTCAGTTATCGCATGGTACTTTAAGACTTGAACGAGGTCTGACTTAGATTTCTCTAGTAAGAGGTAATCCATAATCAAGCCCAACTTGGCAAAGGCCTTGTTAGTCGGCATCAGATAGGTTAGTTCTGGGACAGCCTTCAGTTGGTGCTCTAGTTTAGCAGAAAAGATAGAAGCCACTCCGGTCGAGAACCGGATATCTGATAGGGCGACTTGCAAGAGATCCGAGGGTGGTTGAACGATCTGAGACAGTATGTAGATTACCGTATTGCCGACTTGGATCGGATCGCCTCCGACGACGTTGGCACCTCCAAACCCGATGATCGGGGAGATGGATGACTGTGAAGGTAAAAGGTTCTTGCCATCATTAGTAGAGACTGAGACGGGCATGCGTTGCTTGGAGTTCGATTGGCTGTGGAACTGGAGCTCGGTTGGAAGGAGCATACCATCCTTCAAGTCATCAATCAAATATTTGCCTTCGATCACATGATAGGTCAAGGATTTCTTGAGATTCTCAGTATCATTGGTATTCAACCGATCGATCGAAGATCCACTCAAGTCAGTCGGTACGACAAGGGATGAGGAGGAGAGGACATCGTCGCGGACGGCGAGGATCGTATAACTCTTGTCATTGAACAGATTGTCGAGGTAGGTCGAGCTCAGGTTTGCCTGGCGGAAGAATGAGACAAATTTAGTGCAGTTGAGCCCGAGAAGATACTTTTCTGGAGTGAGTTCAAGTGGATTGTCTCGATTGGAAATCAGTAGGTTTGGAATGATGTGAAGGACGCCTACATACGAAAAAAGATATTCTTCTGTCAAGATAAAAAAAAAAAAGAAACATTAAGCGTTTGTTGATAACTGACCGTTGCTAGCGAGAATATCGTGTTCTACGATCTCTGAGCCATTGATGGACAGTTGGTTAGATTTAGAATCGAGTCCGATAGCCAGATGTTTACCGTCGATGGTCAAGATGACGAGGAATTGATCTTTATGATTTTGTATTTCTTGACGGAGTATGTCCGAGTACCCGATTCCCTGAGGGCCAAGTACGTTATCAGCGCTGGCCTGACGAAAGAGCTTGATGGAATCATCGACACTATAGTTTGATTTGAGATATCCCAATTCGATCGAACTGAGATGATCCCAAGCCGAGTTTTCAGGGGCAAAGATGGTGAGATGGGGTAGGAGTTCGAGTTGGTCGAGTAATCGATCGGGGAGTATGGAGGCAAATGTACTGAGTGAAAGGGTTGATCTGATGAGTGTTTTTATGGATGGTGGTGGGGTGAGGATGGATTGGATGGGGATGAGAAGGCCGTTTGTAGCGTGTTGAAATTGGTCTGAGGGTGGTAGGGCAATCCCACCTTGACCGCGTCCATCGACGCCAATATAATTGATTTGGTCGCGATTGATGATCCTGAGTCTTTGAGGCTGATGGCCCAATAGTTGATCCTGTTCAAGATCTGGGTTGAGTGGTTGTGGAAAGAGTAGGCTGTAGAATGATTGAGGCGAGTCGGAGGGGATAGAGATGGGTAGGGTGAAGTTTAGGAGATGGTAGAGGAGAGTCTGCCTGAGTTTGATCAGTAAGTTATCTTGAACTTGTGTGTGTTGAGGATATTCTGAGAGTGTTTTTGATGAGTCGATTGCGGTGTTCGTTGGAGCGAAGAGGGTGGATGAGTTGAGTTGGTTGATGGTTGGTACTAGTCTTGCGATCTGGATGAGATGGAGTAGTTTGGTGTGTTGGGCTGAGTGAGAGAGTAGGTCGATGAGGGTAGTCGTTCTGGTTCTGATACTCGGTTGTTGTTCTGTTTCGAATCTGGTTTGAGTGTTCGTTGTTGGTTTTGTGAAGCTGAAGCTGATTGCGAAAGTGTTGATGACTGTCAAAAGACTGTTCAATTTCATTTTCAGTTTCTTATTTTTTAATTTCTAGCTGGATATTTATACTTAGTCCGTCCCCCGTAATCCCCGAACGGGAATCCGAAAATGGAGATTCGGATCAGACCCCCGCTTAACAATCCGGTCTCAGCCATGAGCAGGACTATGTAGAACACTCCGCTGCCAAGATTGGAGCCACAACATATTTAAATGTAAGATATTGAAAGTGATATATCTTGATTCGACTAGAAGGACAAAAAACAATTCTGAAAAGAAAGAAACCCTGCTGCACCAAACTAATACAACACCCACTCAAGCGATCAAAACAAAAACAAAAACTTCATAAACCATCACTAGGACATCCATCAGGAAGACCATCATCATCGTCCTCATATTCGATAGTTTCTTCATCAGGTACACAGAACGAATCGAAGCTAAACTGGTCCAAGTTCTCTTCACTATTGATGAATCGATCAGACGAGACGTGATGGATCCGACTCGTAGATTGAAGACGATGATTGGCCGTCGAGACTTGATGATGTCGACCAGCTGCTCCTGCTCCTGCTCCTGCTGCTGGTGGAGGCGGTGATGATGGAGAGACCGGTCTACCAAGTCTCTTCTTGACGACTGACAGTGGTTGAGACATCATCAAAATACTTGCTCGATAAAAGCTCGCCATACTCTTATCCGGTGAACAATCATCCTGGATCTTAGATGATGAGGTATTCACGAGAAAGTCTTTGTCGATCGAGTTCTCTGATTCGATCTCCTCCGAGCTCGTCCTTCGTCGCTTTTTACCTTTCTTTCTTCGCTTCTTCTTTCCCCTTCCTTCTTCTCCTTCTTCTCCTGTCATTGAGCTATCTGATTCCAACGCCTCAAGATCAAACCTGGTATTATTGTTGTTTTATTAAAAGTATTTTTTGTTACCATTGTGTATAGTTTCAAGAAAATCTAATACTAGAATAAACACTTACAAACCAGTTTTCAAGGCCCATGTATCACCCCGCGTCGAACGAGTGGTCTGCTTCTGCTTACCTTTAGACGGAGCTTGTAGAGCAGATTTAGACCCAGTCTCCTTACGACTTTTCTTATGACGGTCCGTTTTAATATGACTCTGACAATCGACTTCTTCCGAGTGAGCCTGTTTAAGATTTTCATCCTCCACTTCATCTTCGTCTGAACTTTCAGGTGCAATGATCCGCTTAGTCTTAGTCTGATTTCCGCTCAAATCTATCGATCTTTGGATCCTCTTGTTTCGGGGCATTTGAGTACCAGCCAACATCGAAGGATCCACAAAATCGTCCCCATTTTCGTACTCGCTAGGACTGATCGGTGGTTGCTTGTTCTGTGAGATCGAACGAGACAGTAAAGGGGATTGATGATCATCCTGGAATCGAGCGATGCCGATGAGCGGTCTCTTGGTCAAAGCACGACAACCAGACGGACCGCTGGGAGTCACCGGGGGCTGTTTGGTCGACTCTCTTTCGACTACTGCAACGGCATGAAACGGGGCAGGCTCAGGCACCGAGCTTTTGAAAGCGGCAAGACGCTGAAAGCCATTATGGCAAAAAAAGGCCATTCATACATATTTGGTGAGTACCCTTTCGGGTTTTTGCAAAAAAATTCATACAATTTGGTTACCCACCTCTATAGGGGGTTTCCAGGCGCCTGGTCCGCCTGTACAACATATATTCAAAGGTTTTTGGGCTCCTTTACCACGCAGCTTTGGAGACCACCAAACCACCTTATTCGAGTCCAATCGAGCCATTGTATCCTCTCGCCAAGTTTCATACTTTCCATCATCGTCGACATACGATTCACATTGTTCCATAATCATCGAGTACTTTGCAGATCGGGTAACGTTACGAGCGGATCGTTTACTCTCTGGAATCGCTTCAAGTCTTGATCCGAGATTAGTTTTGGTTGGGAAATATTTAATCTTCATGTTCTGCGGATCGACAGGAGATGGAACGGTAGTAATGTTTTTGGACCACTGTCTATTGAGAGTCGCTGCCTCTTCGGAGGTCAGTAAGGCGGCTTCTGCCCTCTCGCGCAAAGCTTCCGCTTTTGATTTCGGAACCGCGTAATCTTTCGCACTAACAAAACCAAAGATACCACCAGCAGGAATGTCCTCCACACCAGGCCTTTTACGCTTGACCGGCTTGTCCTTCTTCTTGCGGCCTGATTGATCAACGTCCGCCAATTCGACTTGTTCGGCAATGTAAGGCTGTACGTCGATCAGCTTATCTACTGGGGTCGGTCGAACTCCCTCCGGCACTAAACGTTCACAGTCCTCATAGAGTTCTAGAACCTTTTTCGATAATAGCGCGTTTTGGACGTGCTGATATTGATCTTGAGCCTTCTCCCAGTTCTTGTCTTCTCTACCTTCAGCGATTAGCACAATCACCTTGCCATCTTCATTTCGTCCCGTACGACCAAGACGTTGTAACTAGAAACAGAAGTTGACCGGTTACCAAGGCTAAAAAAAAAAAACAAGAAGGTGACCAAAACAGCCTCTTACCATTCGAAGCGGACTTTTTTGAGCCTCATAACATATAATAAAGTCCAATGCCCCAATATCCAAACCTTCTTCACCGATAGAAGTGGCAACCAACACGTTGAATTCGTTATTTTTGAATCGTTGAATAGTCTCATTTTGAGTTTTTTGATTCATTCCGCGGTTGCCTCTAACATCATTTGACTGGCCTACGAAAGCGGAAGCCTTAATGAGAGGCCTTTCTTGATTCAAGTAGTTGACGATATCGGTGACCACATCACGGAAATGACAAAAGACCATCACTCGAGACGATTTGCCTTGTTCTTGAGCGTTGAGAAAGAATTCGAGAGTCAATGCTTTCATCTTTTCCATTTTAGGATGTGGGACGAAATCGGGTGATAGGGTGAGTTCACGAATTTCGGTCATCAGTGACTTGTAGCCAACTTGACTACAAACTCCCGTCGCACATTTTCCAGATTCCTCCTTAAGCTCTAGCATTTTTTCGTATGCCAGCGTGATTGAATATTCCAAGAGCTTGGCCATAGCGGTGGCCATCTTGGACAAAACAGCAAGATTCGGTCTGAGATAACTTCTCTCTTTTGGGACGCGCATCTGGGCAGATGTAATAGAAAATGCATGAATGTAAGCTGGTTCTCTGGAACCATGGAACAAAGACTCGCATTGTTTGATCAATGGTAGCATGAGTTTTCCCCATTTGTCTCGGATTGAAGTAAGCTCCAGGGTGAGTGGGATTTTTTCAAGTACGATCTCCTTATTTTTAGTGTAGGGTACGATGTCCATCGATTCTTCTGTTCGGACCTCGATATGACCAATCTAAACAAAGCCATTCCTGGATTAGAAATCGCCTGTCACACTACTATTTGTCACCTCTGACTCACGTGTAAGTTGTCGATTACTGCTTGTACGCGTTCCGGATCACTTCCTGGTGTGGCAGTTAAAGCTAGGACTCTGAAATGAGGATTAAATCTCATCAAGAGTTTGACCACAACACAATACGCGTAGGCTCCAGTGGCACGATGAGCCTCATCGACGACCAGACAAATGATATCCTCCGGACGTAGGCTCCCGCGCCTCAGGTCGTTGGCGACCGTTTGAGGTGTGGCAAAGATCACCCTTTTTTGCTCCCAAGCAATAGCCCTTTTCGCCGCGGACGTGGTACCGGTCAAGGAGACGCAATCGACCGATGGGATTCCAGCAATGGAGTGACATGCCTCAATCTAAATTGCGATGAATCAATGATCCGTCAACGATTCATGGCGATTGTCGGCGAGAAATGCGTTGAATCAAAGTTGATAAGAAGGGTGCTTTACTTACTTGTTGCTGGACTAAGGGTCTGGTGGGAGCCAGAAAGATGACTTTTCCACGAGGATACCACCGGTAAAAACTGTTCAAAGAAAAGTTCATATTAGCAATTTAAGGGGATAAGAAGATTGAACTCAACAGTCCGTATGAGCAGGGAAACGATCTCGCACTTGAGCATAACGACGGCAGCAATGAAGGTTTTCCCTAAGCCTGTTGGCAGACTTACCAGGCAATTATTATAGAGTGCTCTGGCGACGATGTCATACTGATACTTGCGCTTAGGTTTGTTGATACTGTAGATCCAAGTCTTGATAGTTTCAGCATCCGATTGTAACTTCATTGGAATCTTTTTATGACTTGTTTCTTGGAGTGCCTTGGCGAGTAAGTCTGTATCTGAGTCTAGTTCTTCCTCGTCCATCATTTCTTCGTCGTCATCATCGTCTCTCGCAGGTGCGAATTTAGACTTTTTGGGTTTCTTGCCGTTCTCCATAATATCTGGGAGCACTTTGATAGCACCAAGATTATCCCATTTCTTGACGGCCTTAACCTTGGGTTCTTGCTGGGTCGCTTTAGGAGCGGGTGGCTGATACTGAGAGCTAGAGCCTTGTTTGAGGTTTGGCCGAGTCGGTTTAGGAGGGACTTGAGTTGCGCCAAAAATCGTAGGTTGTATGTACTTCTTCTGCTGATTCCATCTGTTCGAGTTACCTGAAGTCTGAGTTCGGTTTGTGGGTATGCTTGAAGCAGCCGCACTGACGACTGCATCAAATGCAGCCGCGTCGATATCGTCATCGAAGCAGTCATCGATCGTCGAGCTGCTTGCTACTGGCTGGCGAGTTGGTGGTGGGATCGAGGTGGCGGCATTGACGACGGCATCAAAATCAGCAGGATCGATATCATCAAAGTAGTCATCGAGATCGGACATGGTAGTTGAGGATGGGTTGGAGGCTGGAGCGATATATGTAGTCGAGGAGATATCAATGACCGCCGGATATATCCTTTATTTTCGGGGAGCCCGAGTAGCCCCGGGGAAGCATCCGCCCCACCCCCCGTGGCTGGACTGCCCCAGGGTGACGGACACAGTGCTACAGTTGTGTGGTGTGGCAGGGCGTTGCGGTGCCGCTGGGCACTGCAAGGCTCCTGACCAAACACCACCACTCCCACTTCTCAAGATGGTAAGCAGTCTCTCTCAACTCATCTACTGTTTCGAAACTGACAAATAAACTCTGGAACATGAACCAACAGAGTGGAGACATCGTACCCACGATCTTGGATCCCGCGACATGCGTCAAGAAAGGACTCTGCACGGTGGCCCAAGGACGGGCGGTGGAGACCCACCAGTTATATTACGAGCTTCATGGGTCACTCGATGGCGCCCAGAAGATGGTCTTCGGTACGCACATCTACGTGTGTCTCTGGCCTTGGACTACTTCAGATACTGACTTTTGATCTCGCGGTTTTCGTTGGGGACGATTTGTTGCATACACTCAAGTCATGGGTAACAACCTTCCTCCATGCAAGCAAAGCATAGAAATAAGCGAAACTAACCCTTCTGTTCTTACTTAACAGGTCTCAATAACTCCTGTTCTGCATGGGCGAGTCAAGTCAAACATTTCTCACGAAAACCGGATCATTCGGTGCTAGTATTTGACAATCGAGGTGTAGGAAACAGCGAGTCAGTCCCAAACGTGATCAAATCTCCAAACTACAGTCTGAACAAGTGCGGATGTGTGTCTGACCTACCCCTTGTCACATGGTAACCTACCATTACACTACATCCACGGGACTTGTGGGGATACAGTGCGGGCTCACTTGGGATTTACAAGACCTCCGAGATGGCCAAGGATACGGTCGACCTGTTGGAGCATTTGGGATGGAACGCTGAACGATCAGTCCATCTAGTTGGCGTCTCGATGGGCGGAATGATCAGCCAAGAATTGGTAATCCACTCGATTTCCTGGGGAAAAATTCATCCAAACTCATTCCAACACCGTCTTTATCTGGCTTTTCTCCATAGTGTTTGTTGATCCCTAAGCGCTTCAAGTCCGTTAGCTTCGTTTGTACCAAGGCCGGCGATAAGTTGGATCTTCCTCCGGCAAGTCTCTTTTGCCCCTAAAACCTTTACACCTCGGTCATTATCAACAAGAAAAAGTTAAACGAAAGAAATGCTGATTTTTTTTGTGACGTTTGCCTTGTTAACAAAAGTTAAAAGGACTTTATATGTTTTCGCGTTTGTTGACGAGGACGGTTTCAGAAGAACAGAGCATCGAGCTCCTGATGCACAGCTTATTCCCCGAAGAGTTCCTCTCACAAGCGACGGAGAATGGGCGAACTCAGCGAGACGAGATACACGACAACTTAGTCGAGCGGATCCGCAAGACGCGGAAGCAGCCGATAGCGGGCGTGGTAGGCCAGCTGAGTGCGGTCCTGCGCCACTCATGCTCCAAGGCCTCTCTCGCCCAGATCGACCGCCACCTCGCCCCCGCCAAGGTCCTCGTCCTCACCGGCGACGCCGACCAAGTTATCCATCCCGCCAGAAGCATCGAGCTCCATCAGGCCCTGCCCAGCTCTGAATACATCCTCATCCCTGCCGCCGGTCATGCCGTTTGCTCTCAACTTCCTGACCAATTTAACCGCATCCTCGAGCGCATCATGGAGGAAGGCAATCGAGCCTTCACCTAATCTCTCTTCGACTCTTTTCCACCATTCCTCTCGTATAAAAAAACACCCATGAGCTCTTTTACATTGTAGCTATGTAGCACCTATACATCTTTCCAACTCTATTTATTTTTCTTCTGTTTTAAGCTTCTTAATGTAGCACAAAACTCTTTATCGATCTCGAATGTCTGTATACATTGTAGTCGGTACAAAAAAATCATTTCTCTTTCTCTACGTACTCACCCAAAAGGAAAGGCAAACAAAGCTGCCATCACTGTTCCATTGGCGGAAGCTTTCTACTACTTATCTACATTCAGCTATAAAGAAACCAAGTGTTGGGTGAAATGTCACTTACATGTCACTAAAACCTTCCACGACCTTCCACGCCTCAAACTGAATCTGAAATCATCTCGACTGAAAATCTTCATTCGGAACCACTCACCACTCCGTCTACCGAGATCAGTCGAAACACCTCAAGAACTCATTCACAACAACACGCATCAAGTCACTCGACCAAGAGGTAACGTGAACTATCCAGTCAAATCTTTCGTGCTCATACTCATCGGTATTGTCGCATCCATAGCCCAGTCATACTCGTCCATCGATCAATACCACTGACCCAGTACACATACCCAGGGGGAGAGCAATAGGTACCTAGATTTGAATTAAACTCGTGTTGTCTTTTCATGTTCATTTTTTTTCTTATTCTTTTCTGAATCTCTTGAATTTTTCTTTCCTCAGTTTCTGTTTCAAGTTTCTATATCGTCAACCAATATCTGTCCAAACACTCAACTCTTAAACCAACAGGTAAAACTCAACAATATCAACTAGTTCTTATTTCTTATTTTTCAATTTTCCTTATTCTAATATTGTTTCTTCTTTCCTTTCTTTTCAAGTTATTACTACTACTGGTTTCTTAAGTGTTTGCAATTCAAGACCTCTACTTCTCACACCAAGCCACTGCGATCCTCCAAGAGCAACTGTGTCAAGCTGGGTCGGCTATTTTTAGTGTTCTTGTCAATCTGAAATCTTGACGATGAAATTATCTGTGATCTTGCTTTCCTAGAGTAGTACCTAACCCATAAATCAGAAAGTTCAGGAATGGATCAAAGTGATCAAGATAAATAAATTGAGAAAGAGGTAATACACATTTTATGATTAATACATTGCTATACTTTTGGCTAATGCTCTACAGCAACAAAAATGAAATCGATTTATCTATCGGGGTTAATTTGTACTCGAAATACAGGCGATCATACAACAGGAAAGGTTCACCTGGGTAAAGCATTGATTTGGGTGTTTCTTTTTAATAGAAAAAGTTTAGTTGGACGATGTGACCACATGAGAATTAAATGTCGACCGGACTACCGGCAAGAAAGCAAACCAAAGAGGCTAGAGAGGCTATCCCACTGGTGAGATAAAAAGGAGCTAGAGGCGACCAATCAGAAAGGATTCCGCCGAAAGATCCGACCAAGATCCCGAGTCCACCAGACAAGGAGTAGACGCCGGCTATGGCACCACTGATTTCCTGCCAGGGTGCGCGGTCCGGTTGAGGTTGATTGGAGATCAACGGGGTGGATTCAGTCCGTCGAGAGATTGCTAAATCTGAGTGGAAGAGCTGCCATCGACAGCTGGCGCAGAGGCTTAGGGATACTACGATTCCGGTTATCTGTGACAGGCCTAGCAAGATACATATCGGCCAAACTAGAAAGTAATTCGGTCTGGGAAGTAATGCAAATCCAACGAATCCTAGTGCACTCAGTATATTCGAGATCGCAAGGATTCTGGGTTGAGGATAAACAGACGCCATCCACCCAACTACTGGAGAAAGTAAAAGGGCAGACAGCTATCACATTCCATCAAATGAAACCATCATCAGTATGTATCTTGAAAAAACGCGGTGGGTCAACCAACCTGGACAGTTCCTGTGAGAGCACTCGCCAAGGCAAATGCAGCATGACATCCCTTTTTCACTTCTTCAGGCGGTGCGTTTGGTCTTTCGAGTTGACATTGTCCTGTTAATGTGTAATATTGATTCACCAAAACAGGTATGTATGCGGTGACGCCTATCGTCGTTGCTCGAGCCTAACAAAAGTAGAAAGAAAGATTGTACCCCAAGTTTAAAACGCATGATAATATTAGTTTTAAAAGCTTACGACAAATCCAGCAGCATAAGCAACGATCAAATGGCGATGTTGCTTTGTCAACTTGAACCCTAGGGTAAGGGCTTCAATAGATTCTTTCCAATGTGTTGAAGAGTTCGATGAAGAAATCTTCATCGGCCACACATTTTCGCCTCGTCGACAAAGGCCGAAAACCATCAAGATACTAGTTATGAAGGCGATGGTAGATGCAACATAGAACGAAGCCCTGACACCCCATTCCAGACCTTGGCGCACGGGAGAGTAGCTCCAATTGGCAAAATAGGATGGCAATCGCAGCAGAACAAACACTATCTCCCCAACAGCAAAATCAGCGCGGGGGGAAAAATTCCAACGGCGATTACTGGATTGATTGACTGACCGCCAAATAGAGCGCCCAAGCCACTGGTAAAGCCAATCAAGCCGGATAAGCGAGACGAGCGTTGACTAATGATCGATGAGCGTTTCCTGATCCTGGATATCAGATTTATTCGCTCATCGGCGCTTTCTACAGATTCTTCACAAGCCGCGGGTATCGGAGGTGGCAGACGAGAGGCTGTCATGGAAGCGAGAATCGCACTGAGCATGGTGGTCAGTGCCGCAAAACCGATCTATAGGCCCTGCGCATAGATAGATGACAAACAATCAAGATCAAGAAGAACTTGGATCCCTTAAGTCTCACTCGACTGACCGAGAGTAAGATGCGAGATAAAAATATTTGGTATTCATACCGGGACTGGATGTATATTGACAGGGATATTGCTACAAAATGTGATCGGGAAAGCTCAATGATCAGTTTTTACACCGGAAGAATTTGGATGTTTTGTGTATCTATAAAATAAAATAAATATACAAACAGACAGCCAGATGACCAATCACAGTGACGGTACGATAGCCATAGATATCAGCCAATCGACCCCAAACCAAGACTGCCGGTAGGGCCACAAGCTCGTCCAACAATATTAGCGCTCTTCACAACGTAGAGAGTGTTCAAGTCAATTAAAAATGTAAAGTGAGTTAGGAATTGGAACAAACCCATTGGTCCGACCCAGCCGATCGGCAGGCAAGTGGATGACCGTGGTTAGGACGAAGCCGGTCGAGGCGCTGATGAAGACCAAAGAGGAGACGGAGACGAAGGAAGAAGCCAGATAAGCGAGCACGTTGATCGGTTTGACATCCTGGGCGAGACCCAAGCTTTGAAAGAGTTTAGAATGGGGTTGGGTTTGTACGATCAACATCGTATTCTTTGCTGGTTGTTGACCACTCTGTCACTTCCCACTTCCCGAGAGCGCATGCACCAAGCTACGTCATAGTGCTTTCGGATCGGATACCTCTCAGCACCGGATACAGCCGGACGGGCTTACCGACCGGGGCAAGGCGCCACAGGGCGCAGCCCGGGTGTTTCGGTCTCGTTGCCATCAGCACCGAGCTGGCACTGTAAAGACGCCTCCAAGGGCCACATACACAACACTGGGATATTATGTTTGACAACCATCTTCGGCGGCAGTTTCCTCAAGACAGTGGTAAGTCACCTTCGCCCTGAGCACCCGCAACACACTTTTTGTAACCATCTGCTCCAGCGCTAACTCTCTTTTTTTTTCTTCCTCGCTACGCATAGATCACTGTTATCTTTGTTTCGTATTGTTATGCTTGCCATGGCGTCCCAGCCGGAGATATCACACCCTGAGGACCTTGCCTCCGAATCGATACAGCTGACCAAGCCGGCAACGACCCAACCGACCCAGCCAGCTGATTCGCCTGGCCATCCGGCCATCAAGCCGATATGTCGCTGGACCGAGGAGGACGACCTCACTTTGCTCGCCGTCCTCAAGGCTGAACATCAGAGGAATCCCACCCCCACCAATGGGTTCAAGGGATCCGCTTGGCCCGCTACTGCCAGGGCACTCGCTGGCTCCGAAGAGAAGACGGGCTCAAAAGCTAAAGACCCTACCGGCTGTCGTAGTCGTTACTCCTCCGTATGTGTCTCCATTCCATCCCTCTAATCTCATCACATTTACACTAATCTCATCTTGTTTACACAACAACATTAAAAGCTCAAACGAAGTTACCTTGAACTCAAGCACCTTCTCAGTTTAGCTGAAGCACGCTGGGACGAGAATTTGCAACGCGTCACCCTCCCGGAAGAGGTATGGGCAGGCTTTCTGGCCAACCCAAGCGAGAAGGGAAGGAACTTGTATCGATGGCGCCAGAAGCGCTTCCCGTTGTACCACCAAGTCAGCGAGCTGACCGAGGGCACCGCGGTGAGTGGGCAGCCGAAGGAGACAGAGGTAGCAGGAACGGGCTCGAGTCCGGAGTACGACGGCCCGCCGAACGAGACCTTTGACCCGCTGCTCTGGCCGTCGGAGAAGCCAGGGGAAGCCGAAGAGGCAGAAGACGAGAAAGATGAAGAGCCTCAGCGAGCGCCCAGGCCCGTGCTCTCCGCGCCCCCCTCTGCCAAACGCCAACGAACTACCCACCAGGATCTGTTCCTCAAACATCTTAAAGAGATCGGTGAGAATCTCAAGAGCAGACCTACCGTCCGCGTCGACGCCATCAGGCTCCTCCAGCAGGACGCCCAGCTCTCCGAATCTGAGCTGCTCAAGGCAATCGATTACTTGGGCCCACTCGAACATGCGGAGACTTACATTGCCCTTGATACTAGACTTCGGACCACTTGGATTCGCTCAAAACTCGCTAGTATATGACCTCAAGTGTTGCTCTAACACATCCACCAGCTCTTCTTTTTCTTATACTTCAAACGAAAACAGTTGGTCTGGGCCTTTTGTTTTCTTTAGGTTTGTTCAAATTCGGTATAATTATAGTTACTTTTTTTTCTCGTTAAATAACAGACAGTAGATTCCTTGTTCTTCTTTTTACCTTTTGTCTTGAAGCGCTTCATGATAATCAGACTACATACCAATCTCGGGTCCAATGTATCCTCATTCAGCCCAATTTGTAAACTCCCAATCAAAAAAAAACCCACTCAAAAAATCATTGGCACTATAAATTCTCTATTGAGCAAAGATGAGGATTCAATTGAAAGAAGTGAGAGAGAGAGAGGGGGATATGAAAAATTAGAAGTGGCTGTTCAGGCTTTCTCTGTGTCCCAGTTGCATGCTTGGCAAGATCCACAAATCAGATCTGGAGAGCAAATTCTTGTTGAAGCCAAATTAGGTCAAAGCTTTGGTGGCTCTACTGGTTGAGAATAGAGAACAAATCTGTCAAGAAATAAAAGATGATACAGAAAGCATAAAATAGAAAATGTTAATCCAGAACATTCAAGGGGAAAACTGAATATTTGAATGTTGGTTGGCACTAACCCAAATTTTTGGAGGGTGTTGGTTTTTTTTGTTTATCTTTTGCTTTCCTGTAAAAATTGTGTCTTTCCTTTGGGTAGTAGGAACCAGAAGAATGCCGTGTGAGCTTGATGTTGTCATGATGCTCCTATGAATCTTGGTCATGTGAGGGGTTTCTTGGGAGCCCCCTCTTGCTTCCCGGGGCCGGAGAGAGGCCTCCTTCACTAAAACAGGGGGGTTACATAAACCGTCGCAGCGAACTTCCCCACTCAACCAACAACCTCGCCAACTCGACAACCAACCACCAAACACAACCATCTCTCTCACAAAATACATACACCGTTTGACCCACAACATACCATGTCGGCCTCACATACCATCAAACTAGCACCCGGCTCATCCACATCCCAACAGTCTGCGTCAGAAGTCTCGTCTCCCACAACCCAAGTTGCACAACCTGTCGATAGGGATAGCGAGCTCAAAGCCTGGCTGGCACTCAATCCTAGTCGCCCATTCCCGATTTACCGTCTACCGGACTTCTTGATTCTTCTCATCTTCAGCTCACTCGATCTGCCCGACCTGGCCTCTGTAGCCGCGACGGGCAACCGGCTGCTAGCGAGCCTGTCTACGGACGCCGTGCTCCACCGGTCCCGACTGCGCTCGGTTGGGCCTCAATGCATCTCGCCACATCTCAAACGACGGCCGAACATACTCGAGGTAGCCAAGTCGGGCAAGATGAAGGGCCTCAACCTGGAGTCTAAAATTCAACGGGGCTGCTATCTCTCCTCGCCTAATTCCGTTAAACTGCTTGAGAACTCTCATAGGATCGAGAGACTGATGATCCGCGAGAAATTGAATCGACTGCTCAGCCGTCGACCTACCTCTCGATCGAGCCTCTTGCCCCTCAACTTAATCGACAAGGAGCTCCTCTTCTGCTCCAACCTTCTTGCCCCTGTCCTCCGCCTTCTCAAACGCCAACAAGCAAAGGATCTCCTCGCTCGTAAACTCAGATACTCGACTGTCGAAGATGACCCCTTCAATTTACACCAATCTACTCACCTTTGAGTCGTCCCTTCCCACTCCGAGCTTGCTTCTAGCTATCCTTACCATCTCAGACTCGCCGGTTGATCTGAATTGAAAGGAAATCAAAATTCTTAACAGCCCTTCATGTTCCTTTTTCTTCTGTGTGCCTGCAAGCTGTACAACCGGCACCAGAAACCATCGCATTTGCACCCGTCTATCTTATACCTTGATTCGGACACTTGCACATACCAACGCTTACAATCTTTGTCCAATCAAGGTATCACATTTTATCCTTGGGTATCGATACATTGCACGAACTATCAACCCTTGGACCCTGCTCGCACTATCTATTTTCATTGTTCTTGGGCTTGACAAGCTTTCTGTGTGTCTGTATTCCCCTCGATACCATTCTGCCATTCTTTAACTTGCTTGAAACTCGTTTTCTTAGGACTCTTGTCACTACTACTCCATTTTTTCTGTCAACCCAGTCCTTTGATGTTATGTATGAAAAGTCGGCAATCCCTTTTTTGTATGCTTGATATATCACACCAAAGTGCCCCAATTCGTTTTTTTCTTCTTCTTTTTCTCGTTTATTTTCCTTTTAGCTACCTACTCGCAAGAATTTATGTTTTTGTTGTTGTATTAGTTCAGACACTTCTTTCGACTACCACTAACCATAGCATCAAGTAACCAAAATTGATTAAGCTCGTCATTCTGCTTCTCATCGTCAAAGTCAATTGGAATTTTGTGCGTGTCATTTCTAGCTAATGAGCCCACAAAATTGGAAGGGTATAGAATGAAAGAATGTTACCTGCTCAATCATTGGGAAGATAAGAATCCATGGGTTGGGCCATCTAGTCTAGCACCATAATATCAATAACTACCCTTTATATCTGTTTCAAGTGTGATGCTAATGTTGAGATGCTAATGACAGCCTCACATGCCCATTCTGATATCACAAATGATGAAGCAGGTAACTCTCTTTCTTTCTATACCAATTTTTTTATCATCTTTGTGCCAATTGTAGTTTGGTTTTTTTACTGGATTTTAAATGTTCAATATTACACCAATTTTTATCACTGTGTTCAATGTTGGGGCCTCAATGTTTTTGTATTATTATTTGGTCCAGTAACTTGTGATGACAGTTACACTTAGCCATCCAACTTGTTTTGAAATCTGAATAAGTTTGTGTGAAGAGTTGGGTGAGTTTGTAGTATGTAAGATATTTCATTTTTAGTTTGTTATCTCAAAAAAGGATTGTGTCTCACATGACAAGTCTGTAGTAAGATATGTTAGTAATCTCAAAAAAGTATTGTGACCTTATAATAATCTCACATGACATATGTCATTATGTAAAGATCAGCCAGAGGTTATATACAACACTGGGCTGCTATGCTACCCTGCACTTTTTTGGAAAAAGTGCAGCTTAGCGGCTGTCTTTGCAGCCTGAAAAGTCGGTAGCATGAGCGGCCTTGTAGTGCTTCTATGCTGCAATGTGCTGTGCTTAGCCGCTTTTAGCATGCAAAGTCCGCTCAAAAGGGCTGTAACGCCGCACAACACCCGCTTTTTGAGGTTGGTGCATAGTCATAGCGCCAAATCTGCTAACAGCCAATGGAAAACCATAAGCTGCAGCAGAATTACCCTACTGATACAGGTAGTGTAGCTGGTCCACCATTGTTATACATAAAGGAGACTCAAATCAGTCTGCTCAGGCTCTTGAACACTTGAGAGAGAAATCTATACCAAATATTACAGTCAATACAATTTGTACAATAATAATCATCTGTCTCTTTGTTTTGGTTAAAAGGTTGGGCTAGCTTGTGGGCTTAGCATGGATTTGTCATTGATATTTTTATATCTCTTGAAGATCATTCACATATCTGTGGTCCAACATACACATAATCACAGAGAGAAAAAAAATTGATTGATTGTTAAAGAAATATTAAATAGGACTCAAGATTTATTAATTCATTAGATATCTATCTATCTACATACAGTTAAGAATAAATATCAAAGAGAATTATCCCTAAAGGCAGGTGTAATAATAAGCTGATAGTTTTCTTGATAATAAGATAGATGATAATCTTTTTAATCTGGGGGTTCTTGAGTAAATAATTATAAGTTAAATATTTTGATGATAATAATTAATCTGCAGAGAGTTTCAGTTCCAATCTTGGTAGAATTTACATATTAGATGGCTTGTTATTGGACCTTTGTGTAATATTTAATTCCAGTAATTGAATGAATTATTAGGTTAACAAGCTTCAAGACAACTTTGATTAGTTTCTAATCATCAATCATTTGTCTTGATCAATTGAAAGACCTATACTTGCCAGCTAGTGGTGAACTGATTCTGTTCTGAAGATTGGTTTTGATGTGAAAATGTTTTTTCTGATCCCCAACCAAAGATAATGGTGCCATTATCTTTGGTTTGGAACCATAATTCATCCAGAGCTGGCTGAGCTGATCTCAACTCAGCTCATCCAGCTCCAGGGGAGCTGGCTTGGAGTAAAATGAAAAAAACTCTGCAATTAATTTTCATTAGTCTGGTGGTTTGAAACTCTGCTTCAAACCTCTGGCCAACCTCAAGGTTCTGGTTTCAATTCCCTATGAGTAAGGATGGCAATTGGGATGGGTGTCCAACAGGCTGCCCAAACCTGGCTGGGTTTGGGCTCAGAGCAGACAGAGTTTCTTGTGAAAATTTCTTCAATGGGAATGCCCATTGTACATTGCTTACAGGCCAGGATTCAGTGGGCCACCCACTGGGTGCTGATGGGCTTGGGGGCCCCAATACCCCGGAGGTGATTCCCCAAGTCCCAGTAACAATGTGTGTTATCAGAATAGTAGAATAATATTGAAGTGGTTGTAGTACATACATATATCTCTGTGAGAAGGGAAGTAAACACAAATAATTCTTAAGAATTTTCAACTCAACATCTGTCAGCCGGTGTCTCTAAGGTGACGTCTGGTTGATGATTATAACTCTTATTTCAGAGGAAAAAAACCACACCTCATGCTTGTAGAAGCGGAGGGGCTAGTACCTTGATAAATCAAGTTACAACTGCAATAACGCAGTGTCTGATCTTTGTCTTATCAAAGACGGGTTATACGAACAATGTTCGTATTAACGGGTGAGAGAGAAAGATATAGAAGGAACAGGTGAGTCAAAGGATAGAAGAGGTTGTGTGAGAGAGCTTGGTTGGATAAGGGAGGATAGTGGATTTGTGGAAAAGGCAAAATGAATTGGATGAATCCCCAGCTACCTTTAGTAGAATTTCTACTGTCGGAATAAGTTGTCAGGAATTAAGGTTCAAAGATAATGATCGCGGGTGTGGGAGGATCAAGACAGGATCATCCTCCTTTTATCTTTGAATAATACATCCTTTGCTCTCAACCGGTGGGGTGAGAGATTTTGCTTATGAAGATCATCTTCATAAGTGAAATAAAAGATTTCTAATTATATTAATATAAATAATAAAAAGGTAAAAGAATGATTTACCCAATAGGCCATTTAGCCTATTGGGTGAATAGTTTAAAGCTTAATCTTTAAATGAGAATATTAGTAATGAAATATATGAAAATATAAGAATAGTAAAAAAGGTATATGAGGATGGGGATCGAACTCATGATAGTTTATTATATAGTTATGCAGGTCTAGTTGCATAGTCTGAGTGACTAACAACTAGACTACGGTGGTTTTATTTATTGTAGCCATGTGGGTTACCATACTCGTAACCTCAGTTGCTGACAACATCTTCTTCCAACAAACACTAGAGTCTGGATTTTCACAGAGAACAATAGATGATGGAAAAAGCATACCTGAATCTTTTTTTCTAAAGGTTTCTGCCTGATTCCTTTATGATCCTTAACCATCAAATCCCTTTTCTTATTACTGCCTTGGATCCTTAATCCTCAGATTTTTTAAAGTCAAAAATGTCCAATTCAAACTGCACAAAAAACTCTGATTTGGCCAGTTCCTGCTCCAATACTACTGAGGATATCCAAATTATTGGAGCACCCAATAATTAGTACTCAGCCTCCAGTGAGAGCCATGAGCACCAGGAGACAAGCACAAAAATTGAGAAAAAACAAAAGCTTACAATTACAGTTTGGGATCTCTTCAACCAGGTCAATGAAGGCAAGTTTTTAAACCAGGTTTCCAGTCTATTTACATTTTTACATATGCAATCCTTGATTGATCTCATAGATGGTATTCTCAAGGTAGTTTGAAACTACTTCAAGTGGCAGGCCAGGCTTTTTGCAGCCCCAGAATCTGGTACCAACCACCTTTGCCAACACTCTGAAAAATGCTTAACCAATTTATCATACACCACACCAAAGAAATCACAGCTAAATTTTGGCACTGGTAATCCAAAAAAAACCTACAGGTTTTCCCTCAGGAAGAAGCTCAAACAAATCTAGACCAGATGGTAATCAAACACAAGTACCCATTCAACATGGTTGAGCATGAAGGTTTCATTGAATTCATGCAAACTTCCCAGCTCAAATTTGTCACTCTTGGCCAAAATACCTTACAAAATGACTATGTTAAATTGTTCACTCAGCTTAAGAGCGGTGAGATGGCTAGAATGGAAAAAGTCAATCAGATTGACAAACTTAAAATTAATGATTCTTGACAGGTCCCTGCCAAATCTTGTATTTAAGAACTTATGCAATTTTTTCCAAAATGATATTTGAACACCACAATTGCATTACATCTCAGACAACTGGAAACTAAACAAGAGTATTATCAGTTTCAAACTGCTTGCTTCCCCCCATACTGGCAAAGCGATTGCTGACTGACTCTTCCAAATCTTGATTGAATGGAAAGCAATCAAGCAGGTTGCTTTTGTGACCCTTGACAATGCAAACTCCAATAATGTGGCAATCACTCAACTCCAGTGTTTCATCAACAATCACAATCAGATATTGGTTCAACTGCCTCCCCCCACTTTCATGCCTGCTGTCAGGCTCATGTGATCAATCTTGTTGTCAAAGATGGAATTTGAGAACTCAGCAAGCCAATTGACAATCTGTGTTATAGTGTAATCTACACCCATGGTTCCTCAGCAAGAATGGAGTCCTTTGAAAAAGCAATGGTGCCACTAGCCACTGGTGGTTGATTAGCTGGCTCAGGTCCGCTCTGTTCTTTGGAGCTTGAGTTTTGTACTAAGGGAACACCTTGCATAGAGTTCTCGGAGAAAGACATTGTCGGGGATTTGGGATAAGAATGTGGTCAGAAAGTATAAATTGTTGAGGTCTCAATGTTCTGTTTGATACCTGTATCTTCAGAGTTGGGTTAAGGGCCAAATAGATCTTATTTGATCTTGAAAGAAGTTTATCTGGCTGTTGTCTTGTTCGGAATTCTTAGCTGAGATTTTTTCTTGTTTAAAGTTTAATGACACAGAAAAAGTGGGATGATGAATTCGGTCTCTTCTGCTTCTAGCAATGTGCAGACTTTGATAAAACTAAGTTGTTAACGATGGGTTAGAAAATGGATGAAGAACATAATCGATTGAAAACTCGGTGTATATTTATATAGCGAAAATTATTAGCCCTCCGGCAAAAATGGCCTTCCATTTAGCGTGTTGCTGCTTACCTGGGGCGCGTAGAGTCGAGGGGGAAGGGGAATCAGGTCTTGATCCCTGTGCGTGTGGCCAGGCTTCTCTTCCTTTTAAGCCCGCGGCTGGGTCTTTGGTTCTGCTTCCTGACCGCCGCGGGGAGCATGCCTGGTTACCGCTGCGTCAGTGGACCCCCGTATTCTCTGGTTCTCTATTAAAGCCTGCGCTATTGTAGCCATCTCGTCTGGAATTGTGCAAGTTTCATCGCTCCTCGGGTTTCCCTTTTTCATCATGTTTTTTGTTTCCTACTTAAGCATTGTGACTGTGTGCTATCTTCTCCTCTTTCTGATTCTACACCTCCGGCAGTTCTCCGCACCTAATGTCCGCTTTTTTCTTGAAGATTACTTTGCTCTGCTTGTGTGCTCCAGATCCTTTTCTGTGCCCCCACCCTCTATCCCGCTTTCCTTCCTTCTTTTCCTTATTTCCTTACTTCCCTTTCCTGCTCTCTTGCTTCCGGTCCCTTAACTCTCGTCTGCCATCATGCCGAACTTACAACGCTCCCCTGTCAATGCGAACACTCCGTGTTCTATTAGCGGCAATTCTAACCGTGAAGATTGTACTGGGGCAGATCCCGCCAATAGTCACACGCACAGTGAAGGAGGTCGTATTCCTTACCCCTTGGCGAATGGTACGGAAAGGATTCGTCGACCAACACGCCCTACTTTTACGGATGAAGATGATGATGCTCTTATCCGAGGTCAGCGGGATGTGAGTGCCATGGTATCAGGGGCTGTCGATCAGATCAACATACATGGCTCTAACTTTGGGGCTTGGACTTCAGCCGTCAGCAGAGCTGCGGAACATTTTCTTGGTGACCGGGACTTTTTCAATGCCCCCTGCGTGCGTAAAAGGATGGAACCTATCGCCTGTCGAATTTTGTTGGATGCAGTCGATAAGACACTTGTGGCTGCACTGTTCCGGCACCATACTGCCTATGACATGATGAACTTTCTGAAGAGTTGTTTCCCTTTAGTCAGCAAAGCCAGAATGATTCACAAATGGCAACAACTCCTTCGGATCCCAGTGGATATGGACTGTAACCCTGCCATCGTGGCGTCTCAGTATCTTGCCATCCTTGAAGATTTTGACGACATGTCTATCTATCTTGGAAAGGATGAGTTACTTCCGATTATCTTTCACAACGCTATTCCTCAGGGTACTACTCTACGCGCTGAATTTGATCGTCGCATCGATGCTGCTATTGCATTAAACGAGCACAAGCCAATCACGTTCGAGAAAACCTGGAAGACATTATCGGCTGCCATTCTCCAGGCTCGAGCTGTCCAATCTCTGGACGATCCCAGTCCTACAGTGGCAATGTCTGCAAGGCCTCAAACTCCGGGCCCTGCTCAACACGATAGGGAGTCTCCTGTTGTCAGTAATCCTGACAACATCTATGTTAAGGCGGCTGATGCCACCTCTCGGCGTCGTTGTTGGCGGTGTGGATCCATAAACCATGAAGTGGCTGCCTGCCCAATTCCAGATCCTTCTTGTGCTCGACCTCCGCCCCCTCACCGAACGATGTTCTCTGGTCCTGTTCAAGATACAGGTTTTCAAGTTTATTATCCCATCCTTGCCCCCCAAGGAACTCGGTCGCACTACTCATATCGCTCCAACGTGGCTCCACCCCAACCTCAGTTTCCCCCAACGAAGCGTTGGATGGGTAGCTACCGGCCCAGCTACGGCCAATCCCGTCTTCCTAACCAGAAACCTCACGCCCGTTTCGCGGATTTGCTTGTCGATGTTCATCTTGCCTTTATTAATGTCGATTTTAAAAAAAATTCACACAACTAAAAGATTTATTTCGTTATTATGATGTAAGATGTGAACTAAGATAAAGAAAACAATAAGTACCTAAAAGCAGAATACGATATGCGATTCTTGAGAAGATATGGAATGAGATAGAGAGAAATAGAGAAATGAGATTTGGTTGACTCGAGGTTAAGTCTGTCGAGTCTAAGTAATGAAAGTAACTGTGTTCTTTCATTAGTTCTCTTTCTCTTCTTCTAATCTAGTCTTCTGCTTACTGTCGTCTTTTCTTATTATTGTTGTTCTTAAGGATTATGACTGTAGTTTCTCTCTTTTTCTTTGTTGTTGGAATGAAGTTGTTCTGGCATCGTACAAACGTATGCTTTAGATCCAGCTATCAACACGCCTGAGTCTTATTAGACTGGCTTACGTTCTTGCTCCTCGAGCGTAAAAGCTTCCGAGTCGTACGGTATTCTATCGTGGTTCTCGAGATCCTGATCCTCAATATCGCCAATACGGCTGAGCAGGGATGCCAGGTCTATCGGTTCTCTGGGCGTGATTCTCTGTACGAGCGCTGGGAGTCTGCTAGCGAACAGTGCTGTTAGCTCCTGTTCTATCTGCTAGATCTATTTATACACTAGGATCACTCACGTTGCTTTCGTGGTTTCCTTGGTTGCACTGTCTATTTGCGTAATCCTCTTGGCGAGCGCTGCGGTGAATCTGCTAAGAAACAAGACAATTAGCTTTCTTGTTTCTTGCTGTTCTATTATACATCGGCTTTACTTACGTGGCTTTCGTAGTTTCCTTGCTTGAACTTTGTCTCGCCGCTGGTACAGTGCCAAGTCGTGCGTCTAAGAGCGTCCGAGTAACAAAGTTATAGTTCTCATCAGCCTAGGTAAATTCTGGGTTTGCTGCGGATTACGTGGTACTCACGTTTCCTCCCATTAGGGTTTGAACTCAACTCGCTCTCGCTGAAAGCTTGTTGGTCTGCGGGGGCTGAGCCCGTATTCTTACAGATTTTTCCTCAGCTCGCGCTGCCGACTACAACCCACAAGAGGCGATTTTTGACACTGGCGCTTGTCACCATCTGACCGGGGATAAGTCAGCGCTATTTGATTTCGTTCCTTTGCTTTTTCAAGGTGGTAACTGACGGGCAGGTACAATACGTTTTACATAGCTCGGGGGCGCCTGCGCTTTACTGGGCCCCATGGAACGACGGTAATGCTTGATGATGTTCTCTAGTGTGCTTTTGCAAATGTTACTCTCATCTCTCCTTCTGCTCTTATTCTTCATGGCCTGTATTTTCTGTCAGATTGTTTTTCCCATTCCTTTCTTCTCTTTATTCCTTCTTCGGTTTGGTTTCGTTCAACTCTCAGTTACTGGCCTTTTTTGCAACCTCTCCGGTCGTCAACTGCGCCCACTCCTGTTGTACTAGCTAAATATTTTCGAGCAACTAAAAGCATCGTTACATTACTCAGCTGACTACTTATATCAAGTAGTGATAGACAAGAGAGTAAGAAATAGAACAAATCTAGTACCTAAAAGCAGAGTCACGTTTGCTGGTCTATTGAGAGTAGAGTTGATTAAGGGGACATTGATTTTTACAATGTGTTTTTTACAAGGTGCAAGGCCTTGTAAAGCAAACACCTTGTAAAATTACACACGCCTATTACATATGCATAATTTTACAAGGACTTTGCCCATAATCCCACCTTGTAAATTGTACACTGTAAAGCTAGTCACCTAGGTCATAATGTGGAAATTTACAAGGCATTTCTTTACGATGTGCCCGCTTGTAAAAAAAAGCATTTGTAAAAATAGGGTTTTCCCCCAATCACATCATTTTTACAAGTCCTGATTTTCTTGGGCCAAACACTGCATAAAATTCATCACAAGTGGCCATATATTCAAAACTACAAGCTCCTATTTACAAAGTGTTTAAGAAAAAAAGAGAAATACCACATTCAAGAAGGAAAAACAAGCAACAAATCAGCTGGTTGGCTTACCCCTTATGCGACTACTCCTCCTCCTCACCAAACCTGGCCCAACCTCATCAGCAGCTGTCTTGACTGCTGGTGTGGTGTCCAAACTCTCCGGTGTTTGATGCGCCAGCTGGCGCAACTTCAGAGTCAACTTAATCCCTGATTGAGTGGATTTTATTGGCGCTGATGACACTTCTTGTGAGACCTGAGATTCATCCATGATTTGTGGTTGAGTCAATGGAACTATGTCCTGTTGTAATGGTCGGAATCGCCGTTTTGGTGCCTCCTGACTACTCTGCATAAGACAGAGAGGGTGCTTAGGATCCGTTTGTTCTGGGGGTTTGACTGCCCCTCGTAGGGAACCCGCTTTCACTTTGATGGTCGTGGGTAAGAGTACCTCCTCCTTGACAGGAGCAGCTGCAACATTGAGACTGGCGGGTAGTTCAGAAGATGAGCTGTCCACATCCTCATCGGCCGACAGCTCCTGATCACATAAATTCTCGATGGGTTTGTGATCCATTGGAACATCGTTGTGTTTGATGGCGATCTGAATGGCCCGCCTCTCCAGACGATTCCAAAGGTTTACCCAGCCCCTCGCTGATGGCTTGCTCTGTCTCTAGATCTGATTCGGCTGCCGGATCTTCTTGACTTTGCTTCTTAGATTCTGGTTCAAGGTCCAGATTATCGGCGGGATCTGGTTCCCAGATCTCAGAAGGGATACCAAACAAAGTCAAATGATGAACAAAAGGGATGTCACCTTGAGGATTAGGGTGATTGTGTCCGATCTTTGTGATCCTTTGGAGCACCTACTCCTCTTCTGATGCCGTCCACCCTCTTGAGTAGAGTAGCCAGCTAGTTGAAGGGAGTTTTCCACCCAAACTCGAGAGATCCTTGCTGACAAGTCGCGCTACACTGTCATTCTGTTGATCGTCGTGTAGCCAGACTCCCCTGTTCAAAGACTCTTACACCAATAGTGAGAGCCATTCCAATAGCCGCGGGAGAATAAGGTGTATGCCACCCCATGCACGTCCAGTCGGTTGATGACATGAACTCCTGCTTCTCGGGGTTGGCCATAATCGTCCTGACATCTACAAAGAAGTAGAGGTGCAGTGGAGCCCCACTCTGTTTGAATACCAGTTGGGACGATTCATCCATTACATGGTGGAGAGACTCTGGGCCTGCCGGCTCGGTGGTTATAACTACTTCATCATCATCGGTCATATCGTCAGGAACCGCTTGTTTCCTCCGGCGGCCTTTCGCTGGCTTTGATCGGCCTTTGGGCTGGTTCTTGTGGAGTATAGGGCATCTGCAGGCCAGCCCTGACTTTCCCACCAGTCCGGTGGTTTTCCGAAGATTGACAAGCTTGCTCACATTGAAATCGGTGATGTTGTTGCCCAAAAAGGTTTGCTTGCTAACATTGATGACCGAGATCAACCCAGTTTGTGACTTGAATTGTTGATTGATTGAGCTCGCAAGTGAACACACAATCAAGTTGAACTTCAAATAAACCCTCCAAGGCCTTCTTTGAGTTGCGCTTTGGGTCCAGAAGCAGCTCAGTGAAGTAATCACATGAGCAAAACACCCCCGGCTTGAAATTGGTGATCTTCATCAGCTTGGTCTGACCATTGGTGAGGGTTGTCTGGATGCTGTACATTGTGCGTGAGTTGAAATGAACGACTAGATTTTTGAAAAAAGATTGGCCTTTGCCCCTAGTGTTCCGGAGCCACAAAGGAGTGTACAGAGGGAAAAGTGACTCGAGTGCCGCTGAAAGCCAACACCGGTTTCACAGGTGTGGTTTACTAGAGGCTGTGTAAGACTGGTAAGTGGTGAATCGGCCTTGGTCAACATTCAAGGAATGCTTGGGCCTCCCTAGCTTTTTTTTGGTCTGTCCCAAAAGGCTGTCGGTTGTATCTGGAGGCCGCCCATCGTTTTCGAGCTTCCGCTTTGTGGGCTTGGCCCAGCCCATGGATTGGGAAACATTAACCTGTTGTTTTGTTTGTGAACCATATTTGACTGATATTCCTTTCATCACGGTGTGGTAGTTGTCCTCCAAGTACTTTGTGAAGGAATACAACTTGACCATGCCCACAAGTAGGCACTTCTTACCTTCACTAGTAGCAGGGAAGAGATTGATATGTATGAGCACAATGCAACATTGTGAGGGTGAGGATCAAGCTGAGAAGAGGCTTACCTGATCATACTCTTGATTGCGTTGGTTGTTTCAGGATGTTCCGTATTGGCTGCAGGATCATTGGGGGAGTCCTCTTTCAAAGGATTTTGGCTAGGGAACAGGATAGCCCGGACATTGTCCATTTCCCACCAGTCGAGCCACCACTTGGCTTTTGGAAAAAGTCATCTTAACTCGTCTAGTTGCTCGTCATGAGATTGGCCATCTCCTTGGACTTTTTCTAGTAGATTCATACATTGATGCTGGAATTCGGACTGATGTTTGTCATGAGTAATGATAAACGATGAGAAAATGAAAACAGTAAGAGCTTACCTCCATATCAGGTGAGATGATAGACCAGTTCCTCCGGACCCTAGTGATTTGAGCACAAAAGTGCTGGTGGCAGCCTTTGACTGCTTGGAGAGCTTTGGCTTTGTCTGTGGTCCTAAAAACCTCCATGTACACTGAGACAAAACCATCCTTCTGAGCCTTCGAGAAGTCCATGAATTTCCAGGCCAGTAATTCTTGGTCACACTGCACTTCGTATGACTTCACAATCTGGCGCAGGAGGTTGGTAGTAGCTTTTCGGCAGACAGTTGCACAGGAACCCAGCGGCCAAGTTTGTCACAGAACATTGACGTCGTGAGCAAGTAACCATTTTTGAAGAACCGGTAGGTGACATCAGAGATCAAACCTCCTTGATAAACTTTGCTATGTTTTTCCCAGCCCCAAAAGTCTCTCGGCCATCCATCTTGACTGGAAGGTGAAATGCTCACTTCCTTCAAGGAAGCTTGCTGAGATTACCAAGAGCCCCCGTCTACAAAGTGCATTGCAAAATCGGTCATCAAGAAAGATTAGTAATGAAAAAAGAAAGAAAAAGATGGACCTGTTCCACTGGAACATGTCCAATATAAATTTATCGCCTACTCCGGCACAATTTTCCTCCGGTAGTATCACAGCCGGTCTGCGTTGACAAAGCTTTGATGGATCCCCGTGACGCTGGTTGAGGGCTGATCGAGTGATTTGGACTCTCCGATCTTTGGGGGGAAGGAAAAACATAAGGCATGTGTAAAAATTCATATTTGAATTTTACAAAGCAAATGAAATCTAATGATGTTAATCGTAAGGGGCTAACCTTGAGCTTCATTGCCCCAGTTTTGGGTTTCTGTTCGATCTGTTTCTTCAGATTATCCTTGGAGATGAGATCTGGCTTCTTGGATTCCGGCCATGGATGCTGATGCACCCCGCAATGGCAAAGAAGTGCCCACCTGCTATCAACATGTGTGTCAACCCGACATGCCATGTCCTTACAAGGAAGCCAAGAAACAACCCCAGTGCATCGAACAGCAGATCCTGGACATTTAGGTTTTCTGAAGCTATGAGTTAGTGGATTGTACAGTCAAGGTAGATAGACGAGTAAAATCAGAAGACAAACTTTTCCAAGTATCTTTGGATGGCCCCTCTTCCGTTCATTGGTAAACCAACCTACTGGCAACTAGCCTTTTTGCAGACCATGGCACCAAGGCAGTATATACATAAGACCTTCCACTTTTTGTTGGCACACATTCTGATACCGGTTGTTTTGGTAAACCCGACAGTCCCAAAATTCTGGATGTTTATGTTGGGTGTCTTGACGAATGTAGTCGAGCCGTTTGGGTAGATAGGGTATTTCTCGACATCCAGGGTGCATCCGTGGTTGATATAGGTAGCAAAAGAATCGAGATCAACTGGTAAACACCAGACGTGGGAAGCACTTTCTGGAGGAGGATTGGATTCCTGGTTGGCCGACGACGCTTCTTCCAACTCAGAGCTGGTTACTGGGTTTGGTTCTTCAGGTGAGGTGGTCATATTGGTAATAGAGGGAGGGGAGGAATAAAAATCAAGAAGGATAGGATTGAGGATGGGGGATGGATCTTGCTGGTGTGCTATGGTAGGTCTTCCAAAAGTTTGCATGTAATAATCCTTATGTGGGGTTGTGGGTGCAATTTTGCATTTGCAAGGTTATGTGGGTGAGGAGCGTGTGAAATTCCACTTTCATGCCTCTGCCTGCAGGATTAAAGTGTCTAGTGTGACACCTTGTGAACAAGGTGTTGCAAAACTTTTTTTTCTTAGGTGAGGATTGATTTTTAAAGGGGTTTTTTTCACGAGGTGGGAATTAGGGTGAACACCCTGTAAATTTATACATGTGTAATAGCTATGTGTACTTTTACAGGGTGTTTGCTTTACAAGGCCTTGGACCCTGTAAAAAGCACTTTGTAAATTTCACCTACCCCATTGATTAAGAGAAGAAATAAAATCTATTTGTTGAGATAAGTCGAGAGTCTGATCTTAATATCAGCTCTGAGTCTATTATGGTGGCTCTTATGTATCAATAGGAAAGCTCACTCAAGCTGTATACAGCAGGTGAGGGTTCCTTATCAATAGGCCTGTCTGATTGACTACGATGTCACCCAATGATAAATATTTTGTTTATGTATGTCTCAGTCTTTCTTTTCTCTTTTTCTGTCAGCCTGCTACTACTCGGAGACAACCTGACTAGAAGCATAAAGAACATAAAAATTATTAAAAACAGAAAACCCAATAAAAAATCATAGAATAAAGTAAAAATAGTTGTTTTTACAGGTAATAAACTAATTACATTATTTGATACATGTGTACAGGTTGGTATGGAACTATGTGAAAAGATAACTCCAAGTTATGTGAGGGTTGAACTCACAACCTTGTGTACTGAAGGACTTGAACCCCCAACCTCAGCATTAATGAGTGATGCTCTAACCAATTGACACCCTGCCGCATGCGGCTTGCGGGCCCGCAGTCACTGTGGCGTGTGACAGGGTGTCGCATCAGGCCTGCTGCGACAGCCTATTTCCTGCTGTGTGAGCTAAGTACACATTGTTAATGATGATGATAATGAGAATGGAGTGATGACCAGAGGTATTATAACATGGCATTGTGGTACACTACAACTGAGGCAGACAATCTACTTCCAATAGTTGAAGCCATAGTAATAAGGCACTTTGTAATGATCCCTTTATCCACAAATCAACTCTTATTTCTTAACCTTTAGAGAAACCTTGAATATTATTTCATATTCTCCAGGAGCCCGGCCAAACTAGAATCTTCTCTCAATATTTACTTTGTTCCAACACTTTCCTCAACAACTGGAAAGATGGCAAATCCATCTCCTGGTGGTTTAGGACCGACTGAAGCTGTTAGGTCTTGGTAATGTAAGCCCTTGCAACATGCGATAACCTCTGGCCAGCCACACCTGCTGTGATTCAAATACCATTCTGTTAAAATTTTATTTCATCTCATACATGTAAGAGTTTGAAGACAACTAAGAGTTTATTTCATTGAGTCAGAACATGATTGCAGTTGAGAAAACACAATAAAATGGAAAAACACAATTTGATGTCTAAATCATTTTATGAAAGAAATAATTTCATTTAACTCAGATCTGAATGGAAGAGTTGCTCTTTTGGTTTAATTGAGCCTGAGAGTTTCAGGCTGGAAATATTCAACTGAGTGGTAATAGGGAGGATTTAAGAAGGAAAATCATAAAAATATCAAATGTGTTTTAGCATCTCTAATCTTCTAGATAAAGTTGAATGTCAAATGTGATTTAGCATTTCTAATCTTCTATTAGTACTTGACTGTTGTCAAGCTTACTTCATTTGTATTCTTATTACACCTTTAATTGGACTGTCTTAAAAGTGGCTGCAAACAAAGCTGTGGTCTTCATTCTGTCTATGAATAGGATCAATTTCAGTCTGTCTGTGATTCTTTTTCATTAGCTTTAATTTAAGTGCTTACTTGCACTGCATGACTTGTCTCATTGGACTGTTATAGCTGCAAAAGCCATAAACCAGCAGCTTTTTTGGGGCCAAATTTCTTCCAAAAATTTTGCTGCAGGCCATATTTTTTGGGTGTGGATAACTTGACAAATCTTCAATTATTTTGGGTTACAAAACTTAAAACCATTTGATATGGTAGAGCTTTGTTCTCAAGGTCAACAGAGACCCATTGAACATGGAAAAATCTAGTCACTTCACAGCCTCACAGGCAAGTATGTACTTCTCCAATGGCAAATCCAAGCAAAATGAACCAAATTTTCCATACTGATTAATGTTCTGCACACCCCTTAAGATTTTTATTCAGGTACATACATACAAAATGCTTCAAAAAATGACAGTCAATCGAGTCTCAAAAGCGGCCAAAGGTCAAAGAAGAAGGTGACAAAGGGGAAAAAAAAAACAAGAAAGCTGGCAAGGAACATCAAAATGATTTATCTAGAAAGAGCAATACAAATAATTCAGAAACCAATGCTCAACCAGATCCAACTCCAATTCTTGTGGATTTGGAAAGTGACAACAATGAAATCAAAGTTTTTTCCCAAATTGAAGACACTGAAAGATAGATCCTTTATTTTGATCCTGTTTTCCACAACAGCCATTCAAACCAGAACGTTGAACCTTCCATGGGAAATTTTGAATCACCAATTCCAACAAAAAACCTGGATCCTGAACTGTCCAACTTTCAAGAACCAGAAATCAAGGTAATGATTTGGTTCATTTCTACAATCTTGCAATCAATAATGAAACATCAGACAATGATAGTGATGAGGATGGATTGTGGCCAATCTTCTCTGGCACCATCTCTGCCGGAAACCAATCTACCAAACATTGTCAGTTGAAATCTAGACAGAAGGTCTATCAACAGCCAATGAAGAACCCCAATTGTTCCTCTCAAAAACTTGTTCCAGCTGCCATCACCAAACAGACTAGCCACAACAGGAAAAATTGTTGCACCAATGCTCTTGGAATGAATAATATGATGATGGAAAACTTCTTAATACACTTGAAGACAGTCAAAGCATCAAAATCAGATGTTGCCATTGATCCTAGCCTTGCATCTGCCACTTTGATGGATAGTTCCATTGTTGATCAAGCCCAATGGGAATCAGTTGATGCATGATTTGCCTGCTTATTGTAAAAACAATCCAACAAAGGCCCAACCTGCTAGCAAAAAGGAGAAAACACAGGCTAAATGGGAAGCACTCAATTGTCACTTAACACAGCCACTTTACAATACTGGCAAAAAGAAAAGAAAGATAAAATGTTCAAGTATCCTCAATCAATGATGAAAAATCTTCATTGGTTCAAAAAACTCTGGATTAAGTACTCACTCAAAGAAATCCCTTCTGCCAGCTTTGCAGCTTCTCTTGACGCTTCCCAGTCTGCTCTTGATCAGTGTCCTTTGGCAACCGCTCCTCCAAAATCAAGAAGTGGAATTTATCTCTCTTGTTCAATTCAAAGCGAGGCCAAACATAATCTGAACAACTAAGGTTGCAACCGGGACCCTGCAGATCCCACCTGATCCAGTTGGGTCCCGGGTTGGAGAAGAGCTGTTACCTGATCTGGTAACCCGCAGGTGGTGGGTGGAGCAAAGGGAGCTTTAAAACGAGCTGTACTACTACATTTTTTTTAGTTTTTAATTCTTGTTTTTCTATTGTCATGTGGATGAAAACAAGTGAAGAATAGAGGAACCAATGGAACAAGCCAAAAACTGAGGCAACAAAAAAAAGACAAGGAAAAAAGGGGGGAGAGCTAGAGAGAGGTTGAAAGCAGAAATTATCAGTACTAATAGGCATCAGATGGGATGTTGTCAAGATTGACAACATTGTGTTTGACACAATCTTTGAGGCAAATCAAAGACTCCAATATACCAAGGCCAAGGCAATTATTGGGGGTGTAGTTCTGTATGAATTGGCTGGCAAAAAAAACTTGCTCATATGGAGTGCTTGAAGCAGGTACAGTAAGGAAAGTTCTAGCCATGTTGGCCAGAGTGGAAAAATCCTTTGAACGAGTCTTCCAATAACTGAGTGGGTCTGTTGTTTCTTCTTTGCACTTGGAACTGAAGTATACCTTAATCTCTTCCCTTAGTGAAGATACTTTCACTCTCTTTTTCTTGAAAAGGCTGTCCTTGATGGTGTTTTTACTTGAGGTCGCAGTTTGGTCGGGTTTGTGGGGCAAAAAAAGTCCCTGTACTTTGTCACTTGTGACTTTTCCAAGTGCAGAAAATGTGATCCGGGAACTACCCGGAAACCCAACGGGTATTCCAGGTACGGGTTGCGGATGAGACAGCTCCAGCTCCAGAAGACCGGGTTGCAACCTTATGAACAACCAAAACCTGTTGGAGGTAAAGAAAGGAAACCAAAAGAATCATTGGTCATTACTGGAAAATCTTACACCATGAAAAATTATGTGTTGCTTGCTACACAAGCAACATGCTGAGGTATAAAGGCCCCTTCGCACTTTGGGGTGTTGCTTTTATAGCAAGAGACACACCAGCTTTCATGGTGTTGAATTGCAAAAAGCACTCTTCACTTGGGCAGTGTCGCAAGTCCCTGGCCATTTGAGTCACATGTTGTTATGTACAATACTAGGTCAACAGTTATGGATTGCTTTTTTCATCAGGTGACTCAAGTCCAATCACATTCAGGGAGCATGTCATCAATAACATCTTTCCACAGTTCTGAATTGCTTTTTTCACCAGGTGGCTCCTATCACATTCCGTGAGCATGTCATCAACAACCTCTTTCCTCAGTTCAACATCCAGAAATCCCTTAGTCGCAGTGCTGAAACTCAGTGGATGATCAAGCTTGGATAACACCCTCAAGGACATTGGAAGTGCCTCTACTTTGATGGAAACAAAATACCTGATGTAGTCGAGGCAAGAAAAAAATACTTCACTGATTTTGACTCTTATTGGACGCAATCTAAGATTTATGGGGGCAATGAACTTGATACTGCTTCTCTAGTTGACCCTGAAATACTAGGTGATCTGAAGGAAACATTCTTCATCTACCACAATTAATCAACTATGCATGCAAAAGAGAAGCCAAAATCAACCTGGTTTCTCGAGTGCCTGGAAGCAGCAAAATTTAATCAAAGAACGCTGGGTGGCTTATTCACATCTCCGACTTGATCCTGGAGACCACAGGTGTATTGAAGCTCTCTGTAGAACAGATCCAAGAGATGAATATTGAATGCAATTATGCGGAAAGCATCATTTATCCCGGCTCAAATGTGTTAAAACTAACAATGCATTTTTCAGACACTTAGCAGAAAATGATTGACTTGGGAAGGATTTGAACCAGCGACCTCAGGATGAAGCTAAGACACTGTACTAGAAGTGCTGCCTTTACCAACTAGCACTAAGGAAATTTTGGTCTTGCAACATCTTGCTGCGACATCCTGTCACAACATTCCGCTGCAACATCCTGTCACAACATTCTGCTGCGACGTCCTGTCGCAACATTCCACTGCGACAGGATGTCACAGCAGGGTGTTGCAACAGCAAAATTTCTGTTTAGTGACGGACATTTTGGTGTCTCAAAATCTCGATGTGACGTCCTGTTGCAACATTCCACTGCGACAGGATGTTGCAGCAGGGTGTTGTAACAGAAAAATGTCCGTAGTGTAGGCTACCAAGTCTGTGCCTGATGTGCTCATATTCATACCATTGTGGATTACAACATTTCAACACACCTCCTTAATCCACAGTGAGATGAAAGGAGACCCTGAAGTCAACCAATTTTCTGAACTAGTCTATACAATGAGATTGCATATTGCATAATTGGATTTTGCATATAGCATATTCCATAGTAGGATGATATCCTAAAGTTGCATATTCAATATTCTATAGTAGGATGATATCCCAAAGTTGTGGTGGGACATGGAGCAACTTTGCCATCAAGTCTCCACTAAAGCAATCCCAATTTTTGAAGTGCTCCGCCCAAAATATCAAGCAGTTTTCATTTTTGACTGTTGATCATTGGCACACAGTGTGTTTTCAAAAACAGCCTTAAGAGTTCAGAACATGAATCTCAACCCTGAGGCTGGAGGGAAGCAATCATGACTCCAAGAATTTATTATTCCCTCTGATGACCCACTAATCACACAGCATCTTCATAGTCTTCCTCAAAGATTTTGTTACAGTTCTTTGCACCCCAATGCTAAACAAGCTGGAAAACCCGAAGGGATTCAAGCAATCTTAGAGGAGTGTGGCCTTTGGCAGCATTATACGACCTCAAGAATCCGAAAAGGCAAACCTCCCTTGAAGCTTTGATGTGATAGCTGTATCAAATCAAACATCCAAAAAGACGCTTTGAACTGCATGGCAAAATTGATTCAACAAGCTGAAGATACCAGTTGCTTCTTAACCCCTGAAAAATTTATTGCTGAGCTTATGTCAGCAGAAGAGCAGACTCCCAACAATGAAATCAGCCAATCAACTACACCCAACAACCACACATCTGAACTTTTCAGTTGCTGTTGGAGTAAAATCCTATCACAGCAATCTGATTTCCTCATGAGCAAACAATCATTGAAGAAGCTGGGCATATCTGACTCTTCTTACCCAAGTTCCACTGTGAATTGAACCCTATTGAGCTCTTCTGGTCTTACATCAAAGAATGTAAGTGTTTTCATCTGTATGGGATCAGTCCACAAGTGGGTTAATGGTTCTGATCATCAATACAATCATGTTTCCTTGGTCATTTCACCCAAACATGTACATAGCCTATTGAAAGCAATCCCACACTGCTGTATCACTCTCTGCCTGAGTATGTATGTACATAATGGTCGGTTTATGTTTCTTAAGGCATAAATCACAGGTCAATGGGTTTATTTAAACCATAAATGCACCCATAAGTACATGGTTATGTGTTTATACCCAGGCTTGAACAATGGGTCCAAAGGGTCCCAGCTCAGGAGAAACCTAAGCTGACAAAATTTGGACATCCCCATGCTCAAAAAAGCTCATAATTGACGCCACCACAGAAAATGTAAATTTTGCATGTGAGTCAGTACAGGTTTTTGACATTCACAAATGTAGTTTTGATGAATTGTTGGACCTGCCTGTCCCACATCCAATCAGACCAACTTGTCTGACAAGATGTCAGACTGGCTTGCCCAAGCAGTTGGCCCTGCCATCCAACTTCTCAGACAGGCAGGTTCATCATCTGGTTAGACAATTTTGTCTGATAGGATGTTGGAAAGGCAGGACTGATAATTCTATTGATCTTCCAGTTCCAGTAAACCTCTCACCAATGGCTCCATGACCAAGACTGTAGATTAGGTTTGAACTCTATCTGATGAGTCAAAAATCTTGAAGAGCCTGATTAGATAATCCAAATTCTGTCCTGTTGTATTTCATTTCACCCTATTCATTGTTTTCTTTCTCATGTCTCTCAATTCAAACCACTTACTATGTCCTCATTCATGGCCTACAAGTGTGCTTGTGTCTCTTGTCCAGTCAATCTGAATGTTTGTCATACTTTCAGCCTGCTACTATTCAGAGCTAGCCTGACTATAAGAACAAAAATATAAAATATATAAAATATATAAAAATAGATAAAAGAAATAAAACATACAAAAAATCTTAGTATAAAGTAGTAAACTAATAAAAATCTTAGTATAAACTAATAAAAATATGGACCAGACATTTAAGGATGCCCCAAGAAGTTTTATACATCCAATAAAATAATAAACAACCTTTATTACAAGTATACAAACTAAAGTAACAAGTAATAAAACACCGTAATTTGATTATTTGATACACAAATCAGTTATAACTTCTTCACCCTTGGAAAAACCTTAAATACTATTTCATATTCTTAATTTTAAAGCCTATTAAACTAGGGTATGTCACTAATACCACCCCTTAATAATGACTCCTTCTAGTAGTTTGTTATATCTCAGCAGTCACTATTGTAGCAGTGATTACAACCACTTTACACATGAATATCCATCCATTATGAATATTCTTAGCTCTTATGGGTCTGGTTAACCGTGAAAAACCTCAAGGTAAAGATCTGAATGTAAGAAGTAGAGGTCTTATAATTGCAAACACTTTAAAAACCAGTAGTAGTAAGAAACTAAGCAAAAAACAAAACAATTAGAAAATGTAAAAGAATTAGAAAATGTAAAAGAATTAGAAAGAAACAATGAAAAACTTGATGATCACTTTTACCTTATGAGTTTTTAATTTGAGGTGATGAACAGAGGTTTAGGATGATAAGAAATGAGACTGAGACAGAAACTGAATGAAGAAAGAATGAAAGGAAACAGAATAAAAAGAAACTTGATAGTGAGTAGTTGATACAATGTAGTGAGAATTCAGGTTGAGGTACCTCTTGAGCTCCCCCTGATTGGTGGTTTTTTGAAAGCGACGATAGATGGATTACTGGGATCAAACAGACTTGCTCGATTCGTTGTGATCTTGATTATTTGCTGAAAGGCAATGATGAGTCAATGACATTGAAGCGGTGAATAATGAGTCGATGACATTGAAGCGGTGAATAATGAGTCGATGACATTGAAGCGGTGAATAATGAGTCGATGACATTGAAGCGGTGAATAATGAGTCGATGAAAAATTAAGATGAATTGTCAAGTTTTGATCTGAATTTTTTTCCAACTTCCCGTGCCGTCTTTCATGGAACGTCGTGGAACATTCACCTGTCATGCATGTGAAATTTCCATCCAACACTGAAGCATCCCACATGCTCTAAATAAATGACATCTGAACTAGTAGTACATTTGCAGTAGGAATTATTTGAACTACTACAGTTCCCACAAAATGTACAATAACAAAAGTAAATGTGGACCACTCAACAGACACTTGTTTGTGATTCAGAATATTCCCACAATAACTTCTGACACACATGGTCAGGTCATAGAAGCACTGCCACAGTTCAAAAGAATGTACACACACTTAAAAGCCATATTTACAGCTACTTAATGAGCTTTTGCAGCGCTGCCTTTCCCCCAGGAATAATAAATATAGACTCCCTTCTTTCCACAAAGAAAGAGACACTATTTGGACCCTGCACCAATTATTACTACCTTATTACCAAGCTTACTTTAAGCATTAGTTGTAAAATAGTATTACCCGTGTTTGTCATTGAATATCTCTTTAGGAATTATTACCAGAACATTAGCCACTCCAGAACACCTTACCAACCGTTTTTGAGCGCTTACAACCCTTTTCTTATCATTTCACCACCTCTTGTATCCTTAGTAGTCAAAGTGAGTCACTTATTCCTCTATTATTCATCCATTTTTGTGCCTTAATTGTGCCAAAAACCACAAGGCATATGTAATACCCCTGTTTACAGGCCCAGATAACTGTGAGGAGGGCACCTAAACACCCCTCCTTTTTTAAATAAAATTAATTTTATTTATAAACTAGGGGCTTCGAAAAACAACTCCCAGTTTTTTGACCAATGACTCCCACGACCGGGTTGACGTCGGTCAAATTCCTGCCGCGGGCCTGGGAGTCGTCCTCCAAATCCCCAAAAAAAAATAAAAATAAAACGGGAGTCGTTCTCCCAAATCTGCCGATAGACTGGGCGGATTTGGGAGTCGAGCTGATTGACCGGAAGGAAATCCTTCTGGTCAATGAGGTTGTTGTGCCTCATTGACCGGAAGGATTTCCATCCGGTCAATGAGGTTGTTGTGCCTCATTGACTGGAGGGGTTTCCTTCCGGTCAATGAGGGCGACTCCCAAATCCGCCCAGTCTATTGGCGGATTTGGGAGAACAACTCCTGTTTTTTTTAATTTTTTAGGATTTGGAGAACAACTCCCAGGCCGGCGGCCAGAATTCGACCGACATCGACCCGGTCGTGGGAGTTGTTGGTCAAAAAACTGGGAGTCGTTTTTCAAAGCCCCTATCTTTATTCCTTTGGAATTAAAATACCTACCCTACTTTTCAGTGCACTTTTGCTCTGAAAATGCTCCTTGCACCCAGTGTAGCTAGAGGGACACTTTCCTTGGCATCACGTGGGCTGACATATACTCACAGCCTACTTGCTTTAAAAGCTTGCTTGGTTACAGGTTACTTTCCATGCAGATTCATCAGACCGGGAGGACTGATAATTCATCAGACTGGGAGGACTGATAATTCATCAGACCGGGAGGACTGATAATTCATCAGACCGGGAGGACTGATAATTCATCAGACCGGGAGGACTGATAATTCATCAGACCGGTAGGACTGATGGATCAATTTTGCCAGTGTTGGTGTCACTTGGACTAATGTTGGTTGATAGTTTCCTGCATATGGTTACAACAATGTTGTTTGATGGTCTAAGGGGGTTGAACAGGTATGGAATGAGTAATGATGTTCATCTGATTAGGGGTGTAATTTTGGGTACTCACAATATTGTGGCTGGACTGATTCTGGTAAGTATATTCAATGCTGTTGCTGGGTATCTGTGATTGTGACAAAAGTGAGTTGTGGTAAGCCAATCCTAAACGCATATTAAAAAACAAAAAATCCAGCATACATCTATCTCACCTGTCACTCAAACACTCATCTCAGCTGTCACATAACAATCAAATCTTGGATATGTTTCATCAACAAAAAATCACAGGACAATCACAAGACCCAGGCATCAGCAACACTCAATTCTCAGAACATACATCAACCAAAAGCTGGAACAATGGAAGGTATCAACTCTCTCCTTAATTTTATATTCCTTTCCAGACTTGTTTCATCTCAATCAGTATATTTACCACAGTTACAATTGTATCATTGTGCCATACTACATTTATATGTTTCCTTCCCCACCATTTCCATGGCATACCCCACAGTATTTTGGTTACATTTCCATGGCATACTCAACAGACACTTGTTTAATCCCCTTGGTTTCTGGTTTCCCTGTTGGTTATAATCTGTCCTCACATGGGGGCCTCTGGCCAGTTGTTTATTTCCTTTTATAAGAAGCTTTGCTTTCCCCTCATTTTTTGAACATCAGTCCCCTAGCAATTATCAGAAACATTACTAGCCCTGGTCATAGTTTTACTAGAGTATTATTTTAGTAGAAATTTTCATTAATCTTGATTACACCAGTAGCCAGTCTGTCAGTAAATGTGATTCCAAGGCTATTTATTATAATTACATTGCTTATAAACCTTGTATATTTGCTTAGGGTCCTGCTACATGTCTAGAATAGTTATGTAACATATGTAGCAGGCTTTGTAGGGATTTTTACAAGTTCATCCTTCTTCCTAGAGAAAAGGTATGAAGGACTAGGATTTTAAGGGTCATTCAGCTAGGTGAATCCAGGTTATTTTGGCTCTATAATACAACTGTAGAATGATATTCCAGTTTTTCTTCATTGATCTCAGGATATTTGAGTAATTTAACATTATTCTTAATTTTATATTTTATTGGTCACTATGTAAGCTTGTCTCTGCATAGTAGAAAGTTGTCTGGTTAAAAAGAACAAATTGGGAACCAATTAGTCCCTCTTTAGTTAAGGATTGCTTGTTTTTCCATGGGTGTGACTAAGCTGAATGAATAGCGCCTGACAGTTGCCTGCTTTGGAGCTTGATTCTCCTATCTTCTGCCTGTCTGTGGTCAAATTGTCACAATATGTGTGTTTCTCAAGGGTAAAAAGACACAATTTCTTGCACAAGTTGGTACTTTTCTGCTTGCTGTTGGAGGTAAAGAATACTCTACAAAGAGGGAGAAAATCTCCTCACATAGTTGGTACAGTGTCCCCTGCACTGGAGTTGATCTTCAGGCTACACCACAAGCATCAAACGGCCTGATTGGTGATGGGACACATTTTACTAGCGGGTCCATGAGCCTTGTTACTGTGCAGGAGCCCTTGCACTAGGCAGCAAGCCTACCGTTGGGCGTTAAGCTCCACCCGCATGCTGGGGAGGGAGAAATCTCCTCAGCAAGTGGCTAAAGTCTCCAATCTCTGGTGAGCAAACTTCTACAAGCAGCTCCAGAGACAACTTTTAAATGACTAGCTCATTGGAAAAAAACACCACCACATCTGCACCGCAGCATGTTAAGATTGTGCTTTCCCTCATGGTCTGGGAAGCATCCTGCTCATTGGATAGCCAACTACATCCATGGCAGGAATTTGTCCCCTGATAAGCAACAACAACATCCGCTTCCCACAAAGGATAATATTGCTGATGACACACAATCCACCCAGGGAATTGGACTGTTTAAATTTCCCTTTTCTGACTGGGTAAAACAGCATCCAATAATTACAACCTGACTTGCATGGAGTTTGAAAGAGAAAAGCCTGGAGAAAACAAGAGAAGAGAGAATTACAAAATGTGCAAGAAAAAAGGAACCAGAGAAAAAAAGGGGAACACAGAAAAAAAGAAAACCAAGATTAAAAGTGAGCTGAGAGAAAATGAAACAGAAGAAACAATGACCCCAAGTTAGAGAAAACAGCCCGTGGCTATTTAGAGAACCAAGATATAAAAAAAGATTAAGGAAGAAAAACAGGAACCAAAAATGAACCAAAGTCAAAGAAAACAGACAATAAATACTTTTAACTTTTACAGGATAAAGGGAGAGAATGGAAAAAACAGCATATGATAGATACTTTGAATTTTATATGATTACAGAGTAGATGTAGAGAAAGAGATAAGTGCAGAGAAAGGAAGAAAAGGAACACAGAGCAAAAGCAAAAGAGAAGATAAAGCGGAAACAGAAAATGAGCCAAAATGAGGAAAAAAACAGACTATTGATACTTTTGAATATTTATGATAACAGATATTTAGAGGACCTCAAGCTGAGTTACTAGAATGGAGACTGTCAGTAAAGAAGCGGGAGCTTCTTCTTGATAAAGTGAGAGAACGGAGACGACTAGTCAAGAAAAACTTGGGAGAAGATTTGGAACGGACGATGACCTTTTTGAATAACTTATTCACTTTTGATAATACACTCACGGCTTGCACAATCTCAAAGTCATCTTCATCATCGTCTTCAAAGACCGATGAGAGTATGTCTGATTGACAAGGTGGGCACTCTGGGGCTGCCGTCTTGGGCATCAAGTACATGGAGAAGTCATCGAGCGAGTAAATATTCATTGAAGACATCATACTGTTCTATAACAACACTAAGATAGCAATTGGACAATGCAGGAAAAGATGGTTAGTAGAGGGGGAGGAGGTCTGATTGGTTTTGAGATAGGTAGATTTAGGAAGGTCAAGCTGGTTGCATGAGAGGGATGAAGGGAAAGCAGTGTTGGGCGAAAGGGTGTCTATATATACACACGGCCGACAAGCCACCGGTCCGCAACAGAGCCTCTTAATTCTCAAATGGACCGGCCACGCCACCCACGGACCGAAGGTGTGCAGACCGTGCGCTTCTTTTTTGGTGCAACACGCGACACCTCACTTGGGAAAGGGCCGGGTACGGTGTCTATTGGCATGGCAATCCAGTCAAAATGGACTGAGCTGGGCCAAAAACGACAACACCGGGGCGTGGCAGCCGTGCAGACGGCCTTCGCTATCGGCCAATGAGGAAACCTGCATTGCTCGCTGAATCATTGCCAGGCCATGCAACACTCAAACAGAGGTCGTGTCCAATATCTGTTGGCATAAAAATCCATCAAGACGAACTGAGCTTGGCCAAACCCAAACCAGAGAGTGCCAGCGGTCCGGCCGAATCGGCACGGCAACTCGCGATACAACTTCCTGCGTTGCCACCCCGTCGTAGACACCGGGACAGATGCCCATCGCATCTCATGGTCGGGTGTTGGACTGGCGGAGATCTTGGTCATGTCGGCTGCCGTTCTCCGCCAATTGGCTTAAGACTCAAGCCGGCTGCCCAGACCTTCGAGATAGCGTTTTAAGAAACATTTTTATCAGAATTTGGTCACAATGTCACCCCCATCTTCTATTCAATCCCACAAAGATAAGGTCACCAAAATGCTTCTAGTCCAAAATCTTATTTCAATATTAAAATCGATATTATTTGATTGATCTCAACAAAGAAAAAGGAAGACAACAAAAATAAATTAATAACACTTTAAAAGAAATTTATAAAATTACAAAAAAAAAAAAAGCAAATCAAGGAACTAGGTTTAAAAAAAATATGATCAATCAAGAGAGAGAGTCAGAGAGAGATAGAGATAGAAAAAGAGGGGAAGGAAAGAAACAAGATTCAAAAAAAAGGAAGAGGAAGTTGATAACAAGGAGAAACTGTAGGAATAGAGATAGAGGTAAGGTATAACTACTCATATATATATATATATATATATATATATATATATATATATATATAACACCTGTGTGTGTTGTGTAGTGTACTTCGATCGATGGAATAAGATAAGGCGTAGGAAAAAAAGAACATTGACACAAACGACGAGGACCACAATACGAGCTACTTTTGTATCTATATATATATATGTACACATAATATCTTCATACATTTCGAGTCAACAGTAGAAACGGTAGGTAAGAGAGTTTGCGAGATCAAATCTTGTTGCCTTTACCTGCGACACAATCGACAACAGTGGCGGCTGTGATGAGTACACAAATAGAGCAGAATGTGTAAGTGAATCCTTGTTATTGAGATTTTTTTTCGTTTTGTTTGCACGGTCAAGTATCATCATTGTGTTTCTTTGCTGAGTTTTGACGGTTCAAGGGTAAACTTTCTGGAAAGGTAATTTGGTCAAATCAAGTAGGAAAAAAAAGAGTGGTTAGACGAGTTCGAAGTGGCGTGAGGAGGAGTCAAAATGAGTTTATTTACCTTGACAGCTTCGGCGTAATGATCCAAAATCTTCCTACGGTTTAGTTTTTGAGCGGCAGTCACCAATCCGTTCTCAGGAGTCCATTCCTCCTCAGTCAAAACAACAGATTGCAAGAACTGCTCAAACAAATAAACAGCCGGGTTAACAAAAAGTTTCTGTCTCTATTATTTGAGTAAAGTTTATCAAGTTAACCTACCTCGAGAGGTTTGAAGCCAGCTTTTTTACCAGTAATCAAGAGTTCTTTCAATACCAACTTTTCAACCTCCTCATCTTGACACATCTCACTGAGACTTCTCCCACTAGATCCGATCTTTAATTCTTCACAAGTCACAGCAAGATTCTTCTCGTGAACAAAGACGATCGCCATCGGTCGACTGGCACTTGCATCGGCATGAACACACAGGTTGCTAACCAAGGAACACGACTTGTAGATCGATTCAAGTTTCTCGAGCGCAATGTATTCTCCTCCCGCTAATTTTACCAGGTTTTTCTTTCGGTCAATGATCGATAAAGCTTTTGATTGGCAAGTTCAAATTCATACTCAGTGCGTGTTTGTATCATTCGTCTTGGGGATCAGATAGTTACTTACTTCCATCTTGGTTCCACTGAGCAATATCACCAGTCATGAACCAACCATCGTCTGTCATGCTCTCCCTGGTGATATCATCCCTCTTGAAGTAGCCTTTCGAAACCGAAGGACCTCTGATCCAGACCTCACCCTGGGGATTAGGTTGGTTGGTAGAAAGGTATCCAGTTTCGGGTGCATCGACCAACTTGATCTCTGTACTGGGTACTGGCACACCTACACATCCGTATTGCATATAACTGGGAGATAAGATCGCACACATCCCACACGATTCCGTTAGGCCGTATCCTTGCAGGACTGATACTAGAGCTTTTGATAAGAACTCCTGAGTTTCTTTCGATAGCGCAGCTCCACCCGAGATCGCGTATCGTAAGTTTCCGCCGGTTTGTTCGCGCACTTGATTGAAGACCAGAGAATCCATCAATCCTCCTGCCACCCGACTCATAATCGGATTTCTCTTGATAGCCAAAGCGGCATTGAAGATGCTTTGTTTGAAACTGCCGCCTGCTTTCACTTTGGCCAGGATTCCTTTCCGAATCAATTCCCAGACCGCAGGAACTCCAACCATCACCGATGGCTTGAAAGTTTTGATATCTCCAAAACAATTCCGCATCGATGCCTCAGTGAGTGTTTTGATGGATCCGTAGCCGATTTTGGTGCCCATCGACAGGGAAGTTAGCTCGACAATAAATTCCAAAATGTGCTATTTGGATCAATTGAAACAAATGCGCCTGTCAGTAATGGCGGTCAATGACAGATTGGATAGATATCAACTTACAGCCAATGGGAGATACGCGATCACTGATTCATTGTCGCTCATAAAATCGTGAAGCAAAGTCCGGACTCCGGCAACTGAATTATTTGAGTGGGAAAGCAATTAATGAAATTAATCGTTTGATACACAAGTAAAATGGGTGCTTACCGGAAGAAATTAAATTGAGATGACTAAGGAGAACCCCTTTGGGTGCGCCGGTGGATCCACTTGTGTACATGATGCAGGCGATGTCACTAGGTTCTGGTCTGACAATCTCGTGAGCCTTGGTTTCACCCAGTTGACGAAGCTCCTTGTAGGTGATGATTTTGATATCAGGCCGGGCGTCTTGAATTTTCTGGAGGATGGCTTCTTCGGCCTGTTCGTCATAAACCACATATTTCAAGCTCGGAGTCTTGTTGACAATTGCCGCCAAGGTTCCTAGCAAGTTGCCATTGGTGAAGATTCCCACTGCCTCGGGCTCGTTGATCGAATGTTCTAATCCGGCTACACCTAGCGAGTCATAGGCGGTGGCGAAAGTGATAGATCGACGTGAACAGGCTACGAAAAAAGAAAAATAGATGTTAACAGTGGTTTTGGATTTACCCAAAAGAACATGATGTGATTTTTTGTACCATGAGCCATAACCTGCCAAGAAGGTTTGGTAGCCGAATAAATGTTGAACCGTTTTTCTTTTGTGAGACCGAGTTCAGCAAGACCGTTTGCCATTTTGGAGACTTCTTCAAGCAATTGAGTATACGTCCAATATCTATAATCGGTCATTTCGTAAAACTCCCAGATCTTGTCTTCTTTGATTTCTTTTCCACCGACCACTTTGGTGATCGTTTTAGTTTCCTTGTGAAGCTTGATCAACTCACGCCAACCGATGGCATTGGTTGTAGGAAAGTCTTTAGCCGATTGTATCAGAAGATCTGGCAGAACACGAATTCCGGGCAGGGGTTCGGTGACGAGTTTATCAGGGGATATGAAGGACCGTCGGATCCTGGTTTCGCCCGTCGGATTTACATCGCCAATTTCGACGGAGGCTGGTTGGAGAGCCATTTCGACACCTAGTGTTTTTTGTTTGTTTGTTCAGAAATGGAAAAGAATGTAGTTAGTATTTCAATTTGTGTCATTCTTGAAAGTTCATGTGAGATTCAGAAAGATCGGAAAGACGAGAGGTTTTAGAAAGAGGGGATAGTGGTAGACCTTTGAGGGGGACTAGATGGGAGAACGTAGGTTCGTCGACCAATGATGGATCACCATCGGTAGCAAGTTTTGAGGCCCAATAAGCCAGACTGCTGAAGATGGAGCCGATTGCGAATGCCAGAAGAGGCGGACACTCAAAGAATGCTTGGGCTGGATTAGTCGGCAAGGGGAATAGCTTGGACATGATGAAAATGATAAGACTGTTGAAGGGAGGGAATCAAGAGACAAGAAAAAGTGAAGGATTGCAGACATGTTTCTAACGACATATGTTTATGTGCTAGTCATTAATTGATGGTGACGAAACGAAGAAGAGAGAGAGGGGGGTGATTGATTGCGATGAAGAGGCTCTTACTAGGTTGGTTGGGGTGTTTCCGATTGATTGAGGGAGAAGATATAGTTTGCTTGATCTAATCTTTATCTGAGCCTGAACGAGTTGAGTTTGAGGTTGATGGTGATGTTGAGGGAAGGGAAGGAGAAGTCTGCGTATTGGATGGAGGATGAGGAGTCTAGCGGAGTGTAAGTGGGAAATAGGAAGTTGGAAGAGGCTTGTTTAAGAGAAATGGTCAAGAGGGAGAATAATCGGCGACTGGATGAGCTAGCGATCGGGGGCTGATTACGTCAGCTACTGCCTCACCTCACCTCTGACTGAAAAAGCTCGAGGAGGCATTAATGGCTTTTTTTTTAAAGTTTGCCGGTGTTAGGCCAAAAGAAGACAAGAGAATTATTACCAGGTCTGAGCGGAAATAAATCACCGTCCGAGGTGAGACAAGTGCTGGGGTTTATCTAGCCGGAACTGCTACTCAAGTCAGTGTCACTTCAGTTGAGCCGGGGCCCGGTAAATGCCATGTGAGTGTGTCTCGCTGGTCGGTACCGGGGAGACGCGCCCGATCCCGAACGAGCCCACGGCAAGCGGTAATCGGACAACCTTCACATGTTCAATGACCACATTGTGTGCAACTGGGGGCTAGAGCCTTGAAAATGATCGATCGTTGACATCATTGGAAGCTTTCTTCTTTCTTTCTTTTTTCTCCTCTGGCTTGTCGATATCTCCTAGATAACAAGTTAGGAACATCAATTGATCGGCCGAGTACAAGCAAACATTCCCCCGAGAAAAAAGGAGGAAAGCTATTAGATATATCTGGTTGGGGTGTTGTTTTTTTTGGATGGTTGGATCTCGATCTCTCTCGGCAGACAGCAGTAAGATTTTTATGTACCATCTCCTCCAACGGGTCAAATAAGCGATCGTACCAAGAAAATCAACCAGTCCGTAAACAAAAAATTCGATTTATCTGTCCATCATTCAATCCAAAAAAAAAAAAAAAAAACTGAGCAAATGATAAAAAACTGAGAAAAAGTGTGGAAGAGGAGTCTGAAGCAGAAGATGTTATGAAGGTTACTTTCCAGGAAGCAACGAAGATCTGCAAGACTTCTCCTGACCGGGATGGCAGTGCAGGAAATTGTATCGGGAGTTGCCAATTCGACCGGAGCGCTGCAGTGGCACTGTCTGGTTTGGCCAAGCTCAATTTGCCTTGATGGATTGTCATGCCGACGGATATTGGACACGACCTCTGTTTGAGTGTTGCATGGCCTGGCAATGATTCAGCGAGCAATGCAGGTTTCCTCATTGGCCGATAGCGAAGGCCGTCTGCACGGCTGCCACGCCCCGGTGTTGTCGTTTTTGGCCCAGCTCAGTCCATTTTGACTGGATTGCCATGCCAATAGACACCGTACCCGGCCCTTTCCCAAGTGAGGTGTCGCGTGTTGCACCAAAAAAGAAGCGCACGGTCTGCACACCTTCGGTCCGTGGGTGGCGTGGCCGGTCCATTTGAGAATTAAGAGGCTCTGTTGCGGACCGGTGGCTTGTTGGCCGTGCGTATATAAAGACTTTCTCTTCATCCCTCTCATCCCACCAGACTTACAACCAGCTTGACCTTTTCCAAACCAATCCTAAATCAATCCACCTCCCTAAAAACCAACCAATCCATTCATCCTCACCCCCTTCCTCTCTACTAACTATCTCTTCCTGCACCTTCCACGATTATTATCTTAGTTTTTGATATAGAACGGTACGATGTCTTCAATGAATTTATACTCGCTCGATGATTTCTCCATGTATTTGATGCCCAAGACGGCAGCCCCAGAGTACCCACCTTGTCAGTCAGGCATCCTCTCGTAGGTCTTTGAGGACGATGACGAAGACGTCTGTGACCTTGTGCAAGACGTGAGTGTACTATCAAAAATAAATGAGGTATTCAAAAAGATTATCGGACGTTCCACATCGTCTCCTAAGTTTTTCTCCTCCAGTCGTCTCCGTTCTCTCACTTTATCTAGACGAAGCTCTCGCTCCTTACTGACCGTCTCAATTCTAGTAACTCTTATTGAAGTCTTCCATCTCTGTTATCATCAAAAATTAAAAGTATCTGTTTTCTCTTGTTTTGGCTCATCGTCTGTTTCCGCTTTATGTTCTCTTTCGCTTTTCCTCTCTGTTGCTTTTCTCCCTTTCTCTCCATATTTACTCTGTGATCCTATAGAACTAAAAGTGTTTATTGTCTGTTTTCTTTGACTTTGGTTCATTGTTTGTTTCTCTCTCTGTTTTGTTTATCTCGGCTCTTCAGTATCTATAGTCTGTTTTTTCTGTCACTTTGGGTCATTGTTTCTTCCTGTCTTGTCTTCTGTTTCTATTTTTTTCAGCTCAATTTTTTTTCTCGGTTTTCTTTTTTTCTGTGTTTCACTTTTTTTTTTCTCCCGGTCCTTTTCCGTTTGCGTATTTCGGTTTCTCTTGTTTTGTTTTTTTCTCTCTTTCTGGGTTCTGTGCGCGTCGTGTTGGAGTTATGGGGTGCTGTTTTACCCAGTAAGAACAGGGAAATTAAACCAGTTCACTTCCCTGTGTGAGTTGTGTGTCATCCAAAAAAATTTCCTTTGTGGGCAGTGGATGTTGTCGTTCCTTAACAGAGGACACATTCCTGCCATGGAGGTACTTGGCTATCCAATGAGCAGAGTGCTTTCCAGGCCATGATGGGAAGTACAATCTTGATTGTGGTGGCGTTCGCTTGCCAATGAGCACTTGAGTCATTTAACAGTTGGCAGTGGAGCTGCTTGTTGAAGTTTGCTCACCGGCGATCGAGGACTTTAGTCGCCTGCTGAAGAGATTCCTCTCTCTCCAGCATGCAGGTGAAGCTTTACGCCCAGCGGTTAGCTTACTGCCTGGTGGCAAGAGCTCCTACCAGGTAGTAAGGCTCATTAAATGATGCCTATAAAGGCCCCACCGCCAGCCAGACCGTCTGGCCTCCCATGGTGTAGCCAGTAGGTCGTTCACCTCCAACGAGGTGGGGAAATACTGTATTGACTGTGTGAGGAGGTTTTCTCACCCTTTGTCGAGGATTCCTTACCACCCACAGCAAGCAGACACCATACCACTTCGTGCAAGAAATTTTATCTTCGTGCCCTTGAGGAACACACAGATAATATATTCCATGAAAGAAAGAGGCTTTGATGAGCACTAGTTCCTGCATGACCAAGACCAGACAGCTTCGGCCATTTCCAAACCACCAGTAGATCAAATCCGAATCTGGCCGGCTGTCCGCAACGGGGTGGGAATGCAGAATATTGTTCAGCAGCTTGCAACAGCGCCCGGGCACCTGGCATGCCACAGTGCTGTCTAGTTTGTCTTTATCATTCTTCATGCCAAAAGACACCGCCCCTGTTTTTGAGGTGCTGTGTTGCATGGTCTGGCAACGAGCCGGAGATCCAAGCAGATTTCATTCCTGTTCTGCAGATTGCAAGAGCCGTTTGGGAGCACAGAGTTTTGCCCCGACCGGTGCTGTTGTTTCTGGCCCAGCTCAGTCATTATTGACTGAATTGCCATGCCAACGGACACCGCACCTAGCCCTTTCCCAAGTGAGGTGTCGCGTGTTGCACCAAAAAAGAAGCGCACGGTCTGCTCATTTCCGGTCGGTGGGTGGTGTGGCCGGTCCATTTGACAATTTGGATATTCTGTTGCGGACTGAATGCTTGTCGGCCGTGTGAATATATAGACGCCCTTTCGGCCAATTCGACTTTCTCATCATCCCTCTCATCCAACCAGACTTACAAACCTTCTCCAAACATATCCTAAATCCACCCCTCTCAAAACCAGTCAGACATCCTCCCCCTCTACTGACCATCTTTTCCTGCATTGTCCAAGATTGTTATCTTAGTTTTGTGATAGAACAGTACAATGTCTTCAATGAATATTTACTCCCTCAATGATTTCTCCATGTACTTGATGCCCAAGACGGCAGCCCCAGAGTGCCCACCTTGTCAGTCAGACATCCTCCCATTGGTCTTTGAACACAATGACGAAGATGACTGTGAGCTTGTGCAAGACGTGAGTGTACTATTGAAAGTAAATAAGGTATTCAAAATAATTATTGTCCATTCCAAATCTTCTCCTAAGTTTTTCTCCTCCAGTCATCTCTGTTCTCTTACCTTATCAAGAAGAAGCTCCTGCTCCCCTACTCACAGTCTCCTTTCTAGTAACTCAGCCTGAAACCTTCCAAAATTCTGTTATCATGAAAAATTAAAAGTTTCCTCATTTCATATCATCATCTGTTTCCATTTTATCTTCTCTTTCTTTTTTCCTTTGCGTTCGTTTTCTCCGTTTCTCTCCATTTATCTCTTTCTCTTCGTTTATTCTGTGATCATATAGAATCAAAAAGTATCTATCATCTGTTTCTCTAATTTTGGGTCAATGTCTGTTCTTTTTTTTCTTTCCTTGTTTTTCTTGGCTCCTTTTTTTTATGTGCTCCCCCCTTTTTTTTATTCTTCCTCATTTCCTACCTTTTTTCCTCTTCTGTAGGCTTTCCTTTTTCATATTGCCTTGTTTTTCTATTTCTTATTCCTGTGAAATTTGGGTTGGGCGGGCAATTGGGTGCTTCCCAGGCCATGATGGCAAGTACAATCATAATGTGATGCGCCACGGATGCGGTGGCGTTTTCTTGCCAATGAGCAAGTCGTTTACCAGATGGCTGCGTACCTGCTTGCTGTAAGAAACCGGGTTCAGCTCCCATAGACCGACGAACTATCACTGATGGTGAGTTGAGTTCAAACTCAGTTGTGAGGAGACGTGCGTGACACGAGACCCGCAGCAACAAGCTCAGAACCCTAAGCTGATGATAACCTTGTTAATCATACAGTCCCAGACGCCCGAGCAAATGCTACAGGAGCGGTAGACGGAAATAAACCTAGATCAACTACGATAAACACGTAAGTAAAGATTAAGCCTGTAATAAGGAGAAAAAGAAAGACATGGCACTGACCATGGTTAGAAAGATCAGCTCTGCTCTTACGCAAAGGATCACGGACCCAGAACCTGAGACCTTAGGTGATTTGCTCAACCGTATAACGGAAGAGGGCGGTACCGAGTGCGAAGAACAAGGCGGTACCGAGTGCGAAGAACAAGGCCGTATACCATACAATCTCGAAGAGACGTTATTGGCAGATCAAATTAGTGAGTGCCTAGTACACGAACAAGAAGAGATGGTAGAATTCTGACCAAGAGAAACTCTGCAATGTAGCCGCAGGAGAAGTAGTCGAAGGCTATCGCATTGACTAGCACAACCAGGGCACAGTATAAGCTGTAGCTAGATAGAGTAAGTCTTCAATAAGACCAGACAGATGAGAAGACATTGAGCTAACAAGAAGTCTTCATGTGCAGATCTCAATAGATTTATACACGCGCACAAGATTCTTGTTTCCTTTTCTTTCCGTCTTCTCACTCAAATAGATCATAATCGTGTCACTGCTTTTAGGTACATGATGCTTGTTTTCTTACTCTCTCATTAGCAGCATATACTAAGCAATAAAACTCTTTTACTGGTTGAAGCTTGCTCACCAGCAATCGGTGACTTGAGCCGCTTGCTAAGGAGATTCCTCCCTCCCCAGCATGCAGGTGAAGCTTCTCGTTTTCTATCTTTTTTTATCTTCCTCTTTGTCCTTCTCTCTACTTCCCCTCCTTTTTTCCCCTTTCTTTCTGGGAGCGTTGGGCTCAGATTCTCCAACCCAAAACCAAGTGGACCTTACGGGCTGCTTATGCGGATGAACAGAAGAGACGAATACACACTGCTTCTGCTTGTTGGCATGTTTGCACCCCTGCGAAAAGACGCTGCCCACTTGTTGAAGCGATTTCTACCCAGTAAGCAGGTGTTTTTCACCCCCGGTGAGAATTCCTGCCGGTTGTCGAGGTCCCACTGTACGTCTAGCTGTCCCCCAGTCTGAGCAGTAGTCTCATCTCATCTCCATCTGCGGAGTATTCTATATACCGCCGACAAGCAGGTACACGCCGTGCCCAACTTTGAGGAAGCTACGATTTCACCGAGGAAGTTTTGGCTCTGACGTCCAGTCGCCCCAATGCCCCCCCTCTCCTGGAAGATATTTGGACACATATCGTTAATAAAAAATAATGATTTGATGAGAGCAAAAAAAAGGCGGAAAAATGACAGTGAAACAGCTTGAGAAATGAGGCCTATCCAAAACCCCAGTCGCCAGTCGAAGACAAAATAGTTAATTGGAACAATTGATCGCGTTACAAACAAACAAGAATCAATCAAGGTGGAACGATTAAATCTACTGTTAATTTCTGCCCAACAAACAAAAGCTCATCAGGGGCTTGACACATGTTGCGATGTCACTTGACGGAAGGATTGAGTAGGTGATTTGTTGGTGTGGTATGTGCCCAATTAAGCTTTGTGAGCTGTGTATTTATGTGTGTATCCGGACCAGGATCCGTACCACACAGAGATAGCGATCAAACTGTGTAGAAGGTGTTGAGGATAATTGGCACTATGCATAATTGAATATGCATAGTGAAGTGGGAGGAAAAGAACTCCCGCGAGAAAATAAAATTGAACTCAAGCTCGTCAAGTTTTTTGCCCCGAACAATCAAGATTCTGAAGATCAATAGATGATCAGTCCTAAAAACTCAGTGTAAACATCTCAGATACCCATCGTCAACTACATCCAATTGTTCAGATCAACTGGCATCAACAATTCGAGTTGAGGAGGAGATTCAACAAGTTATCAAGAATCAATCATTGACCAACACAGTCGGTTCACTGTTTCTTTTCTTTGATCATCTGTTTCTTTTTCTTTATTTCAACTTTGCCAATCAAATTGTTTCTGTTAGTTGTGTTTGAGTGAATTGTCAATAAGTTTTCGTTGTCGTATCCTGTTATCGCTATCGTCGTTTCATCTTGAATTAAGCTCTGGTTAAAACTGTTGGTTTTTCTTCATTTCCTTATTGTCTCTTATTCTCTTCTATATCTGATTGTTTATTTTTGATTATCTCTTTATTTCTTACTCCATTTCTTATTTCTTTAGTTTTCTACTACTACTGGCTGTTTGTTAAAGATTTGCAATAGAGAGACTCAATCAAATCACTACAGAAGGACGGGTTATGTAGGTGTATACATATAGGTACGATCCAAGCGGAGGAAGGCGAGATGATGGTCTATCCGACAAACCGAAAGCAATCGGCGACGATAGCGTAGTTCGACATTGAAATCGGCTGGCTGGATTCGGTAGCCGAAGAGGGAGAGGAGGCGAGGATGAGGGTCTGACTGAAGACCCTAGACAGACCATCGAGGGCCTGCTGGGCATCGACCGGGTTCTGTTTGGGTGTGATTTCTTTGGGGTCGGGCATCCGAAAGCTAGACGGGAACGGCTGGGTGGAGAAGATCACTTGGCCTGAAATCGAGACGGAGATTGTGGGCAATACCGACGGGGCAATGATCGAGCCTGATGCAGGAAAGCCCAGCAACAATGGCGATAGTCTGGTAGCTTCACGCCGGTCAGATTTTCTCACGTACCTGGAATCGCATGTGCATCAAACGACTGGACTTCATGTTTGGAGTATGAGAGTTGAGATAGTAACGTGGATGAGAAGGCCGGCAAGGCAGGAATCGCATTACCTGAGGAGATCAAGTAGATTAATATTTTCAAGAAAAAAAAAGTCTAGACAAAGCGAAGAAAAATGAATAGAAAGGTCACCATTCCAGACAATCCGGGCATCCGGACGGTAGAATTCAGGTAACTTGGTACTTCTTGTTGAGGAGTCGTAAACCGAGTAACTAGATCTGTGGCTCGTCAGTCAGGAAGTCTTGATCAGAATACACATCCGTCGAGTGCGAGATGTGACCTACTATGCATCGACGAATAACTCGGCATGTTTATTAGCCTACATTTTCAAAAAAAAAACGAAAACGAATAAGAAAAAAAAATTAAGAGGAAAAGTCGGGATAACGCGTCAGTGGAAGCATCAACCGTAGGACATTCAACAGCTGAGAAAAATACAGACCCTGATTTCGATTGCTCGGGCTGACGGCGCCGCTCCTCCTTTTCGGTGCTCGGCGTGGTGCATCGGTGATGAGTTGTGTGTGGGGTAGGAAAAAGCCAGCGGTGTCCAGTGGTCACCGGGTGTCTTGAGAATATGTGGCTGCGGCTGCACACCTGCGTCGCGCAGCCGGCTTCTAACTTAAAAAAGGCATTCGACCCAGTGGTATATATGTAGAGGTCAACTAACTTGAAGCCATGTGAACTTTGAGGAACTTTGACCACCAACCGCTTCCCTCTCTTTTCTCACCGGGTCAAGCCGAGACCGAGCCGTGCCGAGCCTAACCATGACTTGTTTCTCTTTGTCAGATTCACACATTCTCATAGCCAGTTTTCATTCTTGGTGTATGGACATAATCCAAGTCATCTCATCCGGTGCTTTTTCGCACACTTTTTCACCTTTTTTTTATTGTAAAGTTACATACAGACCTTGGCCATGCAGCCCATCTTTCTTACCAAAAAAAAACATTAAGCTTAAGAGTGGCAAAACTTTAGAAATTTCACGTGAGATAAGCCTGGTTGATAAATGTTGAAGTTTGCCAGAAATTCCGGACGCTTTTTTTATACTTCCAAGTCGATGACAGAAAGAAAAAAACATCGATCAAGATGACCAGTAACAAAAAAAAGCAGATCAATTTTCGACTGCAAGAAAAAAATAGTTGAAGTATTGCTGGGATGAAAAGATGATCAAGAAAATACAAGGAGCATATGTTTGTATGTATGTATATGTATGGATATAAAAGTTTACAGTTTCGGCAGATGAGATCCAGAAAAACCAAAACATCTTATTTAATGCAAAACTAATGATGATGAATGATCAAACTAAACTAAAACAAAACCATGCAAATGTGTTCGTCGAATCAAGATCCCAAAGAAAGCGCTTGCATATTGGCATATACTGCTAAATATGAATAGTTTATAGCAGGTTGTAAACTTCATGGGTTCGGTAGCATTTGTAAGTAGTTCGAGGGTACTATTCCAGATTGGCCATTAGTCCGTCTTGCTTGCCACCATTTACCTAAATGCGAAAGTCAATCGAGTCAGTCAATTTGTCGTATTTATCAGTTTAGTCACGTGGTTACCAACCGCTGTCGTTCAAAATTTCCAACGTTTCGGCTTTGTCAAAGCCAATCTCATTTGGATCGGTGGGTGAAGCTTTATCTGCACAGTAATCGTGGTGAGTTAGTTGGATGGAAGTGAAGCACGCGAGCTTGATTTGCTAGTGCTTACAGGTATACAGCGCTTTGGCCTTCTTGGTCAACTCCACTGGTTTAGAAGTGGCGGGCGAGGTTGGAGTGACGCTATCGGTATGTGTAACGCTTCTCATTTCCTCCTGTCGGTAAGCTTGGCTCAGCAGTGTTCTATCGAGGAGGGGCATGGCCGAAAAGTTCACATTTGAAGCTGGAAGGAACGATACCGAGTGGCGAGGTTCAGAAGCATTTGAGTAGGGTTGAATATTCGTCTGCTGGGTATTCGAAGGCGCGTCCACGCGGTTCATGTGAAAGTTATGGGGTTGCTGTTGCCCTGGGAGGTGACCACTTGGGTCTTGCGGTCGGGAGTATGAGTTTGAGTCCTGCAGTTGGAAGTTTGAATTGTTATACTGCGATGCAACCTGCATTTGAGGCGATGGATTGGTATTGTTCGTCATTGGGTTTTCCTGCTGATGATGTGGCAACATTCTGTGCGGATCATAATCTCCATAGCTTTCTGGTAAGTATGGTTGATTAGAGGGCAGCAATGCAGCAGTAATTTCATTGACAAGCTTTTCGTTGTGTAAACTGGGACGCGACTCTCCGTCTTGATTTGCCCCCAATGAAATTTGATGAGAGCCGGCATAATGGTCGGGATGTTCTGGTGCAATGATAGGCAAATTTGGATTGGAGTACGAGTCAGAGCGGCGGAGGTTGATGCTTGAGCGGATAAGTTGTTTTCGCTTGAAACTTGGATTCAGAAACGACATAAGCCGCGATTGATCGGATGAGGTGAAATAGAGCAGCCATGTCAACTGTTGACGAGCGTGATTCATTGAATGGTTATCAGAGTATGATTAGTGCTTCCATCGTTTGGTCCAATAATTTGAACGGAAAACAGATAGATGCCGACTCACGTTAAGGCCGGACAAGATCATCCATCCATAGCCGTATAAAGATAATGCAATTTGATGATGGGTGTAGATGGCTGAGTTGCTACACAGAATTCCTAGCACGACATTCAGGGCCACCAAAGTTGCGATTGATTCACGGGCTTGGTACTCCGACTGACAACCCACACTGCTGAGGACGCGGTAAAGAATAAAAAGCTGGTAAAAGATTGCAAACCAGCCAATTCCAATTGGCGCACCTGTTGGCTTTGCACCTTCCGAGTCACGAGATGAGTGGTACCGTGCTTCAGCCAGGCATTGGGCAATAAATGTGAGAGACCATGTGATGAGCTGCATGAGCGCGGTTATCAAAAAAAATGGTTGACTAAGACTTCAGAACATTTTTTATTACACCAGGCGGAGTTCAGCGCGATGATCTTGAAGGTTAACCTGGAAGAAGAAGTTACATACATTAAAGAAAGCCGAAAACTATGGAGATCGACAGACATGGCCACCAGCTTGGAAATCAGGCGGCCTGGCGAAGTGGGGAATAAATCACAACCGATCGATTCGATATGAGACCGACGAGTTTCTCCAAGCCAACGACGGAGATGTCCGAAGAAGTGAGGTCTCGAGCAGCTATTGAGTTTGAATCAACTAAACCTGCAACTGATCGCCGGACCCTCGCAAGTCGAAGCAAGAATATGCTATAGCATTGCACACAGGTCAACAACACGCAATAGCAATGGTATAGATAGCTCGCTGTTTTCGTAACGGGAAAATGGGAGAGCGCGACGGACCAAGTACTTGCGAGTGAAACCAAGAAGTGAAACAGGTGAGTTCTGATAAGTTGTTATATTGACAATTGGGAGGATGCTGAGAGAGGAGATTTCGGCCGGCAAGCAATTTTGTTTTTTGGTGAATATGTATCTGGGCAGCTTCAAGCGAGAATGGGAGGGAGGATGTTGGGAAGTGTACGATGACGCAGAACATTTGACAGGGAAGCACAACATATTATATGTCGGCTGGAAACTTCAAACGCGTCGCCAAGAAACGCGTCTTCGGATGTCAACCTCCAAACCCGCGTGTGAGTCTGGTGACACTCTTGACTTGCTCGGCGTTCTACTGAAAGGCTGACTCAATCTCAGCTGAAGCTCCCTAGCCTCCACCTTAACCGCCCTATATGTAAGCCTATGTAAGCAGCATCACTTAAACTTTCGACGGTTGATTCTTCAGCTTAGAAGAATACTCGGCACAAGCACTGGAAACACACTGGCTAATTTGGCTTGTGCCAGAGAAGGCCAGGAAGAAAACAGCCTTTGTCACTAGGCAAATCCAAAAATGCACAGATGACATATTTCTCAGCTTAAAAGAAGAATCACTTGCCTTGTTGTGAGCTTTGCACAAGCTTTAGTAATGTTTGATTTCAATCTACAAACCCAACAGTTTCAATATTGCTACTCTAAAGCCAATGCCACCAGGCTCAGTTTTTGGTTGCGTTTGACCTTTTTGTGTCAGACTCAATGATGCCGGACTGATATCCTTTTAGCTACGCTAGCTGCAAGGTAGATTGAATGCCCAAATGTGCGGCAAAAAATAGTAAAAGTGGGTTTTTATTGGATAAAAGGTTGTGTAATAAAAATTTAACTATTTTAAAAAACAGAGGGGCCTGTTAAAACAGGGGGTTTTACGGTGCCCTCAAAAATATCAGGACCTGTCAAAGACAGGGGTATTTTTGGGTACCTGATTATCTGGTCCTGTAGCAGGAGTACGCCCAGAAGAAACAAAGGAATAAAACTCAGTAGTGCTATTCCTAGGCCAAGGGGTCTTCAGGTATGGTCCAACTGGTCTGTGAGGCGCTCAGAAAGGTGGGTCAGAGGTGGTAAGAGTGCTGGGGACAGTTGTTGTAGGTTGGTTTGTTTGAGATTCAGGTATAACAGTAGTATAGTGTTGCAAGTGCATCTGGGCACATGACCAACTCCCACGCGGCCGAGTGCCCCCAGGGGTTTGGGATGTGCCCAGAGGGCTTGATATGTTGGGACTTGGCACATAGCCAAGTTTCCCTTGGCTTGTTTCAAGCTGTGGGCCAACAAGATCATCTGATCTTGATTGACCACTTCACTCAACTCCCCTCAGTAGGAAAGTGGGCGGCCAGGACCCCCATGTGTTTTGGGCCGGGCTTGGACACTCCTGATTCTGAAATCAGAGAATTCTGGCCCAGCTTACTAGCCGGGGCTGGTTTGGACAGTTTGGATTCCCTGTGGGCTGGCCCACTAATGACCCACCAGCCCGCTTCACAGCTGTGGCGGCTGGCCTCACCTTTCAACTTTTTCTGTTCAGAAACAAATTCAACTTGATCACTACGGAAACAGCCATCCAAAAAAAGTGGTCCCCCAGCTCCCTCATCTGATCCCAATATTGAAATTAACATTGATTCTGAAAATCTACCAGAATTGATCTCTCATAGATTGGTATTTTTTATTTGATTACTCGTCACACATGCATATAAGTATTGCATCATACAACAAATGGAAATGTAGTCTTTGTCTGTCTCAATCCAGCAGCCGGATAAAACTACCAGCCCATGGCTGGCCTGAGCCCAACTTCTATGAAAACTGGGGCGGGGCTGAACAGTGTTTTTTAAAATTTGCCCTGCCCTGTGAGCCGGGCCAGGTTTGGATGCTGATTTCCAGCCCAAACCCGGCCCAATTTCATCCTGTAACTCCCCCAACAACATCCAAAGTGAGTCATTTCTTTTTTTTCTCTTTTTCTATCCCCATGCCATTCATTGACATTGTATTCCAATGTCTGACTGGAATCCTAGATGTTGTCGGAATCAAATTTGGGATCCAGAGAACCTGGAAATAGAAGCTGATGAAGAAAAAGCCAAGAGCTCCAAAAGCTAAACCAAAAGACATTCCAAAAGGAACAAATCTGTAAACCCTAAGGGAGCTCATCCGAGAAAATGTGATTGGTAAAGGTATGAAGCTTGTTAATGCTACAGAAGCGTACAATGTGTTTATTGTTGAAAACAGAAGCCAGGCTTAAAAGGAATAAAACAAGATCAGGATAGAGAAACATGGAATGAAAAGAAACAGTAAAAATAAAAAGGATTGAGAATTACCACACAAGAATTTATGTATGAAGTGAAGAAAAAAACAGAGGTAAGAAGCTGAGTAGTTAGTTTGAGAGACACAGGAAGTGGAGCTAAAGAAATAGAATTAAATGAGGAAAGAATGAGGTGATGAGATATTTGAAGAGTCAGCTTGAGAATGTTCTTATTCTCACCAAATTGGTAAGTGGAAAGAGGTCCAATGATTAGAAAAAGACAAAGAAGAAGAGAAAGAAAGCAGGAAGGAAAGGGAGGAAAAAGAGACAAAGGGAAAGTCAATGAGATCAATGAGACTTGAGAAAGGAGGATGATAGCTTGAAACCTACGGTGCTCAAAACAAAATCAGCACCAATGAAAATGTTCAACCTGATCAAGCGGCTCTTGTAAAGATACCAGTCAATACCGTCAAATGTCCTTCGTGCAGTAAAGTGTTTAGGTTCTGTACTCACTGCACCAAGAATGGCAACCAATGTTGACAGACACCTGCTACCAACAACACCCCGAGAAGCAACCAACTAGGGACTCTGCTACGCCTCAAGCTGATCTCACCACTGTTCTGACCAATGTGGAAAATCAAGTGTGTTTCCTTAGCCTCTGATACAGCAACTTTGACCAACTTCCTCTGCCTCATTCCCTTTGGCCTCCTTCTTTGATCCTTTGGTTGTAAGTCAGGGGGGGGGGTGTTAAAATTCTAGTCTAATTGTTTATGCATTGTAAATCTTGTCTTTCTTTCTGCTGTTCACATGTTCTTTCTCTGTCACTTCCTGTGACATTTCTTTTTCACTCTATCTGGAACCTGGATTGTGGTAGGACACTCTCTTCATCTTTCCATGATCCATCACACTCACACCTTCTGTGTGACTGTTCCAGGTATAGTCGCTTTTCTCTTATGCAACTATATTATCCTTCCACAATCCATCACACTCACACCTTCTGTGTGACTCTCCTTGACACCAACACTCATTTCTTCTTTTTTATTCTTTTTCATTCTTTTTCTGTTAGACCCTCAACTTAGGCCCCCTTCTAAGCTTGTATTTCACTGAAATACAAACATAATCTATTTCTGAGCCCATAATTGCAGGACCTGCTTCCTGTATTCCCTCCTGACAATTGATTTAGATACTTGAACATACTGTGTTCCCGATTCTCCAGATCTTCTTTTGTGCTGTCCCCAATCATCAAATCACAATTCTTTCAGTTTGTTCTTCAAGGAGAATTCAGACAGAGAGTTTAACAGAGTTTCACAGACTGAGACCTCAACAATTTCAACACCCTGGCTGCTCAAAGTTGGGGCTCCCTGGAAAATTGGACTGTCACACTCAATTCCAACAGGTTGATTAAAACAGTAACCCCTGGTTGGAAGTTTGACCTAGACAAAAAAAAACCGCCAACCTCCACGGATGTACCATTGGTTCAATTGGTGGGGGTTGCATCTTCAACATCCTTACAAAAAAATCAGATGAGCCATGTCCTTGCCTCAAACCAACTTATAAGGAAGTCTTTCAGGCCATATTTCTCATCAAGAGCAAGGACAATGAATTGAGGACTTCCTGTCAATCTAAAGCCTTCATGCAGAGTCAGATATGGCCAGATGCCAGAGTTTATTTGCAGTCCAAATGCTAAAAAATTAGCTTTTTGCCATTTAAGTTAGGATCCGCAGCCCCTGCAGATGGCCATGGGAAGTCCTCCAATCTGGCAATAAGCCTAATCAATCAACAAAACTTTTTGAGCACCTGATTGAAAATTCTCAGCAATGAAAAATCACATCATTCTTTCAAAATATCACTTCCAACCAATTTCTGGCTATTCTATTTTTTTCCTTGTTAACAACACATCTGAATTTTATCTCATTGAGGTTATTTACAATAAATTCACCCATAGAAAATGGCATCTCACTATTTTTTTTTGAAAAATACTTTCTTATCCCATGTATAGTATGGCTTCAGAGAGCTTTAAAGCTCCTTGAACCATATAAATCATGGTTGAATAGGGTGTTTTTTTATGTATTCATGACTTCATGGGTTAATAGAGTCTTTCACTCTGTAAGAGTTGTGTTTCTTCACTGCTCTTTTGTCAACAGAGGATCACGAAACAAAGTTCTAGAACCAAAGGGGGGGGGGGGGGGGGGTCTTTTATTTCAATGATCTAGCTGGGAGAGAAAGGATTCTCTTGTAAGTATGATGGGCAACGGAAAACAAGCGAGTCAAAGAAAGGAGAGAGGACAAAAAGGACTTCCCTAGATGGGAGATGAAGGATTTTCTGCCATCTAAGGTAAAGAAGAGAGGCGAGACTAAGTTAAATTCAAGCTTATGTAATCAATCTGTGTTGGATGTGGAAATGCCTTCGATTAGTTGCAACTTGAAGCCGTCGGTTTAATATTAATCGGTTTGCCATCCTCATTCAAAGCGATGTTCAAATCAAAATCCCGATCCAACTTTTGATCAGTTGTTGCGGTAGAAGCAACATGGGAAGCGATCTGATTTGACAATGGATTGGTATCCCCATCACTTGCAAGGTTTGTAGTGTCAATTGATTGTTGTGGAATGGTCGAAGAACGGATGTTGTCTCCAAGCTTTGTGTTCGGACTAGCAGGATCAGATTTCTCGGCATTTGACTCTGCTTTACTTCCCGCTGTGGTGAAGATTGATGGTGGACGAGCTTGCGTTACTGTGGTGACGGTTGATTTTGTCCAAGTTATGGAATTCCCCTTCAATTGTGTTTCGGTCGATCGACTTGATTCTGAATGGGTTGGTTCTTGGATACGGGCACGAGTACGCTTGGATCTGCTTTTGCAGCTTCCCCACGTCCAACGAAGGTTATCCTTCGACGGAGGGGTTGCTAGGTTGTTTTCTGCTCTTTCCGAGCACCATAGGACCAAGCTCTCCTGAGGATTCGGGCTTGTAGAACCAGGATTTCTAGGGGCAAGCTGCCCTGAAAGCTCCACACATGACCCAAGCTTGATAGTTGAGATAGCCAATTGATAGATAATGAAAGCTTTGGGTAAGAAGGTGGAGTTTGAGAGTCCCCAAACCATGACTTGAAGCTGAAAGAAGTGTCTACTAATGTCCTAATGATTGACGTCGGATTTGGTTAATTGTAGTGAAGTGCAATTTAATAAGGGTATTTATACACAAAGGGCGAACTTGGGTGTGCCAACAAACAGGGGGGATGATAAGAGCGGCTTGTTGCTGGGCAATGCACCTTTACTCATTAACGCTTTTGAGGCACCGGTGTTTCGAGGCATCACTGTCATCGTTGTACTGTGTCTGGAGATCCACGACACCCAACTTCAGTGTATGAAGAACATGTGAGCCGAATAACATTCGGTGTCAGACCCTGAGAGGTTTCTGGGGATTCGTTTGAGAGAAGGACAAAGAAGGGAAAGAAGGAAACCGAATATCATCCTGAAGAACCATGTCAATTGGAAGCTCAGACATCAAGAAGACACAATGAAACTCTACCAGCAGCACTGACCGGAGTGTACTGTGTAATCTTAGGACCGTTTTTTTGTAAAAAAAAGTGTGACTTCGCTGTTTGCACACTACGAATTTATAAATAGCTTCTACTACAATTTCTTCAAATTGTAACAATTGTTCTTCCAGCACTTACATAGGAATTAGTGGCATGAGTTTGTTGGTACGTGGGAATGGCAGGGGCAGGATCATCGACTTTTCTGTTTTTTGGTGAGGAGTGTGATTTAAATGTATTTGTAGCCATGTTTCAGGCCAGTTTCTTGCAAATGGGTACATAAATAACAGGTACTGAGAGTTTAACTGGACAACTCCTATCAATTCCAAGCTATTCCAAGCCCCTAAATTTCTTCACAATATGTTGTACATCTGATCAGACGAGCATAACCGTTCTCAAAACCTCTCAAGACGGTCCGGTCTTCTAATAGGTGCTAAATATTAGAGCTCAAAAAACAGGACAGATCTCTGATCTAGTCAGGTACCCGTGGTGCGTGATAAGCTCACTCTGCGTCCGGCGGTTCCGGTCTCCAATCGGTGAAGAAAGGAAACCGGAACTGGCATACGGGCGGAACAGACTAAATATAAAATACTGCGGACCTGCGGACTCTCACTTGGCCTGTGGTTAGGTTTGATTTTCTTGTCATCTTAAACGTGTCACTTAACACTAAAGAGAATTTGGCATTGATCCTCATTGATCAGGCCGTGGTAAATAAACATGTAAATCCATCTTTTGCAATGAAACCTGCATCACTTCAGATACATAAATATTTATGTTGATTGATTCAATTCAAAAAATCCAAATCAAGTCGGAAGTAGGCTCAAACAGTGGTCTATAATTGCTGCCTAGATCCATTTGTTCACCCTTTTGTCTTCTGATAATTGGTTTGCCTTGTGGGTATATAGGGAAAGAGATGTTTTGTACAAAAAAATTGTAAAGACCCGGGGGAGGAAGAAAATGTACCACCCAACTACACTATCATAGCGGGCATCTGCACTCCCTTGTTCAGGTATAACACCAGGCCATAGCACTCCCCTGCAAGCCAATATCACTGACAAGTGAGGTGATATTGGATTGGACACCCAATGGACTGGTGAGAAACTACATACAATCTACTAGTGTTACTCCCCAACAGACTTGTTAACTGTCAACTTTCCCACATACTGGCTACTTTAACTAATACTATGGTTTTAAAGACAATAATATGGTTTTATATGATGGGATTTAAGGCACCCATGAACCGTGGAACTATTTTAAGGCAATTACACTTCTAAGGCCCCATTTGGCGCCCGTGATGTGATACCATGTTGCCCGCTTACATAAGATCATATATATGACTTGTATTTTTCTTCTTCCAATTATAACCTGCCTGTTTGGCTGCAACTCCAACCTTCATATTACACATTAACCGTGCCAAACCGTTCGGCTCAGGATCATAATAATGGTCATAATGGTCACCTTGATGACCTTGTACCTCAACTACAAAATGAAGACAAAAACAATCTGCAATGATTGTCATTTCCCCTGATTTTTGTTTTTTAATTGTTTGTACATATTTTTTTTATTTGCTCATTAAAATCGTTCATTGATTGATTTCATTTTTGATTGCATTGTGCATAAAACTGATCATACAAAAAAGAAGTCCAATACACGAACAAGCCACAGCTAGATGAAGAAGACCACATACAACAGAAGATCTCTGATACAGTTTTTGAGCAAAGAGAGTCACAAATCTTTTTGCTGAATCAACATGTGCAGGGCTGCAGATCTTTCTGAGTAGAAGGCATTGAAAATGGCCAGCTGTTGGATATCATCGAAGTCCGCCACATTTCTTTCTTGATTGAGATAGAGACACACTCACGAGTAACAGACTGTTGGCTAGCAGATTGCTGACTATACATAGACAGAATTTCAGTTGGATCGGTGACAGTATTGATCAAAAGCGACAACATTTGATCCCCAGCTTTTTGAAGATCTTGACCAACAAGAGAAGGGAGAGGAAACAGGCCACTGTTGGGTTATTTGGGCTCTGCGGATTGAACAATGCCATCTAGGTGGGGTGTTGAGTGACAGAGTGGTTGAAGAGGTTTTTGGTGAGTGCAGTGTGTTGAGGAAGCCGGCTGATATGACACCCAATATACCCCCAGGGTTACAATTTGGAATTTAGCGGGGGCTATGAGCAGTCATGTCAAAAGTCGTGATGTACATCATGACTTTTGAAAACTGCCAAACATGTGTGTGATAAAATAGGGTCAGGCTAAATGCACTCCAAAGTTTTACTACATGCACTCCAACTTTTTGGAGTGGACACATGCCCAATCCAAAATAATTGGAGTGGACACTTTTCCACTCCAAAAATATTGGAGTGGACACTTGTACACTCCAAAAACATTGGAGTGGACACTTGTACACTCCAAAAACATTGGAGTGGACATCTGCCCACTCCAAAAATTGGCCATTTTTGGAGTGGGCAGGTGTCCACTCCAAGTTTTTTGGATTGGACACCTGACACACTCCAGTTATTTTCGAGTACATAAGATGTGCACACCAGAGGGAAAAAATATATTGGAGTGCACAAAGTGCGCACTCCAAATACTCCCAAAAAAAGCTGAATGCACTCCAATTTTTTCCTTTTTGTACTCCAAGGTTGAGCCCAGGACTCGAGGGATACTACAACATTGTTTGTTGGTGGGGAAGCTGACAACATGCTGTTATGTGTATGTGTATGTCTATCTCTATCTGATCTTAAAAAGTGTGGGATATGAGTTGATTAAGTTAGAATGTGAGCTTTCTGAGGGGGTGTTGGAATTTCCTGGCGTTTTTTGGGTGTAACTTGAGTCCACTATCCATTAGAATGGACCTCGCCATGTCCCCAAGCGTCCAATTGTACCGCTCGACCAGTCCATTCTGGAAATGGTGGTAGGGAAGGGACTTCTCCGCCTTGATCCCTTTGTTCTGAAGGAATGTGTATAGGGTGTTATTGGTAAACTCCCCGCCATTGTCGCTTCACAGGACTTTGATCTTCGCAACCGCCTGTGTCTCCAATCTTTTGCACACCACCATCAGGACTTTTGAAGCTTTGGACTTCACCTTGAAGCTTTGGACTTCACCCCAAGTAAATGAGCTTCTCCGTAACCTGTTGCTGCATCTCAAATGGTAAGAATGTTTTTAGCTTTATTTATTGATTCAGTCTCCATCGGACCAACTAAATCAACTGCAAGGATCTCAAGTTTTGTGGGTGTACGTTCAGTACTGGTCAGCCTGGAAGTCCAAACAGACTTTCTCATGATGCATACAGGGCACCGGAGCTCCCCAGCTGGTAGTTGTTTGGGAAGATTAAGTCCTGCTTTAACAAGGATCATTTTCCTAAGCGCCCAGAGACTGCAGTGACCAAACATCCTGTGCCATTTCAATAAGGTCTTTTCATTGTCAGGTAACTCCTCCGGTCTCCACTTGAAAGCTGGACCAGAGTCAATAGGTGTCTTAAACACTGAGTCAGAGTTGTTTGAAATGGGGTTGATATTGCATGCAGATGGGAAAGAAACGGAAGGAGAAAAACAGGTACAAGAATATTTTGGAAAGGGGAAGATCCATTTGTTGTTATGGGGAATGAACGGGCATTGGAATAGCGGCTTGTTATGGGATGAGTATATGTCAAAAGTATCCTGATCATGATTATAGGCAAACTTTGCTTTAGCTTTCCTCAAAGCAGCAAGGGATATGAGTGTGGCCGTGGCATGCTCACAGTATAGAACCCCTTTTAGGATGATATTTTCCCCATCAACACCTTGGAAAGTAATGTTACCGGCGCCTACTACAGAAGCGCGGCCCACATCAGAGGGATTGGCACTCTGAAGCGCTTAAAAGAAGAAAGATGGGAAAGGGAACCAGTAATATGATGGGACTCACCAGTGTCCAAAATTGGATTGTCGCCCCTGAAGCTTTCCAATGCTGCATGATTGCAGGTTGGTTCATTCACCTCCTTGGCGTCCTTGCCCAATTCCACCATGCGGCCAGTGGGTTGACCTCCATTCCCTTGGTTGAAACGGTTACTGCCACCGGAGTTCTTTTTGAAAGGCCGCGAGTGTTGTGGCCTATTATTTGAGGAGGTTGCGTGATCTTGGCAGTTGAAAATTGGATAGGTTGCTGCTGTGCCGACTGGTGCCAGAACTGGGTAGAATCCTTGATTTGATTGTGGTTGACGTGAGAAACGGATCTGGGGATTTAACTGAGGCTTCAGCTTGTTCTTTAGGGCTGGACACAAGTCGGAGAAGTGATCAGGGGACCGACACTCCCAGCAGAGTCTGGGGAGGGCCGCCATGCCGGTGGGATCTTTGGGAATGTCTACCTCCGCCTGATTTGCTGACTGTTCAAGAGGGAGCGGGTTGGTTGAGTTGTTTGCCGTGATGGAAACTTCACTACCCGGGAGACAATTTGTGAAGGACAACTGGCTCTTGACCGCGTCAATGTTCCTTAGGATGGTTGTGGTGGAGACAAAAACCCGTTTGCTATTGCCATCAAAAGCATTCATGGTAGAAAACCAGTTTTCGACCCTCCTGTCAACTTCTTGTTGGAGCGAGGACCCATCTTCTATGCCGTTTTGTAGCATCATGGCCACAGTCTCGTCCTGCGTCATGCAGAAACTGCTGCCTTCGAGCTCTTCAAGCAGGTCCACCGCCGCCAATGTGTTTGTGTAGTCAGCCAGTCGGAATGAGAACACATGTTGTTTTTCTCGACTAGCTACCCAGAAACGGTTCTGGAGATGTGCATATAGATCAGCAGCCTTTGACTCAGTGAGACAAGAAAGAGATCAATGGAAACTCCTATCGATTGACGCAAAGAGAAGCGCTCGGCCTATCTTCTCTTTCTCCAACGAGGCATTGACTTTTGTGAACCACCGGTTGTCACCCAAAGATTCGCGAGCCCGTTACGACAGAAATTCACGCCATACTCCAAAGTTTGATCTGTCTGGAAGAAGACGGTCCTCATCCTTGATCCTAGCAACCGCCTTGTTTATTTTCTTGGTGCTATCAGAGGAGGATCTGGTGGAGTCAGCTACAGCTTTCAATATTCAGGTGAGCATGTCTTCACTCAGCGCAAAGACATTTGGAGGGCTGGAGTGAGGTAGTTGGTCTCAAGCGCCGAGTTGCATGTTGTTGCCCAATGTACTTCAGCCGCTGTTGGTTGGAGTATTGGCCCGGGAGGATGAAGCCATGTCGTTCGAGGGAGATGGAGAATTTGTGAAATTGAAGGTAGGAATGTTGAGAGGGAGAAGGAAGGAAGGAAAACGGAAGAAAAATTTGGAGAAGAAGAGGAAATAGAAACGATCGGGATAGATGGATGTAGGGTGGATAGTGAGGAAAAGAAAAAAAAATCAAGATTTAGAAGTAGAGTTTGAAAAAACACAGAGTTCGGTTGTCTTAGGATCACCTCACAGGTCTCAAAGATTTTCAGCCTCTAAAGCTGGCATCCCAGCTTGGATATACTCGAGCTAGCTAGACTCTAGTAGCTTAATCAACTCTTGGACAAATGATGTGGATCCTACACTGGATACACAAGAGTGAAGGTAGAAAGAATTAATGGAAAGAGGTAGACTCTACACCAAGTCAATAATGGATGAGAGGAAATCCTATGCCGGACTTAGTTTATGGTAAATGCTGTCCTACACTGTACAGGTTAGTAAAGCAAGATATGTTTTAAGAGGTGCTCATAACCTGATATGTTGTAGATTCTGAGTTTGTTATTATTAAGAGATTCAAGACAACAACAAATAATAATAATAGGAATCACAACCGATACTATTTACATCTGGTTCTATGAGTCTTGGTGAGTCCCCGAAACCTAACCCTAGGTTCCAACACATTTAGCCTGACCCATAAAATATGGGCCTCTGTGAGCCCCGGTTATAGAAAAGGGTTGATTATTACATAACATGACGGGCGCCAAACAGAGCCTAAATCAATAATAAATAATATACTAATATGCAAGACGAGGAGTAGCTATTCAGTGATGATGTGAGATATTACAAGCTGGGGAGGTGTGACATTGAGCAAGATGTAGGCAATGGTAATTGAACATGCAACAGTGGCAATTCTGGGCTCATAACCTGTAAAGACCCGGGGGAGGAAGAAAAGGTACCACCCGACTGCACTATTGTAGCGGGCATCTGCACTCCCCCGTGCAGATATAACACCAGGCCATAACAAAAATGTCACAGAAGCTTGAATGTCAAGTCAAGCATTAGGACCGGCCTACCTCCCTAGAAGTATGACTGGAGTCTGGATACTAAGCTTATGGCCCCAAACCCATTAGGGGGGTTCACATTGGGCCTTGGTCAGTCAGATTTTAGTTACACGTCAGCAGAGCACACATGTAGATTTAGTCCAATTTACACTGAATTAGACGTTGGTAAGCTCTTCAGTAAGCAAGCCCTTGGACCCACATCATCAAAAAAATTACCCAATGTTACCCCTCCTATTGGGAGGTATAGTTAGGCTGGCTCCCGACTACGTTTGCCATTAAGCCAAGTGTAGATATAATGGAGTCTAGTGTGACTGATAATTTGGATCTGTCATGGCTGAACCACAAGGAGCAGAAAGGAGCTTCCTCTATCTCTGGGGACTTGTGGGAGCCGGCTTTGTGTGTCTCTGAAGAAAGGCAAAACATTTAATGGCGGACTTGACCGGGTAAGCATTGTAAAATATGGTGCAGACTCAGTGCTTGAACTACAAGAATCTTAATCCTTTCATGAAGTTGGTCCCCATTGACCATGTTAGAAGAAAATTGAAAAAATTTGTGCTGTAGGTGTTCTCTATCAGCTGATAGTAAACTTATCCTCCAATGCAACACCTTTTTCAGATGAACAAGTGAATAATAATTGTATTTTGATGTGGTAACCAGGCATAAGTAAATGTAGTTTTAATTGATGTTCTTGAATCCAGTATCAATGAAGATATACCTAGTTTCAACGGTGGGTCGCTACTCTACCCGCAGCATAGCAATAATTGCTAACGGCTTTTGTCATAGCTGTTAGCGGTTCAAGCGCTATTGCTACCCGCTGGCGCCCCTAATAGGGTGTCGCTATGCTGTGCTACAGCCCTTGTTAGCGGTAAAAACCAGCTACAAAGGGCTGTAGCAGCCCCTAGGACCACTAACAAAGCGTTAACGCTACAGCGCTGGCGGCAAAAAAAAATTTGCTACACTACCACTGCAAAAAAATCTGCTTCAACTGCCAGCAGTTGACATGCAGCTTACTCTTATTCAAACTTTACTCAAACATTAATTTAGATGCACAGTCACTGTGCACCAAAGTAAGGTTTGATTAAAGTTTGAGTAAAACCAGAGTAAAATCAAAGCTAGCACATGTCAACTGCTGGCAGTTGAAGCAGATTTTTTTGCAGTGTACGCTATTTTTGGCAAATGAAATAGCGTAGCATAGCAAACCAGCGCTGCTAGTGGGAATCCAGAGCCTTTAAGAAATTTTTTGAGGTGTCTGTTAGCATGCTATCATGATGTATCACTCCAACTGCTGAGTCAAACCAAATCCACTACTACCCAACTAGGCCACCACAAGCCTCTGTAGCGTAGTTGGTAAAGGCAACACTCTAGTATGTGTATCAGCATTTCTGAGGTTGTAGTCCCATCAGACACATCTTACTTTTCACAGTCTATACATAATTGGCATCCAAACCTGCATCAAGAAAATTTGCATGTTTATGAAGTCAACTGGGTTGACTTCTCAGATATCCCCTCTGTGCCCAAATACCAGAGTGGTGAGAAGACAGGTAAGATATTTTCAAATTAAATGCCCATGGTTGTAAATAGAAATTCACAATGAGTGGAAAGGATTGAGTCTTATCAGATCTAGCAGCTGACTAATTCTCTGCTGGTGGTTTGTGCTTAGGAATATCTCCTACTGTTCCATTTCTAGACAGATCTAGTCCAAGATCAACTAAATACTACTTGAAAGGTTAGGGAGTATTTTAATTGACTTTCAACTCTTACAATGCTCTGATTCCACTCAGCTTACTTTGAGTTGCTTGATCTCATCCGATTCAACCAAAGTCCTAATGTTGAAACAGTGCAGGAAAATCACCCAATTAGTGTACAATAACACTCAGTTCCTAGTAGTATGATGTTAACAAGAGATATGAAGACTTTAAAAGAGAATTCTGAGGACAAAAAACGGTGGGCCGCTACATTACGCTACAATAAATGGACGATAGCTGTTAGTGTATTGGTTTATTTTTTCTCACAGAATTATGTATTGTTATTTGGATTTTTATTTTGATAAACTAACTGTTAGTGTAGTGAAAGATTCTTGCTTCAAAATATTGTTATTGTTAGTTGGAAATAATCAACACTACGCTAACAAATATCGTAACTTTTTTTCAATAACAGGTTTTTGGTGTAACAGTTAGTGTAACTTAATACAAGTTACGCTACGCTACGCTGAATTTGAAAGACTAACAACAGCTAAAAATGCAGAAAACTCAGTCTGAAAGAAATACTGAAAAACAAGAAAATGATGAGGTTTATTCTTGTTTGTTTTCTTGGGCTCTTTTCATTCTTTCATGATAGCGCTGAAAAGTAATTTCAATTCCCCAGGTGGTTTCACCCTTGAGATGAATCATTTCATTATCAGATTCATTATCCTTTTAGAAATAGTCAAAGGAAATAAAGTAAATCTATAAGACATAGAGAATAAAAATAAATGATTTGTTTTTTTGGTTTCAGAACAGCATGAAACTAATAAATTGAGTGTTAAATGAGGTTGAAGATTGGTCAATGGATGGATATGAACATTGAATTGGTGATTTTTTTTTGATTATCTAGTAATAATTCGGCCACTACACTAACAGTTAGTGTAGTTTTGAAAACACTACACTAACATTTAGTGTAGTTATGAAAACACTACACTAACAGTTAGTGTAGTTTTTGAAAGCAATACACTAAAAGTTAGTGTATCTTTTTTTTCTGCTAACATGATACACTAACACTAACAATGGATTTGGTTATTGTTAGTTTTATTTTCCTGGATAAAAGTAACAATACACTAACAGCAATTTTTTTTCACCAATAAATTCTGTAGTGTTAGTTGGCCAAAATTGAAACTAACAGTATCTTTTTGTTAGTGTGTTTAAAAAAATGAACAATAAACTACAATAACAATACTGTTAGTGTAACTGGCCCACCGTTGGCACAAATATAGTAAGTATAACCAATGGGACAATTTCTATTTGATCATGGAATGGAGTCTGTCAGTAAACCTTATTGGAACATTTTTTTTCTTTTAGAGTCAGAATTGAAACCAAATTTGATGCCAATGGGAGAGGCACAATCTGAAACTACCCTCATACAATCTCATACAGAAAGACTCCTGTCTCCAAAATAAATTAAAGATGAAGCACTGGTAGAACTTAGGCCCTGTTTGGAACAGTCATAAAGATTTGTATGATATTGAACCTTTAAATCAATAAAAACCAAACTTTACATAAAAATTTTACAGAAATGGTATTTAATTGAGAGAGCTACCTGCTCCATCATTGAAAAGTTAAGAATTAATGTGTGAGACCATCTCTGTACCCTTTATATCTCTTTCAAGTGTGATGTTAATATTGAGGCTAATGACAGCCTCACATGCCCATTCTGATGTCACAAATGATGAAGCAGGTAGAACTCTTTCTTTCTATACCAATTTTGTTATGTTTGTGCCAACTGTTTGGTTTTTATTGCATCAAATTTTCAATATTACACCAATTTTTATTACCGTCCCAAACAGGGACTTAATAATTTGAATGATGATAATGAGACACTTTTTGCAGAAAAAATTAAAACAAGTTCTGAAAAGGAAGAATAACTGGTTAGTTTTTTTATGAGTTGAGAAGAAAGCATTTCAGATATATCAATAATCCACTTGGGCAAGTATTGATGAAAAAGGTTTCAAATCATTATCAAGATCTTCCAATTTGTAGAGGAAATCACAGATCCCACATAAAGCTTGCAGATAGATTTGAAAATCTTCCATCTGTGGAGGACAAGAGCTTTTTTTTCTTCTTGAAGAATCAACAAATCTTTCATTAGGAAGAGAGGCTTCCTTGGGCATAGGGAAGCTTTAATAAAATACTTTGTTTTCATCCACAAATATAACCAGATAGATTGTTTCCCAGATTGTGGAAAAGAAGAGGAAAAAATTCCAGAAAATCAATTGATTGATTGGTAAGTCTTAGAAACATCCACCTGTGGCACCTAAGATCTTGCATTATAAATGCAAAAAGCTGTGTTCTCATCTTCCATTTATAATGGAAGAGATATGGAGCTAGGCCTTCCCAGCTTTGATAGCTCATCTCTGCCAGCTCAGTCCCCTTCACCAATATCCATCTCATCTAGCTCCTGTTGCCATAATCCAGCTCTCCCAGCTCAGCCCATCCAGCTCTGCCATCCCTCTCAGCTCAGTCCTTCCAGCTCTACCAGCTCAGCTCAGCAAGCTCCCCCTGCCTACCCAGCTCTTCCAGCCTTCAGCTCTTATAGCTCTGAGGTTCCCCTAGCTTGGGGTTGATAGACCTGCATATTGGAAGTAGATTGTCTGCCTCAGTTGCAGTGTACCACAATGCCATGTTATAACACCTCTGGTCATCACTCCATTTATGGGTTTGAAAGCTACATAAACTAAAAAATAACTTAAATTCATAACAACATAAAATACCATATTTGGCAGGGACCTGTCATCACACATAAAACTCAAATTGACAGGTCCCTGCAAATTGTGCAACTTATGTTTTTATGCAACATTTAGTTTATTTAGCTTTGAAAACCACTATTCTCATCATCATCATCAACAACAATGTGTAATTAGCTCAATTGGTTAGAGCATCACTCATGAACACTGAGGTTGGGGGTTCAAGTCCTTCAGTAGACAAGGTTGTGAGTTCAACCCTCACATCACTCGGAGCTATCTTTTCACATAGCTCAATAGGTTATGAGGCCAGATAGCATATGCTGCTATTCAAATGAACTTGGAAATTTAACTGCATTGTTTCATCACCCTGCATCTTAGCACGGGGGAGTATTGGAAGTAGATTGTCTGCCTCAGTTGCAGCGTACCACAATGCCATGTTATAATACCTCTGGTCATCATCACATTATGTGTTGTCACTCCATTCATCTCATCATCATCATCAACAACAACATGTACTTAGCTCAATTGGTTAGAGCATCACTCATGAATGCTGAGGTTGGGGGTTCAAGTCCTTCAGTACACGAGGTTGTGAGTTCAACCCTCACATCACTTGGAGTTATCTTTTCACATAGTTCAATACTGCAGTCCAGGCCAAAAAGTTTTGACCAGTTGCTTGTGGCGGAGCCACAAAAACTACACCAGAATCCATGAGGTTGTGGGTTCAAATCCTACCCACAAAGGCCCATCCTGGCGGTAGGGGGTTAGGGGGTTAAGGGATTATGGATTAGGGGTTATCCAGCTCTTTTAGCCCGTTCAAGCCAGCACATCCAGCTCTTTCCAATCAAACAGGCCAGCACATCCAGCTCTTGTAGCTCATAATATAGCTCATCAATCTCATCTGATTCACATTACATGAAATGGTCTGAGGGAGCTGGGTGAGCTGGTTGAGCTGGGATGAGGAGCTGCCTCAGCTGGGTGGCAGATGTCAGCCGGCGTCTCTTTCATGACAACCGGTTGATAACTAATCACTTCTTTTCAGAAGGAGTAAACCACGCCTCAACTCGACTCTATTGAGTCGAGTGACTACATATCCCTAAGGATGCAAGCCTACTCTTTGTCTTATTGAGACAAGTGAGCTATTAGGGATACTCTCTTTTAGCTTAGCGGGTTAAACTCCGAGTCGAGTCAAAGAGATAGAGAGGGATGATAGATTGAGTTGAAGTAAGGATTATAGAGGGAAGGGTTTTGTTGGATGGATTTTAAATGGAAAGTTAGTTAGTAAGTAGCTAGAAACCCCAGTTACCTTTTAGTAGATTTTGTTACTAATAGGTAAGTCGATCAGGTTGTATGTACTAGAATAATGGTTCTGGGAGGATCAAGAAAAGATCCTCCCCCTTTTATCCTGGTAATTGAAAAACTAGGAGTCTCAACCGGTGGGGTGAGACTCTTCACTTGTGAAAAACATTATTTCACAAGTGATCTAGAATAGGTTGAAATGTATGAAAGTTATCTACCCGGTAGGCTATTTAGCCTATTTGGGTATATAATTAAAATCTTAATCTTCTGAGATTAGTGTGAATCTAATTCAATTAAAAAATTGAAGTAAAAATAATAAAAATAATAAAAATAATAATGATGATAATGATGAGGTATGGCTGAGACAAGCAGATTGGATTGTGGTAGGATGATTGTTAGCAAGAATAAGAAGATCAAACAAAGAAAGAGAGAAACATTTAGAGACATACCTGAGACAAGCAGATTGGATTGTGGTAGGATGAGGAAAGTGTCCTACCACTTCTGCTGCCTCAGGTATGGTACAAGGTTTGTGACACATGTGTGAAAGAGATATGAAATGTAGAAAGCACAAACAGAAATAGAAAAGAAAATAATAAAATGAAAGAACATAACAAGAAATAAATGACCACAACATAGCATAACTCAACAGATAAGATCAAGGATTGAAACCTTGCTTCTAAGTCTAGTATATGTTATAACTGATGAAATACAAACTAGACTAAAGCACTTCTTGGGTTGCAGTCATGTGGGTTACCTAATTAGTAACCTCAGTGGCTGACAGCGGAGCTGACTGAGCTGGTGTATGGCTAGATGCAGAGCTAGGTGAGCTGTATTATGAACACAGGAGCTGGATGAGCTGGATATTTATGGTAGGGACTGAGATATCAAAGTTAGGAAGACTGGAACCAAATGCTTACAATGGTCAAAAAAAGAGATAGAGTAGAATATAAAACTGGAAGGCTTCCATGTAATCAGTAAATAACTTGTTCTGATTTTGAAAATGATGTGGGAATATATATACTTACCAGAGCAAAGAAATTCAAAAGTTTCTGTAACAATACAACAGGGAAAACAGTTGAATTATCTTCAAAATCAATTCATCTTGGCATTGTAGGATGATACCTACTGAGAGAGCCTAAAGTTGATTACTAAAAACCAAAACCAGAACTAGAAAAACAAGACAAGAAACAGGAAATGACATAAACTAAAAAGGAGGAAAGAAACAAAATAGAAAACAAACCCAAAAGATATCTTGATTGATATGAACAGACAGCTTAGAAATAAGATGGATAACAAAAGAAGTTAAGGACTGAGAGAGGACCGAAAAGAAATGTTAGTTGGTTGTGAGAATTGATAGTCAAGTTGATTTTTGGGTTAACTCTCACCAGATTGGACAAGGACTTGAGTTGAGATTTAGTCAACAAGGATTTGAGGAGAAGGGTTCAAAAGAAACATAACGAAAAAGAAGAAGAAACAAAAGAAAATAGAGACAACAAAAGGGAATGATGAGATTAGGAGTGGGTGAAGAGTGATAGGAGAGTGATAGGTTTAGTTCAAGGGTTAGTAGAGGGAGATTTTGGAGGGAAGAGTGATAAGCAATGACTGAGTGAGTTCAAATTAATTTTCTTCAACAGAGCAGGACCGTTACAACCTTGAGCTTGAGGATTGAAGATTAGGTTTTCATTGATGAGATCAGTTAGGTTTCATGAGAGCTGTGCGCATTCTCCAGAGTTGAGAGTGTTCTTGTCAAGTTTCACATTAATTTCAAAAAGAGTTCAACACCCCCCCTCAATCAGGTGAGAGTTGAACTAAGAAATATCTTGCCTTGAGTCTTTTGAGAGATTGATCACTGCTATCTTTAGTGAGAGCATCCCCCACCATCTATTCTGATGGGATGAGATTGACCGCTATTTCATTCTTGTTATTGAGGTCCTGTATTCATTTCATCTTGATGTCCAGGTGTTTGGTCTTGGATTTTGAGCCAAAGTGCTTGATCTTTTTGAATAGGCCCTTGTTGTCTACTAAGAAGGTAGAATTGTTCAACAGTTTGTTCCACAATTCCTCCACAAGAAACTTGATCCATTGATTTTCCTGAATGCCATTGGATAGGGTGTTTAACTCAGCTTTGGTTGATGATAGTGCAATGTTTTTTGTTTTCTGCTTATCCAGGATATTGTGCAATTTTTCCAGAAACAGATCAAACCACTTCTGGATAGACAAGTTTCTAGTTCATCCCCCCAGGTGGTGTTGATGTAGTGCTTGATAGCATTTGTGGGATCTTGACAATTGAGTCTGAGTGTGAGCTTTAGATGAGCTATCCCCTTCAGGTACTTCCAGCAGTGGACAACCTCTTTCCAGTGATTGATTCCAGGTTTGTTATTGAAGCTTGACAGATTTGAAACAGCTGGCGCAAGATCTGGGCGTGTTTTAAATGATAGGTAATTCAAGATTCCAGTGAATGAACAATAATTGATTTTTGATTTCTTCAAATGTTCTTTTTCTTCATCTGTAGCCTTCACCATGTTGATTCCTACCAAAAGAGGGGTATTGACTGGTTTGCATTTGAAGTCCTTTTTCGATAAGTTTAAACTGACTGAGATCAATAGTTTTGCTTGTTTGGTTTACTTTGATCCCAAGAAGAGTATCCGGACTGTGAGCTGATGAGTTCGGGAATTGATTCAGAAGCAGGGCCTCATATTCTTCAACTCTTCCAACAAACAGAAGATCATCAACATGAAGAAAAATGAATGAGTCTTGATCATTGTGAATGAAGAGACAGGGGTATGATGTGGCAAAATTGGGGTAGACTTCAAAATATGAGAGTAAGTTCTGATAACCAATACAAATTTAAATATTCTGAGGAGGTGACAGGAAGAATGAAGATACACCTAAACAAGTTCATGAAATACCACTTACCAAGCCTAATGAAATTAAGAAACTCAAGCTTATGTATTCTTGAAAAGAAAAGAAAGAAAGAATTCTAGGGGAAGATACTAGATTACATTTAGTAAGGTTTAAAAATCAATCAGCACAAAAGGATGAATTTTTACCAGAGAATAACATCCCTGATCACCTTAGGAACTTCAGAGTGTCCAAAAAAGAGGGTAAATCTGTGGAAGTTTTTTACTACCACTCATTCAGCTGAGTCAGAGACTCATCTTGGAGGTAGGGAATGTCAGCCTGCCACTATTCAGAGCTAGCCTGACTAGAAGCGTAAAAATACAAAAATACATAAATATTTTAAAACAATAGAAAACATATAAAAAATCTTAGACTAAAGTAAAAACAAATACATATTGATTAAAAATCACTTTGTAATTATTAATTTATCCCCAAATCAGTTATAACTCTTTTAACTTTGAGAAAACCTTGAATATTATTTCATAATCTTCAATTTAAAGTAATTTAACCTAGGGTATCTCACTTACACCACCCCTTAATTATGACTCCTTCTAGTAGTTTGTCAAACCTCAACAATCACTATTGTAGCGGTGATTGCAACCACTTTACATATGAATATTCATCTATTATAAATATTCTTAGTTCATATGTGTCTGGATAACCGTGAAAATACTCCAGGTAACAGTTAGAAGCATCCAAAATACTCTAATAAATAGTATCTGAACTATCAGTACATTTGTAGTATTAATTATTTGAATTACTACAGTTCTCACACGTGTACATGTAGAGACTGTGAAAAGTAAGATGTGTCTGGTGGGAATCAAACCCACAAACTCAGCAATGCTGAGACACATACTAGAGTGCTGCCTTTACCAACTAGGCTACAGACGCTTGTGGATGCCAGGGTAGTTGGGTGGTAGTGGATATGGTTCAACTCATCAGAGGAGCAATACATCATAATAGCACACTAAAAGACACCTCAACAGTACAACACTACATGTACAAACATGTAATTAACTAAACAAACACTTATTTTTGCATCAGAAGAAGCACACAATAACTTCTGACAAGCATGGTCAGGTTATGCAGGCACTGCCCTAGTTCAAAGGACTGCACACATGTACAATAGAGCCAAAATACTGCTACTGAATGGCCCTGAAAGTGCTGCCTTGCCCCCAGGAATAACATATAATGACTCCCTTCTTACCACGAAGACAGGAACACTATTCTGACCCATTACAACTTATTATTACCTTATTTACCAGACTTACATTAGTACTAGTTATAATTAAATATATGTTGTCTAAGTCATTGAATATGTCCTTTAAAATTATTACAAGAGCTCTAGCACTCTTTAAACACCTTACTGTGAAACCCAGCATCACGGGTTTCACAAAACAAAACTCAGATGACATAATCAACCTCAAGACTTCATCCCAGCCTCTCCCCCCTTCCTAGCTCAGTAGAGAACCACTAACTCCCATCTACTGAGCTAGGTAAGCACTTTCTATCTTTTCACTCTTCTTCTCACTGTCAGTTCCTTTATTTCCTTTCATTCTCACTTTCTCTATCATCTATCTTGTAAGTTGTAGGAGAGAACTGCTAACTCCCATCTACTGAGCTAGCTCTTTGAAATCTATTGACCGTGGTTCTAAGAACTCTCTCCCAGACATAAAGTCTGCATCTGCCCATCTCCCATCCAAAATAGTGAAGAGCATCCACAGCTCTTACACTTACCAACACCTTTCTGAGCGCCTAAAATACCTTTCCATCTTGAAGATTATATCCTGGAAGAAATTGTTACTATTGAGTTCTTATTTCTTTAATCTTCATCATTCTGTGTGTACTCCTTTTTAAAGTAACAGAACTCAGGTACCCAAAAATACACCCTGTTTGCACAGGTCCTGATATTATTTGAGGGCTCCGTAAACACCCCTGCATTGCAGGCCCCTCCGAAAACAATATTTATATTATTTTTTCCCTGTTTACCCTATAAATTCTGCCTTGCACCTCGTGTAGCTAGAAGGATCTTAGTCCTTGGCATCACAATACTTGTTCTCCAGTCTAACTGAGCCAACACCTTTGATTCTGAGTTGTTCATTTCCCAAGCTCGTTCGAACTGAGCCTAATTCTTTGAGTTCTAGAGTGAGGAATAGATTGGGCGAGCAAACCATGTGAGTGGTAGATCCAGAATCAACAACAAATTGAAATGGGGTTGTTGAAACAGAAGAGAGAAAACTACTGGCCATAGCTTCAGTCCAGTTGCAAGGTGGTTTGGAGAAAGATGGAGGTCTCTGTTCTGGATAAACCAATGCCATCCAACAGTGTGCGGCATCGTCATTGGCCAGGGTAGTATGAGCACCTTTTCTGCACTTCTTTGACAAATCAGTGAATAGAGAGATTGGATCCATTCGAGATCCCGTTCCTTTGAATTTAGATCGGTGATCCGTATTGAACATTCGAAGCTTCTCCATTGCAAGATCCTCCTTTGGTGATTTGTTCATAGACACTCTCCATGCTAGGTGGGAATTTATATATGATGACATAGGTGATGATGTCATCAGTGATCTCCATTCCTATTTCATAAAATTGAGCCAACATGATCTCCAGATTAGTGATGAATCCGGGTATGTCATTTATGTCAAAATTCAATTGTAGAAGTTTCTTGAAGACTCAAACTCAATTGGAGGCTTTTGATGAGGCAAAGTAATTGGTGATTGATGCCCAAATATTCCTAGAATTCTTCTCATTAGTATGATTGATCACATTTGCTTGAATGGAAGAGTCCAGTTTGGAAGTGAGAATGGTTCTTAGTTGTACATCCTGAGAAGAGGTAAGTATGCCTTGTGGGTAAGAGCGTGAATTAAGTCCTCTAAGTCAAGCATGTTTTTGACTCGGTTTTTCCAGAGAGTAAAGTTATCCATAGTTAGGAGAGGAATTGCTTCAATCACCGTTTTTAGAATAGTTTGATTGAGTTTTTCCATCTTGTGTGATTGAGAAGTTGGTTTAGCTGTTGTAGTAGGTTCTGGTTTTCTTTGGTTGTTGTCTTAATGCTTTTTGGTTTGTCCAACATAGGCAGAAGCTATTTGACTGTTAATTGTGAGAGAGCCTAAAGTTGATCACTAAAAACTAAAACCAGAACTAGGAAAACAAGGCAAGTAAGAAACAGGAAATGACATAAACAAGAAAGAAACAAAATAGAAAACAAACCCAAAAGATATCTTGATTGATATGAACAGACAGCTTAGAAACAAGATGGATAAAAAAAAGTTAAGGACCGAGAGAGGACTGAAAAGAAATTTTAGTTGGTTGTGAGAATCAATACTATAGTCAAGTAGATTTTTGGGTTGACTCTCACCGGATTGGACAAGGACTTGAGTTTGGTAGATTATGAATCTGGCAGCTCAGGCTTTGTAGCTTAGTGGTAAAGCAGACACTTAGAGTTAGCCCAACCCGGGTTTGAGTCCTGGTGGATCCATTTCTTTTCTGACAGATTTACAGTCTTTGTCTCTAATGAGCCAGGCGTACCTGCAAGAAAATGAGCCCATCAGCGGGGTTTGGAGCCAAAGAGCATCCAAATTCCATGAGGATGTTAGATTATGAATCTGGCAGCTCAGGCTTTGTAGCTTAGTGGTAAAGCAGGCACCTACAGTTAGACCAACCTGGGTTCGAGTCCTGGTGGAGCCATTTCTTTTCTGACAGAGTTGAGATTTAGTCAACAAGGATTTGAGGAGAAGGGTTCAAAAGAAACAGAAAGAAAAGAAGAAACAAAATAAAATAGAGAGAACAAAAGGGAATGAGGATTAGGAGCGGGTTAAGAGTGATAAGCTGTGTTCATGGGTTAGTAGAGGGATATTTTGGAGGGAAGAGGGATAAGTGATGGCCGAGTGAGATTGAATTAATTTTCTTTGACAGAGAGGGACCGTTACAACCTTGAGCTTGAGGATCAAAGATTAAGTTTTCACTGATGAGATCAGTTAGGTTTCATGAGAGCGGTGTGCGTGCTCCAGAGCAAACTTAACCCAAGTCCCTCGCCTCACACGCGAGGCGCCTCTGCAGGAGGGACTTGGATCTAATGTTGCATATTTGGCCTGACAGAGGTCACCTGTTTGGCTGGAGTGATCTCCCCCTCCCCCATAGGACAACAACCACTAATCCATACATCCCGCCTTAGGGATCATTGGAATCCTTAGATTTTGATGATTGTTATTCTGATTTTCAAATCTCGGATATCTCTCCACACTCAAAAAACAACAACTTGTAAAAGTTGGGTGATGACATTTTTTTGCAAACAATCCAGCCTGAAAATCACTGGATTTCCCAAGAAAATTATCTAGTCATAATTGCATATTTTCTTTTAACATATTTCCTGTTATTCTCTCATTGAATTTAAAAAAAAGCCCGCACAAAAGTGTGAGAATGTTGAATAAACCAATGATCCATGATCCAGTATTTCAAATCTGGCTACTTTACAAAAATCGAAAGAGGCCAGACGACAAACAAAGAGGAGGGCCACTTTTGGGAGTTAAGTCTCCAAAAAAAAATATGACTAGAATCTGAGATCCCAGGCTATCATCAGCTCGTTTGGATGTGTTGAAAAGATGAACTGTGTAATTTTTAAAAATGCAAAAAGACAAAAATTGCGATTTTTTGGGAAAAAGTCCAACTCCCTCAGGCCACGCGAGGGACTTTACATGTGCCCCTCCTTCGGAGAAGCTTTGCGTCTCCTCGGAGAGGCTAGTTAAGCTAGGCTCCAGAGTTGAGAGCGTTCTCGTCGAGTTTCACATGAATTTCAACCAGAGTTCAACACCTACATACTCACACATGTGCCCTGAGATTCTGCAGTAAAGATGTTGTGCCAAAAACGTTTCTCTGGTCACTGTACATAAGAGAATTCAACTGTCTTTACCACAACAAAAAACAAGTCTAATGACTCACTGAGGGGGACTTTTTTGCTTGTTTTTTGGACCAATGGACTTTAGCTCAACCTACTCCTTTGTTTCACTGTGCCATTTGGCGCGCTGGAGTCTCCCCGCCCCACGATAAGAAGGGGATCGGGTATCGCGACCAATCCATAGACCCAGCTTCGGGATTCGGGGGCAAGCACAGTCGGCCTTCTGAGCTGTTTTGGCCAACTCTGGGCAATGTTCTTTCAACACCTCATCCTTAAACCGATATTAGCTTCCAAAAAAATTTTGCTCTCCCTCATCTTCGGGCTTCGCATCAACATGGTCGACGCATCTGAAAACTCCTCTCGAAAAACGCGCGGAAAACCTGGACGGGTATCGTCGAATTGGAAAACTTTGCAAACGGTAGATAGTTTGCGAATATTTTTCACTTACTACGATTGTAATGTACACTGAGTTGGAGCTTTAGGTGCTCCCAAAAGTACCGGCTTCTGTGAAAGAAAGGAACGCACAAAAGAAGAAACTACGCAAAGAAGCAATCCTCTCCTCACATGGTCAATCCACAACCCCTAGCATTCATGTCGCTCCATCAACATCATCCAGTCCCATGTCTCAGAAGCTACTCGAAATCCTGCAAAAGAATCCTACTCAACACGCTTCTTCAAACCAGACAGAGTACGCGACTTGCTTTTTTTTACAGAGGCCAACGAGCCTTTTGGCGATTTGAAAAACTCAGACGGGATGGCCCACTAAAAACCCTATTTGCTCACTTCAAGAATAGGAAAATACCTGGCCATAGATTGCGAGATGGTAGGAGTTGGGCCGCGTGGAGCGGAAGAGAGCGCCCTAGCAAGAGTGAGCATTGTAAACTACTACGGGAACGTGGTTTTGGACACCTACGTTCAGCCGAAAGAAAAGGTCACGGATTATCGGACTTGGGTCAGTGGGATTAAGCCGGAGCATCTGGAAAATGGTTTGTCTAATTTGACCTTCATCTCTCTTGTTTTTTGTTTTCTTTTCCAGCTGAGATAAATTGTTTTCAAAGCCAGTAGTTTCGAAGAGGTCACGCGCAAAGTAGCAGACCTGACTCGTAATAAAATACTGATAGGTCATGCCATTTCAAACGATCTTCAAGTGAGCTTACTCCCGATTTTACTTCACTTTTCCTTTTTTACTCAGACGTTTCTAATTACGATTTCGCATTTGCTAATTAAATCTTGCATGTAAATGAAAATTCAAGGCTTTACTATTGACACATCCACGGCAAATGATTCGAGACACATCGACTTACCAACCAATTCGTAAACTTGCCAAGACAAAGTTCCCAAGTCTAAAAAAGCTGGCTTCGCTTCTCCTGGATGTTGAAATTCAGAAAGATTCGCATTGTTCAGTATGTCCCCTTCCTTTCCTCCACAGCTAAAAAGCTTCTGTAACTGAATACGCTAGCTTGGTTAACCCTGTCGCATCTTGGTTAACCCTGTCGCATCTCGTTTGAAGGTCGATGATGCCCGCGCTACGCTTGCGATTTATCGGACCCAAAAGGACCAATGGGAAGCCCTTGTAAAAAAGGAGCAGGCCCGACAACACCCGCGTCCTCCGGTGTAGCCACAGGCAGAAAAAATTGAGCCCCACTCGTTAGTGCCGAGGTCGATCTGTCTAACCGATTTGATGTATCCATGATCACTGTTCCTACTCATTCAATCATCCGTCGTTTCGCTTTTTTTTTTTTCACTAAAGGCTTAGAGTGCTAGCACTCGTGTTTTGCCAACCGGTTTTGTACCACACGCCCCAGATCTTCGCAGACGTGTCAGCACGTTGTGAATGTGACGTCGACTTGATCGAACACTTGCGATCCAAGCCATGCCTGAAGGCTAAGCTGACATCTTTCTCAGCTCGCTCGCTGGGCTGTCGTGAGGCTGTATCTGAAAAGGGCATCAGATGGGCTGAGATGAAACCTTCAAACCAGCACGCGACGCCGATCTTCTAGCCGGCCTAGCTCTTCAGACTTCATCCAAACAGGCATACCGATGCATGTGGTAAATAACAATCAAGCCATGCTTTTCACTCCGAAACTCTCATGCATTACATAGAGGACAAATATCATGATTGGAAATCCTGTTTTGTGGCCGGTCACATGGAGTGAATGATGGTGGGACTTGTGAAAGTCTACATGAACTCCATGAGAACCGAGAGAGTCATCCATGCCAGCTGATCTGTTGCAGAGGGACCCAACCAGCCAGTAGGCCACGGTAATGTCCTGTGAGAGTGCCTCCAACCCCTAGCTTGCCACAAGCCCCTCGATCGGAGGGCCGGTGACCTATGGCTGGTGTGGGCGCCACTCGCGAAGCGAGCCCTAATGTCCCAAATTTGGCTTGAAGTTGAGATCTTGTGGCTTGAGGCCGATTTGATGACACTTTCAATCAGAAGGTTAATCCTGCCCAACCAAGCAACTTACAATGATGCGGTGAAGAGGCCCTAATAGGCTGGAATGCTGTCATTCCAGTGCTGCCCTCACTGTCAATGGCCGACCAATATTTATATCCCTTCCCTGCCATAAAAGGAAGGGGGATTCTGCAATTCAGGTGGGAAGCTACCTATATGAAAAGCTGTATTTGGGCTTTTTTTTCTTGTACAGGCTTTCCAGGATGGAAAAGTTCCAAGTTTACATCTTATTTTCAAAGGTGATAGAGGGGAGTGACGGATCTGTTTTGGACCTACGGGTAGGGGTCATCAAGGCCTTTCCGATGGTCCAAACGGCAGCCCAAAAATCCCGGAGGAAGATAGCTTGAAAGGGGAGGCAAACTTGGGACATTAGTCCCAAGCCCCTCCTTCAAAGGCTTGCTTTGCAAGGGGCACACACCAGCCATAGGTCACCAGCCCTCCAATTGAGGGGCTGGTGTTAAGCTAGCTCCAACCCCTCCTCCTAAGAATGACTATCCAGGTCAAACTGGTATGGTATTTCAGTTCGCACAGCCGAGGGACCAAAAGCACATCTTGGAAGTGATTAGATCTGAACTTCCAGGCCAGTGGCTGGTGTGAAAGAGGAGGAGCAAATTCACTCAAAGGACTTTTGGTTTCTTGATGACTATCACTAGCCTAATAACTAAATACTCCACATTTCAAAACTTAATGGATGGCTTTGTGTTGCCATTTTCAGCTGTTCAAATTTCACTCCAAAATCTAAATTAAGAGGTCCACTTCATGCTTCATTTTCTAGCCAAGTCTTTTTTTGCATGTTTCTGGAGGGACATAGGGGAGAGAAAGCTCACCAAAGTCTTTTGTCAATGGTGCCAGTGGGCATATACATTACATTGTGTTTCATCAGGGTAATTGGAGAACATCACTTGTTTGTCTGTAACAAAATCATCCACATGATTGACTTGTGGGAGTCCATCTTTCCCTGGAGCCCAGAAATTATATGTGTAATTTTGCACGCTTGCAAACCTGCGGATGCCCTGTGGGAAAAGTACTTGGTGTTGCAGCCCAACTACAATCCTTTCATCATATGCTACATCAATTCCACTCAATTCTTGACCTTGCATGCTGGCCCACACAAGGAGAAATAATTGAAAAACCTATCAGTCCACTTCCACCAAGCAGCCTCAGAAGGTATTTAACTCACATGATTTCCACCACCTCTTTCTGTCCAGCTTGCTTGATTGCCCTCATCTTGTTTCCCCTATACTATCTTTCACATCACCACCAATAAAGTTTCAAGCAAAATATCACACCTTGGCTCACAACTTACTGTCCGGTATGGCACCTCCCCTTTATGTTGAACTCCAAATTTCTCAATATATCCAAAGTTAAACCCTGACACCATTTGCCCAAGGTCTAGATTGATCAGGCACAACCCCAGATTTAGCAACTCCCCCCCAACCCTTGGAGCTTTGAGACTGCTGTCCGGAACAGCTCTGGCCCAGAAAGCACATTTCCATTACTATTGGGCTTTGATCCAAACCCCACTCCACTTGAAACCCAAATCTCTCTCTGGGCTGACCCCACCGTGGTGCTGTTCAATATGTACCACCCTCACAACTCATCCCTGATCACATTACCAACCCCAGTACTTGCTTACAACAACCAAGTCTTTGCACTCCTTGGGGCATTCAGCCTCTCTCCACCCCTTCCCTTCCCTCCAACTCTAGACCTTTTCACAGCAACACCACCATTGAAATTTGGCTTTGATCTCCCCCCTTATTCTTTTTTTCAACACACTCTAAACACCCTAATCACAAACCTGCACAAATGACCAACACCTTTCATATGGTTCAAGATCCGTCTAAAGTCTTCCTTCAGCCATTCACCCATGCAGTAGCTGTAGCAGATGGTGTTCACCCAGAACCCAGTTGGATTGGTCCAAAATGTTGCTGGTCGTCACCCCCATTTACCATTAAATCCACATTGTGTTTCCATTGCTGGTCCCACTATTGTGTATTCCAGGTCCTTTGCCAATGCCATGTGAATTTTTGACTTAGAGTTATGAGGGTTATAAAGGCTGATAAAAGGGAAACCACACCTGTTGGTTGAGTATCTGGTTGGCTATGGGCCAATGTGAAATGAGTTACATTATCAGCCAAGCCAGTCAAATTGATTTTGGGATTGTAGCTGACTGTGAATTTTTTTGGACTGAGTTGGATACCACCCACTGATAGGCTGACTTGCTAGAAGTTGTTGATGAGTTAATTTGGTGGGAGGATTGTGTAGTAGAGGACTGGAGAGACTTGGATTGGATTGGAGGAGCCATTGACTGAGTTTCAACATCCATATTAGACTTCAGGTCTGGGGTTTTGAGTTGTGTTGAAGTGAGTTTTGAGTTGTGTCAAGGTGGGTGGTATGGTATGTCTGAGTTAATGAGGCAATGAGGTGGAGTGGAAGTGTTACAGTCAAGATGCATCTGATGGTTAAAATCTAAGCTAAATTTAACCATCAGCAAGAAGGGTCTTGGGCCCATGTCATTAAGCAAAAAGCTCAACACAAACACCCCAAATAAAAACATCCAAGCTTTGCTTAAGATGGGGTAGTGGTAGGTCTGGCATGGCCATTGGTGACCTACAGTCATCTGCAGCTTGTCCTGCAAAGCAGTTGTAAACCCCCTCCAGTCAATGGGGTTCACAAGACCGGAGAAGTCACAGACAGCTGACATAATGATCTCCTGTACTTAATCCAAGCTTCCCACCACTACCTAGACCACAGAGAACTCTTCTCTCCGGCCTGGCTCCAGGCTATGTAAGTGGATCCTTCATTCTCTCAGTTTTCTATTTTCCTCCTCTTGTACATAGGATTACAAACAACTGGCAGAGAACTCTTCTCTCCTTCCTAGTCTTGCAACCAAATCCACTGTTGGTTCTAGAATTCCAGGCACTAGCCCATGTCCTTGTGTGAGATTCAGTGAAGAGGGCACACCCCTTACAGCAGTCTGGTGTCTTATGTTGAAGCCAGAAGAACACCATACCTTACTGTCTGAGGGGTGACAGAAGGCCAGAGGGAACCTGTAATCACTCATGCTATGTTGGACCAAGCTTGCCCTTATCGTAGTAAGGGAACTTCCTTGGTGTTTTTGTTTATGGGGGGGCATATATTGTCTACTTACATGAGTCTCAGAAGAATGAAATTGGAGAAAAGGTTCAGGTGAGAAGGAGAAGAGAGGCAGAGGATTGTTCCTATTATTCTTGTATGGGTAAGGAAGAAAAATAAAAAATAAAAGAAAATGAAGAAAAAAGGAGGAAATTGACTAATTAAGAATCTCAGTCAATTTCACCATATTTGTCCTCCTGCCGTCCGCCCTCCCTTTCCTCAGTCAAATCAACACTCAAGATAACGTTCCAGGTTAGATATGGGTAACTTCTTTTTGGTTCGGATGTTATCATCGGTGAGGTTGTGCACATTTTTTATGGAAGGGTAAAGCAATGGTGTAAATCGGGCCATCGAGTGATTTTTTTTCTTCTTGTTGTCGGTGGTTATAATAAGACCTCGTTGGCGAACGATCTGCTCAAGGTCTTGTGGGGCAAAACGATGCAGCTTCTCACATGTACCTCACTCTTGACCTCGACGTCCTTAGCTGGATATTCCCGAGCGTACGGTCAAGGGTTCGTCAGTGGGGCATATGAATATGAAGGGGTTTTTCTTAGTAGACGTGAAAAGACGCTTACCCAAGACTGAGATGCTGAATTTTTGGGGATTAGTATCACTGGCATTTGGGTCACCTTCGACTCGGGCCCAAGGACCGATTTTGGTATCCTCACTGAGGATGGAGTACATGACGCAGCTGTTTTGCTACGTACGAAATACATGGGTGTGTTCGGGTTGGATCAGAAACAGGGGTCTAGGGTAGAGTAGCAGTGGAGATCTTACTTCGAGGACGCTATTGTCGAGCACGATCGAATCCTTCACCCGGACACCAAAGCCGATCTTGACATTGGCACCTATAGAGACGTTGGGACCGATCTTGGCAGTGGGGTCGATCACCGCCGTTTCGTCAATGTAGCACGGCTCGACGATCTCAGGTCCGAGCAGGTTTGGGGGCGGCGTCTGGGCTATGATCGTCGGCGAACGTCGTCGGAGTAAGACCGGGTTGTTAGATTTGTAAGACTCTAGAACAAGCGCATTGGCTGGTAATGCGGAGCTTCGACATACGCAACAATTGGGTTAGCACCACCCCTGCAGGTTTTTAGATAGATTTACATTTAAACTTGATCCATACCCAGCTGTTTTAATTTGTTTCCAAAGCGACTTGGTCTCGTATACGTAAAGTTTTCCACGATCAGCTAGAGGTGAGATGACATCCTGTTCGAGTCGTAATTGATCATCCTGACGAGAGAGCGGATCATCACTTGACCCAAAGAAACACACAAGACATCAGGGATTGAAGAGGCGAGATATAGAGGATTTCTCAGAAAGTGAGAAGACGAAAACTCACGCAGTTTGCTTGAGCTTGAGATCCATGGCAGCCTTGATCTCGTTGAAGATAGATTTATCAAAAAGATAGACGCCGGTATTGATGATATTCGAGAGGAAGGACTCTGGTTTCTCGACGTAGTGTAGAGCTTGGGAGGTCTCTGGGTTGGTGACGATGCAGCCGAACTTGGTGGAGAGCTCCTTGGAGACCCGGACGGCCATGAGGGTACCCACACCGCGATGCTTGTCGTGGAAGCTCTTGAGCTCGAGGAACGGGAATGAGGAGGCTATGTCTGAATGGAGCACGTAGATCTGTTCTGGCGAGCCCTTCAGAATTGCATCTCGGAAGTGGTAGAGCCCTCCAGCAGTACCAAGCGCCTCATATTCACGCATGTACCTACATATTGAAAAGGACGATCGATCGAATGTTAGTCAAAGGTGATTCACAGGAGTATCACCCAATGTAAGGTGGGCATCTGGGGATGGCGAGGACTAACCTGATTTGGAGAGAGGGGAAATCTCTGCTGGCCTGCTTGATGAATGGGGCCAATACCGAGTCTTCGTAGAACCCGATGAGGAGAATTTCTTTGAGATCGGGAATCTTGGACAGAGCCTGGATGCCATGCCAGATGATTGCTCTGCCGGCGAGTGGGAATAGAGGTTTTGGGATATCGAGCGTCAAGGGACGCATTCGAGTGCCCTGGAAGCAGGAAGAGAGGGTTAGCTAGCCTTCGAAGAGGTCCGGCGGAAGAAGTGATCGTTCACCTTGCTAGGACCCCCGAGTAAATAGACAGCTTTCGAAGCCATTGCTACTGAGTATGGTTTGTTAGAGATAATAAGACAGAGATGAGAGGACGAGGAGAGAGAAGGAGAGCGAGCAAGCAGGCTTTTTGGTATGAAGTGAAAGTCTAGTGGTTGACGGTCAAGAAGCACTGATCAGCCGATGGGGAGATGGTCAAGCAGAGTGAGTGGACTGGCAGATACATACAGCGAAGGTTCAGCTGGCTTGCATCACCACTCTGAAACTCACCAGCACCAGAATGCCATCAGCAACTTAACAACACATATTGTAAAAATCATCAAGCTTATAGTAAGATACAAGCTTAGCAGCTTCCACGACCCCCTTGCAGGCAAGAAACGTGGTCGTATGGCGAGGATTGGAAAGAAACCTTTTGAATGAACATCAGCCGAGTGGCGGCCAACGGTCACCCACAGTCACCAGTCCACGGCGAATCGACACTACCTTAACTAAGCCCTCGAGGTCGCGCGCCGCGATTAGGCGCCCGACGAAGGCCCCTCCGGGGGATCTTCAGGCCCTGGGACTTAGTTAAGTTAGGAATCGACAATCTCACAAGCTTAAAAACTGCGGTCTGTGTACATGCTACTCCCCCCAAATCTTCCAATCGGACGCATGAGTGAAAAGCAAAAATCTTCAAAGCTCAGGGTGTCATCAGTACTTCATTTCTTTCCGTCTCCGGCTTCTCATCCAAACCATCATACTCCAACCAGGAAAGTACTCCTAACCCACAAGTTTCTTGCAGCCTCTGATGATATATAACTTACAACACCTCATCGGGCTCCTTGCAAAAAAGCTCTTGCTCCAAATGGTGCCCTCAACACATCCTGGACCTCTGGAACAAAGTGATTGTGTTGAGCTAAAAAAACATCTGACATTTGAGGCCCCTTTTGGATGCGGGATATTACACCTGTAATATTGAGGACATGTGTGACATCTGGTCCAACTTTAGTGGACTTGAGCAGATGTCACATAGTATTTCATGTGCAAAGCATGATATTACCGCCGCCATATGCCGCTTCCAAAAAGGGCCTGTGCTTGGTTTAAACAGCAGCTTTCCCCCCTCCACCTTTACTTCTTTCACAAAGTCATGACAATCCTTGACAGAAAAGACCTACAGGCACTCATGGGATCAACGTCTGACTGGCCTTTCAATCTGGATGTAGACAGGGAAACATACACCCTGTTCTCATGTGGTTTCTGGAACAGGTGTAAGGTGGTCAAAAGCAGTGAAGGTGGAATAACATGAGTCTGGCTGCAATATGATGATCAGCAAAACAATGGGATATTCCATTTGGTGAAAAAGGATGCAGGGAGTCTTGGTGGAAAGCAGCTTCATGCAAGTTGGCTAGTTCACTCACATTGTTGGGTGCAATCTGAAGAGCTCTATGTCACCAAGTTCATAATGAAGATACAACAAGATCACACCAACCAAACAAATCTTGATAAACCCTTTGTGGAGGAAAATGGTGTCAATGAATGATGCAAAGAATTCAAACAACAAGATGAAACCAACACCAAGGCTGGAGAAGAAGAGCAGAGCAAAAAAGATGGTGAAGATGACAGCAAAAGCCAAAACAAGAGTGAGCAGGAAAAAGAGGCAAAGAGCAAACAAGCAGAAGAGAAAAAGAGAAATAAAGGAAGCTTTGAATACAACACTAAGCCTTTGAGGCTAGCTCTACAGCTTAAATCTGAGAAATTAAATCAACCAAAGGTGACTTTGTGCGTCAAAAAGGCAATGACCACACCCACAAGCAACAAGGCACCCGTAGAAATAGAAGAAGATCAATAATATTAAAAGACCAAGAGATTTTTAAGTGAGAAAAGGAGAAGCTCAAGATTCTTGGAAAGATAGATCTTGTGTAATACTGTGTAAAAAAAGGGAAATGTAACATGAATTTCTTGTTTTGATCTTTTTGCTTCTATTTTTACATGGTGATGGGAAAGTATCACCAGGGGAGAGTTGGGGGCACTCCCCAGAGATTTCCTTAACTAAATTTTATCCAGGTTTTGGTATGAACTCTGTCAGAAGTCAATCCTATGTTGTTATTGAGCTAATACTTCCAATGAGGAGAAATAGAGGCCAACTAATGATGAAGTAATTTGTTACACAATTTTAATTTATCAATAACTTTTGTTGAATTTATTTTGAATTCTAGCTCAACTTAATCATGATTTATGAATATAAACTTCAATTTATCAATAAATGCATGGTACACAGACATACTGTTCAACAAGCTGGACCTTTCACAGCCAATTACCAGTGTGTATTAGTCATGGAGTGTGAAACCAATTTTGAATTTGTCACCCTATCACGCTTGTGCGGGATAGAATGACATTGTCAAAATCCCCTCTCACCAAAACAGAGAGGGAACATGAAATTGAGAACTTCTAAAAATCAAAAACATCTTGCCACAAAATGTGTGGGAATGCAACATGATGTCCAGCTGAACTCAGTCTCTAACACCCCTTGGCTTGACTTCACTCTTACTTTGGACTCATCGGGGTTCATTTTTGTTACATTTTAATTTATGGTACAATTGTGGCAAATTTTTGCCTTTGTTAGGGCAACTTGTTAGACTTATTGGGATGAAACATGAGGTAAACAATTCAATTATATGATAAAACAATTGGTTATAAACTATATTTTGGCCAAGATGATTTATTGACACATTATAATCCTTTCTGAACACCGATTTTTTGTATTATTCCACATTTTGTGTATTAATTATTCCATTTTCAATTGATTAGTGTGTATTTTGATTGTTAAAACTGTTTCAAATGAAGAACATTTCAACTCAAGTTAAAAATGTGTTGTGGATCTTTTTTCTATGTAGATCCAACCAAATTCAAGTTAAATTGAAGATGAGTTCAGGATGGGCCATGGCTTCAGAAATAATTGATTAAGTTTCAAGTAAGACATAGGGGAGATATCCACCAGAGTTCCAGAAAGAAGGTAAGGTATGGCACTCCCTGGAGAGTGCCCCCACCTCTCCCCTGGTGTATTGACATAGTCATGTACCCCCAAAGGAGATCATGTGCAATAGGATGCACAGCATGACTGAAGTTGAGCTTTACGGAGGATTGCACCAAGGGTGTACAGGTACGTTTCTGGGGTTATCCAGGGGATTTTGGATAATTCAACTTTCTTTTCAGTTATCCAACATTAAGTGTTTCAGCAAAGTAAATTATCTTCAGTGTAAAGTATATTCAAGTACCTTTAATTCTGTTATCCATTTTTTTCCATTGGATAAAGTAACTAATTGCTAGTTATCCAGGAATGTAACTAAAAAAAAGTTACTTTATCACAGTTACCAGGATTTTTCTAGATTTAAACACATTTGTTTGGTGTACTACCTGGATTTTGGCCAATCTCCTACCAAATTAAATCATAAGATGGTCAATGAGTTGATCTAAAAGCACCCAAAAAGATAATTTATTTCAAAAAAAATTGATCTACTGATGTTTTTCTGTTGTGTCAGTTTTAGTTACAGTAACTAATAAAGTAACTTAATTTTAGTTATCCATTTTTTTGAATAGGATAAAGTATCTTGAATCAAGTTATCAGTAACTAGAAGATAAATTAACTAAAAAGGCTAAGTGACAGCCATAGTTATCCATTTGGATAATGCAAATGCCCACCACTGATTACACCGTAGCATGGTTCACATTTTGAAATTTTGTTTCTGACAGCAATTAAAATAACTGCTTGCTGACAAATAAAAACCACTTTAAATCAAGTATTATTGTACACATTGGCAGCAACACAGTTTAACTGAACTTTGAAGATGATCCTTTAAGGTTCATTGGCAACCTATCTTGGTGGCTGATGTTGATGCCAGCTGGTGGAGCAGCCTTCATTAGATGTTTTGCAATTTTAGCTGTCTGCCGGAGATCATCAAATTGTTTGCTGACAAATTTCAACTGTGAACTGTCCTAGTATAATACAACTTAAGAAAACTCTGTGCAAAAATGCATTTTAACATGCTCATGTGTTCATTTGCATGGTGCTTTTTTGCCATGTGGCACAATGTAAAATTTGCATTCCAGCCTATAAAATTTACTCTTGTGGGATGCTCTTTGAATTGGATTCCTTTAAAAGATGGAAAAGTAAAAAAAAACCATGTGCAAAACTGTACATTTCCTCAGGATTTTTGTAGTTTTATACTGCATCCCATTTTACGGTGTGTACACCTGATAAAATATACATTGTAAAACTCAATATACCCTCTTTTAAGTGCCATTTGGCCTATGACATTGTACACTATGAATCTGAGTACCGAAATTCTATAAGAAAACAAATTGAGGCAACCTAACAGGACTACTTGAGACACTGATGATCTGCTAACTGAGAGGAAATGAAAACACATCAAGGATGAAGGAATAAAACAGGAAGCAAAGGACAAGAAAACAAAAAGTTAAGGAAGAAAACATCTGCAAGCATCACAAAAAAAAAAACAGTGGCACCATCATGACAATGTGGGTGCCTCCTCAAACTCTAAAGGGTTCTTTTCTACGTTAGGGAGGCACCCACATGAAGGTGCCACCATTTCTTTCTGTGGTGAAGGAGAAGAAACCATTTTACATATTGAACATGTGAAAAGAAAGGTTGTGCATTTAAATATGTGCTGTGGAAATTGCTCTCTTGCAACCTTTTCCATTCATTCTAACCAAATATTGAGATTCAGGCTTGGCAATGGGTTTAGCTCCTGCGGTCGAGCTGCTCTTCTAGCCAACCGCGCGTTCTGGCGTTATTCCCTAACTTAACTAAGTCCCAGCGGGAGAGAGACCCCCGCCTCCTGCGTCGGGCGCCTAATCGCGGCGCGCGACCTCGAGGGCTTAGTTAAGTTAGCGTTATTCCTATGACAGATGAATGTGAAGAGAGAAACGGAAGAGTATCGATCTAAGATCTTGGACACCAATAATTATACAATTGACAGATTTTAACACTACAGAGATTTGAATAAGCAAGTTAAATGAAGCAACAAAACATCTAGTTTTCGGACCCAGTTGTAAAAAATGAAGAGTTGATAATTTTGAGGATACATGACCGGAAAAAATGTGTCTCACAAGAGCTTGTGTTCGTTGGCCGGGACCGGTTGGTGTTGGGTTAGACGAACATAATTGAAGTTGATAGGCTCGATTCTAATGTTTGAGAACTTGACCGAAGCGTGAGGATGGTGTTTTTGGATGAAGGGCTGGGTCCGTTTTTCTCTTGGACAGATACCTTCGTTGATTGTTCTCAAACTGGGTTTCCGAGTGGCGGAGACTTTCTGGATGGAGCCGAGGGTGTCTGAAACTTCGCCGGTCCAGAGGCCCATCACGAGCACCATGCCCTGATCCATCGCTCGGCCGATCGCCTCCATGCCGCCTGTTTTTTGGAACTCATGCCCGTTTCGTGTCGCGCCGCTCTCTCAGAAGTCTTCGCTAGTAGAGTCCAAGTATTGCCCGGAGAGGGCGAGACCCTGGTGCTTGATGATTATTCCATGCTGGATATAAAATTGTCTGATCTCAACCAGTTCTCCCTGATCGGTTCCGTTGGAAGTCTGGAACTGGGTCACGACTGTGAACTTGTGCTGGGTGTCGATCGTCTTGTTGGGCCCGTAGAAGCCGTTCCCAACCATCCTCTGCGACGCAAATCCACATCCTGAATGGTCACATAGCCCACCTTCGGCTGTACAGCCCACGCCTTCGCAAGTGGCAATACTCGGAAACACGCACGGGTGGGCCCCGTACGCCTGCAGCAGTGAGTTACCCTCCCATAGATCTAGCTCGGGGCAGCAAACTCCCGTACTCCGGAAGACCTGATTGCCCGGCTCCCCGGAACCTTCAACGTTGGCCTGGAATATATGAGAAGAGGTAACATAAGCGCCAATGACATTGTTAGGATCGGCGGATACATGAAGTAGAACAACCTACTTTTCCATCGATAAATCTCAAAGAAGTGGGGCATTGGGCATCACAATAGCCGGTTCCATACATTGCGCCAGCCCGGTTAGTTCGCGATAATCCACCGTTGGCTTTCATCGAGGTCAAGTAGAGTGCCGCATCGACACCACAAGGGACATTGGAAGCATCGACTTCGAAGGAGAACTGTCGATTTCTCAGGTAGAATAAATGGTAGTGCTTCTCGTTAGCCAACAGATAAACCCTTGATTCAGTAAGTTTCCCGTGGGTAAATAATCTAAGCTTGACGCTGTGGTCGTTGGTCGTGACTGCATGAACGGACTTGTATTTGACACCGCCCAGGGAGCCTTGTTCGGCACACCGTTCGCCATCCGCACAGTACGTCGCGTTCCAAGTCCTCTCATCTTCAGAGACGCAGCTCTCGATCCCTTCAAGGACTTGAAGTGGCCGGATATCGGCGTCAAGAGTTATGCTCATCCGTCTAGCGTAACACTTGCCATCGCTTTGACAGGTTTGTATCTTGAGTGCAGGGTGTAATTCTTGTAGGAGGTGGATACCAACCTGTTGAGCGAGAGCTCTTCGAGAATGGAGGAGAAAGAAGCACAAAGACTCGTCTTCATTGTGATTTCGTGGAGAAGGACGGATTCAGGATCTGTGCGGCGTATCTGGCTCAAGATCAAATGGTCATTCCTTTTGGAGGTGAGACCAATCGTATGTATGAAGTAGGGAAGCTCTCTGCCCGAACCGAAGCGATGCAAAATAATGCTTGGCCAAGTCTATCGGCTCTGCAGCAATGAGGCAGTGTGTGTGACCACCGGCGACCAGCAGATCCTGATCGCCCCTGCAGAGCAAGTTTACATCAGAGGCTACTCTGATCCTGATCTTAAGAGAGAAGTGTGATCCGCCCCGATCAACTGTACAAGGACAAGTTTGAAGTCACCCGATTCATCATTTGGTGCAATTCTGTATATGCATAATGCGGCAAAAGTCGCGGGTGTTGGAGTCCAGATCGGTGACATCGGGTGTGACATCCAAGCAAAACTGATCGCGCCTTAGAGTCTTCCCAAGGTTCAGAGTGCATACAGTCAACCGCAAACGACTCAACGACTGAGATCGAAACAAGGAAAGCAAGGCTCGTTGGCTTTCGAGTTGGCTCACGGAACGAAGACGATATCATCAAGCATTCACCCAACTACGTGTCCCCAACAGTCAAATTTGTGTTCTCGGCTTTTGAACTATGGTCAGCTATCTCAGATTCAAATCGATCTCATCAACCAAGTCATAACGTTTCCCTTCCAAGCCCTGTAGTCTGACTCAAATTCTTTCAATCGGGACCTTGTTTTAGGATCAATACGGTGAGTAATCTGTACTAGCACTTGGCCCAGTTTTGCACCAGTTGACCTTGCCATCTCTTACATTACCTTGATCGGTTTGACCACCCGTTTTACGCGCTAAGACGAGTGGGGAAACTTTATCGGGTGAGCATTACCTCTGTTAAAATTTGAACCTAGGATTTATGAATGTCAACCTCTTGCTCTCGCGAATGTTAGAGACCTTTCGGATGACTCGGACCAAGGTAGCGAAGCCAATGAAAATGCTGGGCTTTCCCCCATCGCCGAGCCACTAGAGGCCTTGCCCGAGCCTGATGAAGTCAACGACATGGAAGTTGATCGTTCGTGTTTTATCTTGGATATCCCTCCAGTCATCTCGGTTTTCTTACAGATTCTAATAGCTAATTGGTCTTCGTTAAATTACCGTTACCATTAGACTTAGGATCAAGTAATGCCGTCGTATTACACGATGATAAGAAATATTATCCTCTTGCTTCGGGTCAATTGAAATTTTGGTTTTAGTGCTGCTACTGTTCTAGAGTCGAACCCAATTCGTCTGACCTACTGTGGTTTTCAACAGAGCTATACGGTCCTGATGTGGAAGCCATGGTCGAAGAGGAAGATGCACAACCGCTCACGGAACCCATTATCAACCCCATCAAAGTTCGGAAATTCACCATTGTTGAAAAAGGGGAAGCCGTACCCGAGACAACCTTTTCCAAGCAGTTGAGTCGACTACTTAGACTACACAGAGGACGCCACGCTGATTGTGCTACATCTCCCATTCCAAAAATCTAAAGATTTATGGTTGACCTCATGAGTCACCCTGAATCCGTTCGCAATGTCGCAGTCGTAGGTCATCTGCACCATGGCAAAACAGCCTTACTTGATATGCTAGTTCATGAAACACATGATTTCGAATGGGATACAAGTAAACCTGTAAAGATTCTCATTTTATTGGCTTTTTTCTCTCTTTTTTTCTCTTCTTTTGTCGTGATTAGAGCTTACTTTTTGTGTTCCTAGTTGCTCTACACAGATACGCATATTCTGGAACAACAGCGTGGTATCTCACTCAAATCATCGCCTATGTCGTTTGTCCTTCATAATTCTAAGCAAAAATCGTTTTTGATCAATATGATCGATACCCCCGGACACGTTAATTTTTTGGATGAGGTTACAAACTCCTTACGTCTAGTGGATGGGGCAATTCTTGTGGTCGATGCCGTTGAAGGTGTAAGCAGAGCACACCTTCCGCTTGACTTCATAAATACCAATTACAAACAAATCCAGCCCGAACTTAAGGTTGATCTTCTTGTGAACCGCAGGTCCTAGTAAGCACCGACAAGATAATCAGGCACCTAGTCCAGGAAGAAATCCCCATCGTTCTCGTTGTAAACAAAGTTGATCGGCTGATTTTGGAACTGCGACTGCCTCCCGCCGACGCCTATTACAAATTAAAACACACGATTGAAGAAGTTAATACCGTCATATCAAGCTGCAACCCAGACCCTATTCATCGAGTCTCGCCTGAGCTCGGGAACGTCGGATTCGCATCTACAGAGATGGGATGGTGCTTCAACCTGACCAGTTTTGCCAAAATGTATCGCGACACGTTCTGCACAAGTAAAAAAGACTTGTTTGACATCACGGCATTTGCGAAACGCCTATGGGGTAACATCTGGTATATTCCGGAACAGCGGAAATTTGTGAAGCGCAATGTGGGCGGGGAGTGCAAGCGAACGTTTGACCATTTCATCTTGGAGCCACTTTATAAACTTTACGGACAAGTAGGTGACAACATAAGTGCCCAGCTACCTGTTTGATATGTTCAACTAATGTTTGGGACCAAAAATTTTTTTGACGATAGGTACTAGGCTCAGAACAAGGTCCTTTAAAGGAGACGCTAGCTGATCTTGGCATTTATCTCAAGCCCTCTGCCTATAAGCTTGATGTTCGACCGCTGCTAAGAATCGTACTTTCTCAATTCTTTGGCCCATCTACTGGCTTGGTCGACATGATTTCATCTCACGTTCCAAACCCCCAAGCATCATCGGCTGCCAAGTTGAAGTCCAATTACACTGGGCCCCTCGATTCACCTCTGGCGCAACATATCGCCAAGTCTGACCCTGCTGGGCCCTTGGTCATCCAAATAACCAAGTTATATCCAACCCACGATGCAAACGAGTTCAGGTCCTTCGGTAGAGTCCTTAGTGGGGTTGCTCGCGCCGGTGTTAAGATCAAAGTATTAGGTGAAGGCTACTCTGTCGATGACGAGGAAGATATGGTGGAAGCTCACATTGAACGAGTTTTCATTTTTGAGTCCAGGTATGTCCACTTGATAGAGGTCTCGTCTCAGTTTTAGTCTTGCTCAATTTTACATTTCTTAGATACTCTGTTGAGACCAGTGGTGTGCCTGCTGGTAATCTTTGCCTGATATCTGGAATTGATAATTCGATTACCAAAACGGCTACTGTTGTGGAGAGCGCGTATTCCCGTCCAGGCGGCCCAGGCGAAGGGGAAAATTTGTACATTTTCAATCCAATATCTCACTTGACTAAGTCCGTCCTCAAGATTGCGGTTGAACCTCTAAATCCATCTGAACTTCCAAAGCTCTTGGAGGGCTTACGAAAAGTCAACAAAACGTATCCCTTGGTCGAAATCAAAGTTGAAGAGTCCGGTGAACACGTCATTATTGGAACGGGCGAGATATATCTCGATTGTTGCTTGTTTGATTTGAGAGAAATCTTCTCCGAAATCGAGATCAAAGTATCAGACCCAGTAGTCAAGTTTTGTGAAACCGTCGTGGATACTTCAGTTATCAAATGCTATGCCGAAACACCAAACAAAAAGTAAGTAGACCAGCTTTCTAGTTGCAGAGAAAAAGACACCATAACTGATATATTTGGCTGCCAAGTAAAGGAACAAACTCACAATGATTGCCGAGCCCCTGGAGAAGGGAATCGCAGAAGAAATCGAAACTGGGAAGATAAATATTCGGATGCCTGCGAAAACGTTAAGCCAGCACTTCATGAACAACTACCAATGGGACCTCCTAGCCTCTCGATCTATATGGGCCTTTGGTCCAGAAATCGATGGTGGCGGCACTAACATCTTGGTAAATGACACATTACCAACCGAAGTCGATAAAAAGCTTTTGTTCAGCGTTAAAGAGAGCATCAAACAAGGTTTCCAATGGGCAACTCGTGAAGGACCTATCTGTGATGAACGTTAGTTATACTCCAACCTTTCGGCTGTTCCAGACCCTACCTGACCAACCTTTTTGTTGATATTAATTAGCAATTCGAAATGTAAAATTTAAGCTGTTGGACGCTACCCTTGCCGACGAACCCATCTATCGTGGTGGTGGTCAAATCATCCCAACTGCCAGACGTGTTTGCTATTCATCCTTCTTGATGGTTCGTTCTATCAACCCTTAACGTTATCCATAAACCAAGAAAGATGTCATACTTATGGCACAAACTGAATTTCAGGCAACACCAAGGCTGATGGAACCCGTGTACTACATTGAAGTACAAGCACCGGCAGACTGTGTTCCTGCAGTTTATCTTGTTCTTGCCCGTAGAAGGGGTAAGGGACAAATTTCTGTCAACAGCGCTGTTTCAGTAGACGGTGTACTAAAGCGTGATTTTCAAATCATAATATATGTTTGGATCTTGCAATATCTAGGACACGTCACGCAAGACATTCCCAAGCCAGGCTCTCCCTTGTACACGGTCAAAGCCTATATACCAGTGATCGATGCCAACGGGTTTGAAACCGATCTCAGAACTCACACTCAAGGCCAAAGCTTTTGCATGCAAACATTTGATCATTGGTCAATTGTTCCTGGGGACCCCACAGATAAGTCGATTACTCTGCGTCCACTGGAACCCGCCTCTGCTCAAGCCCTGTAAGCTCTCGTTTGATTTGTTCCTTGATAATCTGAGACGCAAGTCAGTGTTCCTCAATCCAAACCAACTACTTGCTTCCAATCCAGTGCTCGGGATGTCGCTCTCAAAACGAGACGGCGGAAAGGATTGGGGGACAACATGTCCGTTGCAAAAGTAAGCTGGTCTTATTTTCCATCAGTTTATGCTGCAATTCGGTTATTGAAATCTCACTGTTTCATCTAGTACATCGAAGCGGATCTGGTGGCCGCCTTGATTGCTGCAGGTCAAGAGAATCTATTGGGATGAACACACATGCGTTTTTTTTTTGCTAAGCGATGTGAACTTCTACGCCCAGTAATCTTTCCGCAGGTTGGCAGGTCAATATACGACATACATACCATGCACTGTTCATATAGACACGTTTTTATTACTTGAACTGTGGTGTATGTTAATGTTGCTCACCTCCACTCTTTTTCGAGCTCCTCCAATTATCGATAGCATGATTCTACCTGGTAACTTTGCAGATGTAATGCCACTCACAAAAATGAAGGCTTTTGTGTACCTGGATAACCAATCCTAAAATATTCTGAACCTATGATTGATTACTGAAATGAAACCAACACACTGATAAGAAAGCAATTAGAGAAATGAGAAGATGGGAAGAAAGAAAAAGAATACCAACAGATTGTCAGCCTTCTACTGTTCAGATCAGAGCTAGCCTGACTATAAGCACAAAAATACAAAACATATAAAAAATAGATAAAAGAAGTAAAATATATAACAAATCTTAGTATAAAGTAATAAAAACTAATAAAAAATCTTAGTATAAAGTAATATATCCAATAAAAACAATAAACAACCTTTATTACAGGTACACAAGTTGAATTAACAAGTGATAACACACTAGTTTGATTATTTGATACACAAATCAGTTATAACTTCTTGACCCTTGGGAAAACATTAAATATTATTTCATATTCTTTATTTTCAAGCAAATTAACCTAGGGTATGTCACTAACACCTCCCCATAATAATGACTCCTTCTAGTAGTTTGCTATATCTCAACAGTCACTATTGTAGCAGTGATTACAACCACTTTACCCATGAATATTCATCCATTATGAATATTCTTAGCTCTTATGGGTCAAGTTAACCGTGAAAATACTCCAGGTAAAGGTCTGAAGCATCCCACATGCCCTAATAAATAACATCTGAACTAGTAGTACATCTGCAGTAGGAAGTATTTGAACTACTACAGTTCCCACAAATGTACAATAACAAAATAACATGTGATCTAGTCAACAGACACTTGTTTGTGCGTCAGAATGTTCTCACAATAACTTCTGAAATGCATGGTCAGGTCATACAAGCACTGCCCCAGTTCAAAAGAATGTACACGCACTTAAAAGCCACATTTACAGCTACTGAATGAGCTTTTGCAGCGCTGCCTTGCCCCCAGGAATAATACATATAGACTCCCTTCTTTCCACGAAGAAGAAGATACTATTCTGACCCTGCACTTATTATTACTACATTAGTACCACACTTACTTTAAGCATTAGTTATAAATTAGTAGTACTTGTGTCTGTCATTGAATATCTCTTTAAAAATTATTACTAGAACAGTAGCCACTCCATATCACCTTACCAACCCCTTTCTGAGCGCTCCCAACCCTTTTCTCATCATTTCACTGCCTCTTGGATCCTTAGTAGTCAAAGTGAGTCACTTATTCCTCTATTATTCATCCATTTTTGCACCTTAATTGTGCCAAAAACCACAAGGCATCTGTAATACCCCTGTTTACAGGCCCAGATAACCATGAGGAGGGCACCTAAACACCCCTCCCTTTTTGAATAAAATTTATTTTATTTATTATTCTCATTCCCTTGGAATTCAAATACCTACCCTACTTTCCAGTGCACTTTTGCTCTGAAAATACGCCTTGTACCCAGTGTAGCTAGAGGGATTTAGTCCTTGGCATCACGTGGGCTGACACAGATTGATACAAGAGAGCGTATGAGATTCAGGTTGATGGATGTGTTGGAATCTGCTCTGTTGCCAGATAGAAACAACGGTGATGTCAATGCCAGTCGAACTGTTGTGGTACGACAAGATATGATGTCATTGCAACTGTTGTAGATACTTCAGATTTACAGTGCGGTCAATCAAGATCTGTTGACCATCAATCTTTCTTCCTCATCTCGACATCAACTACAACCTCAATCATCAAATCAACTTCTGTCAACCTTCAATTTGATTCAGGCTCTCTTGTTGGGGTCATCTAGCCTAGCCCAACTCTTTCTGAGGTTCTTATTCTTGTCTTCTTTTTATTTCCTGTTGCCAGTGTCAAATAATTTATGATTCTTAGTTCTTAAAAGTCCTAATTTGTTTGTGCGGCTTCTTCTTTCTTTTTCTACATTTCATAATCCTCATTCTCAACTTGTTCCTGTTTTATCAAGGTATTTTCTATTTCTCTTATTTTTCCTAGTTGTTAGTTTTACTTCTATTTTACTGAAATCTGATGTTTTAGTAAGCCTAAAAATTCACATTATCAGTACGGTTTGGCTTGAAACAGATTTAAGCAGGCAAAACCACTATGATCTTGGACATGGATATCATCAATGATAAATTGACCAAACTCTCTAATCCCCAAGCTCAATGACTATAATTATCTGCCATGCGTTGAGATACCCGTATGAAGTAATCATATGCTTATTAACAGTTTAACCTTAAGCAAGCAAGCCTCATGTATTTAAGTGGCAGGCTATGTAGTTAACATATTACAACAAAAATTGAAGATCCCCTGACACATCTTTAGGCAATACCAACAAGCAAGAGGACCGAAGACCTTGACTTCAAACCGACAGAAAGCCAAGGCCTTTTATAGCCTGTATTCTGGTTGTCCAGCGCGGGCTCAGCAAAACGGATGACTTTACTTTTCCCGGCGCAAAACATGTGTTTGTTGTCACCAACGCTCAAGCTTGATTTGCAGTGCTCACTGGTCACAATTCTGTTTTCCTTTTGCAGTGTTTGTTATACAAGTTGTACATTTTTTGTTCACCAACAAAGCAAAGTTATATGTCAACTTTCCCAAAAACAATACAACAGCAGGAGTAACCTATATTAGCACAATAAATGTGGCTCCGTTTGGTTGATTATAGTGTAGGGTTTGATGTCAGGGATACAATGCCTTTGCCAATTACTGTTGTAATATCATTTTAACACGGTTCACATCACTAATACCAAATGCATGAGGCTAACAAATTTTACCGCCCATAGTGTGTCTTCAAATCTATCATAACCATGGGCTTTCACATTAGGCATTCCTTGCCCCTCTGAAAGAGCTGAGCTCATCTGCGTGATGATGACCCTTGTTTGATAAGGTACATTAAGGGGAAGCACTACTCTTTCATCATACCTCTATCATTTGGCTACTGCCAAATGGAACAGCACAAGTTTCCTCAGAATTCTATACAATTCATGCGTGCCAAGGGTCAACATGTTATATCATAAGCAATTTCTCTGTCCATCAGGCATCTTCATATCACACAAAACACCGGGCCTTTCTTAGGACCAATGCATTGTCACCCCTGTTTATACCACGGTGTAAGGACTCTATATAGTCCTTCACTGAAGCTTAAGAGAAGGCTGTCCAAGTGGGCGAGCGCTGAAGATTTCTAGAACCAAAGTGTGATGAATTGCAAAACTAGATGGTGGAGAGAAGTTCTCTCTGTGAGTACAACTAGCTTATCAGAAGAAAGGAGGAAATAGGAAAAGAAGAATTTAGACAAAGGTGCTTACCTAGATGGTGGAGAGAAGTTCTCTACCATCTAGACAAGGAATGAGGTCGAGACTAAGTACAAATCTAGATTATGTAATCATGTGACTTGTCTTGTGAAACCCAGCTGTGGATGGGGTTTACAGTCCCCCCCCCCCTATATTGAAAAGAGGGAAAATATTGGCCGTAGTTGAAGGAGGGGAAATGAGAGAAAGGTGCGGGTGAATGGAAGATGTAAGGGGGCATGACAGATAACGGGGGGCCAAGGAAGTGAAGAGCCGGTGGTCGTGGGTACCCAGAGTATTCAGAAACGGGCCACTGCGTCCGCCAACTCCTCGGACCAGTCAAATAACTGGCCCTCTGCACTGTATTAGGGTGTTGGCGCGAGCGTTTGATCAGTGGGGGTGGGGGACTGGAGTGGGACATACCTCCTGGCTTCAGCCAAGGGGAAAGCGGGGCCTGCTTCTGATAATGAAGACAACTGACCATTAATAAGGTTGGGGGCAGGATTGGCATCCTCTGATTCCAGTCTTGTGAGCTCAAGTTCTTCATTGAGGGCTGAGAGCGCCGCAAAAGCCACTGAATTGAGCTCTGGGAAGTATTTCACCTCTGTTACCCCAGCCACTGTGGCTGATCGTATTGGAGGACGACCGGCTGGCGGATGTGTTGGTTTTCCTGCACCGGTAGCTGAAGGGCCCAAAGCCCTTGGAGGACAGTAATCCACTGGCTTCAGTGGTGTCTTGAAGGTGGCCGGGATGTCAATTGGGCCAGGTTGCCACACGTCTTCTTGCAGAAGTGGCAGCATCCCTGAGAATCTAGATAGGCGTGGATGCGTCAAATAAATTCATCTCAACTAGTGGGTCAGTTAACAGAGGGAGAGGGAGAGGTATTGTGTTGATCCCTGTTGGGAAGGCTATCAAAGAACCCGGCTACCCTGGATTCAAATTCTCCGTAGTTGAAGGAGTTGATGATCATTCACTCGGCTTTTGAGATCCTGGGGCATTTCAAATGTGAGGTACTCAGCAAGTTCAAAGTCCGTGACCAACTTGACTTCAAAGTTGAGCATGTGCTGAAGTATCCAAGCTTGGGTGCTTTATCCCATGAAGGATTCTGAGTCTCGTATTCACAAATGTCAGATTTTTTTCTTGATGTAGGTTCGCCAAAGAGGTGGGAGGGCAAACAGGAAGAGCCTGGTCTTGAACTATTCCCAAGATTTATCCACATACTTGTTGACTTCATTGGCATAAAAGGCCATCAAGTTGGTCTCGCTGATGAGGCTGCCCGAAATCCGGATTTTATCAGCCAATTCCGTGACGTTTTTGGTTGCAAAAAAATTTGTACGCCATTGATCCAGCGTGAGAATGGTTCCACCTCCTGGAAAGGGCCGTCTGAGGTTCTGAATTTCTGAAGATCCACCCTGTTGCAGTGCTGGGTCGCTAAGCTATGCTACACTATTTGCCAAAAATAGTGTAGCGTAGTAATTTTTTTTTGCCACCAGCGCTCCTAGGGGCCGCTATGCTGACCTACAGCCCTTTTTAGGGGGTTTTTACCGCTAACAGGGGCTGTAGTGCAGCTTAGCGACACCCTTTTAGGGGTACCAGTGCTTGAACCGCTAACAGCTACAGCAAAAGGTGTTAGCTGTTAGCAATTATTTCTACGCTGCGCTACACTACCCGCCAAAGATAGCGTAGCAACCCACCTTTGCCTGTTGGAGTCCCTGATAGTTTGGATCTGGCTTGAAAGAGTGAGGGATGGAGGATTCCTCTAGTCTGGAAAGTCGTTCATTTGCCAATTGTCAATCTTCCCATGCCATCCGGCGGTCATCTTGGGCCTGGAGCAGAACTTCCCGTTGCGTTTTAAGGACAGCCACTTTGCATTGGTTGTCCGGATAATAGATTTGGGGTCAGTCGAGGGGGCTAGATTTTCTGGGTCTGTATTGTTCCTAGTTGAAGAAAAAGGGAAAAATGAAAAGAAAGCTGGTGGTGGCGGAAAACTTGGAAGAAGGGAAACATGAATGGGGAAGAACAGTATTTATCGGGCAGGCGGGCAGTCAGTCAATCAGGTTTTGGGCGGGCGTTTTGACGGGAAGGCAGTAGTTTGGTTTTGACAGGAAGGCAGTATTTGATTAGGTTATTGGCACTGATGTGGTTTGAGAAAAACAAAGTGTAGGGACTCTATATCACTCCCAGAAAAAGTCAAGCAACTGATGGCAGTTGACATGCGGCATAATCAATTCTTACTACAGCTCAAACTCATTTATTGCACTTTGAGAACATGTTACACCATTCCATACTAATACATATTTATGTAAATGGATGTTCAGTCCTTGAGATACACCCCTCTTGGTCATGGAGGTAGCAAGCTACCTCTATGATTGAGTCATGAAGGTTGCAAGCTACCTCAATGACTGATTCATGGAGGTAGCAAGCTACCTCCATGACCAAGTCATGGTAGTAGCTCGCTACCTCCATGACTGAGTCATGGAGGTAATCATTGGTTTCTTTGAGCAACATTCAGCACAAAAATATCAAAGCGCGTTCAAAGCAAAAGCATTTGACTGTGCAAATTTGTGTCTTCTGATTTCAGGTTAGTTCTCAAGAGGGCTTCCCGAAGCAGAATGTTTTCTGGCAGAGATTCCCAACAGCAAATTTTATCAGAAGGTGAATTTAGGTTGATGGAAGTCAAGCGAGGAACTTTTGAGCTTGTCTTCAGAGAATAGAGCTGTTGTTCAAGGTCAGTTGGTACAATGAATGGCTGCTTAAGATGGTTAGTGCGATAAGTTTGTGTGAGGATGCTGGCAGAAAGCTTGTGTTGGACGTCAAAGAGCTGTGGTGAGAGAATTTATGTCAGTTTGCTACTAGTACAGAGTCAACCTGACTAAGTAGAAAATAATAAATAAACAATATAACAAATAAAAAGAGATATTATTACTTGAAAAAACTTTGAATATTATTACATAATCTTAACATACACTAAAGATAACCTAGGGTCAATCACTCATAGTAACCCTGAATTCTTACTCCTTCCCTGTGTTTACAGGTACTACAGTATTTACATGTACCACGATAGAACACAAGGTTGTAGCATGTTTACAGAGACAAGTGGACTTCCAGAAGACCATTTCTGGACATAAAATTGAGGTGTTGTGTATAGTTTGGAAATTAGACCCAACTTGGACATGACTTCTCCAGGCCCGCACCCCGGCTATACCCAGTTCAGAATTGGGCTCAACCCCGCATAAAGTAGTAATACCACTTTTACAACACATGTACATGTGTAATAAAATTATGACATCATCTATCAAATATACAATTAAGGTTTATCAACTAAAAACCTTAATTACATCCCATGTACACATGTGTCATGGTAGATAAAGATTAACTCCTTGGGATTTGTGGCCCAATTGGGAAAATAACTAATAACTCCCAAGGAGTAGCACTTAAAATTACATATTAAATCTCCCAATTAAGGTTCTGACACATAAAGAGCGTAGTACCTACCTTAATTACATGGGAATAATCCCTCTGTCATAACAAATGCAGACAGAGAGTGTGGTATAATGCCAGATGAGCATTGTTACTACTGTAACTCCGTAGTTACAAGTGACAATAAAGCTCAAAATGGATTAAATAACCACAAACACATGTCTTAAGTCCAAGATTGACTTGTGTTACAGGTTGAGAGGCGTCACAAGCATGGCTCATCACCCAATTGAGCCATACCACACCTAAAAAGAAGTTACTACCAGTACTACACACCTTTATAAAGGGTACTGCTTGCCTGTAAAACTCCCCATGATCATTAATAGCTTTAACCACAGTCTTACACCATTGTATATACCAGATTCACACTTGTTTACACTTGTTATATAGTACCAATTTGCCTGTTGTAGCGCTGAAGATCAGTTGTTTTCTCTTTACTTTTCACTCTACCACTCTCAACCACGCCACCAAAGGTCACCTAATCCTTCCTCACTTGTGGTTGGACTGCTCTCTGGACTACTTGGATTGTTATAAAGGTAATTTCCTTTCCAATAGTTCCTCTTAAAGGCTTGTACTAGTTGGATACCACCTCTGTATATCAGGACCTCCAATCTAGTGATTCAGCATCACCCTGTCCCAGAAGAATCTGAATCAAGAGGGCACCTACAACAACCCCTGCGCTATCAGGCCCCTCTTTAAAATAAAGATTTATTCTTTATTTTATTTCTTTTTCTCTTTTTTACCGTGACTTTATCAGTGAATACCTCCTTCCTCATCCATCATCACCTTGTGTAGCTAAAAGAATTACATTCTTGGCATCACAGAGGCTGACAAGTTGCTTGAGAAAAATCATGGGGGGAATGGAGTGTTGGTTGAGACATGTCAGCCTGCTACATACTATTCAGAGACAACCTGAACAAAGCATAAAAATAGGGGCTGGCTAAATGCACGCCACCCTTTTGCTAAATGGACTCCCCGAAAGGCGTGCACACCAAAGCACACCCCATTTGGGGGTGTGCGAGGCTCGCAAGCCCCAATTATGGCGTCCTCATGGATGCACACCTTTGACCAAGGTGTGCACACCCCAGACAGGACGCGAGGGGATCAGTGACCTGCTTGGTGGATGCATGCCTTGATTTGAGGCGTGCATCCCCTGAGGACGCCTCTGCTAGTCCAAGCCAAGGCGTTCAATTCCGCCTTCGGTCTTGGAGGGAAGGGAGGAGAGTGTGCTCTCTCCCATTCCCTCCAAGACTGACTGGTCTTGGAGGGATGAGGGGCCTGCATCATCCCGCACACCCTTGGCTTGGGAGGCTACCCCCGTCCACGTCTTCCAAGGCAGACGTGGACAACCTGTGGCATGCACGCCACAAATCAAGGGTTTGCCAACTTGGGCACCCCCTTCAATCTAGGAGGAAAACATCCTCTGGGGCGTGCCCAGCCTTGCACGTCCCATTGGGGACGTGGAAGGCCGGTACACCCCATTTAGGGCCTCCATGCCCAATGGACACCCTGAATGTGGCGTGCATTGGTAAGGACACCTCACCCAAGGCGTCCTTTTAGCAAATATGGGGTGTGCATTTAGCTGGCCCCTAAAAATATTAAATAAAATAAAAACATCATTAAAATTACATTAAACCATAATAATTCTCATGTACATAAAAGAAAGAGACATTATTACTTGGTTTTTAAGAGAAATTATTACATACATGAACCATGTATATTTACTTAATGTTCTCAAATTACAATAAACCTTATTTTACATATGTAACATGTAAAACTATGTGGAACCATAAAAATCAGTTGTTTCAACATAAAATAAATAATAAAAAATAAAAATGTTCATAACTTTTAAACCTTAAAGAAAAGTAAGAATATTATTGCATATTCTTAATCTAAACTAAAAATTAACCAGGGTACCTCACTCATGGTACCCCTTAATTCTTACTCCTTCACCTACTTTGCAGCAACTCACATGTGCCCAGTTATCACAGCACATTTCACATTACACAAGTACATGAACCATCAGGTATATCAATACTGACTGGTACATGACCAAAAATAAACGTCAAATTGAGGTGTTGTGTAAACTGACCAAGTTAGACCCAACTGTGACGTGAGGATTCCAACCCCGTGCCCCAGTTCAGAAATTGAGAATTGGGCCTCAGACCCTCCCAGAATACACAAACCCCAAGTTAGAAGGGTTGTAAAAATATGAGAAAAATACAGGGAGTTTCAGAGAACCCCAAGAACATGGGAAAAAATCCCCAGGCCCCCAAAACCTTGTTGCAACACTTGTATCGTGGCACTTAAAGGTTTGAACAGGCTGAATTGGGCCACAAACTTCATCATAGCGCTGCAACTGGCCCAGGCCAAAGGTTAAAAGGAGTCCAGGAACTAAAAATTCTTGTTACCAACCAAGTAGAAAAACCCCAGACCCCTTGGTGAGAGCCTCCAGCCTCCTAGGCAATGTGTACATAGCTACAATTGGCCCAGACCAGCCAAAAATGCACTACTCCACCAATTTGAGAGATTGTGGGCGCTTCTGAGGCTCTAAAATACTATATAAGAGCCCCAGAACTCCCCTCAATGTAAAAATCATCTTAATTACATATAACAGCATTTTTACTGCCCTTAACCAGTCTTTAAAGTTGTGATGGAGAGGCACCAGATGCGACAAGGATGAAAAAGTAAATGGTTTGGGCTTGTCGATTGGCAACTCACATAACAATGGAATGAGGTTACCCAATTGATTTGAGTTGTCTCTTGTATGCGGCCGTTCAAGAAGTTGAGTGGTCGGCAAACTGGAGTGGTTGTTCAAAGTTTCATTGCAGCCTTGGTGCATGGGTTTGCTTGAAGGGGATGACATGTATACCTGTGTGACGGGGAGGCACCAGATGCAACAAGGATGAAGCTGTAAATGGTTTGGGCATGCAGAAAACATTCTTGTCAAATTGGCAACTTGGATAATGACAGAATGAGGTTACCGGATACATTCGAGAGGGCTCTTGTACATGGCTGTTCAAGAAGTCAAGCAGAGGTGGCTGGAGACAAATGCAGAGATTGCTCGAGAAGACTGATAAGTCAAGTAATGTGGGAAATGTTTGAAATGACAACAGCTGAAACAATGAATACTACAGCAAAGGGGAAGGCAGGGGAAAAAAATCAGCAAGGTGAAAATAGAAAATGATAATACACTGGGAAAAACCAATCTCTGAAAAGGTATAAAGGCAGCATGACCCACTGAGGGAAACTGTAGCTGCCTACCCGTCACTGTTGCTAGATGCCCAGGGGAAGGCGGCACAGGAAGACCCCCATATGAAGCAAAAGCTGTGTGGGGCTCAACCAACTGTGCAAGGGCCAGCATTCACGCAACCCACGTGTTAGGGGGAACCTCAGATCCAGTTTTGGTGAATCCTTGGCTTTATTATACTTGGATTATTACCTCCCATTTCAGATTGGCCAAAATTCTCCGGAGAAGGAGACTAAGACCATGTTAATTTTATTAAATATATTGATCACATTTTAGTCTCTTATCAAGCAACAGATGAAATTGCTATAGCCAGATTATCACACCTTTTTGAGGGTGTTGCTTTAGATTGGTTTGTAACTAAAAAAGAAACAGTTGGATATCAGTCCTGGAACACATGGAAAGATCTTATCAGAGCCCAATTTGGTACCAGATTATGGGAAAAGAAAATGAGAAGAGCTTTTGAAACTGATTATTTTTATCCACTGAAACATAAACCTCATAAATGGTGTTTGACTCAAAAGAAAAGGATTGATTGCATTTACAAAAATCCTACTCAACTTGAAATCAATGACAAAATATTGAATCAATGCAGAGGTTCCCTGGACCACCAAATCCACTGTAGGGTGCCAGACATGGATACTGACTTATCTGCACTGATTTCTGTCATGGATGAGGTTATTGAGATGACTGGAGCTTCTAGGAAGTTTAATCCTCCTACTGAAAGAAGAGAATTCACCGCCAGAATTGAGAAACCCAAAGATAACAAAGAACCTGAGCCTATAGTGAGAAAACCTGTTAATTTTGAGTGTCACAACTGCGGTGAGAAAGGTCGTAGAAAATTTGAGTGTACCAATCCTAAAAAGAAAATTCATAATGTACAAGTGAAACCTGAGAGTGAAGAAGATAACCAATCTAACTTTGACATTGTCACTTATGAACCTGAAGAGTCTCATTACTACCAAAATGACCAACCCTCTGAAGAAGACCATCCTCATAAAGTCTTAGTTATGCAAGCTGACATAGGTGATGAGTTGAGTATTAATCACATACATGGTGACTCTAATCTACTGCAGACTTGGAACTCTTCCATGGAAATCAGTCATGTAGCTGACACCAAACTGTTAAATAATAAACCTGAGGCAGGGATTAGTTACACCATGGGCAAAACTAGTTATACTTCAGTACTGTTCCAAGGAAAAGACATCAAAGCCTTTCTTGACATTGGAGCTTTTTGCTCATGTACTAGTAGTTCTTTTCTAGATTACACTTTTCCTGAATGGAAAGAACATATGTACCCCATGCCAAAAGCAAAATTCAGCAGTTGTAATTCTTCCAGGAAGCCATTAGGCGTTGTTAGCATGCCTTTGATCTTCCCTCACTCTAAAGGATCTTTAAGACTTAATATAGAATTTGTTATATACAAAATGCTGTTTGTGACTATTTGATACTAGGAAATGACACCTTTTGTATGTATGGAATAGATATCTTTCAGAGTAAAAATAGATTCTACACTATTGGAGGTGATTGGAAAAAGAAATTTCAGATTTGCAATGTGGACATCAGGATACCGGAAGATAAGAAGGTTCCATCATCAGAAATGATCTTGTTCAATGAAAATTATCTATCCCAAGCTTCAATTGGTGAAATACTGACCGCTGAACAAAGACAAGGCATTTTAGAAATATGCTTTAAGAACCAAGTTTCCTTTTGTACTATGGAGGAACCCATAGGAAATGTTACTGGACATGAAATCAAACTAGAACTCACATTTAACCCTCCTTACCCCCCTGATTTAAGTAGAGGAGCCTATCCCTCCATTCCAAAGTCCAGAGTAGCTTTAGAAACTCATATTAAAGAATTATTAGAACTCAGAGTTATCAGAAAATTAGGTCACAATGGACAAGTAGAAATAACCACTCCTGTTATTATTTCTTGGTATAATGAGAAATCTAGGATGGTTGGAGATTCCAGAGCCCTGAATAACTATACTAAAGTGGATAATTATCCTATACCTAGAATTGATCACTCCTTACACAATTTGTCAAAAGAAAAATATATCACTACCATGGATGTGCTTAAAGGATTTCATCAGATTCCTATAGAACCTGAAAGCAGAAAATTCATGAGGATAATTTGTCATCTAGAAGTATAAAAGTATTTAAGGATGCCATTTGGAATAAAAAATGCCCCTTCCCATTTCCAAAGAATGATGGATTCAATATTTGGGTCTTTCATTAGACAGAATTGGATGATGGTATATATTGATGATATTATCATTTAATCTAATGATTGGGAGACTTATCTACAGAAAATATCCTTGGTATTAGAAATCGCCATTATTGCTGGACTAAAAATGTCAATTGAGAAATGCAATTTTGGCTTTGCTGAACTTAAAGCTTTAGGAAGAGTAGTATCTGGTCTAACTTTAGCTGTTGATCAGAACAGAGTAGCAGCTGTCCTCTTGAAACCTATGCCTCAAAATATTACTGAGATGCAATCTTTCCTAGGCTTTTGCAGCTATTATAGGCAACATATTCCAAAATTTGCCAATATTACCAAGAGTTTATATGAGATATGCAGCAAGGAAGTAATACATGAGATGACTTACAAAAGAGTTCAAGACTACACTCTTATGAGAGAATTAATGACCACCACTCCTTGTGATGTTACGGCTGATATGCGGCAAGTGCAGCAACTTAGGTTTGAGAACCAAAGGACGGTCAAGTGAGGAGGAAACTCAAGGTTCAACTGTGTTTGTCATTAGATTAGGCTTAAATCTTGTATCTACTTATAATCCACTGTTGTTCCAATTTTGTTTCTCCTCACTCTATTCTCTTCTTCTCAACTTCTTCCTCACCATCAGGTGATTACTTTTGTCCTCTTCTCATTCGCATCTTTCGTCATCCCAAGACGTTACTCCTCGGCTCACAGTGCGCCAACTGGTTTTCTCAGGTCCAAATATCTTTCCTTTGTCTCTGTCTCACTCTTCCATTTCTTTTCTTTGTCTATTTCTTTTCTATTTCTTTTATTTCTTCTCTTATCTTTGTTCAGCCTTCACTGTTATGCTCATCATGCAATTTACTCACTCTATTCTCTTCTTTTCAACTTCTTCCTCACCATCAAGTGATTACTTTTGTCCGCTTCTCATTTGCATCCATCGTCATCCCAAGACGTTACTCCTCAGCTCACAGCACACCAACTGGCTTTCTCAGGTTATGAGCCCAGCGTAACAAGAGCTAGGAGAACTAGGTACACGACAAAACAGAATTATCCTATTATTCTGCATTCACTGTGGCGAATAATCCCCCTTTGCCAAACCAGAACCCTACTGCCGCTTCTGTTGAGCCAGAGGAATTATCCCTACCCAAGTCCAGCCACAACTCCTTTCAAACGATAAAGACGGAGGACAAACCTTTAAACTTGCCCTCCAATCCTCATCCCGACACCAAGCTTATCTTTGTCAAACCCATCATCACCATGACCGAACTTGATCCTTTGTCAATCAAATTGGTCACCGAGAAGCTTGATGTCGAAAATTTTTCAGCCTGGCGCTGGGGTATAATTATGGCTCTAGGATACAAGAACTTGGACAACTTCATTCTTGCTGAGCACTCCGACAAAATGAAAGCCAGTACGGACTACAGACAAAAGCGCAAGCAGGTAACCAATTTCATATGGATGCACCTGTCTCATGCCAACCTTGAGCGTTTTGTCCCGGACATTGGCAAATTCGATCCCAAAGCCCTTTGGGATTTGATTGTTTCTCATTACGCCACCAAGACTATCGAGAACTTATTGGATGCTCTCCACAAGCTGTTTGATTCTCACTTCACCAATGGCAACATGGAAAGATGTGTCAATACCTTTCGAGGAGCTTTTTGTCGAGTCGTTGAAGTCAGCTCCAAGTTTGACAAGAAATCCTTGGAGGCTGTGGCTGTAGTATTTGCTCTCAAACACCTTCCTCCTTCTTTCGGTGTTTTTAGACAACTACAGTTTGAAAAATTCAAGGACAACTCATTTCTTCAAGAGCTTGAAACCAAAGTTTGGAGACAAAGTGAAGCTCAAGGACAACTGATTGCTTCTTCCAAGGCTTTAGCGTTATCACATGCTCCGTCTTCGTCCTCTTCAAATTCCTCAGCCAATTGAAGAGGCAAGCGACCTTTCTACACCAAAGGAAAACACAATCCCAAGTCCCAGCATGAGGAAGAAGACTGTTGGCAATTGCACCCCAAGAAGGCTGTTGCTTTTCATCAAGCTGCTATAGACAGAGTCACATCCAGGACCGGTCCTCGAGCCAGTCTCAGTACTCACACAAAGTCTCAGGACGTCTTAATACTCAACAGTGGAGCCACTGGTCACTTCCTAAAAGATCAAAGTCTTAGGACGTCTTAATACTCAACAGTGGAGCCACTGGTCACTTCCTAAAAGATCGGGCTTATTTCCACTCTCTGTCAACACCCTCTTCTTCTGTCTATGGCGCTAATGGCTCCGCGATACCTGTCCTTGGTTTTGGCCCTACCACTATCCCAACAGCGAATGGACTCTGTCTATTATCACTGGCATACTACTCGCCTGATCTATCAAACTCCCTCATCTCTCTCACCCATTAAATCCAACTTGGCTACTCTCTGGTTCCAGCCGCCAATAGGGAAAGATTCGAGTGTTGAAAAATGTCCTCTGTCATCTTCTCAGGAAAGACTCAAGGCAATCTTCTCCTGATCAACTGCAACCCTTTACAAGCTTTCTCGGTTAAACTAACAGAACCAATTGATTTACACCGAGCTATGGGGCATCCTAGCTTAACCTATTTAAAAAGGGCCTTCCCCAATCTCCACCTATCCAAACTCGAGTGCCAAGATTTTGATTGAGCCAAAATGCATCGTCAGCCATTCAAAGGCTCCTTTCCCACCTTCTCAGCACCACTTGACTGTATCCACATGGAATTATGTGGACTGATAACACCAGCATCCAAGGGGGGGAATTTTTATTTCCTTAAGATCATCGATGGCTACACAAAGTATTGATTCATCTTCCCCATGCGGTGTAAGTCCAACACCTTCCAAAATTTCAAAATCTTTCTTAATCAAGCCGAAACTCAAACATGTAGTTTCCGATAATGGTGGCGAGTTTTGAAATCATCAGTTCAACACACTCTATCAAGAGCGTGGGATCAAACACCTCACCTTGGTGCCCTATACCCCTTAACAGAACCCCCTGGCCAATCAAGGCAACAGAACGACAATCAAAAAAGCCCAGGCCCTTCTATCAACCTGTGGCCTTCCCTGAAATTGGTGGGGAGAGGCGGTTCAGCTTGCTGTTTACCTGGAAAATTGTTTTCTGGATAGCTCTATAGGGTTTGCCTCCCCTTATGAAAAATGGCACAGGCACAAGCCAGATCTAACCTTGCTTGTACCTTTTGGTTGTAAAGCGGTAGTTTATCAGAAGAAACAGACTGTGACCTCCAAGATGGCCCCAAGTGGAATGGAAGCAGTATTCATCATCATTCCTATAAGCTCTGGATCCCAAAAACTGACAAGATGATTGTTACCCATCATATCAAGTTCTTTCCAAGCACCTTCCCTCAGAAAATGTCCATTGAATCGCCCAGAAACAACTCACTTCTGTTTGACTTTGACACTCTGGAAAATCTTCCCATCCCCGAAGAAGATCAACTTGTCCTGGATGAGCAATGCCCTGACAATAATTCTCCCAACCTCCCTTCTGAAAACTGGAAGACTTGTCCAAAAGTGTGGAAACTGTTCCTGCTCCCACAACCAACAAGAAGGGCTATGACTATGTGCCACACTTCGAGAGGGCAGTCAACAACATATCCTTGGCCATCTGCAAAGCCAACATCATCAATGGTCCTTACACACGTCACCGGGCCATGGTTATAGTCAGAAAACCAGCCTCAATGAAAGATCCGAAGTCCTTTGGTGAGATCCTCAGGTGTGTTGATGAGAACAAGTGGCTCATGGCTGTCAAAGTTGAGCACACCAACTTGAACTGGCATGAAGTGTGGGTGGTAGCCCCCAAGAACCCAGGTACTCGAGAACTAGACACCGTGTGAGTGTTTAAGCGCAAGTTCAATGCTGATGGGGAACTACTCAAATACAAAGCCCAATTATGCATCAGAGGCTTTTGGCAAATCAAAGGCATCAATTACAACGCTACTTTTGCTCTGACTGGCAGACTGGCCACCCTTTGCCTCATACTCGAGATTGCCGCCATGGAAGATTTTGAGATTCAACAAATGGATGTTTGCTGTGCCTTCCTCAACGGCATCCCTGAAGAAGAAATTTTCATCAAGGTTCCTGAAGGCCTAGGCATCAAACTACCTCAAGGACACAGGCTGAAACTTCAATGCTCCCTCTACAGACTCAAGCAGAGCCCGTGGTGCTGGTACAAAGCTCTCAAGGATTTCTTCCATTCCATCAACTTCCACCCCACAGTCGTTGAACCTTGTCTTTTTGCTCACTCCAATCCCTCCTGACCATGCTTCGTCTTCGTACACGTAGATGACTTAGTCATTGTCGGTTCCGATGTGAATTTTCTCAAAGATCTCATCAAAGCACGATTCAAAATGGAAGACTTGGGAGATTTTTGGTATGTCCTAGGCATGCGAGCCTCTCAAAACCGATCCACCCAAACTCTCACGCTGAGCCAAGACAGATACTGTAAAGAAATTCTCGAGGAATTTCAGATGCTTGACTGCAAATCCAACTCTACTCCTTTGCCAATCAATGTGTTCACCATACTGATCAATGAAGAGCCTGTTTCAGAGATCTTCAACTACCGTCGAGGGGTTGGACTCCTCCAATATCTTGTTTAGTGTACACGACCCGATCTTGCGTTTCCTGTTAGTTATTTCTCACAATTCCTCAACATACCAAAGAAGACGCACCAAGAACTGCTCCTTCACACCATTCGCTACGTTCAAAACTCCAAACACTACGGTCTCACGCTTGGCAACGTTCACCAAGAAAAGCATAGACTTATCGTGTATGCCAATGCCAGCTATGTAACAGCCCTATCTGCAGACTTGTTGGCAGGAAGTGCGCTCATGCACAATGGCCTCACAGGCTGGCGTTTTCACAAACAAAACTATGAAGATGCCCCGGCCCTATCAACAACTGAGGCCAAATATCGCTCGTTCTCTGAGACCAGTCAAGACATTTGTTGGGTTGAACAACTGTTGGAAGAAATTTACCCATCCCTGAAGATAAAACCCTCTCCCATCAAGCTGTACTGTGACAAACAAGGGGTGCTAGCCTTGCTTCAAAACTCATTCTATCAACATCGCACGAGGCACATCAATGTCCGGCATCACATCAAAAGAGTCAACAACTTCAAGGCCGAATATGTCAGAACAAATCAAAACATTGCCGACTTTCTGACCAAGCCCACCTGCCTTTCCATAAGCAGGGTCTATCTAGGGAATCTTGAAACCTGATGAGCAGGGGGTGCTGTGACATTACGGCTGATATGCGGCAAGCGCAGAAACTTAGGGTTGAGAACCAAAGGACGGTAAAGTGAGGAGGAAACTCAAGGTTCAACTGTGTTTGTCATTAGATTAGGCTTAAATCTTGTATCTACTTATAATCCACTGTTGTCCCAATTTCGTTTCTCCTCACTCTATTCTCTTCTTCCTCACCATCAGGTGATTACTTTTGTCCTTTTCTCATTCACATCTGTCGTCATCCCAAGACGTTACTCCTCAGCTCACAGCGCACCAACTGGTTTTCTCACTCCTGTGTTAGCTCAACCTGATTATGATAAACCCTTTATCTTGTACACATTGATGCTTGCTTAGATGGTCTTGGAGCAGCACTTCACCAAGAATTTCAGATTGATGAGAAACCCATTTTATTCATTTCAAGACAAATCAAACAATCTGAGAAAAAGTATGGTGCCAGCCAGATGGAATGCTTAGCTTTGGTATGGTCATTAGAGAAACTACACTATTATTTAGAAGGTACTTGAGTATTAGTAGTGACTGATTGCACAGCTGTTAAGACATTGATTAACATGAAAACTCCCAATAGACACATGTTAAGATGGCAAATTGCTATTCAGAAATATAGAGGACACATGACCATTGTTCATAAAGCTGGTATTAAACATAAGAATGCTGATGGCTTAAGTAGATGGGCCTTACCCAACACACCAGACAATCCAGCCTGGGATCCTGAGGATGAAGATATATTTCCTATATTAGGCATCCACATCTGTGATCTAGATAAAGCTTTTTATGAATTAGTCCAATCCAGCTACAAAAACAATGTAGAAATGTTAAAATTAGTAGAAATTCTAAGCAATGAAAATTCAGCCCCTGAGTTGATTTCAAGTTTACCTAAATCCCTGAAGAAACCTTACTCTGAAGGAAAATTTACACTGTTAGACAGATTAATATACTATAGAAACAGACATTCTAGTGTTTTGGTCTCATGTGATCAAGCTCAAATTGACAACATACTAGAAGAATGTCATGACAATATTCAATCTGAAAACTTGTCAGAAGACTGCACTCTGGAGAGAGTTAAACAGACTGCTTGGTGGCTAGATTGGAGGAAACAAGTTAGTGAATACCTTAGAACTTGTGAAACTTGTCAGAAATCTAACAAACAAACAGGAAAAAGATTTGGACTGTTACAGAGAATTGCTGAACCTACTACTAGATGGGAGATCATTAACATGGATTTTGTCACTGGATTACCTCCAGGAGGGTTGTACTTATACAACTCAGTACTAGTAGTAGTGGATAGATACTCAAAAAGAGCTAGGTTCATTCCAAATTACAAAGATGACACTGCTATGGAAGTAGCAATACTCTTTTGGAACATGATAATGGCTGAAGTAGGCATTCCCAAGATTATCATCAGTGATAGAGACCCCAAATTCACATCTGAATTTTGGAGAAATTTGCATGATATGTTAGGAGCTAAACTAGCATTCTCCACAACTTATCACCCTCAGACTGATGGACTGGCAGAAAGAATGATTCAAACCTTAGAAGATATGCTTAGAAGATTCTACTCCTTTGGGTTAGAATTCAAAAATCAAGATGGATACACTCATGATTGGGTCAGCCTATTGCCTGCTCTATAAATAGCTTACAATAGTAGTAAACACTCTTCATCTGAGGAAATACCTTACATTCTGGAAAGAGGATGGATACCCCGTATGCCCAAAGATACTCTTAATGATAAACTTTCTTATATACATCCCACAGCCCTAGACTTTAAGGAAATGCTGGACATAACTCATACCCACGCTAAGAAATGTGTAGAAGACTCAGTAGAATACAACAAGACTAGGTGGGATAAAAGTCATAAAGAACCAGACATCAGTGATAAATTCCTACTATCTACCATTAATTTTAACAACCTAGGAGGTAATAGAAAATTGAAAACTTCCTTTGTAGGACCATTTACTGTTAAACAATTACTTGGGAAAAATTTGATAGAAGTAATCCTTAGTGATGAATTATCTAGGAAACACCCAGTCTTCACAGTAAGCCTAGTGAAACATTACAAGACAAGGGATGAAGATGTACCAGAAAGGATGCCTGAAGTACCACTGATTGAACCAAGTAAGAATGAGAAAATGATAGTACATAAGATTCTTAAAGAGAAAAAGGAAAGGATCTTAGGGAAAGACACTAGATTATACTTGGTAAGATATAAGAATCAGTCAGCTGATAAAGATGAATGGTTAACAGAAAATATTATCCCAGATGGACCATTACACCTTAGGAACTTTAGAGTATCCAAAAGAAAGTGATAAATCCCAAAAAATTGTTTTACCAATCATTCAGCTGAGTCAGAGACTCATCTTGGAGGTAGGGAATTTCAGACTGCTACTATTCAGAGCTAGCCTGACTATAAGCACATAAATACAAAATATATAAAAAATAGATAAAAGAAATAAAACATATAAAAATCTTAGAATAAAGTCATACAACTAATAAAAAATCTTAGTATAAAGTAATATATCCAATAAAATAATAAAACAACCTTTATTACAGGTATACAAGTGATAACACACCATAGTTTGATTATTTGATACACAAATCAGTTATAACTTTTTAACCCTTGGGAAAACCTTAAATATTATTTCATATTATTAATTTTCAAGCAAATTAACCTAGAATATGTCAATAATGACTCCTTCTAGTAGTTTATTATATCTCAGCAGTCACTATTGTAGCAGTGATTACAACCACTTTACCCATGAATATTAATCCATTATGAATATTCTTAGCTCTTATGGGTTTGTCTAACTGTGAAAATATTTAAGGTAAAGATCTGAAGCATCCCACATGCTCTAATAAATGACATCTGAACTAGTAGTACATTTTCAGTAGGAAGTATTTGAACTACTACAGTTCCCACAAATGTACAATGAAAAAAGTACATGTGATTTAGTCAACAGAAACTTGTTTGTGCGTCAGAATATTCTCACAATAAATTCTGACACACATGGTCAGGTTATACAAGCACTGCCACAGTTCAAAAGAATGTACACGCACTTAAAGGCCACATTTACAGCTACTGAATGAGCCTTTGAAGCACTGCCTTGCCCCCAGGAATAATACATATAGAATCCCCTCTTTCCACAAAGAAGAAGACACTATTCTGACACTGCAACCATTAAAACTACCTTATAACCAAGCTTACTTCTAGCATTAGTTATAAAATAGTGTTATCTGTGTTTGTCATTGAATATTTTTTTTTAAAATTATTACAAGAACATTAGCCACTCCAGAACACCTTACCAACCCCTTTCTGAGCGCTTACAACCCTTTTCTAATCATTTCACCGCCTATTGGATCCTTAATAGTCAAAGTGAGTCAATTATTCCTCTATTATTCATCCACTTTTGTGCCTTAACTGTTCCAAAACTACTAAGCATCTGCAATACCCCTTTCTACAGGCCCAGATAACCATGAGGAGGGCACCTAAACACCCCCCTCCTTTTTAAATAAAATTTATTTTATTTATCCAAGTCTAATAAAATTCTTGCTCAACAAAATGAAAGTGCGTGGTTTCCCCTTGGGCTCATCCCCCTACCTTGTAAAGACTGATTACGGGCAGGCGTTCTCAGTCACCCGTGTGGTTAATATGATCCCAGCAACTGCGCTAAAGACAGTAGCAAGAGATTTAACGAGTTTACACCCGGTTGCAGTACCCTAACCCGAAGGTCATGAGGGGCAAAAGCGTGCCTGTCCTCCTCGGTCAACAGGTCGCCTTTTATCAATCCTCACCACCACCCACCCATTTGATTTTGCAAGACTAATACTGATATTTTTTTTCCTCCATCCAAAACCAGATACCAGCACCCAAATTCATTCTGACTGCAAAGCTGTCAAGAGAGGTGTTGGCCGTTTGCCATTGTATCACCTATGCCGAAGCCATCATCTTCTTTGGTCAGAAAAAGTAAACACCTTTCAGATTCTTTTTGCTCTTACAGGTCCCAAACCTACTCATTCGATCAGGCGACCCGAATACTGATTCTGAAACCAGGAACGTATGTGTCAATCTGATCATATCCATAATTGTTGGGCTCATCTTTCCACCAGCCAGGCATTTGGCCTGTCCTATGGGACCCCCCACGCCAAAATCCTCGTCCTCTTTGGTGAGATCAATCAGATATGCTTTGGTGAGATCGATGGGATAGTGTCACAACTCTCTCCCACCTTGGTTGTAGGGTCTTTCCCAGAGTGCATACTTGTCAAACGCCTTGGCCTTAGCCTATGTTGTTGTTGTTGGCGGGCAAACTGGAACTATTGGTAACCGTGAGTGGATGGACTGACTTGGTTGGGCGCAGTTATGTCACAGCCTCACCCTGACAATTTCCTCCATGTATTCGGCTTTGTGTTCCTCCAACCTGGCAACAACCTACTCCACTAGAGTGAGCCATTGAATTCTCCTCCCCTGAGAGTTTTTTCTTGTCAAGATAGCTGACCCAGATTGTTTTTCCTTGCCCTTCACTACAATGCAGCCCGGTTATCCTGAGGTGTGCCCTGGCAAGGCACTCACTACCAGCCAAGAGATACATCATGAAGGTGGAAGCATCACGATGCACATATCACAATATATAAAAGGCTTTGGTTCAGAAGCTTCTCCAAGTCATTCTCATCCTATCAACTTGTCCCCAATTATTTCCTAACACAACTCAACCGTTCAAATTAGAAGCGACATTTCAACTTTTCAGCTTCAACTCAAAACGAAACAATGGTGAATGCTGGAATGCCAAACCATCCAGCAACAGTGACCGGCCTTTTTGATACTCTGGAGATCGTGAGTAACTGCTGTCACTATCGTTATTTCATTGTGCTCACGAAAACATTCAGTCTGAATCAGAAGCCCCGGAGGCAAGCCAATACGGCACCCTAACAACGTAGTCGTCCTTGAAGTGCGGCGGGGTTGACAGATTTTGAGATCACACTTGTGACCAAAACCACCATTACAAACTTGCTTGAACCCGAAAAGCAATACCTTATCAGTGGGAAATTGATTAGCCCCCAACAATCACATACAACCAGGCCTCAATTATTTATGTTGGATCGCCCGAACTTACCAACAAAATGGCAATTGTGGGATTAGGGGTTGTCTCAACTCGTGAAGAGGCCCTTGGGCCCGCCAGATTGGATTGCTCATAACGACTGGGACTCACGTGTAATCACGTCTGAATTATACTATTAGGTCTCAACTTGACCTGTTACTGCACTAGGGAAAATGTTACCCCCAATATAGCATCAAGTATATTGTCCCAGGAACAAAAAACTTAATCAAGACATTCACCACATACCAGCTGGGTCATGAAGTGCAACTCACAGGCAACTTGGTCGATTTCGACATGCCAAACAAGATGGTGGTCCTGATTGTAAGCCTGACAATTTCATTTTGCCTGTGGACACAATTGACAGTTTTTTGTCTCCTGATCAGGTGAATTCAGTAGCTCTGACATCTGGTCATGCAGTGGGTAGAAACCCAATTGCGGTTGGAACATCGGTGTCACCTTTGCGGAGTGGAAGAAATTTGTGAGTGGCGGGTTAAGCAAACCAATGTCAAAACATATTCTGACAAACAGTTCAGTGTCACCTTTGGCAAGAACTCACCAGCGAAGGAGGTATCGAAGGACACCTGACCCCGTGATTCTAGGAAAAAGCTGCAATTAGATGACGAGCCCGCCAAGCAAAAAGCAGTTGAGGAATCTGAGAACTCATCTGAGGACACAGCATCAGACTCAGATCATGAGGAGGTTGAGGCTACTCCTCCACAAGCAACTTCAAAGGTGGCTCAAGGACATCCTCAAAGCAGCCGCTAAGCGAAAGAAGAGAGGTTGAGTGTAAGACTTCATCATTTCTGTCAGGACCTGTGATGCCAAGGTACACCTCCTTCTAGCTACACAGTCTGCAAAATAATTATAAGGTGGAAATAATCAATCATAAACAATGAATTAATTATTTGTGCGGTGTAAATGTAGTGTTGGTTTGGTTATAGAATAAGGGGGATTCAATAAAAGAAATAAGAGAGGGGTCTGTTGGACAGGGGTTTTTATATGCCCTCTACTATCAGGCTCCTGTAATAACAGGGTTTTTTGGTTAACCTGATATTCTGGGGCCTGTTATAACAGGAGTCTTTGGGTTACCCAGGAAATTGGATGGTAAGAGTGGCTCTAAAACAGAAAAACACCTGCTGTTTGAGAGCCCTCATGGAGCCAATGCCTGGATGAGGGTGGAATAAGGTGGTGATAAGTTCAGGAAGGCTTCAGTGGGTGGTTTGAGACAAAATTCAAGGTCACAGGAAGTCCTACAATTAGATAATCAATGGTCAGTAAGGGTTTGACTAATGAGTATAAAGCTGTAGGGGATTACTGGTGAACAAGACTGGGGAAAGGCCTCTGAGGGGAAGGTATGAGGTCTATTTATGCCTTTCAGAGGCCTTGAGGGCAAAATCAGGGACCCTGGATTAGTTATGAGGGTCCTGAGTCATTTTTCTGATCTTCTGACAGACCCTTCTCAAGACTGAATAGAGGGATTTTTGCCTATTCAAACCCAATTGTATTGGTAGAATGTTCTGGAACATTCTTTTATTATAACTTTATAATATTCTCAAGATTATGAATCAAGAAGGCAATATTTATTTACATTCAATTGATTATTTTTCTATAAAGTTCTATTTCTTTTAGCCATTTTATTATCTTATAGAGTTGTTATTATACTTTATACTTATTATAGCACATGTGTATTGATTATAAACTTTGTATTTTTGTCTATAAGGCTTTTTACATGTCTGTGATGGTTATGTTACATGTGTAACATGCTTTGTAATGATTTTGATAAGTCCTTCTTTCTTCTAAGAGAAAGGGTATGAAGGAGTAGGATTTTAAGGGCCATTCTGCTGGGTGAACCTAGGTTATTTTGGCCGTAGAATTCATCTGTGAGATAATATTCAAGGTGTTCTCCATGGTAATCAGGATATTGGAGTACTTTTAGTATTATTGTTTATTTTATATTTTATTGGTTACTATGTATGCTTGTCTCTGCATAGTAGTAAGCTGACAGTTTCATTTCAGCTGTCAATGTTAGAACTGTTCATTGTATTTGCGTTATTGAGACTTGAAGATCATGTCTAGTTGAAATAGAACTTTCTTGCCAAACTGAAAGTAATAAATTTAGCATGCATGCAACCAGATTCACTGTCCAGCGTCCTTCTCTCCAAGACATCAATTGATATGATGTTTGCACTCAAAGAAAACCCTTAGAAAGTTCCAGGAGTAATCATATTGTTGAGTGCAATCCGTGAGGTGATGGCAAATTTGTGTCTCAGACCTCATCCGCATGGACTTTCACACACCAAGGAGAAAGAGCTTTAAATGTTTGGGTACGGATGTCCTACTTCGTCTTTGTCGAGGGGATTTCTTGCGCTATGGGAAAAGCTCTACAGCACCTGAACTTTGAGCTACCCAAAACAACGGTCGTGATCAACACACAACTCAGCATCAAGTCATCCAGTCAGAGCGGTATTACAATGCCAGGATGTCCCTGCAAGGTGGTGTCATCGGAGCGCAAAAACAACAAGGTTGCAATCATTGGCTCAGTCAACCATACGCTAAGCAATTACCTGGGAAAATGCAACATTGAATGTGTCGCCTGTGGAGCGCTGAATTGGCGCAATGAAGCTATTCTCGCCGAAAGGAGTTTAGCACTTGCTTTCAAAAAAATAAGGTTAGCCTTCTGTCTGTTGATGTGTCAGCACCAGGCTTTCCATTAATCTTGCAGGCACTGTTCACCGGGTCAACAAAACACAAGTATGTCGACTTCTTTGCACAAAAGCTGGATGCTGACTTCCAGTGAAGGGTGTAGAGATTTTCAATCACTCATTCGACTCTACAATATCAGCTTAAGCTTTACGTCCCTCAGAGCCAAGATCAACCAAAGCGTTCAAGGACCCTTTGGCATAAATGTCTCCCAAGTAAGCGGAGCGATGATGCACAGAATTTCAAGTATCGAGCCAACATCATCTGAAACTGCCAGTTTTGCCCAAATATTTGTTGTCAAAGATCACAGGATGGGTGAAGCACAGCTCCGTATTGAGAAGGCTCAAGGTGAATTCAACCTCAACAAACCAGCCCCTAAGATGAACCCAGTAATCGTTCACAACCTCATGAAATTTCTTTATTCAAACAATCCTTATGCCTAGCTGTATCTATATGCTCAGCAAGTTCTCCAAGCCAGCCAAGCAAAGACTTTTGCACTCACAGGTGTTCCTAAGGCTGGGTGTAATCCCAAGCGATACAATCAGCCTACAGTTGAAGAGGTGGTGTTGATCGTCGAAGGCAACAGGGATATAATCAAGCCGAGGAAAATCATGCTCCATTGGAATGATGGCAAGATCAAAATCATTTCTGACCTCCATTCATCCTACTTCCCATTGCGCTATCTGCTGATGTTTCCATTTGGCCAGCAACAGTGGGACAATCTATATAGAGCGACAACAAGTCAAGGTAAGCCACTTGACCTGAACCTTAAAACTTCAAGCTGATTCCATTACAGTTTTAAACAGGAAGATTGGATCACTGGAGTGGTTTGCCTTTTTGCTGTTCAAGCGACTGGACAAATTTTCAGTGATCCTTCAAGCAAATGCGCTTTCGCAAGAGATAACAATCAATTTTTTTGCCTGTGTTGAGAGAGGTCGCTTGGAATTCATCCACCTGAATCAAGAACAAATGAAAGCCAGTCAGTACAATAAGCTTGTGCTATTTCTGGAAAACAAAGGCGAGCCATCTGGAAGAACTGTTATCTTGCCTTCAAGTTTTATTGGCTGCCTCGGGCAATATTGGCGCAATTGTATCAAGACTCAATGGCTATATGCCAAAGATTTGGGCCGCCATCCTTGTTCATCACGATGACAGAAAACCCTAATTGGAAAGAAATCACAGAATCAATACCTGGAGGTGATCATGCCTTTGACCATCCAATGGTTGTAGCAAGGGTGTTCAACCTGAAAGTCAAGCACCTCATATATGAACTTGTTGAAATGTGATGACTTGTGTTGGTAGTAGCGTATGTCTCAACTATCGAGTTTCAGAAGAGAGGACTACCTCACATTCACTTGATGGTCACCCTTGCGCCAAAGGACAGGCCGACAACGCCAGAAGCCATAGACCTCTTGGTAACAGCTAAAATTCCGGATGAAGTCACATCTCCCTGACTCAACAAGCTGGTAAGTGAGTTCATGTCGCACGGACTGTGCAAGGGGCGGGTGTCTTGGGAGAAGAATGGTTGTGAGCTTGGCTATCCCAAGCCCTTCAGCCCCCAAACAGTCACTGTTGACAGCACATACCCAATATATTGAAGGCAAAAAGACAATGTCTTAGTCAAGAAACACATTTTGACATTCGATAATGGCTCGGTCGTTCCATATAATAATAAACTACAGGCCAGGGCGGCTGTGCCGCCACATGCCCCAGGGCCCAAAGGACTGTCTAGCTGTCATCCCCCCCTCCCATTGGTCTCAACTCAAAATTTATTGTGCTTGTCCAAACCATCCACCTTAGAGCTCAAGCCTTTCTTATTTAAGATCATGTTTAAGCAAGCACCATCTCATCTGTCAAAATCTCCATGAATTTGAATCATTAGACTCTTCATGTCAACCTAATTTTCCAATCTCATTATCCTGACTATGCAATCATAATTGGGCTCCAGCTCACATAAGACGTAAACTCATACCTACTATATAACCATAATTTTCCATGATTGAGCCCTTCATTCTTGCCTTGGTTGAATTTAAAATGCCAAACCACCTAAACCACATTCGTTGTTGAAGTTGGCCTGTTGACCATGTCACAATACCATAGAATCCTACATTGAGCAGGTTTGACTTGCCCTGGAACTTGCTCCAAATGACTCTACAAACTCCATTTGACGCCTTGACATTTACAACACGTTCGATTTTCATGCTGCAGATGACTATAAGAACCTCAACGTTGCCTACACTCATTGGCCATCAAAGGTCTATTCCACATTATCACAAAATATTAGCCCAGTTCATTCTTATTTTTGGATAGACTTGAATGATGAACATCTCTTCCATAGCCCCACCAAACCCAACATGTGATGTTATCCACATCCTAGGTGTTGTGAAAAATCCCATCAAGGCCAGTTAGCTTGCCTTAATCCTACAGATGACTTTAAACTTTATTATGATCTGGACAGAAACACAGCACCCAGAGCTCATACTTCAAACCAGTTAAAAGAGTTTTAATGGTGTTGTGTCCTATGTTTGGCACTTGCCCTGAATCCCGGCAAGACATATAGCTTAACATCTTCTGGGCTGATGGTTCTTACTCATCCCCAAATGGGTGAGGGTTTGGACAGAAAAATAAAAATCTGACCTGACCCAACCTAATCCATCAGAAAACTGAGGGTTTGGTTTGGGTTAAAACTTTTGACCCAAACCCAACCTGGTTTCATCCTGAGTTCATATCAGGGTGGTTCACTTTGGAGTTCTCTTTATTGCTGATGTGGGTCTGAATGATTTTTTTCTGATCCATAACTGGGAATTCAACACAATTATGTGTATGCGCTCTATTGATTGTAGCTGAAGTTTTACCAATCAAATCCCTATGTGAATCCCTGATTAGGGGGGGGTCGCCATCAAAGAATCACATAAATTCTTAAGAGCATAAAATACAAGGTTTGGCAGGGCCCTTTCTATTTGATAGGTCCCAGCCAAATTGCTGTCTAAGAATTTTTGCAATTCTTTTCTTCATGTAGCTTTGAACACCATATTATAGTAGGTTTTTTTTTGCGGATGTGGGTCCAATCATGTGGTGCTGGCTGATGGGCTTACTGATGACCAATCCAGTGGAAATACAGCAAACCTTACATATCTGATATGCATATTGAAACTAAAATTCTATTGAATAAGGCCCAATGTGTCAACCAGGCAATTTGGTGTGGAAGGTGTTCTGAAAATATCATTAAAAAAAAAAGAATAAAAAAGGTGACCATATTCAAAAATATGTGTGAAAAAAAAAACCTAACAACTCCAAGTAAAAAAAGTAAATACTTGATATTGTACTACTGTCTCTTGGAGAGAAAATCTTTTTCAACAGCATAAAACAGCTATGTCGGCCACTGATAGCATGTGTGAACCAATTGTTAGGAAACATAACACATGCTCAACACAGTTTGTATCCAGCATGGTTTAAAGAGCTTGTCCGAGCGTGTTGTGGAGATAATTGAGCACACACACAGCGAGTCGGACTTGAGAACTTTTTTGTCCCCAATTCAGATGCAATTTTGTCGACCAATTGTTCACTCAATTGGGAGGTTCTCAAAGGACTTCTGATGATGTCTCTTGATGAGTCTTTGTAGATGTGAAAGTTTTGGTTTGTTTAAGTTCAGAGTCTTTGCCGGGTTGACTCGTTGAGTGATCGTTTCGAGGAATATCACAATGTTTTTAAGGAACAGAGGAGGATGGCGGTGAGTCTCAGGAGATGATGAGAGGGTTAGAGATGACACCTTTGTGAGTCTGACGAGTGGACACTGGGTATTCACCGAGAGAAGAGGAATGGTTAGTGTTCCTTAGGCTATGTATTATTGTCAAAGGATGGGCTGACTGGCTCAACAGGCCAGCAATTTTGGGTTTGTTGTCAGTGCATTCCGTCTGTGTTTGTGTGACAGACCCAGGACGTTAAGTGTTGTGAGTAAGGTCAGATGATAATATGCTTGCAATGATAAGTAGAAGAAGAATAACAAGACAACATAAATAGAGAAGCCGACTCAACAAGTTAATCATGTCTCCGGCCAACCTGAGCTTGGCGCAAGTTCTGGCGCCCGACCTGACAACAAGACCTTTAGGAAAATTTGACACATGGATAATCTCTTTGAGAACGCTAACGAGGTCACGACAATAGGAGGGAGAGGAGGCCAGAAAGGGGAATCCAATAGGCGAGTGGGAGGAGAAGAAGTTACAACTGGTTGAGGGGCTGTGGATGGACTCGACCAGCATGCCATGTTTGAGCGCGTTCGAGACTGTCGATAGTGGCATATGAAATGGCACTGTCCATACAAAAATCTCAGCCCCTTCATGTGAATCTTCTCCCCTCAAATTCTGGAGGGGCAAGGTCAAAACTTATCAGATATTTGCTGTCGGTGTAGGTGATGAGAGCAAAAGACAGTAAGGCTCCACAGCGGTATCAGACACTTTGGGCAAAGGGACCATCGTAAAATCAGGAAATTCTTGCGGGATTTTTTCAGATCAACAATGTTCTCCACAACCAAGGGGCCAAGGGGGTGGGTAATCTGAAAACTTGAAGACAGTCACGTCCTTCGGCATCGGGTATGGAATCAACCAATTCAGATGCCGGCACCCTCAGTGAAATGACTGTGGCCAACTTGTTTCCAGCCCCCAATTTTCCAAAGACAAAGTTGTCAGGGAAAACAGAACCGAATGCACCAGTAGTGGTTAGCTGAGAGTATGATGGTGTGGCTACAGGGATGAATTTGAATAATTGAACATACCTATCATCACAGGGTAAGCGTCAGTTTGGATGTGAAACTGCTGCCTTAACAAAAGGGTTTACACTGTGCTTTTGGTGTTGCCTCTGTGTATTGGTTTTGTGAGGACATATTGGGCAACTGAAAGTAGGTGCAACCGCAAGGCAGAATCTGAAGTTAGCATTGCAATAACCAAAAAGATCAAAGTGGATCCTTTACGTCGGAAAAATGGTGGTTGGTAAGGTGTCGGAATGTCTGAAAAGATTGAGGCACTGAGGGGAAAAGAAGTAAATATGTATTAGTTTCATCCATCAGTCATGAATGCTGGATACAGCTTAGGATTTGACGAATATATAAGGAGGAGGGCGAGCAGCTGACAAAATTCACGCTTTTCCCCTCATGACTTTTGGGTTAGGGTACTGCAGCCTGTGTTAAGCTCATGATACTCCTTGTGCCTGTCTTAGAGAAGAAGCCGGGGTCCTGACTCTGCGGGTGATTGAAAACACCTGCCGGTCACCTGGAGCTGCAATATGAAGTGGAGGCTAGGCAAACCCACGCACTTTCAATCTGTAATTCAAGCACTTTAGTAGACTTGGATTTCTCACACTATTATTCGAATGTCACATCAATGTGGAGGTACCAGTCAACACAACTGCCATCAAGTACCTCTATAAGTATATCACCAAGGCCCATGTACAATCATACCTCAAGCTCGAGGGTGGTGATAAGACCAAGGCTTACATTGATGCTCACTATATAAGTCCCCCAGAAGGTAAGGCTAAATCTATTGTGGCAATGCCTACACAGCTAACATTGAGTTCATTCTTTCAGCATTGTGGTATTTGTTTAAGTTTCCCCTTTCCAATTGGTCTCCAGCAGTAACAAGACTGAATATTCATGATGAAGACGAGCAAATTGTTTACTTTAACACCACCAATAAAGCCGTTGGCATCATCAACTCGGGGAAAGAATCTCAAACAACTCTAACCGGATACTTTGAGTTGAACAAAATGAATAAACGAGGCGCAAACGGCCGCCTGGCCCCCACACTTTTTACGAGGATCTCCCAATGTTCTTTGCCTGGAACCCGAGTGCAAAAGAATGGTGCCCACAATGCGGAATGTCGGAGATGGTCGGTTGCCTTTTCTCAGTCTCATTTCTTGCCGGAGAAAAATTCTACCTCAGAGTCCTACTTCAACACAGAAAAGGCTGTTGTTATCAGATTATAGTATATTTCCTTTTCACATACTTCATATTCCCATACTTTATATACACATTTTCTTTATGTTCTTATTATTATATTCTCACCAACCCAAATACATACTTGTAAATAGTATAAATAATACTATTTCCCCTGGGGTAGTTTTTCATTGTCTAATCTTAATACTCAGAATCAGGAATAACAGGCTATGAGCCCGCGCTGTCACCAGCATGGATTACACCTCTGAAAGTCAAACTTTGAAAATAATTTCATCGCTGAATCTCTAAATTGTATTGAGGATTTTTCATCTAAGCCTGATATCCTCTTACTTCATCACTCCTCATTCCAATTTTTCAAGCTTCCAGTCTTGATATCCTCTTTTCAACGTCATTCGGACATTCATATCTAGCTGTTAGAGTTTTATGGTCAAGACTTGCTCTAAACATCTTCCGCAAATCACTCCGGATTTTACTTCTCTTGTCACGCCAACCAAACCTAGTCATGCTACAACCTCAGCCTTGCCCTTTATGTCAGACCACGAAGAATCCCAAAATCTCTTTCTCCCCGGACTGTATCCTCAACAATCTCCTCTCCGCCAACCTCCTCAACCTCCTCTCAAAGGTAAATCCCCAGCCTCTCCTAATCCCTTTGTTGATCCTGTATCTTCTGGATCTGGACCGGCGCCTGGTGGTGCATCTCTGAATCCATTTGTCCCCAAGCCTGACTTTAAGGCCATGCTCAATTAAGAGGTTAATCGAAACGGTCTCTCCAGCTTTGATGGAGATATGCTGAAGGTATTACTCATCAAGAACCTCACGGTCTCTCAATCAGCTTCAGTTGGAAACCAACTGAAATTGCAACAGCTTGGAAAGGACGTTCAGCCTGTCCTGTTACTCGACGGATCAAATTATCCTCACTGGGCAGCTTCTGTCAGGGATTGGGTGGACACGGTAACCAAGAAAATGGACTACTGTGGTGAGGATCGCTACGAGGAGAATCCTGACGTTTTGTGTGGTGTTTTGGCGGTTATCAAGACCTCGATCAATTCAACGCTGCACTCATCACTCAACAGGATGAATGTGCATGGGGCTTGTATTTCCCTAGAACGGTGATTTTCAAACCCCTCCTGGTCTGACATTGTGCTAGCTCTGGATGCTTCAGACTCCCCAGCCACCAGCTATGAGGATTCCTACCAGTCATCAAGACTCCACAGTCTTGATGACTGGGAGAATTCCTCCTGGTCATCAAGACTGTGGAGTCTTGATGACCGAGAGAAATCCTCCCAGGCATCGAGACTGTGGATTCTCAATGACCGGGAGGAATCCTCCCAGGCATCGAGACTGTGGAGTCTCAATGACCGGGAGGAATCCTCCCAGTCATCAAGACTGTGGAGTCTTGATGACTGGTAGGAATCCTCCCAGTCATCAAGACTTTGGAGTCTTGATGACCAGGAGGAATCCTCCCAGTCGTCAAGACTGTAGGTTTTTGATGACTGGGAGGGTTTCTCCAAATCATTGTATGTAAAATCAAAAACAAAAACACAAAATAACCGACAGCTGCTCCTCGAGCTGGTACAGCTTGTACCAGCTCTGCAAGCAGATCAAGCTGGTACAGGTTGTACCAGCTTGGCGAGAAGATCAAGCGGCCCGTCAAGCTAGATTAACACCAGCCCCTCAATTGAGGCCACGGCAAACTCTGGGCAAGCTTTGCCACGGAAAACTCCAGGCAATTTTTGCCGGAGTTTGCCGTTGTTTGCCTGGGCAAACCTCAGCAAAGAATTTGCTGGAGTTTGCCTGGGCAAACCTCAGCAAAGAATTTGCTGGAGTTTGCCTGGGCAAACCTCAGCAAAGAATTTGCTGGAGTTTGCCTGGGCAAACCTCAGCAAAGAATTTGCTGGAGTTTGCCTGGGCAAACCTCAGCAAAGAATTTGCTGGAGTTTGCCTGGGCAAACCTCAGCAAAGAATTTGCTGGAGTTTGCCTGGGCAAACCTCAGCAAAGAATTTGCTGGAGTTTGCCTGGGCAAACCTCAGCAAAGAATTTGCTGGAGTTTGCCTGGGCAAACCTCAGCAAAGAATTTGCTGGAGTTTGCCTGGGCAAACCTCAGCAAAGAATTTGCTGGAGTTTGCCTGGGCAAACCTCAGCAAAGAATTTGCTGGAGTTTGCCTGGGCAAACCTCAGCAAAGAATTTGCTGGAGTTTGCCCAGGCAAACCCCAGCAATGAGTGTGCTGGAGTTTGCCCAGGCAAACCCCAGCAATGAGTGTGCTGGAGTTTGCCTGGGCAAACCCCAGCAATGAGTGGGCTGGAGTATGCCTGGGCAAACCCCAGCAATGAATTTGCTGGATTTTGCAGTTTCCCCTCTAAATTCATTACAAACCCCACAAAATCTTTTATGAAGTTTGCCTGGGCAAACCCCAGCAAACCTTTGCTGCTGTTTTGCCTTGTCAAACACCAGAAAAACTTTGCTGTAGTTTGCAGCCTGTGCAAACCCCAGCAAATCTTTGCTGAAGTTTGCCCAGGTGAACCCCAGCAAGTGTTTTCTGAAGTTTGCATGGGCAAACCCCAGCAAATCTTTGCTGAAGTTTGCCTGGGCAAACCCAAGCAAACCTTTGCTGAAGTTTGCCTGGGCAAACCCCAGCAAACATATGCTGAAGTTTTTCTGGGCTAACCCCAGCAAACCTTTGCTGAAGTTTCCTGGGCCAACCCCAGCAAACCTTTGCTGAAATTGCCTGGGCAAACCCCCGCAAATCTTTGGTGAAGTTTGCCTGGGCAAACCTGGCACACAGTTGTATGTGACACTACAAATTCCTGATGTGAGCTGGCATTTCAGCCAGTTACATAGCCTTTTGGTTAAGGAGGACCACTCGTCTGATCAGGAATGCCAGTGTGTTACAGTAGACTGGCTGACCCTGTCGTGGGTTGGATTTGCGATTGAGACAAGAATGGAAGAAGGCTTGTCCAAATCAACAATTGTTGGGTTTTCTGCCCACAGGCAGAAAGATGGTTCAGTGTCTTGGTGGTTTCTTGTAGCATTCAGAATAGTGACTAATATGCCCCCATGATTGAAGCATGGGTGAGTACCATCAACCATAGCACACTTCAGGACAAAGTGCCTTCCAACCCGGGGGTACTGTCACATGGTGGTTTGTGACACTACAAATTCCTGATGTGAGCTGGCATTTCAGCCAGTCTCATAGCCTTTTGGTTAAGGAGGACCACTTGTCTGATCAGGAATGCGAGTGTGTTACAAAACCCCAGCAAATGTTTTCTGGAGTTTGCCCGGGCAAACCCAGCAAATCTTTGCCAAAGTTTGCCACCCCAGCAAATTGTTGCTGAAGTTTGCCTGGGAAAACCCCAGAAAAACTTTGCTGAAGTTTGCCTGGGCAAACCCCAGCAAAACTTTGCTGAAGTTTGCCCGGGAAAACCCAAGCAAACCTTTTCTGAAGTTTGCCTGAGCAAACCCCAGAAAACCTTTGCTGAAGTTTGCCTGGGAAAACCCCAGCAAATGTTTTCCCGGGCAAACCCCCGCAAATTCACCACAAAAAATTTTGGGTAACCCACATGAGGATGACTCCCCTTATCTCAGCTTTATCTCAGGGTATATCCTCATTTTATCTTTGTTATATCCCAACCCTTATCTTGTGGTATATCCTAGCCTTATCTTGGGTATATCCCAGACTCATCTCAGGGTGTATCTCACACTATGGGTTTCTTCATGTCCAGCCAAGTGAGTTGGGCTGAAGGTTTGAACTGGTTTGTTCAAATTCAAAAAGAAAAACAAATATTAAAAATGCAAATACAAAAAGTAAAAGAAACTGGGGACACTTTCCTTTATATAATTATTTCCAGCTGGGAGTCAAGCCAGTCATTGAGCTGGTTTATGTCAGCCAGCTACTATTCAGAGCTAGCCTGACTAGAGATATAATAAAAAATAAAAATAAAATATTATTGAGAGGGCACCATAAACATCCCTGTTTACAGGCCCCTCCTAAAAATAATATTTAAGAACAAAAAAATATAAAAAGAAACACTTGTAGTAATAAATTCTTTCACAAATCAGTTGTAAATTCTTTACCTTTGGAAAAACCTTGAATATTATTTCATATTCTTCATTTTTAAGATACATAAGCTAGAGTATCCCACTGACACCACCCCCTAATTGTGACTCCTTCATGTACTTTGCTAATTCTCAACAGACCTTGAAAGAGCACTGATTACAACCACATCACATATGAATATTCACAGTTCAAATGGGTCTGGATAACCGTGAAAATACTCTCCATAAGTGTGAGAAGCCTCTCATGTGCCTTACTCAATTGCCCACATGTTAAATACTCATTTGAACTAAGAATTATTTAAATTACTCAAAAGTTCCACGCTTGTACAGTACAAAATAAATGTAAATAGTATCAAAACATCTGCTTTGACTGCGTCAGAAGAGTCAATAATACTTCCCTTAGCAGTGTAGCATGAGAATATCTACTCTACAACAGTTCAGACAAGTATGAACAGTGGTATCAAAGCTGCATATGCAGTTGCTCTGTTGCTGTTGCAGCGCTCTCATGACTACAATAAAAATATAGGGAAATATATAAAGACCATCTTTTTACCGCAGTGAAAAATCATCAGTGTTCACCCCCCCCCAGAAATTATAATTTGCCTGCTCTTTATTTTAGTACTTTACTACCAAAATCAGCTGCAAACATTATAACCTTTGCTTGAACAACTTTCCCCAGAAACCTTTACCAAATCTCACCATCCATTTCTGAGCCCCCAAAATCCCTGCTCTGAAGGTCCCATCCTCCAACATTATACAAGTGAGTTAGTTATAATTCCCCTCTTCTTCAGCTTTTTGAGCGCTTTCCTACTCTGAGGAATAGAAATCAGGTACCCCAAAATACCCCCTGTACCCACAGGTCCTGATATTATTGGAGGGCACCGTAAACACCCCTGCTTGCAGGCCCCTCCAAAAATAATATTTATATTATTTTTCCTTCTCTCACCGCGCATTAATTTGCCTTAAAATCATCTCAACAGAGCTTAACACGCCTGTTTACCCCTTACTCTTACCTTGCTCCTCATGTAACTAGAAGGATACTAGTCCTTGGCATCATGCAGGCTGACAGTTTAATCCCAGCTCAATGGCCGGTCCAAGCCAGTTATCTAAATAGCTGGGTTTATCCCAGCACATTTCGCTTTTTTTTGTTGCAGATTTGACTTGACATGCACACTATGTGTTGGGCTTGAACCAGTTGTTAAGCAGGGATAGTCCCAAAAATACAAAAAAGAAAGCAAAAAAAAAAATCAGCTTGAGGTCAAGCCAGTCATTGAGCTGGGATACTCCCAGCTCAATGACCGGTTCAACCTGGTCATCTAGCTGGGATTATCCAAACTCATGGACCGGCTTTAACTGATTGTCCAGCTGGGTAAAAGACAAAAAAAAAAGTAAAACTAAGGATGCCGTCCTTACAACGATCTCAGCTTGAGGTCAAGCCGGTCTTTGAGCAGGGTAATCCCAGCTCGATGACCGGCTTGAACTCTCAAGCTACATGTGTATAGGTGATCCCAGCTTCATGACGGGTTCAAGCCGGTCATCAAGCTGGGATTATCCCAGCTCGTTGACCGGCTCGAGCCCGTCATGGAGCTGGGATCATCCCAGCTCCATGACTGGTTCAAGCTGGTCATCTAGCTGGAATCATGCCAGTGCAATGACTAGTTTGAACCAGTTGTTGAGCTGGTTTACCGGTCATCAAGCTGGGATCATCCCCGGTTCAAGCCAATCAACGAGCTGGGTAATCCCAGCTCAACAACTGGTTCAAAACCAGTCATCGCGCTGGCATGATTCCAGCTGAATGACCGGCCTGAATCGGCCAAAGAGCTGAGATAATCCCAGCTCAATGACTGGTTTGAGCCAGTAAACCAGCTTAACGACTGGTTCAAACCAGTCATTGCGCTGGCATGATTCCAGCTTGAACCGGTCATCGAGCTGGGATGATCCCAGCTCCATGACAGGCTCGAGCTGGGATAATCCCAGCTTGATGGAAATTTTAAACCAGTCTCAAGCTGGGATAATCCCAGTTCACGACTGGTTTAAACCAGTCGACAAGCTGGGATCATCCCAGCTCGTTGACCGGCTTGAACCCGTCATGAAGCTGGGATCATCCCAGCTCAATGATTGGCTTGGACTGGTCGTCAAGCTGGAATCATCCTATGTAGCTTGAAAGGGTTAAACCAGCTCAATGACTGGCTTGACCTCAAGCTGAGATTGTTATAAGGACAGGGTCCTTAGTTTTTCTTTTTTTTTATACTTTTTTTTCACTTTTTTTTATACTTTTTTTACTTTTTTTTATACTTTTTTTTATCCTTTTTTTATACTTTTTTTTATCCTTTTTTTATATACTTTTTTTAATACTTTTTTGTTTTACTTTTTTTATACTTTTTTTTCTTCATTTTTCTTTCTTTTTTTTATATTTTCCATTTATATTCCAAGCAAGGTTTAGCCTGAGAGACATATGTAACTTGTCACATCTCCCAGTGTGAAGTGCAAACTTCATTCAAGTGCATGTTTCACCAGTGCTTAGCAAGAGGGCTGCCAGATTTGGCAAACCTCACCTCAGCAAGTTAGGTACCCCAGTAGCACCACACAATCTTGAGGATTGGGGATCCAAACTATAGAAGTGTACATTAGTACAAGTATTTGAACTTATTCACTGGTGCCATATCTCCTCCCAAGCAATAACTGCTGTTTATTTCACTACTATAGGAAGTTAGAAATCATGAGATTACCCTTGGCTTCTATGAATCATCTGGCAATAGGACAAATACATAGGATTTGGAATAAGTGCTTTTTGCTAACTGGTGAGTTAATATTTACATCTGTACTTACTTGATTCCACTTCTCTCTTACACAATGGGACATATGCAAAGAGAGTCTGCAAGACAAAAATCAAATGTGTCTCTCAAAATTTGAGAAGTACTGGAGAATGAATTCATAAGCCACACCAATTCAACTCATCTTGAAGATTGAAGTACCAAGAAACTGATTTTCACTTTACTAGTGAAGAGATTGAAATAATAGACCATTAATATACACTCAAAATGCAAGATTTAAGAGTAGAGTATTGTAAAGGTGTGGTGTTAGAAAAGTAAAATACTTGAAAAATAGAACCAAAACTTAAAGTGTCCAAATTCTTTCTAGATGGGTCACTAACATTGTGATTGGTGAAGTGGAATCATTTTGCTAAGGGTTATACTGTGAGATAAACTTGAGATAGACTGTGAGATAACCCAGAGATATACCAGATATGGAATGTGAGATACACCTGGACCACCCTCATGCAGGTGATTCCCCCTCTTTTGTAGTGATTGTTGCTGAAGTTTGCACAGGTGAACCCCAGCAAATCTTTGCTGAAGTTTGCCTGAGCAAACCCCAGCAAATCTTTGCTGAAGTTTGCCTGAGCAAACCCCAGCAAATCTTTGCTGAAGTTTTCCTGGGCAAACCCCAGCAAATCTTTGCTGAAGTTTGCATGGGCAAACCCCAGCAAACCTTTGAAGGAGGTTGCCTTGGAAAACCCCACCAAATCTTTGATGGAGTTTGCCTGGGCAAACCCCATCAAATCCTTGCTGGAGTTTGCCTGGGCAAACCCCATCAAATCCTTGCTGGAGTTTGCCTGGGCAAACCCCATCAAATCCTTGCTGGAGTTTGCCTGGGCAAACCCCATCAAATCCTTGCTGGAGTTTGCCTGGGCAAACCCCATCAAATCCTTGCTGGAGTTTGCCTGGGCAAACTGCTGAAAACCTTTTTTGAAGTTCTCTTGGGTAAACCACAACAAATCCTTCATGCAGTTTGCCTCGGCAAACCCCAACCAATCCTTCATGGAGTTTGCCTGGGCAAACCCCAACCAATCATTAATGGAGTTTGCCTGGGAGAACCCCAGAAAATCTTTGAGCTGGTATGTACCAGCTGCTTGACGGGCAGGCAAGCCTGCTCGCCAAGCTTATTTGCCGAGCTGGTATGTACCTTGACAGGCAGGCAAGCCTGCTTGCCGAGCTGGTATGTATCAGCTTGAAGGGCAGGCAAGCCTGCTCGCCGAGCTAGTATGTACCAGCTTCATGAGCAGGCAAGCCTACTCGCCGAAAGCCTGGCAAAAGTTTGCTCAGGCAAACTCTGGTGAAGTTTTGCCGCGGCAAACTCAGACGAAGTTTTGCCAAAGCAAACTCCAGCAAACTTTTGCCGGAGATTGCCGATGTTTGCCTTTTTCCACCTTTGTTCGCCGGAGAGATTTCTTGGGTGGCGCACACCAATGGAAATGTTTTTATCGGTGTGCACCCATCCGATGGAATCAGCTCCAGTGGTGTGCACCAAGACTGATGAATTCAAATTCATTGGTGTTGGCGCACACCAATGGAACTGATTCCATCGGATGGGCATACACCAATGAAAACATTTCCATTGGTGTGTGCCACCCAATTCTGATTTGTGTCGGTCGGAGGCCAACCGAGCTCATTTGCATTGGTGAGCTACCACCGAGCTAATGTGACATCAGTGGCAAGTCCAACCAAGTCTTCTTTGCTCGGTGGACGCCAGGAGAGCTCCTCTTGCCTGTCTGCCAACCAATGAATGAAATTTCATTGGTTGAGCAGCCCCCCGTGTTTGCATCAGGTACTCTGCAACCAAGTTTAACACGGGGGGCAAAACCCTCGCACAAGTTCAAACTGAGTTTGAATCAGATGCATATTGCATCGGGTCAAACTCAACCAACTTTAAATTGTTTGAGTGTAACTCAAGTTGCCTGGGTTACACCCAACCAAGCTTATTATTCTGGCGGTGCTGGACTATTTGGTTTGTCATAAAGGTAATTGCTAGTGGTGAGTAATTTCCTTTCCAATAGCGCCTTTTTAAGGCTTGTACTAGTTGGATACCACCCCTGTATATCAGGATCTCAGCATCACTCTGTTCATGCAGAATCTGAATCAAGAGGGTATCTACCACCAGGAAAATAAATGTGAAACCTGCATGCAGGTGGTTTTGGTGTATCTGAGGTCTATCAAGCAATCTATCTGTGCTGTAACTATCAGTGCAGATGGACATATCTGACTCCTATCTTAGCTGTATCTTTGGTTTAATATATGTCTATTGTTATGGCTTAAAAGGTAGTAATTAATTGTGGTTTTATTCAAGTGCATATTGATGCATTCCTTGAGGATTGTTGAAGGTGTAATGTACTTATTATGTATAATTATTCACTGTGCGTGTTTTTTCCATTTATGGTATGTATTTATCATATGACTAGGGAACAGGGTGGCTTCGCCGCCGCACCTTACAGGCACTTGCCTTTCAACTGATTACAACAGCTTCCGCAAGGAAGTTATCAACAGGCAAAGAACATACAAAATCAAAACTGAATTCAGTACATAACATGACATGATCAATTCACACTGAATTACCCAATAATCAGTACATATTAAACTCCTGTATCACTGTATCTCACTTACCATTATGTTCAAGCCTAAGTTTGATTTGTTGATCAAACCTCTTTTTGCCCAAATCCCTTGCCCAATGACAAATTCTGGGCCATGAAACAAAGCAAAAATCTTATCTAAATGCAGGAAGACAGTTTCCTCCTAAACATTATGTCAGTCTCAGGACCTGTTTCAACATACAAAAACAATCTCACCTTATATTATCTTCCAACAAAACAACCTGGAGTACCTTGATGAAATCAACGACCCTGAATAGCCCACTTATCCTTGGTACTTTCATCGGCCAAAACAAAGGGGGTGGTACAAAATGAATGTTCACAATACTTGCTTGGACTCCATTTAAATGGTTCCAGATCTTGCCCATGATGGTAATCCATCTCAAAGCTGAACTGGATGCCCTATCATCCTTGCTTGGGGTATAGGTTATTGAATAAGAAGGCACCTGATTCATAGTACCACAATGAGAATTTGGCACATCTCGGATCAGAACTACCACCGTCATTGTTCCATCCCTGTTAATAATCGGAGCACCGGCAATTTGTTCCATTGCCACAAAATCCATTTTTGTCCTCAATCAAAAATCAACAACGAGTATTGTAATGAGTCACCCCAAAGCATTTAATAAAAAAAGATCATACAAAATAGCAGGAATAGTTTTGTTCATAGGTGGGAGATGTTTGTGTGTCAATGACTTTACCCAACAGCTGTAGAAAGGCACTCTATATTATATCCTCTAATGTATTTCCCTGTTAACAAAAAGCTGCCTCGAGTTCAAAACATTCTGAAGGTATTTCCTAATCTAGAAAAAGATGTATTCAATGATCCTTACCGGTTCCGGAACATACCAGGCGGCTTGGCCATGGATCCCAGAAAAGGATCTAACAATCCCTTTGTCATAGATTCCCCGGCAGTAATTTGGGCAGAGCGACCACATCGTCTTCACATAGCATTACCACCATACAAAATTGCTTCAACCAGGCTCAGCCATAATTCTGCTTAAGGGAATCGAGGTCAAACATCTTTGGTTCATTTTCTCACATTTCGTTAACGGAGTTAAATTCACATGTTACTCGACTGATATGTACAAATTCAAACATTACAAAAACTAATTTATTCAGACTAACGCAACACCTATCACATGCTCAAAATTATAAAAAAACCACTACAGAGCCGAAACAAGTCAGTTCCAACAATGTATCACTTGTCTAAAGACTATGATCCACTCACCGGATCACTCCTGAACTGTACTGTTTCTCATTTGGAATAAAATTTCCAAATTCACCACATTATTTGTATTTTTATCCCAGGCGTCATAACCAACCATTGCCAGGAAAAGATTATTGGTGTTTGTTACCCTGGACAAAGCAACATATAACTGACCATGCACAAAAACTGGCCAAGGCAAAAAAATGGCGGCAATTTCCAGTGACTGCCCCTGTGACTTGTTAATTGTCATTGCCAATGCAGGGGCAATCGGGAATTGAAATCGTGTGAACCTTGTGCTAAAGGACGCATCCAGCTCATGGATCAATACTATCTTTGGAATATATATTTCTTCTTCCACTCTAGGGCCTGTCATCACAATGCACTTGAGCACATTTGTCTATGGATAGTGACTGCACAACCTGACCTTGAAGCATGGCCATGCACTTTGAATTTATCACATCAACTGACTTATTCCATGGTGTTAAAATACAGCGCAGTGAGAGCCAGCCTAAATCCGGAAACCCAAGTCCACAACGCCTCATAACAGTGTTGAATCATGTTGTATAATACAACGTCTTCCAATAGATTCTTAAAGACAATACCGTGGAGTAGCGGTATAATTTTTGAGAAAGTTGATTGATCAGAACCATTACCGATAGACAACAACCAGTCAGAGGATAGTTGTTGACATTGATCATCATCTGTCTCCACGGCTCCCAAAAAGCGGATGTTCCTGGTGAGGTGCATTATTAGAACAGTCGGCCAGGACAATGACCAAATTACAGTTGTTTTTACCTGGTATCACTGGCAGCGTTTGTCTGAAATCACCGCCAAATATCACATCAATTCCACCAAAAGGCTCATCACTATCCCTCAGCAGTTTCAGAGACTGGTTGACTGCGTCAAGAGATAACCTATTTGTCATACTAATCTCGTCCCAGATCAAAACGCTATCTTTGCTCAATTGTGACCCTAGTTCTGACCTTGGAGACCAAGAGCACACAGACTGGTCAGTAACGTCCAACAGGATCTTCAACTTCGAATATGCTGTACTTCCGCCTTCCAAAATTAACACAGCAACCCCAGAGGACGCCACCACGACTGGCGTCCGGCAAATTGTTCTGTACAAACAAATTAGGCTATTCAGGAGGAATAATTTGCCGCAACTGGATGGACCATCGATAAAAAGCCTGGTTTGTTGTCCATTGGCTAGATTAGTTTCAATAAACTTGTATATTTGCCCTTGATCTTGATTCAAGCGGTGTGCACAGTAAATACTCTCCTTCTCCACGGATTGGACATTATTATCCCAGGGGTACCCCCTGTAACGTTCGAGATCCTGCAATACCATTTCTCTGATCAAACACAAACCAAGTTCTTGTTGCTGAAACAGGCTTGGATTTGTGACTCCCGCGTGGTTCATCAGTAGATGCAAACAGTCATTTGAGAGCAGTGTGAGATATTTGTCTAGTAAATAACTGGGATTCAAGGGGGGACTGTCTACTAAAATCATCACGAACATGCTTCTGAGTCAAGACGGTCTCATCCATTAGCTGGCTTCTTTGATCGCCAATTCATAATGCCTGTCAGTCCACAAAAGACCCTGCGCTTCGGCGGCTTCTCGAAAAGTATTGTGAACAGTGAAGCCTACTGTGTGGAGGTCCTTGAAACTGGTCAGGCCCTTGACCTTTTGTAGTAAAACTTGCAGTTAATACCTCTCTCCTTGTGTGGGAGAAGCATAGTATTGCTGGGCTTCTCACAAGCTTGCCATACTCTGTCCACAATCCAATAGAAATTGTCTGGGATTTTGTGATAGTAAAGATCCCTCGCTTTCTTGGTGAATCCAACTTCATTGTCCTTGTTCAACCAAAAAAAATCAGTAAGAGTTGTTCTATCGGCCTTCCCCAAGGCTACTTGCTGCTTGGCCCCTTCTGAATCCCTGTAGTATATCAATTGTTCATTTTCTAGGTGCAAGGCAAGTCTTGTAATTTCAGGATACCGATCCGACATTGGGAACTGAAAAAGGTGGAAAATTGCTGGAAGGGACTTGAGTGCTGAAATAAAAACCTTGAATGATATTCTGACTCACCTTCATAAGGTCCTATGTATCGACCATTGATGAATTTCAATATTTCATCACCATTAGTCAACTGAAGGCATGCCCTATCACTTCCTTTGGTTATGTATTTGAATAAATACTTGGTTGCGGTTATGCCATAGGGCACTTCCACATTAATGTGGCATTGATACTTGAGGAGCAAGAATTTGTTATAAGGGATAACATATTCATTGGTGAGTTTGTGGTCAAACTTCAGGACGTGCCTGTCATCATCCTGCCGATGATAGAGAGGATAAGATTCATCTTTCAGTTCCATGCTTTCTTGAAACGGCTTTGGAAAATTCTTTGAACATCGACCATTGGCCCAACAACCAGTCCCTGCACGGCAGGGTCTGTGGACCATATGTTTAGTCACCAAGTTCCAGAATCTCGGCTCCGACACCTTGTCTGGAAGTTCAGCCAAAATAAGTGTATCAATGTCATTCGGTGTCCTCGGAACGTGCGCTGGCGACATAATGAGCATGAGATGGCAATGGGGCAAACCCCTTTTTTGGAATTCAATAGTATAGACATACCCCTTGACCTTACCAAGAATATGGTATTTGATAAGATCGTCAAGTAACAGCCGGAGCTTCATATGAAACACCCGTACATCAATATCAGGTCTGTCACTTGGGGTTTGGCCAGGCAACAAATTTTCAGTGATCTTGTCCCAATAAGGATTTGAAGTCATTGTGATGAATAAAGAAGGCTTCCCGTACTGCGCTACAATTGACATAGAATCCTGATACAATTGTATCATACTTCTAGGCGATCCAATGTACAATGATGGCAAGATGATCTTTTTTCTTGAGACGTTGGTGTCGTTTCTTATAGATTCTGTGATGCTTTGATCCGTTTCTGCTTTCTGTGTAGGAAATTGATTCACCGCCGATCCACAGAGAGGAACATGTCCACTGAAATTTCCTGGAATAGTGCCTTGGCCCGATGTATTGGAGAGAACCTGTTTTGTTTTTCAAACATCATGTTGGTGTACCATTTGGTTTGAATAATTTTCATTCCTGTTTATCACCAATGTGTCAGTGTTTTAAGTTGAGCAATGATTGTAGATGAATACTCACAGTGGCTGTTTGTGCTGGGATGATCTTTGATCCATCCAGGTTGGCCATAAGGGAAAAGTAATGGATAGTGCAATGCCATGTATCCTGAATAGTCGTCAGTTACATGTTCCACCTTCTCATCTTTGTGATGCAACACCAGGTCCTTGGGCTTTGTGGTACCTCTGTCGCTGTCATCAACAACCATAGTAATTTCATTGAATGAGGGTCTGTTGTAAACTTTTGGATTGAAGCCTGCAACAGTAACCTGCTTCAGTACAAACTTGGCCACAGGGAGTCGGTGTAGGTTTTCTTGAACAGATCTATAGAGCTTGGCATAAGGGTTATTTTGCAAGATGAATTGTTGTAGCATGTGCATGATAGAGGCCGACAAAGGAGCTTTCGATTTTATAATTCTCGTCTCAGCTTCAGCTTCATCATTACCCCCTACGACATAGATCTGTGTGAAGCCAGTCGAGGTGCTGTTTTTGGGAACAAGTGCTCGTATATTGTGAAACAACTCGCCCGACATGCGGAAATTAAAAACACCCTGAGGTCCCTGTGTCGACTTGTCAACATTGGCTCCAAGAGAAGTAAATGACAACGTGTTGTTGTAGCTCCTGATGTGTTGTTGGAATTCCACAGATTCTGATGAGGAATGTCAATTTTGAATGAACATGTTGAAAACAATCTTGAAGAGACCCTTACCTGAATCGTTATCAGAAAATAAGTGTGCAAGTATTGCAGGGTAGTCCCTGTTGTATTGTATTGGAGCTTTTGATGCGCCCATTTGACAGCACATGGGGAATGCAATTGCTTCCTTCACCATGTCTTTCCAATTTCCAGTGCTTTGCACTACACTGATTGCAAATATTGTGACAGGAGCCAAGATAAGAACTGGAAAAGTGCCTCACCAGGGCCAATATATCATCTTCTTGATTTTAGTCAGGATCATTAAGAAGGCGGCCCGGTTTTTGAACAAATTTCTTTTTTGCCATGAAATAGAGTAGGCCAGGAATGAATAGTGGTAGCTTTGCAAATGTAATAACGATTTCTTTGGATCGTCTTTGTTCAATTAGTGGACTCATGAAGGATATATTGAATTGTCATCGATTTTTGCCAAATCTGGCACAAAAGGTGAATTGAGATTCAATCTTCGGAAAGAGCAGCACCATACACAAAGTTGCCATTGCTGACAACCATACAATGACAGGGTAGATACATCAAAATTGAGATGAAAATAACTGAACAACTTGTAGGCAGAACTACATACAGACTTGAGCAAAGGAAAAGTAAGAAGTAGTACAGGATCACATGTGCAAACCAATTTGGCTGCATTATACCCTATGCTTACTCGTTATCAGGGTCAATCAAAGGTTCAGAGCTGGCAATAGCCTGGCTTCTTTTAGTGACATATCTTCCCTTCTTTTTCAGAGGAGGTGGTACAATGTCGGATGTGGAGCCTAAGGGTTTTTCTGAATGTTTGGCCAAAATGTGGATATTCGGTGAGTGTTTGCTATTACCAACTGGAGATTCCTCTGGGTCAGAATCAAAGCTGATTCTGGACAGATGAGAGGCAGCCAGCATAAGCAATTATCTTTTACAGTAAGAGTGGAGAGGAGACAATGTACTGAGCAGTCCTGCGGCCTCGGCTAGGAGATGAAGGGGTCAATCCTGTTGAACATGCTACTCGACAACGCAAGTGTAGAGATTCTAGAAACAGCTTACCTCCACACATAACATGTATTGTTTGATATTGTATCCAACGATTTGACCCGAGATTAAGACCTCACGACCAGGTTGGAAGAGAATGAATGTGCCGGCTAAGTTTTGATTTCCAGCGACGGTATAATGGACAGGGAAAGTGACCACCGTTCTGGTCTAAAATAAACATTTGATATTAACTTGAATAGGAATGATATTGTGGGATGCATGTTAGACTTGCTGTGTTATCAAAATCAGTGAGCCGAACGACGACTTCCAAGTTTCTGTGCGACAGAGTACCGCCCACAAATACATCAATTTCTTGACGTGTTGTGACGATACCAAAGCCCCAGCATTGGAAATGGTCAGGTTCTCAGAGTCACCCATCAGTATAGTCAACGGGTTTTCAAAATACAGAATTGTGTAGCTTACGAGGTTAGTAATATTAAAAGGGCCTTCACTGAACAATGGCTGGGATTGTTTGCAGATCTTGCTTGGAGCCGGTGCCATGGCCAACAAAACAAATGTGGTGTTTGAGATTGGGAGTTGTGAAAGAAGCGATGTAAATTTAGTGAGGATCAGGAATAGAGAAGTGGAGTGGGAGGAAAGTTTCTGAATGGAAGAGTGGTTTACATGTGCTTGAGGATTGAGGATTGTGTCAGTCAGTATTACTTCGACAAGATATAGGAAAAGGGATGATCATTACCATGCAAGGGGTGTAGAGGCCACGGTGATATTTAGTGATGGTTGGTATTGGAACTGCGAGATAGATGTTTGTAACCAGGAATTGATTTTAAGCCTGAACCAATGTCAAACCTATGGTTGTATGTTAGTGAGAAGGGGGCGGCATTTAAAAAAGGACCATCAAAATGACCTGTGAGAGCACCAAGAGTGAACAACTACAGGCATAGTAGAACCCAAAGAAAACTGCATACCTTCATTGTTGAACCATGATATGGTAGCAAAAAGGGGATGTGTGGTTTCATGAGATAGCAGCATGAGCCAGCATTTGATCAGGATTAACAATGTATCCTGCTGATGGAGTAGGAAAGCATACATATTATGTATTATGGAGTAGTTAGGAGCATAGCCAGAAACACAAAAGGCTCAAGAGCAGCCACAAGAACAAAAACGAACATGCTCAGGAGCAATACCCATACTATGCATTTGACTTTGGTGCTTGTATTTATAATAATTAATAGATATCTAAAATATGTCTTTACTACTTATACTTGTTATGTAAATTGATTAACATCACTATAAAGTATAAATAGTGTTATATAGGTATATTAATGTAGATATATATACATGCATAAAACATATAGATATCCAGATTCCATCTTTGACCATTTATTAATTATTAATTATTAATTATCAGTTATCAATTATTAATAATTAATTATTAATTATGCATTACTAACTATTGATTATTGATTATTGATTATTGATTATTGATTATTAATTATTGATTATTAATTATTAATTATTAATTATTAATTATTAATTATTAATTATTAATTATTAATTATTTTATTAATTATTAATTATTAATTAATAATTATTAATTATTAATTATTAATTATTAATTATTAATTATTAATTATTAATTATTAATTATTAATTATTAATTATTAATTATTAATTATTAATTATTAATTATTAATTATTAATTATTAATTATTAATTATTAATTATTAATTATTAATTATTAATTATTAATTATTAATTATTAATTATTAATTATTAATTATTCATTATTGATTATTGATTACAAATTACACATTATAAATTATAAATTATAAATTATTGATTACTAATTATTAATTATCAACTATAAATTATGAATTATGAATTATGAATTATGAATTATGAATTATCAATTATCAATTATCAATCATCAATTAACAATTATCAATTCTCAATTACCAATTATCAATAATTAATAATTAATTATTAATTATTAATTATTAATTATTAATTACTAATTGTTAATTATCAATTATGAATTATTGAATAATAGAGTTCCAGGTGGCTATGCTGCCCCTTTGTAAACCTGTTTAAATTCAATCTCAAATTTTGATTCAAATTTGCACAAGTTTAAACCTGAAGTTTGTTACTCAAATCAGTACTTAACCTAATGAAACAACCCTTGCCTTATCCATCAGTCAATTAATCAGGCCTTCAAGGAAGTGTCCACTTCCAAGTGACTGCAACTCATATTTCAAACAAACAATTATGTTAAAATTTCACTACACTTGACTCAAGCCCTCATCCTTGTCCTTTTTCAGCCATGAGAAAGCAAGCTCAATGTAACTTAATTAAGCTTACATTTCATTTACTACACAGACTGCATAATTTATCTCTTGTTGAACCCTTTTTATTTATTCTTTCTCAATACTATCATCTTTCTGTGCTTGTAGTAGATTTATTCATTATCCTCTAGTAGTGCCTGTCTTATCTGGTAAGAGATCATTTCTGGGTTTGTTTTCTTCTTCTTTCTTATTTAAATTTTCACTTTCATCTCTTTTCTCATCTTTATAGCTTCTTACTTTATTTTGTGTTCAAATCTGGTTCTACTTTGTTAGCAATAAGATTTAGGATCAAAAGAGGAAGTGTCTACTCCCTCTCAGTCTTTACCCCTTCCAAGGAACCAGCTGATTATTGGCTATTGGAGGGAGTATTGACTCCCTCCAATGGCAACTACTCATCGGAGGGAGAATTTATTCCTGTTTATTTCCTCCAAGAACCAACTGGTCATTGGAGGGAGTGTTTACACCCCCCAAAGACCTACTGGTCATCAGAGGGAGTGTTTCCTCCCTCCAAGGACCCACTGGTGATAGGAGGGAGTGCAGTGGGTCATTGGAGATAGCAAACATTCCATCCCATGACAGACCAGTCACGAGAAGGAGTAAAAACCCCCTCCATGACCAATCAGTTCTTGGAGGAAGTAAACACTTTGTTTGATGCCCTATGTTGACCCCCTCCGATGATGACCACTCGGTGCTCGGAGGAAGTAAACACTTCCATTGATGACTGACCGGTCTAAAGTGAGTGTTTGATCCCTCCAAGGACTGATTTGCCATTGGAGGGAGTAAAAATCCCCTCTGATGATGCAGTTAGTTGGTCATCAATTGGAGTGTTTACTGCCTCCAAGGACCAATTGGTCAGTGTTTACTTCCTCTCAGGACCAGTCCAGTCATTGGAGGGAATATTTACTCCCTCTCATGACCGGTTGGTCATTGGAGTGTTCTCCAATTACCAACCCATCATGAGAAGGGGTAAACACTCCCTCCATGACCAATCAGTCCTTGGAGGGAGTAAATACTCCCTGTCATGACTGGCTGGTGTGGTACAGGCTAAAACCAACCTGACAAGACCCTCATAGGCTCAGGTACAGGATGTACCCAACCCAATGAGCCCCTCATTGGTATGGTTACATGCCGTACCCAAGCCAACAAGGAGAGCCTCAGTGCAGTCTGGGTACCAGACTTACCATGAGCAATGAGGCTCTCATCTCAACAATAAAGGGAGCCCACTAAACAAGCAATGCCCCTCAGGTAAGCCCCATATCTGTTGCATGATGCACAGGGGGGCTTGACTTGAGTTTTTTTTTGGCCTCACCAGGCAAAGGGGGGATTTATGCACTTGAACAGCATGAAAATGTGTCTTTATTATACTTAGATATATAGATGTAATTTATTTATTTAATCATTTATTTAGTATTTTATAATTCATGGATACATTAATAAGTTATGATAAATAATCACTCTTATTGGTTACTTATCACCTCCCATTCATTGAATATGATTTATTATTTATTATTCAAAACTTATTGCTTATTATTCATTAATTATGAATTATCATTGATTATTTATTAAATATCATTGCTTATGAATTGTTTATCATTTATCATTTATCATTTATTACTTTTGAGTTATTAATTGTTAATTACTTCATTGCCTATTAGTTAATATTAGTGTATTATTTATGATATATTATTTATGATATATTATTCATGATATATTATTTATGATATATTATTTATGATTCATTAATTATGAAGTATTGTTTATATATATTTACATACTTATTGTTTCTTTGTTTGAGAAATCAACAAGGCTTTGCAAGCCCAACTTGTGGGGTGCCAGATTTCAATCCCTCGACTTTAAGGTTAAGTAATCATCCAATCAATATGGTTTACACCATTTTGCCTGATGCTTGGCTAAAATTGCTTGATACATAAAAACAAATGAAAATCAAGAATGAACTTGTAATTTGGACAACTTGAATGGATGTATGATTCATAAGCTTATTTAGAGCATTTCACACTTTCTTAAGAACATCTTAGCTGCTGAGGCATAGTTTGAATGGAATAAAAGATTGATAAATGTTTTTCTTGAGAATAACATTCAATTAAGAAGACAATTTTGGGCAAAGATGAGGAGGTTATCTGATTATTTGAGGCCTTGTGAAGACTACCCCACAAGCAAACAGTTTTGTAAATGAGTCTCATCACCACAGGCACATAAGTCCTGGCTTTATGAAACTGCCTCTTTTGTTCCTGGAATGATTCCATTGGTCATTAATATTTAGATTTCTCTAATATATGTGTAACAATAGTAACACATTGAATATCACCAACTTTCTCACTGATTTTCATTAGCCTGGATTTTGTCTTCCATCCTTATAAGGGTGTAAGAGTTAAGAGTAAAATCAACTCAAGGTGGTAAAGATTTCAGTCTTCTAATGCCTTCAGCTTAAAATGGCTTCATGTAAGAAACCAGAGCTGCCATGCAAATCCTCTCCACAAATGAATCACCAATAAATCCCTCCAAAAACAATTTTGTGATGCACTTCTAAAGAATATCACAAATAAGGTTTCATTCCAAAGGAAAGATTTACCCTGGTGAGTCAAACCAAATCAGTAATAATCAAACCTGCCATGATTTACCCACTTGACCTATTTGTATGTATTCATTTGAATGGGCCTGATATACTGATTGAAATCTATCTATCACATTCATAAATTTTCATCAAAGATTCATTCAAAGTAAACATGATGGATTCCAATGGTAGACCATTTAGAATATGAATATGTAGCTTTTGACTACCTCAAGAGGACAGGAAAGGATGTCATTCAAAAATGAGGCACATAATTTTGCACCTTTCAAAGTGATTGCAACTTGTTTTTGGAGGGGTTCGTTCCCTGGGGGTCATTCAATCATCAACAACATTTCCATGGTTTATTAAAAATGTCCCTTTGCACACAAACTAATATAAACCCATTGTAACATGAAATTCAATTTCTACAAAAGAAGTTGTTCAACAAAACTACTTAGTTCATGTTTGCTTACTGAAAATTTAGGCATATTGGGGGAGGGGTCATAATAGCTTTTTTGCTTTGGATGCTCTCTGAAAATGTATCCTATCATAAGATTTTTGACTTGTCATTTAACTCAAGTTAACTTGGAACAATCTCTAGATATATAATGTTTCTGAAGTTAGCAGCAATCTGATGTTTTAATTCTTATCAGCAGTAAAAAAAGGATGTCCGATAAAATCTAATTATGATTTGCATGAAAGGTTATCATGATTCTCAGTGGATTCAGATGATCTTGGTCACTGTTGAGGTGGTGGATATAGGTCGGCCAAACAGGTAATGTATAAAGTTTAGACAAACCCTGAGCCCCCAACATTCACATGGGGGTGGGATATCACAGCAATTGAAGGAAAACATATATATTGGGAACCTGAAACAAGGACTTTGCAGTCGATCCAAGCTCCTCCTCCTCATCATCCACCACATTCTTCTTTAAATTAGATGCTAAAATTCTCAAGTTTCAAAAAATGAATCATATGTATTGCTTGGGTAGTTTTACTGCACCAGTAATCCTTCATGCATCCTTCAATAATCCATCAATCGTTCTGCGAGAAGCAGTGTTTCATCAAGGGAGACATAACATTCATGTATGAAAAAGTTGGGGATCTAGCTGCCAACACCAGCAAATATATTGTTCCATTGATTGGATCTTTTGGTGATGTTTCTCAACCACTTAGATTGAAGGCTCTTCAAGAAAACAAAAAGATGCTATATCTCCGTATTTTTTGTGTTCCTACAGCCATTCAAAATTCTTTCTTTGTCCATGGATTCGTCTTTACTCAATACCAGAACATTTCCGTGGTTAGAGAAGCATTTAAATGTGCGGATATCACGCTGAAGCACATACCCAACATAGCAAATCACCCTCAAGCTCAGTACCACTTGAGATATGGAATCATCCTGACAACCAATGGGTCAAACAAGTCTACAAAAATGCTATCCAAAGGGGAAATCTCGAAGAAAGGTTGAAACTGGATGCTAAGCGATGTATTCTAGCCGACGACATGGGCCTTGGAAAAACCTTGACTACTCTATCAGTGGTAAAACTCTCCTCTTCTAAAGCTGTTCAATTTCTGAATCAAGAACCCCAAGATAATAGAATGCGCAGCTGAGCAATGTTGATTATCTGCCCATTGTCAACATTGGACAACTGGAAGAACGAGATCAATTTACATTTCCAAGATGGAACTCTTCCGTTCAAAACATTCTACGGAGATGAAAGAAGCAAGATCAAACATGAGGATGTGTGCAGATTATCAATTGCACTTGCAACATATGAGTCCATTTCAACATCAATTCGGAGTAACCATAGTAGCCAGGATTCAAGGGAGAAAATGGTTGGATTTGATTTGATGAATGTTGAATGGTTTCGGATTGTCCTGGATGAAGCACAGTGAGTCTGTATAGCAAGTAAGCTATGAGGCAGTTTTGTTGACTTATAAATTTTGATGAAGCTATATGAAGTATCCCAAGACCAACCGGAGTGTGGGACTATTGGGAATGAAAGCGGAACGACGATTATGACTTACAGGCACCCCTCTGAAAAACCATCTAGATGACCCCCACACCTTAATCACTTTTCTGAAAATAGAGCCTTGGAACAACCCATTGATCTGGAAGGGCTGTGTCGAAAACCCAGTTCAGCTATATGATCCCTGTGGCATTGCAACTTTGAAAAGCATCATGAAGGGCGTGACTATAAGGCAATTGAAAACAACCATCCTCAATCTTCCAGAAAAGGTTGTCACACTCATCAACCTCCAACTTCAATCACCATGGGATAAAACTTACGAACAAAACCACAAAGCTTTTTCTATCAATTTTGGAAAAAACCAAATTTCAGGACAAGGCTGGGACTCAAGTGCTTTCTTTGGCAAGCTTGTCAACTTACACCAACTGTGCAATCACCCAGCACTCATTGAAAAGGGTTCGGGAAGTAATTCATACCACTGGAACAAGAGCTCGAAAATTTGTCATTTGCTGCAAGACCTGAAAGGATTTTTGAAGAGTGGAAGTCAGCGGCGTGCAGTGATTTTTTCTGATTTCAAGAGATTTCTAAAAATGTGGGTTTTTTAAATTCATATAATTCATTCGGAGAATCCATGGCTAAAATGTAAAACTGTGGCCAAATTTCAAATTATTCAGAATTGAGATTTCTTTGAAAGACGAGGGAATTAGATACACCACTCATTATGGAAAGATGGACAATAATACCAGAAGAAAAAGTTTGGAGCTTTTTTGGGTAGATTCAGGGTGTCGAGTACTCTTGGCAACAATCACGACAGCTGGTGTGGATATTGATTTGAGATGTGCACAACAGGTGTATATAATGGTGAGTTAAAAAGGAAAGAAACGGATACAATTGATATTGAAAAACACTGAAAGAAAGCTGAGTTGGAAATTTGAGTCAATTTAGATTTTGACTTTCCTATTTGTACTCCTGGACAGTGGCTAACTGAGTAGCACTATCAAAAAAATTCTTGAAGCAAAACGAAGACAATGTGAAGCTGTGTGACACAGAATTAGTCAATCTTGATAGTACTGGGAAGAAACTGAAAATAATCCCCCTTAAGAGTTTCAGTTTCCAACCTTTGAAGAATTGGCTTGCACGGAAACTATGGAATCCTAGTTTTGAGACTCTATTGGATTCAAATCTCCGGCATATGAACTCTGAGAATGGAATGAGTGATGTGTGGGATGGCAGTGTATGGAAAGCTTTTAAGGGACCTGAACAATCTGACGATGTCTCTTCACCTCAAAACCTGGACATCTAGTATTCAGCCTATATGTTGACTGGTTTAATCCTTACGGAAACAAGGCTGGTGGAAAGTCTGTATCATTGGGTGCTGTAGCCCTGGTTTGTCCCAACTTACCTCTAGCCGAACAAGAAAATATGTACTTATTTGGGGCGATTCCTGGACCACAAAAAACCCAAGCTCTATTAAATGAACCATATATTGGAACCACTTGTTTCTGAACTGAAGGAATTTTGGAAAGGGGTGTGGTTCACTAAAACACATCAATTTCAAGAAGGACAGATGATCTTTGCACCCATTTTCCCACTGATTGGAGATTTACCAGCGATTCGCAAGACAGCAGGTTTTGCATCACATTCGGCCACAAAGTTTTGTTCATTCTGTGAGATCACGCTTCCAGATATCAATGTCACCAATGTTGGAAGTTTCCATCGCAAAACTCATGAAGAACACATGGAAAGAGTCAAGAGATCGGAAGCATGTATGAGACACAATAGCAACTCAAGAGGGAGCAAGGGGTAGTTTCCTCAATACAAATACTGTGGTATTGAGGTGATGCACGTTCAGCTTTTGGGAAACCTAAAAGACCATAGCTACACTTTCCTAGATGCATATAGTGCTGGAAAGGCATTGAAGAAGCGAGTGGATCTAGAGACGAATTGAAAGAAGGAGGATAGTGGGAAACATTTATTCAGCGGCCTGAAGTTCCCCGACAACAAGCGAAAAAAGACACCAGAAGACAAATCGAGTGGAACAGAAGATGAGGGTCATGGAAGAAAGATACGATTGGTTAGTACAAAAAATTTATCTTGTCAAGAATCGAAGAGGATATGGCTGGACCATCCCAGATCCAATCTGGTTCAAAGGTGTTTCCATCAAGGAGGGTAACAAGAAGTGCCACAGCATCCAATATTTCGCAAGAGACTGCAAACTCTGATTCAACAGCACCCAGATACCTCATGCGCCCACGGAGTGGACGAACGGCATCCTCCCTTGCAAGTGGTTCGGAAGTTGAAGATCATGGAATAGATGAGGATGAAACAAATGAAGAGGCAAGGCAGGATTTGGAGGTGGAAGCAGAAGAGTTAGCCAGCAGAGAGAAGAAATTGACTAATGAGCCATGGTTAACGAAGGAAGAACTGAGAGTTCTACAAAATGTGATTGCTCAGACCCGTATAACAACTTGGGTCTCAAGGGTTCCGAAAAATTTTGGATTGTCAGGGGCAGGTGCTCCCAAAGCAGCTGACTGGTTAATACTATATACGGTCTATTATCCTCTAGTTCTGGTTCCATATTGGGTGATTCGAAATGACACACACAAGCAAAACATTAAAGGGTCTACAGTAGTGATGCATCAAGATGTACTCAGGGATTCAACAATCAAATTAATCAAACTTACAAACCTTCTGATGAAGCACCACATCAACAGCTTATAACCAAACTGATCAAGGACTACCGGAACAGCCTCAGATTAGGGTGGCTGGAAAAAAATAGCAAGCCAATTGTTTATCTATGCCAGCACTATCTGGAAGTCATCAAAAGATTTGAGCCACCAATGGCAACAGCGGCATGGGCTCAAGATGGTCTGAATGGAATGCTTGGAAAGATTCCAAATAACCAATGTAAAATCATTCCTTCCAACATTTGGAAGTTTGGCTCAAGGGTTAATCCGTGTCTCTTACATCACAGGTGAGATTCACCACACAATCACCAAAACATGGAATCAGAAAGCACGATACTATGAATTAACCAAGCAAGATGTGCCCTCAACTGGAGGCGGTGATCTGACTCAAGACCCACGTACCAAACACATCAGGAAGAATATGCCATGTAAAGAACACAAGAAGACACTCAATTTCAAGATATACACAATCAATGGAAGGATCAGTGGGAAGAATTTGGTTTTGGAGCTCGTGATGATGGTGAAGTGGGACGGACGGTTTTCCAGGTGAATAGTGTAGTTATTTTGAACCAGAATTACGTGGCATCAAAGGATATGTACAGAAAACCACCAGGTAATTCGAATCCATGAGGATGAAAGGTTGTATGGGAGGATTAGCCTTCTATTTGTCTCAGACCCTAAAAACGATGTTTGGTTTGTAGTGCGGCCTTTCACTCCATTAAACCGTTGGGATCAGCCAAAGAACCCATATCAGAAATCTCATGCAGCTCAACACCGGTTTGTATTATTCTAAATTCAATAAGGCCATTGTGGTGCATAATTCAAGGGTTGTGGGTCATGTAGCAATTTTGGAGCACAAGCAAGGTATGTTTGGGATTGCCAGGGGGACAATGTCAGTAGTGTGGTGCGTAATTCAATGTTCTTCCCTTTGTAAAGAGCTTGGTTGGGGCAGTACCAACTTACTAGTGATGATTTGGTTTTATTTAAATGCAGGCATGGAGCCAAATGGAAGAGATGGATCCCTGAAACAACTACATGAAGGCTAATTAATTCCAATTCGTGGATTTATTAGATGCAATAAAAAAGCTCCTTTGTGTAATTATTAAACAATTCAAAAGAAATGAAAGATCAACCAAGTCGTCATTGCATTTTTTGTTTGGTTCAATTTGATTCTGTGACGTATTGTCTAGTCAATTGAGGCCAGTGATGAAGCAAGATGAGATAACGGGATAAAGGGAACAAATTGGTGCTTGTAGGGAGGGGGGTGGATCTGGTATAGGTGGAGTGTAAAGGAGGCTCATACTGGCAGGAAAATGTTCATCAGTTCCCCCCATAACATCTCCTGAATCACGATCATCTTTCATCCAAATTCAATCCCCAAAATTTCTTAGAGGACTCAATATTGCTATAGTCTCTTCCTCTATCTCTGAATTCTGGCCCACTGAAACTCAAGTACAATAGTGTTAGTGTTATCCATTCCATGCAATGTGCCAATTGTTGTATAGCTGATCAAATATCTGTTGATTAACAATTGTACCCCGGCTTCCAAATGGAAAATGTGCCTATGGACACTGGCGAGCCCAATGCTTCAACCTCTAGGGCAGCTAACGAAGATGATTTTGACAAGGTTGTGAATGCAGGCAATGACGAGGATGTTGATGGTGGGTTGTTTTCATGGGAAAATTTTTATGTATTGATGGTGGGTGACATAGCAAAACTAATTGCCCAAAAATCATCAACAGATTCAGAGTGGAGCCAAAGTCAATCCCAAAGCATCGCTCAAGTATCAGATGGATCGTGAAAAGAGGAAACATGCTGAGGCAAGTTCTCAAGGTAAAATACGTAAGGTTCGACATATTGTAGTTGGTGCACAACTACCAAGTCAGTCCAGTGCTTTTTGCCATTCAATTCGAAACTTTGTCAAGTGCATGATGGGTGTGCCCAAAACTGTTGGTGCATACCCATCTGCCCCTACTCGAGCAGAATGGGATGTTTGGAATGAGTGGTCTGTAACTCGGTACAACAAAATAATGGCCCACTTGGCCGATTTTTCCAAAAAGCACAAGGAATCTCCGAAGCCCATCTTCAAAGCACTCTACAAAGATGAAGTGGCTCATATCCGCAAGCATTCATCTCCTCAAGCTTTTCGACCTGCTCCTGATGTAGTAAACGCGGAGCTCAATATTCCAATTAACATCAAGAAAGCTTGTGAGAATGACCTTCAAATTGCTGGTTTTGGGAGGGTAACTTTCTTGTGGGATGCTGCATCCTTGGCTTCTTCTCTTTGGAATGCCACAATTGGTTTGATTCTGATCAAACACTACTCCAATTGGGCGAAGTCACAACCTGGGATGATTTGGGAGGAAACGTCATCTATGGAGAAGATTCTGGATCATGGGAGAGAAACGCGGAGAAGGCAAAGAAAGCTACTGTCTCCCGTATGAAAACCAAAGTATGTTTTGTTCATTCTGGGAGAGATATGTAGCGCTGGCAAAATACTAATGATGGTCTGAATATCCTAGATTGCAGCAAAAAGACGAGATGCAGCGGTGAAAAAGATGGGAAACCAACCTTCATTAGCCTTGTTATTGACCAAGGATACGGTCTCTGACTGGGAAGATCAGGCACCTCCAGCAAGAGCAAAGCGGGTAACTGTGTTCTGGAGGAGTTCAGCATTTCGATTATGTGCTCACAAACTTGGCGAGATGGCATTAATGATGGCCAAGTCAACAAACGAGGTCAAAAGCCTTTTCAAGCTTATTGAAAGAGACCCTATTGAGGTTGCACCAACCGGTCCCTTGCAAGCTCCCCATAGACGCTTAAGACTCGGAGTTTTTGCGAAGCCTCTCTGATGTTGAGAGGGAGCATCTTGATCCTCGACCGGCAATTGACTTGGAGGCCAAAGCAAGAGTGTTGAACGAGATGACTACGTGGTGGTTCTAGTATGTCCCGAGGTGGGAGGGGAAGTGTTGGGGACCTGGGTATGGCTGGCTTGGCTGGCCCTAGTAGTGGGAGTTGAGTAGGTTGCTTTGTTGAGCATGCCAGTCATGATATGATTACTGACCATTAGCTTTGCATGTAGACGATCTAGGCAAGGGAAAATTTGCCCCCAAGGCACTGCAGCTGACTTCAGTAAGTGATGCGGCCAACCTGAAGAAACGTGGGTGATCTGGATCATGATCCTTTTTCTTCATTATGAGCTGTACCCTGCTGGGATTTTTTTATATTTACAAGATCTCAAAATTACACATATAACCGATTGGATAAAGTGCCCCAGCTGATGGTGTTACAAAGTGCCCAGAGCATTCATTTTCAAGTGAGCTGGATAAAATGAGAAGTTCACTGCCCTTAGCACCCGTTAAACATGGTGGTGATCCTATACACCCATGATCATTTGCCCTTGCCATGACCACTTGCTATGATCATTTCAATTGCCAAGACTGGCAGGAGCATCAATTGGTAAGACTGGGAGGCTTAGCATTTGCTGAGACGGAAGGCTTAGCATTGGCTAAGACTGGTGTGCTTATGAAATTGCCAAGACTGGTGGGTTTGGCAATTGCTAAACCTGCCGGGCTTCGTAATTGCTAAGACCAGTGGGCTTAGCAAATGCTTGCCCCACTGGTCTTAGAATGTGCTAAGCCCGCCGGTCCTAGCAAGTTGACAAGCCTGCTGGTCTTAGCAAATGCTGAGCATACCAGCCTTAGCAAGTGCTAAGCTGACTGGTCTTAGCAAGTGCTAAGCTGACTGGTCTTAGCAAGTGCTAATCCCACTTGGCTTAGTGAGTAACAAGCCCCCCAGGCTTAGCAATTACTAAGATCAGCAGGGTAGGCAGTTTCTAAGCACACCGGTCTTGGCAATTCCTAAGCCTGGCGGGTTTAGCAATTGCCAAAGCCACCAGACTCAGCAATCTTATGTGCCCACCAGTCTTAGCACTTGCTAAGGGCGGCAGGTTTAGCAAGTATCAAATACTAAGCTTGCCTGTCTTTGCCATTGCTAAGGCCACCGGTGTTAGCCTTTGCTAAGCCTTCTGGTCTTAGCCTTTGCTAAGCCCGCCGGTCTTAGCCTTTGCTAAGCCTGCTGGTCTTCTCCAATGCTAAGCCCCCTGGTCTTAGCAAATCCTAAGCCGCCTGGTCTTAGCAAATCCTAAGCCTGCTGGTCTTAGCCATTGAAAGCCTGCTGGTCCTAGAAAATGAGAATCCCCCCACATTTCGCCTTCAACTACTCAACAAGGTGGTCGTTGCCATTAATTATTGGGCTTCAAATGGCAAAGACTAGGAGAGATGAGCTATGTGAGTGCAAACCATGCCAGGTTAATCCCTTCATTCTTGTCAATTGTTAAGCTCACCCAGTCCATGGGCCATGTTCTAGATTGTTGGAGTGTATAGATTCCAGTAAGTGTGGCCGGAGGAGACTACTGTGGTCTCCTCCGGCTGGCTGAGCCGCAGCCGAGTAGACTATGTGACCTAGGTCACAACATAGAGCACCAACTGATTAGACCTGCCAGCTCCGATAGTTGGCTTTTATGATGGTAATCCTGTTTGTATTAGCTCAAAGGGTGTCAGGGCCAGTGGGCCTTGCATTTGCTAATCCTGCCAGTCTGAGCAAGTTCTAAGCCCTACAGTGGTTGCAGTTTAATCAAGTCAATACACCAAATAGGTGAGCTCTACCTCACCAACATACCTGTCTAATGGTCTGCCATCAAGTTGATCTTATAATGCTAATAGCTCCATTGCAGCCCTGGCTACTGAAGTCATAGACCCCAAAGAATCCATGCTTTACAGAATCATCTTGGATGTGGGGTTAGTGAATTATTTGCTATGGTCAAGTCCTATAATCACTTTGGTTTTGAGTTTAGAAAAATCCTGGTCTGACAGGGGTTGGCCTCGCTCAGCATAGTAATCTTGGTGATTCCTCCCTGTAAATATCTGAGAAGGTGACAGGGGCTACCTGTCTTGGTCCATCATCCAAATCTCTTGACTTTCCAGTAAGAGAAGCTCAGAAGTCCACTGCTCTTTGAAAGCACATAAGGCTTTAAGAGCGCTCATCTCACCAAGCAGAATACAAATAATATAGACCCAGGCCTCTCCGTTTATCCACTTGTCTGAAATGGAAAGGTCCACAGAATACTAATGCCTGGTGCTCCCGTGGCCCCGTGCCAACCAATTTAAGCAGGAAATATGACCTAATACAGTCAGTAGGTCCGAAAGACTCTGATCCACAAACAAAATATCGTGCATTGGTTTCAAGCACATGGCACTTTCCAGTATTTTGCTTTTTCTGTGCAAGACTTTCTCTTTTCAGATGGTGGGGACAACCTTGGTCTCGACTGACTACAAGCTCACAGAAATTCACAGTGCCCAACGCAATGAAACCATGGTGAAAAATAAAGATATAACGGGAACAACAGGTATGCGAAAACAAGGCACCTGGAACCACCATGGAGTGCTGAAAAGTGTTGAATCAAAAAGTTAATGCCAATTGGGAAACAAAATCAGGAGCTTCAATAGTTGGATCATACAGTGCTCACCCGTTAATTCCTACTTCTTCATAGCTAACTCATGCTCAACCATCCAATTGATGTTTGCCCGGCGTTTTAAAGTGTCATACTGGATTTTGGCCTGCTCGAGCCAATTGTATACTCGAATGGGGTCTGTGCTTACAAAAGTCAGTCAAACACCCAAAAAAGATCAAGTGTGAAGGTTAGTGCTTACCTCTGCCAAACTTGGCTCTCTCCATATTCCACAATAAAAGTATGTTGGGGACTAATTGGTCTACAAAATGCATATCTTTGAAAGTATAATTGATGGATCCCTGCCATTCGGCCATACGCGTGGCATATTCTACTTCACTGCTAGTAAAATCGCTTCTATCAATATTTACAAGAACCTCTGGCTCAGCCTCAGCAATAAGGGTTGCAATGGCTGCATAGGATTCTTTGAGGTGGTTCAAGTGGGTATAATCGTGGTATAAGTAAGAAATTCTAGCCATGATCTTTGTGGGATAATCTGGATGATGTGCTCTACTGGGATTGGTGATGGTGATGGGAGTATTGGGGTTGGTGTGGCAGGGGTGAGCTCTTTTACTTACTGGCTGAACTTCCAAACAATTGAGTATTGTTCCTCTGACAGCGGTGACTGGTACTTCTTGTATGACTTGCAAACTGTTCAAACATCATGTGCATGAGGCTGTGGTACGAATGAATATGCAGGGTCCCACATAGGTTGCAAGCAAGGTGGTAATTCACTCAGAACAACAATATCATTCAAAGCATGCAAATAAAACCTGTTCAAAATAATTCAGCAACACAAAACATTAAACCCGTTATAACTTTTATGATGATGGCATACAATTCATCTCAAGTCATCATCCACGACATGAAGATGGATGTAAACTTGCATTGTTATTGTGGGATTTGGTTGGCCCTTTCAACCGTGATGAGATATTTTTGTTGTTTCCATGTCATGGGTTATGATACATGAAAGCAGACATGCATTTTGCACCTCAATGAACAACTGTGTTGGAAGTTTCTGCAGAAAGCACCTAATTTTTTCTTGAACTGGTTGACGTGTTAGTAGGGCAATTGAATTTAGTTGAAGTACTACATTGCATATCAAATAACAAACTTCTTGATTACAGCCCACAATGACCGATGCATCATCACTAGTTACATGTGCTGATCAACTCCTCAGAACATGTTCCTCAAGGTGCAATGATATTCATGACTTGCTTGAGCTTGATGGGGCCCCACTGATTGCTTTGACATATCCAACCTGTATCTTCAATGTGTCTCGGGCCCATCCAAGTGATATACCGAGGATACAACATGGATCTAACATTGATAAAACAAAGGTCCAACAGAAGGATATAACGAGGGGATTAACAAAAACAAAATGGATTATTACCCATCTTACTATTGATGCATTGTTTGGAACAAGATGAGGGAGCGGTTTGGTACTTGGGTGATTAGTTTATGCATGCCCTGATCCCATGTGTAGATCCCACATTGAAATTTGATCTTGGGTGCAGATGAGCATTCTAGTTCCATACACTACATTGATGACTTGTTAGAAACCAGTGAAACGTATGCCATTTTTATTTCAGAATGAATTAATTGGTATACCCAGCTTTTCATCCGCCAACCTGCTGACTTTCCCTTCCCTTTCCAGCATGTGCATTGCTAAGCGAGTGTACCACCTATATATACACACCTCCTCAATTTTCAAAACGTGCCAATTCCACCTTGGTGATCTGCCACACATCATAAGAAGCATCCAGTCTCCCAACATCTCTTAACCCATTCCCATCCCACCTGATACTCGCCATTTTTTACCTCTTAGATCTAGACTAGCTTCAATCATGCCTACCCATGCAGATTCCCAGCTTGACAAATACTATAACAAAGAATCTAAATTTGAATCCCACTATGAATGGCTTGAAAGTACACATGTAGAGATGACTTCCTTAGTTACCAAGTGGGAGCCCATAAATCTCCAGCACGATAATGACCTCTTGACTAGTATCAGCCCAAGGAGTCAATATCGAAAACCAAGGATTGACTCTGGAAGATGGTATATAGCCAAATGAGTACTACACAAGGCTGAAGAAGAAGCCGCTGAGATGGGCATCCCGGCTTTTGAAGTACCCAAGATCATGGATCTCTGGGCCAAAAGAAGAGCCGAAGTAGGCAGACGTAAGTGTTCAGCTATTTTTCCCACTTCAATTGTCACCATGCTGAAGCATAAAAAATGTTAGAAACTGTTTCCAGACCATGGAATGCATCTCCCTCACCTGGATCCAGCCCCAGCAAACCAAAAAAACCGACAACCAAGGAGAAAACGGAAACCCCATCCAAGGCCAGCACCTCAAAGAGAGTATGTCATTTTCAACATCTCCCTTCAATGCGTTTTGGCAAGATTGTACCACTGACAGTCTTTTATCCATCAGGTCGAAATTTTTGTTGAATAACTTCCCAACTATTATTGTTTTCAAAAACCATGAATAACATGGTTTTTCACCCTCTTCCACCTTTTGTCACGTTCAATGAAATGAAGATTCAGCCTGACTATCCATACAATGATGACCTATGGCTGGCCCTCTTTGTTGATTGAAGGTTTGCGAGACTCATCAGTGTCATGTGACTTTGGCCTATAGCCTGAAGATTTGTTCACCTGACCTCTTTGTAGGTATCCCAACAACATTTAGAGTGTATGTAACATCAAATTCACACCTTGCATAAGATGATCTGAAATGTAAACATTGATCAATTACTACATGTGTGTTCTCCCATTTTCGGTGCAAAAAAAATTCGACAAAGCTGACACCAATTGCATGGATGCGTAGCTCAAGTGTAATCTTGTGTTTGCCTGATTACCCCTCACGCTCATGCCAGCTTATCCGAGCCAATTCACAAACTCTGGCACTTCATGTGACCAACCTTTTCAAATCTGAGAACATCATCCTCAGCATGGAAAACCAGAATTCACTTCGTCCTCTCAACTTGAACCCACACTTCCTTTCCAATCTTGTGTTTGGTAGTGGAATTACAATACTTATGTAGCATTTCTACCAACGGCTCCATACTTCTGCTGATTTGAACATCCTATGTCATCACGTCCAAGTGAACCACTGCTGACATCATGTCCACTTTCCTTTTGTTTAGTTTGAACCAATAGCTCACATGCTTTTTTGCCCTTCATGCACATCCAAACAATTAAATTAATGATGTCTCATCATTGCATGAGTCCCCACCGGATTTTTGTAAGGGACCCCCCCTTCAGCCTTAGTGCCTTTTTAACATCTATCATTTTTAGACTACAAAGGGAAGTGTCTCTTGCTCCATCCCCCCCCTCTTCATCCATCAATTTCTACTCCCCTCCCCATTTTCTTAGAATTCGACCAATCCCTCCAACTTCTTGAATTAGTTTTCCATCTAGCTCTTATCCGGTATATCCAAATTATATTTGAGTATCCTTTACCCAGTTTCCTGGAAAAAATATCTGAAACAATCCCCAACACTAACAGTCCTGATTCGAACCAAGTTCCCCCTGATACTGAAGGCAACCCACAAGTCAATCCTGCTCCTGACCACACACCTCCACCTGGTATGTCCATAGCCTCCTATTTGACTTTTCCCTTTGGTCACAATAAATGACATAGCTTTTCTTTGTTTGGTACCTCTTCCAGATCCCTCGGATTATCAGAGATGTCCTTCCCAAATGAGCCATTACCAAAGAAGGACTCCTCCAATGGGCCAAACCTCCCCCCACCCTTCAATCCACCAATTCTAATGAACCACTCTTGGGATCCGAGATTCAAGAGATCAGTGAGGAGGAATTCATCAATAATGTCGTCAAGGCCCATGACTTTGCCGTAACTTGTGCACAGTTAGGCATCCCAAAATTGATCAAAAAAGACTTCAAAGCAATAATTAGTATTCATAAAGGTATGTCTCTTTGAATTCTTAAGGTTTTTGGTTTTTGCACAACAACTAATTCCCTTTCCACAATTTCAGGATATAAAGAGACTACAACTCTTCCCATCGACGAGTGCCTCACAGTCAAATCCACCCCCCAGCCTAGTATCTCACTTTCGGGAGTCCCGAAACATTCCAAACGCACATCCAAGCCGAAGCGAAAGAGTCATACCCCTTTGTCCATCACATCTCACTTCTCTACTTCCAATAGTCAATGTAATTCTCAACCTGCTGGAACAATCAATACATCAGAAGACCCTCCTAGCTCAACTTTGCCTCTCAACAACCAAGAAACGCAAGACAACTCAAAAGACAATGTACCTCCTGTTCCAAATCAAAGCGAAGCTCCTTCCAACAATGAAACAAACCAGTCATCACCTTGTTCTTCAAAGTCCTCATCCAGTCCTAGTGCACATCCTTCCGGCTCACAAACTGCTTCTAAGCCTAGGTCTGCTCCACTTCCACCACCAATTGCCACCCATCGCACATCTGCTCGCATCAAACAATCCAATTCTCCGCTTGTTTCCACCACAAGATCTTCGACAAAAAGGAAGAGGGCTGCTTGATCATCACTTTCCACCCACCAGGGTCTGTCTCGATTACCAAGGACACGATCAAGATCTGCATTAAATGCAAGCAATCCATCTTCACCTCTCACCTCTCATTCTAGTTCCAACGGTTTGGACTGTGAAGATGAAGAACAAAGAGCCAGCCAACAGGAGGTAGATGCCCGGGAGAAATCCACCCCTCACACCGAGCCAACTGAAGCTAACAATGCTGAGAACTCCAACAACATCACACTCAACTCAGTCTCCCTATTGAACCCAACAAATTCTCCTTTATTTCTCCTGATGCATTGCGAATTGCGCTTCACGAGAAGTCCAGTGCCATGTTTTTTCCAATAGCTGTTTCTTCCTGTCCTACCTTCCACTGGGTTACAGGCACAATGTGTTCAGGAGTCCTCCTCCAATCATGAAGCCCGCCGTGCTTAGCAGTGCCATATCCTTCCTGAATTTTACCCTGCCCACAAATCACCTTTACTTGCCCATGCTTTTTTCCCAACATGTGCTGAGATATACATCCTCATCCCTCTAGTCCCCATTACTCCATTTTCAGCATTTATTGATTCCTCCTCATCATTACTAAAGTCCACTGAGCTTCCTCACCATCCCTGGAACCCAAAATTCTGTAATTATACTCTTGTCTTGCATTGGGAACCACCACATCCTTAGTAATATGTGGCTCATCATTTTCAAAGCTCAATGTGCATAGCAATATTTGTTTTTCTGTTTCACCTCAGCTCTTCATTGTTGATGCCTACCATCCAAACACTAGAAAGCCCATGTCTTCAGGCCATGATCCCCAGATGACTGGAAGTGTCTCTGGATTCCCATCTTACCCCACTCCTGGGAGACTGAAAAACACCACTTTTTGTTAAATGATAATCTTTCACAGCTGATTGAGGATACCTGGCTTCAGCAATGGCAGCCTATTGCTCAATGCTTTGGGTTTCTGGAGTTATGATCCTTAGCTAAACCCCAGGGTCATTACAGGTGGTCCATTTTTCCTTCACCCAGCAATCAACAGTTATGAAGCACGGCGTGCTTGAAAATCCCTCTTCAACCCAGGGGCCTAGTATTATCGGTAATACCTCATCACTTCTCAAGCATGTTGGGTTTTGGAAACCTCAGCCTTACCAGCCATACTGGATTGATCCTGCAAGTGCACCACCTCAGCCACTCAGGTGAAGTAAGGTAATCATGAATCCTCACATGCCAACCAAATGCTCCAAATTCATGTTGGTGCACTTACAACAATGATAGCATTCCTGAAGCTCGCTGTGCTTAGCAATAGATCTATATTCTGGCAATCAGTACAGCTTTCCACAGCTCATCAGACCTGAAACTTCTTGTGCTTTCTTGTACCTCATCCATGAGCCCATCTTTTCTTCAACATATTCCATCACTACTCAAGCCAAGTTTACTTTTAATTATCTCACCAAGGTCATCAATTCTGAGTACATATATCTCACATGAGTCTTGAAGGCCATCATGCTCTAGAGAATCATTTGATTCCTGAATCCCAATGCCATCTCCTGCACTCTCCTTTGCTTCAAAGGACCCTGTTCATTCCTGAAGCATGTTTAAGAACAGCTTGTCAATCTTGAGGGTATGCTTTAGGGTGGATGATAATTCCTGAAGATGCTATGCTTGATACCAGCTGTGCATTCCTGAAGCCCACTGTGCTTAAGAGCTACTCATCATCCCTCAAGCCCACCATACTTAGTAATCTGTCTCATCTTCATGCCTCCACCATTCCCCAAGATTCCTGCAGCCTCATTATAAGTTCAAAGTTTACATTGCCTTGAGTGCTTTTCACATACCCTTGAGTGCTTTGGCACAATTCCTGAATACCTGTTAAATTATTCTTAACTGAAATCTTGTACCTGGGGGCATTGGAGGAGCTCATCATAGCAAAAATCATCTGTGCTTGAGAAACACTGCAATTTTTGATAGAAATAGAAACTGTCCCATCTTTCATGATGTTTTGGCCCCTGTGCCAGCTCCTTTATACTTCTACTCATAGTTATTTTTAAGGGCTCATCATTCCTATCATAGCCATCCAGGACATGCAAGGAAATGCATTTGTTTGCCTAAAAAGTCTGCTTAAAATTTTCCCATCATTTTTTGTTGTTATGAACTCAACAGAGGTTAATCCGGTGGGATCATGGAGGATTTGGCTTTTAAAACACACATCCCATCTCCCCATACACACCTCACAGATTCCTTCCAAATTACTTGGATTATTTGATCCTGTGACATGCATCCCAACTACCAATGGAGGTACTGTCCAAAATTCAGTCCTTTTGTTATTCCTGATATGTAAATTTTACAGACACACACATTCACCAGTCAATTTTTGTTGTAGATCTGTTGGTTTCCCACCACAGCAATTGAGTTTTTTGATCACAGTGGCATGGTACTCGCCCCAAATTCCATTCAATTAGTTCAATTGCCATGGGCAAGGTGATGGCACTGTGGGTTTGTCTTCTGAAGGTCTCATCCATTTTTGGTTACTTTGGTGCATTTTTCCTATCAATGTTATCCCAGATTGGATTGTGCATAAGCTCTCATACTTCCTTACTAAGGTCCCAAAACCAAAAGACATTCATTGCTAATACGGTCAACACACCTAAATTATTTGATTAACAGGATGGTTGACACCAATACGATGTTCATTGTTTTGATGAAAGACATCGATTTCAATTTTCTATTGCTCCATTGTAAGGCGGCTTTATAAATGTTTCAATATTGAGTACTGACTTCCAAACCATTGTTTCTGTTTCAATTATCAGTTTTCAATGAAACACACCGCGACCCCTGAGACCTCACATTGTCTGGAGAGCGCCAAGGTGCCTGGGGGATGTACAATCTGCCAGCCTCCTTGGTGTTCAAAGAAAGATGTTGGGGCGCTATGAACAATCCAGTAGAACACCTGGGGGATGTACAATCCGCCAGCCGAGTGGCCTTTTTAAGGGTGTTTCTACTGGATTCCGACCACCACAGTACACGTCACCAACTGCAAAGTCAATTTGGCAAGCAGCCTGGGATACTTTTATCATTCCTCACATTATCTAGGCCTGTCTCTCGAACAAACCAATCTCTTTGAAGGATGTCACTATCCTGCCCAAGCATGGCCCAAAAACACAAACTGCTGTCTGCTCTCAAAGAGGCCCCCCTACTTCATCTTTGAAACCCACGACTTTGTCCAACCTGCACCACTCTTCATTCAACCATTCCTGACCTCTACTGTATGGCCCTCAACTGTCAACACAATGGCTCAAAATCCAATCTCCTCAATGGAACCATGCGTGGAATTGGATTTTGTCAAGGTTCTGATTATCAGAAATCTGGTGGTAAGCACTTCAAGTTTTTCACTGGCCTTTTGCTTTTCCACTGATGATAAACTTGTTTTGAGAGGAACATATGCACGCAGGCACAACATTAATGACGTGGATTCCATTGCTGACAGCATTTTGTGGGAAAGACTTCAAGGACATAACCAATTCATTGCCAGCCGCATCCAATCCCTCTCCCAATCCGGTGGAAGCAGAACCACAAAGTAGCAATTGCACATGGCATCCCCAATTGGAATCAAAAAGAATGGTGTCAGTTTGAGGATGAACATGACTTTGCATGTAATGTAATGGTTACTTTTGATGAATTTTATAACAAAATCCATCAAGACACAAGCGACATCAACCCTTGGACTTATGGAATATTCTCTTACATTGACCAAGAAACCGGCAATCCTATTCCTCCACCTTCAACTGAAACTGGCCATGGTCTTCACTTTACTCAACATGCTGTGCTTATTGATTGACTTTGCCCATGCTAATGGCATAGTCAAAGTCTTATGGAAAACTAAACAGTTTGAACACTGCACGACTCCTCCCCCTCCTTCTTTCCAAAGCACTCTGAAGCACACTCACTTTGGTTCCTCCTTCCAGATTAATAAAAAACTGGCCAACACTTCTAAAAAGTTTAAAAATTGTTTTTCTGTGGCCCACTCTAGGGGAGCCTAAGTGTAAGATTAAGTTGTGTACCAATTGTTTTTGATTTCCTTCCAATTGGCTATTGCTTCATTTAACCTCCAATTGATGAACCCACTGCAACCTTTGGAAAAAACTAATGTGTATATTTTTTTTCTATTAAACCATTAGACCATTGGGTGCTCATCATAAGCATATCTGTGATAACATAGAAATCTTATTAGTTTATTTATGATAAACTATTACTGGCTGGGTGAGACCTCAAATGACATAATATAACTCTCACCAAACCCTCAACAGGAAAATCTCATTAAGAGACTAATTATCTACAATTTGAAAGGCTAATAATCAAGAGTGATACCATTCAGATGACTTTTATTTTTTAATTACAAAGCAAATTTTGGAAACTCAGCACAAGATGTAGTACTGTACACCTTTAAAACATCAAGATGTCTAACAATGTTTCCATTGACTAAGTGTGCATGCAATGTGCTATCTGGTTATTGTGAGCCATTCCACTAACTTATTCAAAAATGTACACTAATGTAAGCATGAAAATAAAATGCAGTGGAGGTTCATGATTTGAGGGAGCCATATTACTAGCTATAGTTGAATTAATCACTCAGAGTTTCTTGTCATGAATAATTCATATTTTTGAAAAGATCAAAATAATAACCTGGGAAATGTTATGTCAAGTAATGCAACTGTCTATCAGTCTCACAAGAGCAACAAAATTCAAACATAAAAGGCATTGCAGTTGAATCCATCCTGATCTAACCCCAAACCAGTGCATAATTCTATTCCAAATCAAAATTATGGCCATATTATCAACACGCCTCATCATATATATTACTTATCATGATCCTGATGCTGATGCATGTGAATTTGATATCTAACAGAACATTGAGTACATGGAAAACTGGTTGCACTCAAATGATATTTGGGAGAAAGAAGCCTGGCCCTTGCTGAAAAAAGTTCACAATGTGTATGATGTGAAATCACATCCCAAGAGACTTAATCCACCTACCATTGCCAAGATGATTCCTATTCAAGACCCACATGTTGTCTCCACCATTTTAGATATTACCCTTTTCCTTCAATTTGAAAATTCTTACAACATACCTCATGTATTACTTTTCCTGGACCTCCCAGGTGATCATCACAAACAATCATGAGGATGGTCTGATAAAATAATGAAGATTTGAATCCACCAAAAACTAAGATGATTCCAGGTAATTAATTGTGTTGGTCCCATGAGTCAAGAATGAGTTTTTTGATGCATCCTTGCACTATAACAACAGAAAAATTTGTGTGGTTCTTGGCATTTTATTATTATCAATTCGAAATGAGATGATGACCTGCCATTTAGAAAGGAAAATTTCATTTCAATAAATATTGTTATTTTTTTTGAGGGGGGGATGCTATCAAAAAAATGACTAGACCTGTATGGAAAATCTTGGAGGCTTTTTTACAAATCACAGTGGTTTCATACAAATTATAGAGGATTTCATTGTATTTCATTGTCAAACTTGGAGCTGATGGGCTGTACCAGATTGTATCAGATTGTTTTACTTAGGAGCGGATGGGCTATACCAGATTGTGTAAGTTGGAATTACTCAATTTGGACATAGTCTTTGAAACTGTTTATGTCTTATTTTAGAGAATTTCATGCATTCATCACAATGATTTTGTAGTTTTGCTTTCTTGGAAGAAATCTTCTCAAGCTTTTCATTGATTTATGTTACCAAATCTTCTGTGATGTGATTTTTACTTCCAGGAAATCATTAGACATATCCTCAAAGTATTTCCTTTGGAAAGAATGTCAACAGTGAAATTACAAACAAGAGGTAAAACATAACCTTATTTGGTTGGGCCCAGTGGAAGGGGGGGGTCTAATCTTCAGCTTGAAATATGTGTTAGAAAAAAATTTATTCCTTTCTAACTCCCAAAAAACAAGATAAGGCATTAGACTTCTATCAACAACCAGATGAGTCACTTTGTGATGATAAAATTGACCATAAAGTGTATGCAGCAAGTAAATCAGACCCGTTAATGTGCTTTTTTCTGGTGGTCCAAAGAGTCTTCCAATAATTTTTGGAGACTTTGAATAATTTCTTGTCCAAGATTTCACCTTTTCCCAAGCCAAAATCCACTAGAAATTTTTTGTACTACATAGGGATTTTTGCATGTTATAAATTGTGCAATGTGCAATGCATGGAATAACATCAGGCACTATTAACTGTAAGGTTTAGATTACATTTTATGCTAACATGAAAGGAAGACAAGATTATGTTGACACATTCAATGTTCCAACTTGTAAATTCAAAATGGCAAATCATGAAATATCAGGGGGGGGGGGGGGGGGGGGGTAGTGATTTGAAATTTTAAAGTATGTGAAGGAGTCATAACTAATATTACTACAAGAGTTTTTGCTTTCTAGATTCATCATTTTGAGGTATAAATATATATGGATTACAATTCTTGGATGATGAGTTATATATTATAAATTGGGTATTATGCATTGTATCTTACAGGTTGAATCATTTTAAACCAGGTGTCTTGCAGCTATATGATTTTCTTGGCAAGCCTAACTACCAGAATTATTCTCCAAGTATGGATCAGCTGAGCTAGGAAAGATACAAATCTGAATCATTATATTGGACCCATATTGCATTTTAACCTACCAAAAAGTTATTTTATTGTAGTTGTTAATTACTGATTATAACTTGCACACTGTACCCAGGCCAATGAGGGTCTTATCAGCCTGGGTACAGCCTGTACCCAGGCTGATGAGGGTCATGCCAATGAGGGTCTTATCAGCCTGGGTATCACCTGTACCCAGGTCAATGAGGGTTTTCTCATTCATAGCCTGGGTATGGATTGTATGCAGACCCCACACCAATGAGGATCTCCTCATTGGTTTGGGCTCTGCCCACATCCCTTCCTTTCTCAGCCAATTGGCTGTAAAGGGAAAAGATGATGATAAAATTCACCCACTCCCCCCAGACCAAATGGTCCCCAACAATAGAAGAGTGTATACTCATTTCCATTCCCTTCAGGACTGACCATGCCCAAGGTGAATAGAAAAGAGTATATGCTCTTCCATTCCCTCCAGGACCAACCAGTCTCAAAGGGAATGGAAAAGAAGAGTATACACTCCTACATTCCCTTTAGGACCTACTGGTACCAAGGGGAATGAAAAGAGTAAAAACTCTTCCATTCCCCTTAGGACCAATTGGTCCCAAAGGGAATGGAAGAGAGTATATACTCTTCCATTCCCTCCAGGACTAACTAATCGGGCCTAAAGGGAATGGAAGAGTTGATACTTTCTTCCACTCCCTGGTAGGCTGATTGGTCCCAGAGGGAAGAGAGCAGAGTATACTCTCTTCCATTCCCTCCAAGACCAACCTGTCACATAGGGAAGAGAAAGAGTATAATTTCTTCTTCCCCTCTTGGACCAACTGGCCCATAGGGAAGAGAAGAGATTATACTCTCTTCCACTCACTCCAGGACCAACAGGTCCTAAAGGGAATGGAAGATTTTATCCCCTCTTCCATTCCCAGGGAAGAGAAGGAAATATGCTCTCTTTCCTTCACTCTGGGACTGCCCAGTCCCAGGGGAAGAGATCACACTGTGTGAGTCCCAGAGGCAAGAGAAGAGAATATACTTTCTTCCTATGAGTCGAAAATGCTAATAAGTCTCAAACTGGACTACTGGCCAAAGTTACAAAATTGTAGAAATAAATTTCAAACCAATGAGTGTGGATCTCACACCCTACTTGGAGTCATGATGGACTTTCCACAAGGTTAGCAATCATCAAACAAGATGAGCCTCACTGGCAAACACCCATTGAAGATTCTATGTTTGTTGCTCTCTTTGACTCCTTTAAGACAAGGCAGGACCCTACAAGAGAGAATAAAAATCACTGACATGGGGTGGCCAAATCAGAAGACCACACTGCTCTAATCATCCATATACTTTTTTTCCTGTTGAAACATTTGGTGTGTAGCTCCTCACACACTCTGCAACAATGAATTTCAAATCTAGCCAATACTCAGTTGAGGATCACAAATCTTTTTTTCATTATATTCAATCTTTTTTTGATTTATATTATCTCTTTTTTCTTTTAATATTTATGAACTTTTGCACAAAGCAGCTATACCACCTTTAACACAGGAGGTAAAGTTGGTTTCTAAGCTTGAAAACTTTGCAACTGTGGCACATTTTTAATGACCAGAACAGGTTTCTGTCATATGACAGACTCAGCTTCACACTCAGCACTCAGGATCTCGCAGTTGGATCTTCCTTGCATTTGGCTAAGGATGCTTTTTGCCATCAGCAGCTTTCAAGCTTTTGGTTAATCCTTGGGTCGCATATGACATCACCCATGCACCTTCAGCAATGTTCAGTGCTCTCTCAAAGTTACTTTCCAAACCTTTGAAAATTCAATAGCACATTGCTTTTCAGTTATGCGAACAAAAGCAAGACCATTAACCCTTTCACTGGTCTTCCTTTCTTTTTGGAATTACTCGTTCATGGGCTTGACTTCCTTTTCCTGATTCACACATCCCCTCTTTGAATTTTCAAACTTCGACTCACAGTCCTCAAACTTCAAACTTCACTTCAATCACTTTTGCACCCATCACACTTACCCCTGCTTGGTCCTCTAGTCCTGGACTCCTTGCCTTGGTGTTGATTGACCTCAGAAGCTATGACCTCTTTTCATTTCTTCTGCTTTGACCCTATGACCTCACATCTTGTTTGAACCTATGTCATACCTTTGTAGCCTCACTTGTATTTACTATATAAGCTGTCTGCTTCCATGATTTCCATCTTTCCTCATCAAAATAAGATTAAAGTTTAAGCATAACTTGATTCAGCCTTCTTCAAGCCTTCTCATTGCAAACCCTTTCAGTGTTCTACTCTAAGTCCCTCTGAGCCTAAGTAACTCTTCTTCGAAACAAAGAAGACCTTTGAACAGTCAGTCCTCTCTTTGAAGCTATTTCTTTTCCTTTCCTTCCTTCAACTAGTGCCCACTTGTCTCTTGTACAAGACGCCGTGTGACAGTTTCATGATTTTGGCACCTGCACTGTCAATGTGGTTGGTGAGAGGAGAGGGGATAGGCTTGAAATTTGTGCCCTTGGGAGCTCCTGTGTTGGAGATCTTCTTACTTTTACTGTTGATATATTTTGTTATGCTGTCATTCCCACTAGAACCACATCAGCATGGCAATGCAAAAATATTCTCTAACCACCACAGTTGTATGCCAACACCTGTACAGGTGACATAGCTTCCAGACCCCCATGAGTGCTTGATAATGGCTCATGAGCAAGGGACAAGCTGGCTACCCAACAGCAATTGTTTGGACACCTATTGCTAAGTCAATCTTAAAATATCCCATGTTGGCCATAATTTGAAGAAGATAGATAGTATTACACACATCCCAATCAAGAATGTGATGCTATTATTGTCCCTGAAATTAATCTAACACCATGAAATTTAACTCTTATCTCTGAAGATCTAATTGAAATAATGATGAGTGTTTCCAATTCCAACAAGTCCTTTAAGAAGGCCAGTAGCTTTAAAAGGGTGGAAATTTGCTAATTTTACCAAATCAAATACTACTGCAAAATTAGCCAAATTTGATCATTTCAAAATTAAAAGGAAATGTGGAATTTGTGTTGGAGAAGTCTGGGAATTAATTGAGCATTTGAATAAGAATTTGAAGGGTTAAACCCTGAAAGTGGGGGTGGCAAAGCCACCTTTTCCTCTAGTATTATACATTATGTGTTATATAATATATATTATATGTTACATAATATATATTATATATCACATATTAATATTATATATCATATATTGAATCAAATGATACAGAATTCACAATGTAATATGTCTTATGATATATATAATACTTTTTTTCAATATTGAATTTGTAGGATATGATATTCAATTTGCAGTGCATGATACAGAATATATAATGGGGTGTATCAAATATTCCAAATAAAACATTAGAAACCTATCAGTGAGAAAAAAAGGAAGAGTATCTCAACAGGTCAATGTGAGGGTGGCTTAATGACCAACATGTCTTGAGGAATGGTGAATTTAATCAAACCTTTGGATAAATGTGGAGTGGGAAATATTAGATGATTGCCAATATGCAATATGTGATATTTCATCTGAAGTAGATGATATCATCTAATTTAGCTTATTGAATACAGCACATAGAATATAGAATATTTATTATTATTGCATAATATGCAATAGTCATTTGACATTTATGATATGTTACATGTAAGGTATAATTTGTAGCTTATACTTGATACTTTATAATTTGTAATCTATAATCCAAGTATAATAAAGACATAAACTCGTGCTTTTTTGGCTCGTGGGTTTGCCCCAAACTTAGCCCCCTTTTGCCTTGGCTCAGTCCCAAAGTGAAAATCACAGTGGAGGTTAACCTGATGCCGCCCAGAGTGCTAACAGCAACAATGTTTTTCGGCGACCTGCCGGACACAAACCAATAGACTGCTCCTCTTATAGTCCACACCTCAAATTACGACCCAGACCAATAGTCCTCTTTGTTTCATTTATATATCTGATTGACACGTTTGGCAGTCTTCATCTGGTAAGTTGACCATACACCTCCTGGTAAGGAGTTGACCATACACCTCCTGGTAAGGTAAGGGTATTAAGTTAAACGTTCCTTTTCAGTGTGATTTGACCCAAATAAGTAACACCTATCTTACCATGATGATATGGCTTGACCGATACTAAGCTCTCTATGAATGCAACATCCAAGACCGTGGCATCTGTGTTGCTACTTGTTGGCCCAGCGAGTGCTTAGCAACGATTCTGTCCAGGCAAACTCATCTTCAACGTACCTCATTGGTGGTGTAGGATCCGAAGTATTTGTGCCGTTCCTGGTTGATGTGAGAAATATTATTCTAGCCTGGAAAGTATTCCTCTGCTACACGGGCGGCTTTTTTCATCATTTTATCGACCAGGCAACACTCCCTGTTGATCCCAGCGTTCGCGTTTCAACCGCATGGCTTGCTTTCAACTCTCTGCAAATAGACAACCAAAAAACGCATGCTGTGGCACCCCTTACAGTCCAAACGTATTTAATAGGGTTGGCCACCAACCAGGCATGATAGTGCAAACCAACTCACTCGGTCAATCGAGAGAAAGGATACTTAACATCTCCCCTTTCCATCGTCTATTCCCCATCATCTTTCATACCTCCAATCGTCTCCGTTTGCACTTTTTCCCCACACCTTTGCATTCTCATCCGTCTTTCCACTTCATTTCTCCTTTCACACTTTGCGAATTGTTTCATTCACCCCCTGGATTCGAGTTTTTAACATGTTGATTGGTCAAAACCCTAACCATCCCATGCTTGCTAGCAGAATTTTGGAAACACTATCCGCAGTGTATTCTTTTTTCACTACCTTCTGCTAACTTAAACTGACAACCACAATTCAAAGTCAACTACCAATGCCCCTTGGGGAAATCTTTATGGAGTTTCGTTCAATGTGGAGGCATTGGGGAGGAAAAGAATAACGATTTCGAAATAAATCTCAGCTCCAACACACTTGATACTGGCGCCATATACAGCCTCACTGGAAAATTCCTCCTTGACAACGCAGGTGTGACTCCAATATTGTTCTATTTGGATGTCTCGCTCCTCAAAGTTCGGGAGCCAAGTGACTCGCCATTGTCAACTGTCAACAAGGTTTCTATAACCGGACTCGGCCATGTCACTCACCATGTTGAAGTCGCCAATCCTACTGGGGAGGGAGGAAATCAGCTTGAAGTGATTATTGCCCACAACAACTGGGATTCCATTGTAAGAAACTGATTTTAGACCCCTGCTTGAGCTTTTTGCAAGTTGCTTATCATTCTTTGAATTAAACAGGGACACATACTCAAGAGGTTTTCTTCCAAGTACATAATACCTGGCACAAAGAACTATGCAAAAACTCACACGTTATACCAGGTGGGAAGGGAGGTGCAAGTTGTTGGCACACTAATAGACTTTGATGATAAGTCCTACCTCCCAATTGTGATGGTAAGCAGTTCTTTGCTTCGGACTTGTTCAAATCCTCATTCCCTACCTTGGGTCTCTTCTATCAGTGTCACCTCTGGCCATTAGTCAGTCAAAATGGCGTCAATATCACCTTCTGCTGGAGGCTCTAGCCCTAGGAAAGGCAGGAACTTGTAAGCTTAGAATGATCAAATTTTTCAAGAGGATGCTGAGACCTCTCCAGTGTCACTTAAGGTAAGAAGCTGATTGGTAAGCTGATTGGTAGTTTGCCGGACGCCAGTGGGTCCAAAACTTCATCAACCCCTTTCAAGGAAGCTCAAAACCGTATTGAAACAAAATCAAAGGCGATGAAGGGCAAGGAACGTGAGATACCAGCGAGTAACAAGGGTGAAAACGAGGACGGGGACTCAGCTGAAAGTGAGGAGGAAGTCAATGAGAATATCACTCCAGTCAAAAAGGGGTGTGGCCAACCCCGGAAAGAAGATCTTGTGCGAGCTGCAAAGATGATGAAAATGGTGTGAATCCTGGGATGACCATTTCAAAATCATACATTAAAGCTTTTGTGTAAAGCTCACCAGATACTTTGTAGTGTTCCTGATCAAATAATATGTTACGAACTCAACTTGGGGTTCAATTGACAGTGTGTTAGCAGCGATTCCATTAATGCAATGAAAACCGTGGCAACTTTAAAGGTCAATCCATCAACGTGCGGGTCAGTTTTTGAGAATTTGTTCAAGATCTGCATGCAGAAACGTTGTGGGGTTCACCCCCCTCCTGCAACTATTCAATCAATTTGCCTTCCGATATTTAAGCTAGAAGTAGATTTGAAACCAACTTGAGCCAGTTGACTTGGAAAGTCCCAGATATTAGCCCAGGCGCACAGACAGACTTGACAGTTCGAAAATTCCGCTGCTACGTTGAACGCTTCAATTCACTCTTAGAGCAAGTTGATGTGAACTTGAATACACGGTCAAAGTTTCGGATTAGCCGTTTGCTACAAAATAGAGAGACTCAAGAGGAGGTCCACTTGGTTAAATAATCTCCAGCCAACTTAACCATCAACTCCTTAAGAAGTAGTGTAGGACAACAATCAGCAATCCTCAAATTGTCAACCTAAGTATAATGGTGAATATTAGGTACAAGGCGGTTTCACAGTCAAGCAAAAACAAGGAGGTGGTACTTACTAATGCTGCCAATTGGATCATTCCTCATCGTCTCAAGGGGTGCAATATTCTATGCTCATCGTTGGCGCGGGGAACTAACTGGCGATGACAAGAACAAAGAAACACCTTTGTTCACGCAGTGTTGCCAAAAAAATAAGGTGACAATTCCAGCCTTCGATGCTTCCATCCCCGACTTCCCTCAGTTGCTTAAAAATTTAATGACGAGGATTGATGAAACTGAGTTGGCTTGCTGATTCAATTAGAGAAAGAGGCTAATGTTTTCGACGTGCAGGGTTGAAGAATTTTCAAGCTTTAATGAGGACGTACAACAATTTGATAAGCTTCACGTCACTGGGAGCAAACATCAACAAGTCGGTGAGAGGACAAAAAGGAATTAATGTTTTTCGAATTTCCAGAGGACTAACCCATCAAATCTCAAGCATTGAACCCACTGATCCTTTGAATCCTAGCTTTTTGCAAATATTTGTTGTTGGAACTGGGGGAACAGAAGAGGCTGAATACAGAAAGTCAAAGGCAGTTGGTAACACAAAGCAGAATGCTTCAATACCAAAGGTTTTAACTCACACGGTCAAGGAGTTAATGGACTTGATGTACGTTATCAATCCTTACACGAAAATGTACAAACTTGCCCTCACAGTCCTCGATGAAGCATGAAATCTAACCCTTACACTAAAGGGTATCCCAAAAGATACAATGTCCCTATGGTTGACAAAGTTGCTGGCATTATTGAGGGGGAAGGGACAGAGATTTCAGAAAGGCAGATTGTACTTCATAGGGCTGACGGCAAACTGGACATAATTACTGACAACCACTAAGCATATTTCCCGTCTTCTTCCCTTTTGGATCTCAGCAATGGGACAACCTTTATGAAGCGTGGACAGATTGAGGTTAGTCATTCTTGATAGATCAAAAATTCTCCCAGTTCACGTCAGGCCAGTTTGTTCTTTGGAATGGTTTGCATTCCTACTCTTTGATCACAGGAAATTCTTGCCAATATTGTACAGACGTTCCCTTCTCCAAGAGTTTATAGTTGACGCTTGGGTTGTAGTGGAACACTCTTGGCTTTCTTTCATCCAAAACAACCAGATAAAGATGAAGGTGCAGCAATACTTGAAGCTTCTTAGTTCTATTGAAAATGAGTCCCCGAGTAATCTTACCAGCGACATTCATTGGAGGACCGCGGTCGATGATTCAGTTGTATCAGGACGCAATGGCAATTTGCACAAAGTTCAGCCCACCTTCCCTCTTCATAACAATGACTGTGAACCCGGATTGGAAGGAGATTATTGATGAAATACCAGTTGGCAATGTGGCTTTCAACCATCCCACCATCACAGCTTGTGTCTTCAACCTAAAAGTAAAAGAACTTCTTTTTCAGCTTATCAACATGCGAAAATTGGGAAACGTTATTGCCTACGTTTATACAATTGAATTTCAGAAATAGGGTCTGCCGCACATTCACCTCATGATAACACTTGACGAAAAAGATTGCCCTACAACCCCTGAAAAAATCGACCTAATTGTATCAGCAGAAATACCAGATGAAAAAGCTTCACCTACCCTTCATTCATTGGTTTCAACATTCATGCTTCATGGTCCCTGTAAGAACTGCGCTTGCTGGGACGGAGAGAAGTGCAAGCTTGGTTATCCACGTCCATTTTTGCCCCGGACCGTCATTGTAGATGGAGCTTATCCTACTTATTTGCGGCGCGACGAGGGAAGAGTTATTAAGAAACATACCACAAAGTTCACCACTAAAGATGTGGTACCACTCAACAAGTTCCTGACATTGATGCTCGAATGTCACATCAACGTTAAAATACCAGTCAACTCAACAGCCATCAAGTATTTGTACAAATATATTACGTAGGGACACAATCGAACTTACATGAAACTTGATGGATGTGATGAAACGAAGGCTTACCTTGATGCACGGTATGTCAGTGTGCCAGAAGATTGGTCCTGTCAATTTTATGTTGAAATCGACTTGGCTGACAGAACTGTTTAGCTGCTTGGCGTTTATTCAAGTATTTGCTTTCAGGCCGCGATCCAGCCATAACCAGGTTGGCCCTTCACAATGAGGGCAAGCAAATGGTTTATTTCAACACTGATGAGAGTGCAGTAGGCCAAATTGACTCTGGGAAAGCATCAAAAACAACATTAACTGGTTTCTTTGACCTCAATTTGAAAGATGCTGTGGGAGCCAACAAGGTGAAGGCAAGGACACTGCATTACAAGGATATTCCAACCTATTTTTGGTGGAATAAGGGAAAGAAAACCTGGATCCCGAGGTTGAAAAAGGACTCGGCAGTCAGTCGAATATTCACAGTGTCTTATCTTTCCAGTGAAAAATTCTACTTACGGGTCCTCTTGCTTCACAGGAAGAACATAAACAATTTTGAAGAGCTGAAACGAGTCAACAGTCAATTAAGGGAGTTATCAAGATGCTTGCAACGCTCTCATCCTCTTGGTAAATGACGAAACTCTAAAGGAAGCCTCTATAACTCGGCCAGGAAGCCAGGTGTGCGAGCTTTTTGAAATGACTTGCGTTAACACTCCACCTTCATCACCTAAGGATCTCTTCAAATCACATTACAAAGCGTTCACTGACAATCTCGTAAGAGTGGCCATGAGAGATCGATACAGTAGATTGTTCACTCAGTCCGAGAGGCAAGTCTTGGCTTTAATACAGCTCGAGAAGATCTTAATCAACATGAACAGTTCCCTCACAAAGTGTGGTATGAAACTGACGGCAAGCGATTGTCGTATGCTGGACAAGCTTGCGGCGCTGGAAAACATTCAGGAAAGCCCTGAAGTCATCATTGCGAGGCTTCAAAGATCAATCTGAATGTTCAATAAAAAGCAAAGGGTATTCTTTGAAAACGTCTGGGTGAAGCTCAAAGGTGTAGAGGGCGGACTCTTCTATCTCAATGGCCCAGGGGGTACGAGAAAAACCTTTCTTTTAATTGATTTGGCAGACTCAAAAAGGATCCCGCGAAAAATTTGTGTGTCATCAGGGGTTGCCTCGTTGCTACTTAAGGATGGAAGAACAGCACACTCAACTTTCAAAATCCCAATACCATGTGAGGTCTCATCACATTGTTTGGTTGACATGGGAAGCACTAGAACTCAACGAGATTCATAATCTGGGACAAAGTTGTCACGGTTCATATGAATGCAATAGACGCAGTTGACCGAACTCTGAGGGACTCATCCAGAATAAACAAGCCATTCAGCAGGAAAGTTGTTTTTGCTGGAGATTTCCGGCAAATACTCCTGGTGGTCAAGTACGATGAGTATCCACAGTCAATGCATGCAAAAATCAAGTCATCAAACATCTGGCCGAACATTGGAAGTCATCACTTAACACAAAACATGCGCTTGGCCGGTGCCCTTGTGGGAAAGGATGGCTCCTGGAATAGAAAATTTGTGGCCTGTCTCTCGAGGCTTGGGGAAGGGACAGACCCAGATGACAACTTTGGTTTGACTAAATTGAGAAGAATAAATGTTAAAGCATCTCAAAGTGAAAGTGAAAGTTATGACGTTTTGTTGAACTTTGTTTACAAGGACCTAATGGAAAAATTCAACTCATCTCGCCTAATTAATGCAAGTTACCTCGATGGAAGATGCATATTAGCCCCTCTCAACAAAGACGTCCGGTGACTAAAGGAAAAATTACTTTGAGTTTGCCAGGTGAACTTTTTGAGTCAAAGTCCATTGATCTGCTCAATCCGAATGGGTTTGACAGTCTTCCCAAAAAATGCCTCAATAAGATCTCAGTTTCAAGTCTGCCGGAACATGTTATCAAACTGGAAGTTGGTATGCCAGTGGTTATAACTAGAAACCTTTATCCAAACAAGGGTGTATGTAACGGCTCGAGGTTGGAAATAGATTCCTGCTGGGTCAACTACTCTCAGGCCCATATCAGGGAAAAGAGGTGATGATTCCAAAGATCAAACCTCATCATAAAGGAAGTGAAGACTCCGGTTTGAGCTTCTACCGTTACCAGTTCCCACTTCATCCTGCCTACACAATTTTGATCAACTAGAGTCAAGGCCAAACCCTCAGCCGCATTGGAGTTCTCTTAGAAACTGATGATTTTGCCCATAGCCAGCTTTATGTGGCACTCTTACGTGTATCCAACTGGAGAAAATTACTTGTTGTTTGGCCGCAAGGTAGGCCGGCAGTTGTAAATGTTGTTCACAAATCCATCTTTGAGAAAGTGACAGTATAATAACCAGTGAGTGGCTCTCTGTAAGACAGCTAGCATATAATTGTCGTCACAAAACTAACATTGATATTGACGGTGGAGGATTGTGCTTAAATTCAAAGGAGTAAAGAATTCATGATAATTGTTAAGCTTCAGATGAAGGTTGGACTTGGCATTCAAACGGAATGAGACTTCAAGTTTCCTTTCAATTGAACATTTGTAAATAGATAAGTTGACATTTGAGTTGTAATGAAACATAGATGGTTAAACATAAAACCAATTGTGATCAAGGTAAACTGACATTGAGGCGAAATGCCAAGAATTAAGGAGGTTTTTAAGATTAAAAATGTGATTCCTTGATGAGTCAAGTAAACTGGGTGTTGTTTAAAAGATGATGCTAACCCGCTGAGGTGTTCAAGGGTAATGGTTTGTTCTTTAACGTCAAACCAGATCCGCTGGGATGAAGAAGCCGCCAAGTAAAAGTTGCTCAAGTGAATAACCATCACTTTGTAAGTGTGGTCGTCGGAATGGACTAGTTACTGTCACCACATTCTAAAGCTATCCTGACATCCTGAAGGTTGGCAATGACCAGGGCAGTAGTTAACTGTTAACCTCACAGCTAGGTGGCCTATCACGACCACACTCAGATTGTCCAGCAGCCAGTCAACCTCTGAAGGTGTTGCCATAAAAGCTAATCATTTCCTTAATTTCCCACTGTTGGCTAGGAATCTATTCAAATTCATTTCAATCAAGTCAAGAACCTTAAACCAATCCCCGCATTCCGACATGAACACTGATATTGATCCCTTACTTGTCCCAGAAATTGACTCCATGGCCTTCTCAGGATTGTGACATAAAGAGTACCAGTGAGTCCCATCTATTCGACGATGGAAAATATGTGACAGTTGGTCTTTGAACCCCAAATCAGAAGTTCTGAAGTTTTTCCCACTAGGCCAAACTGCCAATCGGAGGCTTTGGCGCAAAGCCTGTCCCGAACGTGGCGTCAGTGTCATGTTGCACCCTTGGGATTTGGCCAGTGAAGCGTGAGAGTTTACATTTAAACATTTATCCCCAAGAATCTTTGCTGAATGTTATAACCGAAGAAGGAGACTACGTTTGTGAAGTCCAAATGACAGCCGGAAGAAATCATAAAACTCTTAATTTGGCTTATATCTCCACCACCACATTCACTCAGTTTCTTTAGACCATCAGTAATGAGAATTGCTGTGACGGGAACAATTGTCAAAATCAGCGATAATGATAATCCATAATGGTCAATCCACGTATGCCACAATCATGAGGTAATGTGAACCCAACACTGCAATCAACATTAATTGGCGTGCTGACCCTCACAATTGAAGCACCCAGACTGGCTCCCATCGTTATACATTAGGTGTTACGCTGGCTACGTCTTTGGTCAGTTTCCGTTTGGCGTGATACCAGCTCCTGGAGACCGGTTATCATACGTGGGCACAATAAGCGACTACAACTCGTCATTAGGTTATCCTACAGTAGAGGTGAGGAGTTGTTTAATTAATCCCTTATCCAACGGTTTCTGAAAGCCCTCTGCATAGGTGTCAAGTTTGAGGATAAACGTTTTAGGTGTTGAACATAATTCAGCCGGATATAAACATAGCCCTTGCAGCCTGATGGACCTAAACCCCTATTAACACCACTCTGTCCATCTGAGTCATCACATTTGTTACTTTTGAAAACATTGGCCATGGCAATGTAAAAGCTCAAAGTGGAAGTTTTATACTGACTAATGGTATCTGAAAAAGTGAGTGAGTTCAAATCAAACTGATCCGTCAGCAAGGTGATTGTCAGGACAATGACAGGAGTGAGAATACGCGGCATATAAGGAGAAACTCCTTTGCAGAGGTGCAACAAATGAGTCATTCAACTTTTGACCAGGCTCCAATTCGACAAGAGCTGTAAACAATCTTGTAAAATTCATTGCTGGCTGTGGACAAATCCTTAATTTACAATAATTGAGCGTTGAGGTTCAAAAACAGGACTGGAACAAGCGGATAAAACTGAGGACCAGAGGGAATACCGCCTAATCAAAGAAGGATAATGTAGAGAGATGGTTATTGGATATGTTGGGACTAGATGTAATGTTGGGGGACGCAACACACCAGCATTTGATGGGCCCAGTAATTTCATTGGCGCCAACCGTCTCAGGTGACGACAGAGATACGTTTGGAATTGAGGACACATTGATTACTTCTGGTGACACAGGAGCTGGGGGACGAAAAAGATGGCTGGGAAAAGGATAATAAGCAAGTGAATTGAAAAGCTGACAAAGTTGACGTACTTAGGAGCCTGGCGGGAATATGATGAACCACCCATGTCAAAGCTCTCAGGCGTTAGTGGAGAGCCATGACCCGTAGCGATGGCAATCGATGTAACCTGCAATCCAATTCAGCCAAAAGTTCATGTAGAGATGGATAAGCAACAAACCTCTACTTGGAAGTGGCGGTCAACTTGAGTATATCCAGTAATGAAACCAGTGATATTCAACTCCCGTCCAACCTGTACAAGGTTGAAGGCGCGCCATAAAGTACTTTCGGCGAGTGAGATGTATCGGACTTTGAATTCCTGCATCTGCGATGTCTGGGAAATGGGAAAGGTCAGCATGAAACAATAGGGGAATGATTAAGACTACAAGCAAAGCTACTGTAATCTCGGTGCTCCATGACAAAGGCCATGTTCTTACAATCCTTGGGTCAAATTCGAAGATCTTGTAATTGGGATCACCATTTGACAAGGCAAAAGGACACAACGTGTGTTTGCGGTTGTTTCTTCAAGGCTAAGTGGGAAGTGCCTCCAATTGGAAAGGCATGGTGGCACTTGAAGTTGAGCACTGGTGGCTCAGGATCATGAGTTGACCAGAAACCTGATATATAATGTCGGCCTTGAGGGCAGATTGTCAAGTGCTGTAGGCATGAAGCCTGAAATCTAAGGCAAAGTCACATTTCTTGGTCATGCCCAGGTAAAAAATCAAGGAGTGGTATTGGATACGGCCCTGTGTGGCCTTGGAGTTAAACTCAGGAAAGTTCATTAGCTTAATGAAAACACAAGCTTCAAGACAAACAGTCTAAGCTGTTGGACATTGTCAAAGTTGCCAGTGATAGTCACCGGATAAGACAGATTATTGATGTTTAATATGCCTGCAGACATGGTCGTAGAGAACTTATTGAAGACTTGATACAAGTGAGAGAGGGCCTATTTTAAACTGATGGAGAAGCAAGAGGATGAGTTGGAGTCAAAAGCACCAAGATAAAGCATAAAGGAAAATAATATACCAGTTATAAAAGTTGAGGCTGGATATAAGATGGGCCCCATGTTAAAGTTCGGCCGGTCGGATAAGTGTACATTGTGAAGGATATAATTTGAATGGTGTCAAAGGATATGGGAGAGCAAAAAAGGTAACTTGATCATACGTGAAAAAGAGGGGCTGAAGCTAGAAGCCTGGGTTGATTTTCTATGAGCATTGTGATCAGAGTAAGCGGGAGTTTAAGTTTGGTTGGGAAAAAATTGCCCGACGTGAGTCAGTAGGGCTAAAGCAAACGAGTTTGCTTGCCGAAGACGAGGTAGGGGTTGATATATGACTTGACAATGAGTATAAGCTGAAACGTTAGGCCGTGGGTGATAAAGTGGAGTTGGTGTTATAAGCTGGGGGGTTGAAACAAATGTATGTCAACTTGCTATGTTGTGGGGTGATGAAATGATTTTTGTGAATGTGTCCAATTGGAGGCCTTAGGGGATTGGTTGAGTGGAAGTTGTTTTCATCAGCTGCATAAAGGTTGGGAGAGAAAAACAAGATTGACTTGCGTATGTGATTGCATATATTAAATTGGAGGGTCAACCATGAGGTCTACAGAATAACCCACACAGAGGAGACCACAATGAGATCATGTGAAGTTAACCGTGAATGTTAACAGGAATTTAGCGTGTATTCCTTACCATTAATTTCAGTGTCACCATGAAGGTGATTACTTACTGCAAAAGGTATAAATTGAAAAGAAAACAAGGAAAAGTTGAGGAAGAAGGGTAAGCTAAGGTGATAAGAAAAGGATTAGTCCAGTTTAACAGTGCTAGATAACACCTGATCCTTAGATTCTGAGGTTCAGAGGTGCTGCTGAATACAGATGTTCCTGTCCCATCAGAGTGCAGGGCGATGTAGCCGCCTTGTTCTCTAGTATATGATATATCATATATGATATATCATATATGATATATCATATGATATATCACATATGATATATCATATATGATATATAATATATAATATATAATATATAATATATAATATATACATATAATATATATTATATAATATATAATATATAATATATAATATATAATATATAATATATAATATATAATATATAATATATAATATATAATATATAATATATAATATATAATATATAATATATAATATATAATATATAATATATAATATATAATATATAATATATAATATATAATATATAATATATAATATATAATATATAATATATAATTTATAATATATAATATATATAATATTAATATATAATATAATATATAATATATAATATATAATATATAATATATAATAAAAAAAAAAAAAAAAAAAAATATATAATATATAATATATAATATATAATATATAATATATAATATATAATATATAATATATAATATATCATATATATTATATAATATATAATATATAATATAATATATAATATATAATATATAATATATAATATATAATATATAATATATAATATATAATATATATAATATATAATATATAATATATAATATATAATATATAATATATAATATAAAAGATTTAATATACAATAGATAGTGTGTGTATATAACATATATGACATATATATTAGATATTAAATATTACTTATATTATTAACTATATACTATGTACCATGTATTATTCAGTATACAGTATATATAATAACATATAATACTTAACACATATTGTATCTTGTATATTGTATACTGTATATTATTCAATATATAATATATGATAGATGAAATATTGTATAAAATGTAAAATATATAATCTATGTTTTATGATCTATAATACATAATGTGTAATTTATCATTTCTGGTGTCTAATAAATAGTTCATAAGATATCATACTGATTTCTAATATATACTATGTAAGTTGTAATCTCTCATCTATCATCTTAAATTCATAATGTAATATATATAGTATGTAATATATATAGTATGTAATATATATAGTATGTAATATATATAGTATGTAATATATATAGTATGTAATATATATAGTATGTAATATATATAGTATGTAATATATATAGTATGTAATATATATAGTATGTAATATATATAGTATGTAATATATATAGTATGTAATATATATAGTATGTAATATATATGGTATGTAATATATATCGTATGTAATATATATAGTATGTAATATATATCGTATGTAATATATATAATATGTAATATATATAGTATGTAATATATAATGTATAGTATATAACATATGATTCATATATAATATATGGTATATGATCTGAAATATATGATATATGATCAAAAATATATCATATATGATATAAAATATATCATGTATGACCCATAAAATATAAAATATAATACATACAACATATAACATATAATATACATAGCATATAACATATAATATACATAGCATATAACATATACATAATCAGTCATATATAGTCAATAACATATAATACATATAATACATATAATACATATAATACATATAATACATAATTTATAATATAATTTATTGTTTAGAATATATTGATTTTGATTTTTGACTTCTCAACAGCAAATGTAAAGATTAAAGACTGTATGGAGGCACTGACACACCACTTTGGCCATATGGTTGAAAAAATGAAAAGTTGACAAAAAACATGAAAAACACAAAAAAAAATTGACTCCATCTGTCAAGCTGGCCATACAGCTAATACAGGCCCACACACCTGCTCACTAAGACAGCTCAGTGGGCAGGGTCAACCTGCTCAAGAAATCTTGGTGAGCAGGAACCTGCTCACTGAGACCACTTGGCAAGCCGCTTCACCACCTGCTCACAGAGACCAAGAAAACTCGGTGAGCAGGCTCACCGAGACAACTAGCTCACCAAGACCACTTGGTGAGCAGGGTGAAGCTGCTCACCAAGATTTCTTGGACCTTGGTGAGCAGGTTAACCCCCTCCTCACCTAGCAGGTAGTCAACCTGCTCACTGGATGTCTCGGTGAGCAGGTTCACCACCCTCTCACCAAGATATCTCGGTGAGCAGGTTCACCACCTGCCGACCAAGATATCTCAGTGAGCAGGTAGTCAACCTGCTCACCGAGATATCTCAGTGAGCAGGTAGTCAACCTGCTCACCGAGATATCTCAGTGAGCAGGTAGTCAACCTGCTCACTGAGATATCTCAGTGAGCAGGTAGTCAACCTGCTCACCGAGATATCTCAGTGAGCAGGTAGTCAACCTGCTCACCAAGAAGTCTTGGTGAGAAGGTAGTCGCTACGTGCTCACCAAGATATCCGGTGAGCAGGTTGACTACCTGCTCACCAAGACATCTCAGTGAGCAGGTGGTGAACCTTCTCACCAAGAAATCTCAGTGAGCAGGTGGTGAACCTGTTCACTGAGACATCTTGGTGAGAAGGTGGTGAAACTGCTCACCTAGACATCTCAGTGAGCAGCTTCACCCTGCTCACCGAGCTGTCTTGGTGAGCCTTCTCACCAAGTTGTCTCGGTGAGCCTGCTCATCAAGATGCAGCTGGTGAACCTGCTGACTGAGATGTGTTGGTGATCAGCGGGTTCACGTTGACCCTGCTCACTGGGTTGTGGTCTATTGAGCAGGTTCAACCTGATCACCGAGTTGTCCCGCTGAGCAGGTTGACCCCGCTCACCAAGCTGTCTTGGTGAGCAAGGTCAACCTGCTTGCCGAGTTCCTTGTGGAGCAGGTTCACCATGCTTGCCGAGTCATCTTGGTGGGTTGACCCTGCTCTCTGAGTTGTCCTGGTGAGCAGGTGCACCCTGCTTGCGGGCTGGTGTTGGTGAGCAGGTTGACCCCGTGGAGTGGTCTTGGTGAGCAGGTTCAGGATGATCTGAATGAGATTATGCGGAAAAAAATATTAATGTTTTCCATAGTTTCATGTTTTTTTTGGCCAATTGGCAGTTGGGTGCTGATGGATGGTGGTTCAGGAGCAATAGTGGCCAAACTGGCAGCTCAGAGCTGCCAAGCATTGGCCAAATTGGCGGCTCCAGAGCAGCATTTGGCTAGATTTGGCGGTTACGTGGCCAATATGGCAAATCTCAGCCATGTCTTGGCCAAAGTGGCGTGTCAGTGCCTCCATTAGACTGAAAAAAATCAATTACCTCATGCAAAGAATAGGAGGTATTTATATATGCAAAATTCATGGTAACAAATTTTGAAATGCATTGTTTTAATTATCAAATTCTTAGAAAAGATAGAATCTTCACTAGGACATGGATGGGACATGGTTAGGTCAGAGTGACAGCCAATTATAAGTCAGGGATATGACCTAGATAGATCAGAGTGACAGCCATACAGGCTAGATACAATGAGGCACCTGCATGCAGGTTCCAGATTTATTTTCCTGGTGGATGGATGGCGGTTCAGGAGCAATAGTGGCGGTTCAGGGGCAATGGTGGTCAAACTGGCAGCTCAGAGCTGCCAAGCATTGGCTGATTTGGCAGCTCCAGAGCAGCATTTGTCGAGATTTGGCGGTTACTTGGCCAATATGGCAAATCTCAGCCATGTTTTAGCCAAATTTGTGTGTCAGTGCCTCCATAGAAAAAAATAAAAAGAAAAAAAAAATTTTGGAAGAGAGAAAAAAAATAAAAATAAGAAAATGGGTTAAATCAATTTGAGGGAGACATTACTATCAAAATCCGGCCAATTGTCATGAGTTTGGCAATAAATATGTGGCAGAAGGTTGTCTAAAAGTCAGAAAGTTTCTGTCAGTTAAAATATTCCCATAATTTGAAACACTGGGAATAAAATTGTGGGTTGGCCAAGAAAAAAAGGAGTTTGAACATCTTTGACCTTTCTATGGTGGCACTGAGGTTCCAATAATGCCACAAGTTTATGAATATGAAAAATGGGTCTTTCTGTTGATTCCAGCCGCCAAAGCCCCAAATATTTCAAATATTTCAAACCCCAAGCCCCCTTTGGCAACATTATGCTTATCCGGTCTGAAAGGCTGACCGGCTTGTTTGACTCATCAAACATGTCTGTCAGCCTTCCAGACCAATCAAACAGGCCATTCAGCCTGTCTGACCTGTTGAACAGGCTGGTCAGCCCGGTTGGTCACCCTGTTTGACCAATCAAACAGGGCATTTGGTCTGTTTGATGGGTCAGACAGGCCGTCCCACCTTTTTCATGGGTTGGACAGGCCTTCCAGTCCGTCTGACCAGCTTGGCCTCAGAAGCCATGAGCCCCCATGGATCTCTGAAGTGGCTGAGATCAATTGAAAGCTACAGGTCAAGGGAGGAAGGAAGGAAACCTCCTTCCTCCTTTCAACCGGTGCCAAGTACAGTTCAAAGGGAGGAAGCCTTCCTCCCTCCCTTGGACCAGTACCAAGTACAGGTTGAAGGGAGGAAGCCTTCCTCCCTCCCTTTGACCGGTACCAAGTACAGGTCAAGGGAGGAAGGTGGTTTCCTTCCTTCCTCCCTTTGACCAATACCAAGTATAGGTCAAGGGAGGAAGGAAGGAAACCTGCTTCCTCCCTTCAACTAGTGCCAAGTACAGGTCAAAGGGAGGAAGCCTTCCTCCCTCCCTTCAACCAGTACCAAGTACAGGTCAAAGGGAGGAAACCTTCCTCCCTCCCTTTGACCAGTACCAACTACAGGTCAAGGGAGGAAGGTGGTTTCCTTCCTTCCCCCCTTTGATTGATACCAAGTACAGGTCAAGGGAGGAAGGAAGGAAACCTCCTTCCTCCCTTCAACCGGTGCCAAGTAAAGGTCAAAGGGAGGAAGCCTTCCTCCCTCCCTTTGAACAGTACCAAGTACAGGTCGAAGGGAGGAAGCCTTCCTCCCTCCCTTCAACCAGTACCAAGTACAGGTCAAGGGAAGAAGGTTGTTTCCTTCAATAAACCAATACACCGTCAACAGTTGAGGTTGGATCGGTTTATCTGAACGATACAGCACATGTTGGTTGAAGGTAGGGAGGATGGCTTCCTCCCTTGTCCTTGTCCTGTACATCTTGGTACCGGTTGAAGGGAGGAAGGAGGTTTCCTTCCTTCCTCCTTTGACCTATGCTTGGTACATGTCGAGGGAGGAAGGAGGGAAACCTCCTTCCTCCCTTGACCTGTACTTGGTACCGGACGGTCAAAGGCAGGAAGGAGGATTCCCTCCTTCCTCCCTTTGACCTGTAATTGGTACCGGTCGAAGGGAGGAAGGAGGGAAACCTCCTTCCTCGCTTGACCTGTACTTGGTACCGGTGAGGAACTCCTACCGTGTCAGACTGTAGGCAGTTGGGGGAGGGGAATTGGTAATGAGATTAGAGAATGCCCTCCTATGAGAACTGGTCAGACAGAGCGCTGAGTCAAATTTAGGCAATGAGTGATGGGAAAGATTTTACAACGGCAGGGAAAGCGTGTTGGTGGTTGATAGTTTTAACAAGAGAGTGTGCCAGGGATACTGCCAGCGGGTAGTGATCTAAACCAGAATCAAAGATATGGGAAGATCAGTGTGTTGGGTGAGAGACTGAGATGGCTTCAAAATATGTGGGTACTGTCCCCACATGTCATCGCTTAAAAACTCAAATTTAATTAAAAAACATTTTTCATCTTGATGGTTCAGATAGGTTCCATGCCGCCCCATCCTTCAAGTTCGCAGACAAACTTGAACTCTGGGGTAAGTGACCTCTTTGGGACATGTCATCACAACCCTACATACAAAGATACACCAAAAGAAAGGAAAAAAAAGAAACAATATAAACAAACCAGGCAAAGAGAACACTGAAAGAAATGAAAAGAGAACTTAGAACAAGCCGAGGCACTCAAAAACAGAACAGATCAAAAAAAGTAAAAAAAAAAACAAATCAACAAGCATCTGAATGAAATTATAAAAAAAAAAAGAAAAAGGAGGGCCTGAAAAGTCTTGAGGAAGTGCCGCTGAATCTTAACGCACTTTGAGCTAAGAAATTGGGATCTTGAAATCTTGAGCCTTGAAGCCCACCGGTGTGCGTCAAGCGCAATGAAAATATTGATTCCGCCGCCTGTACCGCGTTGTCCACCACACCGGTTGGTCAAAGGGAGGAAGAAGGATTCCCTCCTTCCTCCCTTCGACCTGTACGTACCGGTCTAAGGGTTTTTTGGTGGTGCTCCAGCCAGGCAGATTCTCAGCCAAATGCATAGTTGGTTGAGCATCTGCCTTAGTCTTGTGCACTGGGAAATGGACTACGGCAGAATTGTGCATGTACCTAAGGGTGCACCACTAAGGAGTGCTAGTAGGGCCACAGTAAGACTCGAGTAAGAACATAGCTCTTGCATGTCAACTGGTGGCAGTTGAAGCAAATCTTTTTGCAGTGAATGGTCAAAACTTGTTGAACTTTGGCGAGAAGGGGGGATCAAGGAGACATTATGATTGGATTGGGGCTAGTTTCTGTATTGGTATGGGATACATTTCTACAAAAAAGATAAGGTATTATTCCAGTCACCTTGTTACAGACATACAATTGTATTACAACTGAGTTGGAACCAACATCTTATTGGGTCCAAACCAACTCTATGAACTGGTTCAGCAATGGCACTTGCAAGCAGGTGCTGAGCAAACACCCGTGGTGTATCCAACTAGTACAAGCCTTAAAAAGGCACTATAATAACAGGGACTATAAATTCAATTAACTCACTACTTGTAATTACCTGTAATATAAGTCCAAAGACCAAAGTATGGGTTCAAACAAGAGTACTGGGAAGGTATTTGTCCACTGATGGCATGATTGAAGCCTAAGGATGATGTGAGGAAAGGTGGGATTGATCTTACAGCAAAAAAAACAGGCAACAATGTAATTTATGGCAATGATCTACTAATCTAATGGCCTTAGGTCCCGTTTGGCACCATCATAATAATGGGTGTAATATTGAACATTTAATTCAATAAAAACCAAACTGTTGCCACAAATGTAACAAAATTGGTATGTAATGAAAAAAGGCATCCTGCTCCATTATTTAAAACATAAGAGTCAATTTATTGGACTTTCTCTAGGGCCATAATAGAATTATTACCCTTTATATCTGTTTCAAGTGTAATATTGATATTTTGATGCTAATGACAGCCTCAAATGCCCATTTTGATATCACATATGATGAAGCAGGTAGTACTCTTCATTTCTATAACAACTTTTTTATATTTGTGCCAACCATGTGGATTTTATTGAATTAAATGTTCAATATTACACCCATTTTTATGATGGTGCCAAACGGGGCCTAAAATCTACGGTTGTATGACTGTAATGGTTGCTAGTAGTGATTCTTAATTCATGATAATGTGTTTTTTTTTGTAATGGGGGGACAGAGGACCTCTTATATAGTGGTGTAGTCCTTGTAGGAGCTTTAAGTCCAGCCCATGGGCACATGTAGGCCTGTTTTGACAATTTCCCGTGACTTGTGATGTAATGGGCTCATCATTTCCCAGGCTGTTCATTGCCAAATGTCTTGTAGACATGTGATTGTTACCAGATTGGGTGATTGGTGACATGTAGTCAAGGCACATGTGCTAAGTGGTCTGGGTGTGTGGTAATTTATTCCCAATTAGACCACAAATGTGCTGAATAGGGCTTCCAGGTCATGCTACATATGTTCCCATGATATATTTAAGGGTTTTATGTGATAAGACATAATATCCAACCTCATTTGTCTGTCATAAAACCATATTACATGTGTTCAAGTGTGGTAATCATGACATCATAGTATTGTGCGGGGTTCAATCCAACTTTGGGTTTTTATCCAATTTGGACGCGGGCTTGGACTCACTACGTCAAAGTTGGGTCTAACTTCTAAACTATACAAAAAACCTCAGTTTTAGGTCCATATTTGGTCCTTTAGATATCAGTATGTATATATATCTCATACCTATAGAACCCATATGTTACACTGTGGTACTAATGGTGTTGTGAGCTATGTAGAAGTACATGAAGGAGTAAGTTTTTAGGGTTACTTCAAGTGACTGAACCTAGGTTATTTTTGTTATAGATTAAGAATATACAATAATATTCTAAGTTCTCTTTAATTTTCAAAATTTATTTGTGACATTTGATATTTGTTGATTATTTTTCATGAAACAACTTAATTTTATGGTTCCAAGTATATCCAAGGATTGTAAGTGTAAAATAAGGGTTATAGTATTTTCCTCTATTAAGAGCATTTTTTACACATAACATTACTAATGTAATTTTGGGATAGTTCCCAGGTTGTTTTCTTTATTTTCTGCTTTTATTTTCTGCCTCTGACCTGTTCACCACATTTCATCCACATGTCACGTGTTTTATATATCTATCTGGGACCAGCAGATGTGGAAGGATTCTTTTCTCATCCTTCCACACAATCTCACTGCTGGCTCCCAGGTAAGTCTCTTTCATCTTTTCTTTTTGGGGCTGGCTAAATGCATGCCCCGTAAGGGGTGCTTTGGTGTGCACGTCTTGGCACACCCCATTTGGGGGCGTCCCAGGCTCGCCAGCCCCAATTATGGCATCCTTGTGGATGCACGCCTTCAACCAAGGCGTGCACGCCCCAGACAGGACCCGCCACTGGGTCCTGCTTTGGGTTATACACGCCTCAAGTCAAGGCGTACATCCCCTGTGGACACCTCTCCTTGCTCAAGTTGGGGCCTACATGGCTATGCATGCCCCTCCTGGGGCAAATGAGGGCCTGCACAGGAGGACACGCCTTGTATCGAGGCATGCAAACCCAAGGAGACAGGAGGGAGAGAGTACACTCTCCTCTCATCCCTCCAAAACTGAACAGTCCTGGAGGGATGAGGAGAGAGTACACTCTCCTCTCATCCCTCCAGGACCAGTCGGTCTTGGAGGGATGAGGAGAGAGTGTACTCTCTCCTTATCCCTCCAGGACCCATCGGTTGTGGAGGGATGAGGAGAGAGTGTATTCTCTCCTTATCCCTCCAAGACCAATTGGTCCTGGAGGGATAAGGAGAGAGTGTACTCTCTCCTTATCCCTCCAAGACCGATTGGTCCTGGAGGTATGAGGAGAGAGTACACTCTCTCCTTATCCCTCCAAGACCAATTGGTCCTGGAGGTATGAGGAGAGAGTACACTCTCTCCTTATCCCTCCAAGACCAATTGGTCCTGGAGGTATGAGGAGAGAGTACACTCTCTCCTTATCCCTCCAAGACCAATTGGTCCTGGAGGTATGAGGAGAGAGTACACTCTCTCCTTATCCCTCCAAGACCAATTGGTCCTGGAGGGATGAGGAGAGAGTGTATTCTCTCCTTATCCCTCCAAGACCAATTGGTCCTGGAGGTATGAGGAGAGAGTACACTCTCTCCTTATCCCTCCAAGACCAATTGGTCCTGGAGGGATGAGGAGAGAGTTTATTCTCTCCTTATCCCTCCAAGACCAATTGGTCTTGGAGGGATAAGGAGAGAGTCCACTCTCTCCTTATCCCTCCAGGACCAATTGGTCTTGGAGGGATAAGGAGAGAATACACTCTCTCCTCATCCCTCCAGGACTGAATGGTCTTGGAGGGATGAGAGGAGAGTGTACTCTCCTCTCATGCCTCCAAGACCAACTGGTCCTGGAGGGATGAGAGGAGAGTGTACTCTCTCCTTATCCCTCCAAGACTGACTGGTCCTGAAGGGATGAGGATAGATTGCTCTCACGCCCCTTCAGGTGTGCATCATCCCGCACGCCCTTGGTTTGGGCTGCTACCCCCATCCATGTCCTCCACTACCCCATTTAACTCGGGAGAGTGCAGGGGGCCAGGCTAGTGGTGAATTCCGTTTGAAGCGAGGTATGTTGTGAACTCAGTGAAGATGTACTCCCCTCCATTGTTGGTACAAAGAGCACAGATTTTGTGAAGCCTGCTTCTCTCAAATGAAGCACGAAAGATCTTGAAGCATGCAAAAGATTCATTTTTAGATTTCATGGGAAAGATTGTGGTATGTTTTGAACAATCATCTACAAAAGTGACAAAGTATCTATACCCCTCCCTTGAGTTAAATTTGAAAGGGCCAACATCCAAGTAAACTAGCTCCCCTGGACGAGTGGAACGGTATAGGTTGTGTGACTTATGCGGGATTTCGCTCTGGATGCATGTGGGGCATTGTTGGACCTCAATCTCATTCATCTTAATTGGGGTGATGTTCAACTGCTTCAGAAGTTGCTTGAGAGGTCTAAGATCAATGTGAGACAAGCAGAGAGAATTGTCAATGTCCGATGAGAGAGAAATCTTAGCAGAATTTGAGCTCACAGGCTCCGCTGGAAGATAGGAAAGATTTCCCAGGAAATATCCCCAACCAACCCGGATAGGTGAGTGAGAGGTAGGCATAGTTTGAATAATGTCACACCCGCTTTTGATGAAGAGGACATTGAGACTGTTGTCGCAGAAGTTTACTATTGAGAGTAGCGGCTCCTGGAGGGCTGGCACTACCAGCACTTTGATTTCTGACTTGGAAAACATGAGATGAGGTACTTGCCTGGGAGCCAGTATTTGGGGTGAGTGGAAGGATGAAGAAAGGTTCCTTCCACCCATGGTGATCCCAGGTAAGCTACATGATCTGTGACATGAGACTGACATACACTGAACAGGTAGGAAGCAGAAGAAAAAAAGAAAAAGAAAACAACAGAATAATTATTCGAACAAACATCCCATCCACCACTACTATTAAAACCATGTCCAACTCACTTCAAAGTTGTCCAACCACCCCATCTTTTAAATCAATGTGTCAAAAGTACTTTGTCCCAACCATCCAATTCCTCCCCACATGTGAATACTGCAAAAAGAAAGGTCTGGTCTGCGGACAATCAACAAAGGCAAATGGGAAGTGAAAATCCAACAAGTGCAAGTTGTGCCGGGTTCAAAAAAAAAGATGTATCTGGAACACTAAAGAAAGAGGTCCGGGTTATGGAAGGCAAGTGTGGGCCAACCGGAAGAATGGATACACCAGCAAATGCCCGTACCACACATACACCATGTCTCCACCCACTTCGACTGTTCCGGAAAAAGAGTTGAGGAACATCAAAACCACAAGTGAAGTTGAGGCACTTGAGAATTGGGTGAGAGGTATAGATCCAACTGGTGAGTGAAGGATCAAAAGTTGAAGAAGAAGAAAAATAAGAAGAAAGGTATTAACATTTTTTTTTTCAGAAGATGATGCAAGAGCGGAAACAGAAGAGGAGGAAGAAGTAGAAAAAGAAGAAAATAGAAGGGAAGAGAGCAAGGAAAGTGAGGAGGAAAGCCGGGAATTTGAAGAGGCTGTGAGGGAGCTTGAAAATACCAAGGAAACTGAAAGGGTTGAAGAACCAACCAGAAAAAGGAGTTTAAGTTTGAGTGACAACAAACTTGAATCTGTTGAGGTGGTCAACAAAAGGCCAAGAATTTGGATTCCAACATCCCCTGCAGACATTGAAGAGTTGCAAACTGCGACTCAAATTGTGCGAGAATTAGCTGGGTTGTCCAGGGGATATCTTCGACCGGACAAAGTGGAAATCAACAAGGGATTTCCCAATCCTGAACAAGAAGTTGGTGGGTCAAAAGAGAAGGGGAAGCGGAATCGCCACAAGGAGAAGAGTAGCTGCAACGGCAAGAAGAAGAGGTGCAATGGTTGTCTGAAAGAGAAGAAGATGTTGACATCAACAGGGAAAGGAAGAAAGAATTGTGAAAGGCAATGGCGGAGATCAAGGCCGAAGTTGCAGGAATGGTCGTGGCATAGATGAAGATGATACCCAAAGGGGCAAAAGGGAAGGCTAATAAATTAAGGGAGGGATTAAAAAATAGGTTTGAAGGATTGTCGAAGAAGATGTGGGAAATTATAGAAGAGATGTAAAAAAAGGGATTTTGATTATTTTTTATTGCAAATATTTAATTTGAATTTTTTTTGAAGAAGAGAGAAAGTGAGAAGAGAGAAAATGAGAAAAATAAAATAAAAATAACAATGTGAGAGAGGAGAAGAGAAGAAAAAGAAATAAAGGAAGGAAAAACTAGGAGCAGGAGGTTAATGATTATGGTTGAGGTTTAAGGGCATAGGAAGCATGGAAATCTTTAACAAGATTGCAGGAGTCAAGGATATTGGATACCTCCCATTCAAGATGATCTTGAATTTTGACAGGCTCTGGAGGAGGGAGAGATTGTCCAGGGAAAGGTGAAACAGAAGGGGATTAAAGAGAAACATGGAACACTGGATGGATGCAAGACCAAGAAGGAGGAAGCTTGAGTCTGAAAGTGTTTTCCAAAAATACTGATTCAATTTTGAAGGGGCCAAATTTCTTCTCTGAAAGCTTCTTTGAAGGTCGGCTTGATCTGATGTTTGAGGAATCGAGCCAGAAAAAGTCGCCTACTGCAAGGGTCGGGGGTTTGAGTTGAAGTCAGTCGGCGGTGATCTTGTATCGTTCATTGGTGGTGTTGAGGTTTTTCTTGATGTTTTGCTGGGAGGAAGTGATTTTGGCGAGGTAGTCAGCAGCTGGCTTCAAGTTGTCTGCTTGAATGGAGTCAAAGGCCAGATGTTGTCCATACAGAGTAAAGAAAGGAGCTTGCTTTGTAGTCGAGTGAGTCAAATTGTTGTAAGAGAATTCGTCCAGGGGAAGCCAAGAACTCCAGTCATCTTGCTGGTAATTGACTACCATTCAAAGATACCGCTCCAGGATCTGATTGATTCTTTCTGTTTGGCCATCTGATTTGGGGTCATATGCTGTGGAAAGATTTCAAACAATCTTGAGTTGGTTGGACCTGTCCAGAACGTGGAAACAAAAAGGGATCCTCTGTCCAAAACTACACTCAAAGGCAGGCCGTGTTTCAAAAACACAAATTCAACGAATAGATTGGCCAATTCTTCAGAAGTGGCTGTTGTGTGGGTTTTGAGGAAGAGGGCCATCTTGGAAAAGTGGTCCACTATGACTAGAATTGTGTCGAACCCATTTGAAAGTGGCAACTGTGAAATGAAGTCCATTGAGAGGGAGTCCCAAGGTCAAGGGGCAATGGGAAGAGGTTGGAGTAGTCCGAACTTCTTATGGCGAGGATTTTTGTTCTGTTGACAAGTAAAACATGCTGAGACATAGTCTCAAATCTCCTTAGTCATCCCCGGCTAGTAGAAGTCACTGGAGACAAGTTGTTGGGTTTTGACTTGTCTGTGATGACCTGCAAGAGGTGAGTCATGGTGGGAAGACAGGATTTCAAGTTTCATCTTGGCATCATCTGGAACATACATTCTCTCATCATAGAGGAGAAGGCTGGTTTGTTCATCTGAAGAGAATTTCTTGCAATTTCTGCCCTCCTTGAGGTCAATGATGATGGCACTGGACTTTGGATAATTCAACTGGGTGAGACAAAAGGTCTCTACGGGGTCTCCCACCTCATCAGTAGAGATGGATAACAGCATCACAGATCCATCGGGTTGGGCTTTGAAGATCTGTTGGCCATTGGCTGGATTTTTGTCGGCCAATGTTTTCCCTTTGTTAGGGTAGACATCCTCGTGTTGAGTCAAGATGTCAGGCAAGCTGGAAAGTCTTCCGGGGCGGAAAGTGATGACGAAGTTGAATTGAACAAGGAATTCAGCCCATCTGGCTTGAGGACCTTGGTAAGCATGAAACATTTCAAAGCATCATGATTTGTGATGACATCAGAGGTTGAAGAAATGCTAAAAAGATAGGTGCACCATTTTTGAAATCAGAAAATAATGGCAAGGAGCTCTTTATCATGAATTTCATAATTGAGCTTGGCAGCCTTAAGTTTGCGACTTTTGAAAGCAACAGGGTGCTTTGAGCAAGCCACGAGAGCTTTGGAAAACTGTGATAGCCTAATCACTGGTGTCAGTCTCCACTAAGGTTCAGAAAGCACTGTTGAAGTGTTGAAGGATTGGAGCAGTTGTAAAACAACGCTTGAGTTCTTCAAACTTTGTGCACACTTGCTCAGTGAAAATATAAGGGATATCTTTTTTCACAAGTGCGGTCAGGTTTGTAATGGTACCAGCATAATCCTGAATTAATCTGCGGTAATAATTGGTCAAGCCAAGAAAAGATTGGACAGCTTTTACAGAAGTGGAGTTGGGCCAATGCAGAATATGCTGAACTTTGTCCTGGTCCATGGTGAGACAGGAACGGTTAAAAACATAGCCAAGGAAGGTGACTTCCGTGGCATGGAAAACACACTTGGTGCCTTGTGCATATAGATTGGTCTCATGAAGTCTTCGTAGGACTCCTTTGACATGATCTACATGTTCGGTGCAAGAGCATGAATAGATGAGGATGTTGTCCAGATAAACAACAACACACACATTGAATAAATCTCCCAAGATTTCATTCATAAAGGCTTGGAAACACTACAAACATTGGTTGATGTCCCATCTGGAACATCAAAGAAAAACACAGGACATGCAGAACATCAACCAGTTTTTTTTACTTGTGCCTGATTTTTCTTTCTTAATTTTTTGGGTTTAATCCTCAGTTTTTCATAACATCATGCATAACTATAAAAGTATAATAAAACCAATTAGTTATATTACAAAGTCAAAAAAAAAGAAAAAAAACTGGTTGATGTTCCGGATGTCCCGTGTTTTTTCTTCAATGTTACGCATGGAACATCAACTAATGTTTGTAGTGAAAGTGGCAGGAGCGTTAGTTAGGCCTAAAGGCATGAATAAGTACTCAAAAGAACCATGACGGGTATTAAACGCCGTTAAATATTCATGGCCTTCAGCTATCCTGATTAAGTGATATGCACCTTGGAGGTTGATTTTGGAGAAGACTTGAGTGTCAACAAAAGTGGTGAGAAGATGGGACATCGGAGGAATGGGATAGGAATTCTTTCTGGTAACCGCATTCAGTCTGCAGTAATCCACACAAAATAAAAGAGAACCATTGGCTTTGGGGACAAAAAGAACAGGGAAACCAGTTGGGGAAGAACTAGGTCAAATGAAACCTTTTGCTACATGCTCTGAAATGTAGTCTCAAAGAAATTTGTCTTTGGGTTCCAACAGGCAATAAATAGTACCTTTTTTAGGAACAGGTCCAATAAGATCAATGCAATGTAAAGCTCAAAAGTGTCAGTGAAGACCTTTTGCTGAGTTTGGAAAGGTATTGATGAGTATTGCCTCTGCTGATCCGGTGTACTAGACACTAAACAAGCCTCCCAATCTTGGATTGGAAAGTTTTATAAAGTGATAGTGAGTGTATCAAAGATTATACTGTTGTTTAAGAAGTGGGGTTATAGAGTTAACTGATGGTGATGATGATGATGATGAATAGTGTTGATAGAGTTGGTGATGGATGGTATGTATGAAGGATAAGAGAGGAGATGTGATGATGTGATGGATAGAAGAGGTGTGGGAGCAAGTGCTTCTACCAGGGATTGAAGTGAGGTTCTCTTGATGAGGGGTTATGAAGTTATAAGAAGGGTTGAGGAAGTGAAATTCGAGGATAGCCCAGTTGGATAAGGCACCTGCAAGTACTATGACTACACCAGGGCTTGAACCAAGGGGTGGTATGAGATAAATAAGTGTTTTTATTTATGAGATAAGAGTGGTTATATAGTATGTAATGGTAAGATATAATTGTAAACCTAAATATTGAGTGACTAATAATATAGAGGAGTGACCAGTGAGATAGAGTTTATAGGGGATAAAAGACTATATGAAAGCTGATGCTAGAATCTGGTGAGGAAGGGAAAACAGCAGGAGGAGAGCCTCCTTATATAGAGAAAAGTGAGGGATTTTAGCTACAAGAGGGGTTCACCCTGAGTACACATGACCAAACAGAAAACATACTAATACAGGCTAAAAGTGGTGTCAGAATATGAAAAGTGGTGTCATACAAACAAAGATGACACCATCCAAACAAAGATTGTACCATCTGAGTACAAGAGTAGTGTCATCCAAACAAGAAGTGGTGTCAGAATATCCACTAATTGCCTGCATGAGAGGAGATAAGATTATGTATAAAGACTGCGTTTGTTTTGTTGATTATGTATTTTGGTGGCTGTGTTGGTGGTTTAGTGGATTATGTAATGAGTGTGTGTTGTGTAATTTAATGTGTAGCTGAGAATGAATGGTGTAACTTCTGATCCAGTTGGGTTGTAGGGGTTCCGTGGTGACTAGGGTAAGTTGAGCCTTATAATCCAGTTCTTGGGTGATAAATGGGTGAAAATGACGGCTTATATGTGTAGCAGAAAAACCTTTTAATTCTTTACCAGAAAGAACACCACAGCAATGATCGCAATTCCTTTGAGGAGGAAGTTTATCGACCAGAATGGAAGAGAACACTGATACTAATTTGTGGTACTCAGAGGGATTTTTGGTAAAATGGTTTCAAGATCTTCTGGTTCTTCATTGAAGAAGTTGCCTTCAAAGACTTCTTGACAAGACCCAGTGGTAATTCTTTGAAGCAAAGCTTCTTGAGTTTTGAAAAGAAACAAGTCAGGGGAAGCATCATACACTACAGATGTTAAGAAGGTAGAGGGGTTTCCGGATGAATGCATATCATCAGGAAGAGAGCCATTGCTTTACAAGGCAATGAGGGATTTCAGGCTGACGTGATCCTGAAGGGAAGGATAAGAAGTCTCACTAGAACTGGGCAAAGTTGTAGTTCGAGGGTTAATATTTAGACTAATCAATGTTTGGGTTCCAGTGAGAGAGAAAATCAAAGCCAAAGATGGTGTCATCCTTCCCGGTTGCATCTATGATTAAACATTCCCAATCAAATGTTTGATAGGAAGAGATGGAAAAGGTCCATGTAATTTTCTTCAAAAAAAACTGTATGGGCTTTGAAGAAGAATGATAAGTGAAAAGAGGAATGGGCTTCTCCCAACGCTGCAAAACATACGATACACAGTTTGTATCACAAGAATTTGCACCAGAATAATTGTCCAAGAAACAGATATATTGTTTAAGGCTCCCAATAGAACCACATGGGTAATAAAAAAATTTGTGTCAAGGCACTGATATGTTGTGGTATTTCTTATTGTTACTAAAAATTAAAGTTTTTTGCTACACATATAAGTAGCCATTTTTACTCATTTATCACTCAAGAACTGGATTCTACAGCTCAACTTACCCCAGTCACCACTTACAGATCACTAATAACCCTTCTGGATCAGAAGTTACAGTCAATCACCCTCAGTTACACATGTATACAGGACAAATCACATAATGTACAAAGGGAAACCAAAGAACAAGTCTTTTTTTTTCTAATATCCACCACCTTATCTCCTCTCATTCAGCCTAAATTAGTGGATATTCTGGAACCACTATTGGCATTCCATCATTTCTATTTGGATGACACCATCTTTGTTTGTATCAGCTGACACCACTAGTGTGTTTACATACTTTCCAGTCTAAATCCACTAGATCCAGTCTTATTTAGTGGATTTTCCATTGCTATGCTATTTTAGTTTGTTTGGTCTTATATTTGTATCATCTGACACCACTTTCAGTCTGTATTTTTAGCTTCACACTAGTTTAGTGTGCATTAGTGCTCTTTAGTCTGTTTGGTTGTTTGGTCATGTGTGCTCCATTCTATATCCCCTGCAGCTAAAATACCTCACTTTTGTCTATATAAGTAGGCTCTCCTCCTGCTGTTCTTCCCTTCCTCACCAGATCTGCTTACCAGATTTTCTGTACACCCCTTACTCATTCATCAGAACTCTTATAGTCATTATCCCCTATGACACTATATTACTGGTCACTCCTCATTATTATTAGTCACTCAATATTGAGGTTTTACAATTATATCTTACCCTTACATACTTTATAACTACCCTTATATCAGAAATAACAACTCTTATCCTCTTCTAAGACCCCTTGGTTCAAGCCCTGGTTGATTCATAGTACTTACAGGTTCCTTATCCAACTGGGTTATTCTCCAAGTTCAATTATATAACCCCTCTTCAAGAGGACCTCAGTTCAATCTGTTGAAACTCGGTGTACTCTCTCTCTGATCCAAATCTGTGAACCTCAAGGGACCTCCTCAAGAAGTCCTTTCACTTGCTGCTGGTTATATAATAAAACACTAATCATCATCCTGAAACCTAATCTTCAAAGCTCACGGTCAACTCCATCAGCTCTTCCCGACTTTCCTCCCTCATCTTCTTCTTCCACTTTCCAATCTGCTCTTCCCTCTCATCCATCAACTCCGCTTTTTCCCACATAAATTGACTCCGCTCTTCCCTCTCATCAATCGACTCCACTACAACTTCCTAAATCTTGTTCCTTCTTACTTATTTCTTTCCTTATCTCATTTTCTTTTCTTTCCTAAAATCAAACTCAAACAACCTCAATCCTCAAAATTGTCCTCCACCAAAACCTTGTAAAGTCCAACTTGGTGAGAATCGAACTAACCAAACTTCTCAACTTCAACTCAATCATTTTGTTTTCTTTATATCTAATTTCTGCTTGTCTGTTCTTTTCTCATTTCTCATCTAACTTTGTTCTTGTTTCAGTTCTTTTTTTTGTCTTTCAATAATAAACAGTCTTAGGTCCTTTACAATCCCTGGTAGAAGTGCTTGCTCCCACACCTCTTCTATCCATCCCATCATCACATTGCCTCTCTTATCCTTAATACATACCATCCGTCACCAACTCTATCAACACTATTCATCATCATCATCATCATCATCATCAGTTAACTCTATAACCCCACTTCTAAAACAACAGTAGTATCTTTGATACACTCACTATCACTTTATAAAAATTTCCAATCCAAGATTGGGAGGCTTGTTTAGTGTCTAGTACACCCAATTGGCAGAGGCAATACTCTTCTCAATACCTTTCCAAACTCAGCAAAAGGTCTTCACTGACACTTTTGAGCTTTACAATGTAAAAAAATACAAGCCTATACATTGCAATTACCGTATTTTTTGCAGTGTTGCTTATCAAAAGGAGTAGTAAAAAGAGAAAAAGAATCTATCAAAATCTGGCTGACAAAGGAACGGGTAGCTCCAGAATCAATAAGAACAGAGTAAGGTGAATTGTCTCAAAACAGAATCAATCTGAGTTTATTTGAGACAACTGTTTTCAAAGAACAGATTTTGGGCTCAGAAGAAAGTGAAAATAATGGGTCAATGGGGTTAATGGCACTTGGGGTTCATCATAGTTGTTATTACCATCAAAGAAACAAATACTCAAGCTTTTCCCAACTGACGAGTACAATTAGAACAATCATCAACTTTGTGTGGACCACCACAATATAAGTACAAACCATTCTTCATCCTTCTTTCCTTCTTGCCGGATTGAAGGTGTCCATCTGTCAAAATTTTGTTGAGTTCAGAGGGGAGTTTTCTTTTCAGGAGCAGCTTCAAAGTTGTGGAGGAGTTTTTTGAAGAAGGGTGCCCGGTGTTGTTGGAGGGCGAAGGTTGGTGAGAACCCTCTTTATTTTGTTGAACCGGATGAGGAATTTTACACTGTTTCTCTTTCTGAGGTTCATGGTATCACACGTTGATGTGAAGGGTTGTGTCAATGAGATCCCTCAGATTGAGGATCTCCTTGGCATTGTTCTGGGAGAGGAGGTCAAGGATGCGGGAAGGGAGGACTTTTCAAAAGTAGAACATCAAAGGTTGATCACCCCAACCAGGAAGTTGATATTGGAGGGCTTGAAAACTGGAAATGTAGTTCAAAGCATGGTCTGACTCCTTCATCAACAGATTGTCAAGTCAATGCTTGGTGGCTTGAATTTCATTGGGATTGCCAAGCAAGGTGTTGATTTGAACTTTGAACACAGACCAGAAATTCATGAGGGAGTCTGTGGATAGCTCCCCCAAAACCTCTAGGTAAGGTTGGACCCAGTCAAATGCCTTGCCTGTTAAGTAAGAAGAGGCATAAATGGTATTAAAGAAGATGAGTTTGCATTGCTACAGGAAGATATGAAGTTTAGTGGGGGAAGCGCTGTCAAAGGAGTCAGGCTTCTTCATCTCCGGAGTGCGGAAAGCGGGTTGAGGAGCAGGTTCTGCTGTAAGGGGGACTGATTGACGGCCCACAATGGTGGATGGCATGGGCCAAGGATTCATTGGTAACAGGGGCCGTGGTTTTAGCAGGAGGATTTGGGGACCAAGGGTGTCAAGGTCCTCATTGTCCTCATCATCCGGCTGGATTGGATGCGAAAGATTAATTTTGGAGCTGGGGGTCTGGTCGAGTCTTTGACGAGAGGAGAACTGTCTGTTTGGAGAGCAAGGAATGTTGGGCATCTTGAATGGAGAAGTGTACAGGGGAAAGAGGACTTACGACTTAAGTAAGGAAGTAAATCCAGATCAAAATAAGATACTGTCACAAGGCGTTTTGTACAAGAGAGGGGTGGGCACTATTGAAGGAAGAAAAGGAAAGGAGATAGTTGGAATAGGGGACTGACTTTTCAAAGGTCTTCTTTGTTTTGAAGAAGAGTTACTAGGCTCAGAGGGACTTAAAGTAGAACACTGAAAGGGTTTGCAATGGCAAGGCTCAAAGAAGGCGGAATCAACTTATGCTGAAAAATATAATCTTATTTTGATAAGGAAAGATGGAAAGCATAGAAGTAGACACCTTATATAGGAAATACAACTAGTACTACAAAGGTAGGAAATAGTTTCAAACAAGGGATGAGTTCACAAGGTCAAAGCAATAAGAAATGAGAGAGGGAGGTCATAGCTTCTGAGTTCAGGCAACCAAGGCAAGTCCATGACTGAAGGACCAGGGGTAAGTGTGATGGGTGTGAAGAAGATTGAATTGAAGTTCAAGGTTCAAGGACTGTGCAAGTCAAAGTTCAAAAGTTCGAAGAGGAAATGCACAAATCTGGAAAAGGGAGATTAAGTGCATAAGGAAGTAGTACCAAAACAGGGAAGACTGGTAAAAAGGTTTATTGGTCTTTCTTTTGTTCGCATAACTGGAAAGCAACGTGCTTTTGAATCTTTGAAGGTTTCACTACTAACATTACAACATATTTAATATATAGAAATGTGTGACAATGTTTTGTCCCCTGTTCTCAAATGTTCTAAAGATGTTTTTTTTGTCGCCTGTTCTGGTTTTGATCCATTTCACCATCACCTTGGCCCCCTTTGTCTATGAGCAACATTATTTTCTGTTTTATTTTCTTTGTTTAACAACTAATTCACAATAAGATCATTTATTGTTTCTTGTTCTGGCTCAATTGATTCTACAACCGATTCTCGATGAGACAACTTGGTGAGCCTGTTCACCAAGATAAAACGGTGAACAGGCTCACCGAGACAACTTGGTAAGCAGGCTCACCAAGAAAACTCAGTGAGCAGGCTCACCAAGACAACTTGGTGAACACACCTCAACATTTACCAAATTTCCCGGACAGGAAATTAAGTAAATTTTAGGGAAATTAGGTAGTTTTTTTTTCTCCCTTCAATTATTATTCTTGTTATTCATTTCCTTTCTCACTTTCTTTTTGTTCTTGCTAATGTCATTGTGTTTTTTTGTACACATTTATGGACTGGGCAACACAACAATTCTACTAACATTCATTTTCCAGCAAGCAAATTTGCTGGTGGTGCCCAACAGAAAATTCTTTATTCTAAGGTTTTCACAATCAGAAGCAAATGCTGATACACACAAACTTAGTCAATGGCACCACCAATCACGACATATCCAAAGGTTAGTTTATTACAACTATATTCAAGCTGCAATGACCAGCAAAACCGAGAAGATAATTAGTACAGCAGAGCCCCAACACGTGAATTTGTGAGGGGTGTTTTTTGTATATACTTATTTAGTGTTGCTTATTGTTCGCGCTTTTTGTGACAGCAGGTCACTACATGTGTCTGTATTACCCACTAGCATAGTAAAATCCAAACTGGTCTTTCTTCATCACAGGCCTGGAACTGTCAACACACAAGTCACAACTGGATTGAAATGGTTTACAAAAAAAAAAGACTATTTAGATCAGGTGCCAATAGTCATCACACGTAGGGCTTTCCCTGATAATGTTGTATCATGGGGGTTAAAAGTATGCGAGAAACTGACAACAGAATTATTCAATTGAATTGAACACCACTAGTTGCTTCATGCAGAGCAAATTCCAATGATGCCGACTCTGCCAACGTGGTGCTGAAAGTGACTACAGGCTGGTTGGGCGGTAGCAAGGCCAAAGTTGGGTGAGTGACAGCGGGCGGGCTGACGGGAGGCTTGTTTTTGTTGAAAAAAAGATTGTCATCCACCTGGTTAATTGTGATGACTGTGCAGGCTTTTATGTAGACTTCGTTGGAGGGAACAGAGGTCTGCATCTTGTTGGGCGGTAGCAAGACCAAAGTAGGGCAAATGACAGCATGCAAGCTGACGGGAGGCTCGTTTTTGTTGAAAAGAAGGCCATCCGCCGGTTTAATTGGCACGATTGTGTGGGCTGTTCTGTAGACTTTGTTAGAGGAAACAGAGGCCTGCCCTGGGCAATGTGTAGCTGGGACCTGCGAGGCCAAAGTGGTTGTTTCTGGTAGGAAAAAAGAAAAGGTTATCAGTGGTGAGGGTTTGTTTTCATGATCAAGTGGGGTAAGTTACCTGATGTCAACTAATCATGACTAGCATCATACTCCAGATCCGGTGAGTTTGTGATTGCAAGCATGTGGGACTGTTTGGAGGAGTTCGCCTTGAATAAACTGGCAGCGTGGGATGATAGTGCTGGGGGGATAGAGCATTCGGGGTTGTGCTGTTGTAACTTTGTGATCAATCCAATCGCATCTTCAAGGTTCAATGCAAGCCCATGGCAAGTAGAATGCTTGCGTTCACTCAAGGAAGACTGTGCTGGGTGTGCGTGAGTATTTGCTTGTTTCCAGCAGATCACGCTGGTGACATCTAATAACAAGTTATTTGTCACTAGTTGTAATCAGCAAAATGCGGCAAGGCTTGAAGACAACTCACGGCAGGAGGTGGGTAAATTGTCAGCGGGATCATCAGTCATGATATTTTGTGTGGTCTCCAGGGATGTGGCCATGTGTTGCTCTAACTGTAGAATTTGGTGAGTTTGGACAGTAGTTTCATTTGAGGTACCATCAATGCAGATTGGTTCTTTTCCAGATGGTGGTTAGTGGCAGTTGGGCATTTTCACTGTTTGAGTTTGAGAAGCACATCCTCGACAAATTTTGAAAACTCCGCATCAGCAGCGGCCAACCCATTGGGTTTATTGGATTCTGTGGATTTCCCTGACAACATGTATGGTTCCAGGGAACCACAACCGCTTTCTAGATGAGTCAGAGGGTTGAGATACAAGTAAGAGGGCTCGAAGGAGGTGTGGGACTCATGTGCCATGGGTGACGCAAGCTGCTCTGACTTGATGGCTATCACCAATTGATCAGTGGGTTGGCAATGGATGTTCCACATGCCCACGATCAGAAGATAAGAGAGGAGGCTCAGAGGGGACTGTGAGGTGTGCAAAGATGTTGTTAGGCTTGGGTTGGTCTGGCACAGGATGAGGAGTTTCCTGAGGAGAAACTCTCTGGGAGGGGTGGGGAGGTATCTCAACCAGGCAGTAGAGGTCCATTCGGTCAGCTGGTTGTGGGGGCTTTGGGTCTGAATTGACGGAGCTGTATGGGTTGTAGATGGCGAAGTCAGAAAGGTCGTGGGTGAATTTTCCCCGGCTGATGGGCTGGTGACTGTCATTACGCTCAGGCAAGGCCAAATTGATCAGGGTCGGCGATTGATCAGTGCGCATGGGGTCTACTAAGGGTCCATGGTGTGGAGACATCACCAGAATATCTGTCCCACTTTTGTGTTGGGGGGTAGCTTTCCAGGACGGCAGAGGCGTGTTTGTGTGGGCTGGTTCAGTTTGAGCCGGATGGTTGTGTGGTTGAGAGCCTTGTGGCCGCTGTGATGTACAGGTGTCATCCAAGCGAGGAGGATACCCCCCTAAGGACTCCGTCGAAAGGAATCAAACGTCAATTAAGCATGAGAACAAGAACACCACAAAGCCAAGAGACTGGCCTCGTTGTTTCATGATTTGCTCCAAAACGGCAGGAGAAGGGGTGAAAGAGGATGGGCCAACGGGGCTTTTGCAAGGGTGGTGTGAGCTGGATGGAAGCCGAAGTAATCAGTATGCATAGGGGGTCGAGGCTGAGGTTCACTGGGGATTAAAGGCTCCGGAAGTGCCGCAAAAAATTCTGTGGGAGGGATGTATGCGCCACTGAAGCCGACAGCTGGTGGTGTGATCAGTGCGCCAGAAGAGAAGGAAAAAAAACTGTTGTCGGCGGGTGGAACGGGAGGTTCAGCCTTGGCATCAGATAAATGAGACAACTTCCGCCTGCGGTTAGGCAGCAAGGACTGAGTGTTTGGTTTGGTTGCTACTTCCAGGATTTGCGCCAGCGGATTTGTGATGGTCAATGGTGCGCCGGGGGTTGGAAGTCAGGATCAACAGGTGCTTTGGGAGTTGGCACCGTGGGTAATGGTATGCCTTGTGTGAGATTCAACAAAAGCGCTAAGGATGAATGGATTTAGTGAACACTAACCTTTGGGCTTGGTCCTCACTTGCGGTGGGGATGGAGGTGTCTTTGGGTTAAAATATACTGTAGTGGCCAGCAAGTTCCCCTGGAGGGACATTGGCAAGCGGGCGATTGGTCTAGTTGGAATGTGCTTCTGCACTGTGGTCCGTTGGATTGGCAACTTTGGAAATCCATGAACGGGGGGATCACCTTGCTCTCTGGGCGGGGTGGCGGCAACTTCTTTGCCTTTTGACTGGGGGGAAGCCACAGGCCTTTGGGGTTTGACCTGCAGAGCAGGGCATGTGGGGCTACTAGATTTTTGGCCTGGGGGATTGGGTGGATGCTCATCTGAGTCAGATGAGGAGTGGCTTTGGACAACCTTTTGGAAGGTAGGCGTCTGAGATTGTTGTGATGGAATTGGAAGGAGTTTACGTCCTGTTTTCCGAATGGGTGCTGTAGGGGAATTGTGTGATAAGGAATCTGCTGACTTGGATGGTGGGCCAAAGCCGGTGTTGGGTGCTGTACTAGGAACTACCACTTCTAACGGAGGGTAGGTCAGGAAATACGTCAACGGAAGGTGCGGTGCAGTGGAGTAAGCCCTTACTTTTAGGTGTGGCTGTCGCTTTGGGGGGGACCAATGATTTCTGGGGAGGTTGAGGTGCAGGTGTCAAAGTTTCACGCTTAGGCTCCGTGGATGGTTTGTCTGGACGCTTCAGGGAGGGCGGTGGTTGGAAGTTGGGTTGGTATGACACGGAGAATTGGACGGTTCTTGAAGCGCCACTTGCTTTGGACTGGGCCTGCGGTTTTGTAGGAGGCTGTGGGTTTTTCTGACCTCTGGGAGGTGCTGGGGTTGGAATAGATACTGGCCATTCATGAGGCCTACTTGCTTGCTCAGGTTGGTCGAGAATTTTGTCTGATACAGGTCGGGAATCAACTGGGGCTATTACGCAAGGCAGTGGTCGCTCCTAATGGATTAGGTTGATGGTCAACTTGTGTGGGTGAGGAAAGGAATAACTGACCTTTGCGCGGGACCTGAGTGGGTTTCTCATTCGTCTCAAGAGAGGCGGCACCATTCAGCCCATGATCTGATGATTATAGGCTTGATGGGGGTTTGGGGTGTGGCTTGCATTGGGCAGACTGTCAGGTCATGTGTCACAATCTTGGCATTGTTTCATCTCTCCTACAATGATGGGAGAGCTTACCACGAGTTGAGCTTTTGGTGGCTGGGGGAGACACCGCATGCCAAGGGAAGGTGTGCGTAACTTCACTCCCGGTTGATGGCAGGAAGGGACTTGGTTGGGGTGTAAGAGCGGGTTGACGGCGCAGGCGGAGGTTGACTGCTGGTGAAATTAGGGTTAGCTCCTTGAAGTATTCAGTATGTGTGTGTGTGGGGGGGGGGGGGGGGGGGAGGGCCCACCTGGCGGACTACCAAGAGCCAACTCGTAGCAACGGGCCACATCACAAGCAAGGGTGCATAACTCGGGTTTATTGAATTTTGATGGGATGATGATATGTTTGTCGCAGTGTCGGATGAAGAAAATTAGGTCGGCCTTTGAGTGCCGGGGATCTTTAGGGTTGAAATCAAGATGAGGAGTAGATAGACTGATGATCTCGGGGCAAGGGGGGAGGGCTATTTAAAGGGGAAATTAAAAGACACGCTTACCAAAGGTGTGGCATGGGCTTGCATTGAAGGTTTTCGAGTACAGTCACAGAAGGCCAAAGATGAACCCTTGAATCCAGATTGGTGGAGGTCACAGGGGTAACTCAAACTTGTTGCATGGTCTAGAGCACACTTACCATGACATCTGCACCCAAATCCAGCCAAGTAATTGCCTGGTCGGGTCACGATGGTTTTGAAATTGGTCAAACCCACAACCGCATACTTGTGGAGTTGGCAGGGGTTGCCAGAATTTGGCCCACCACTTTGATCCGTTCCAGCTCCGAATCCTGATCCAGCCAAGATAGGTAAATTGAGATACCCGCTTACCAAAGGAGTGGCATGGGCTTGCAGTGATGGTTGTCAAGTAGAGTTGCAGAAAGCCGACCCTAGGATGAACTCTTGAGTCCACAGGGGCCACTCGAACTTGTTCCATCGTTGAGAGCACACTTGCCACATCTGCACCAAAATCTGGCAAAGTAACATGACCGTAACTGGTGGAGTATGCAGGAGTCACCAGAATTTTCCTCGCCCCTTGCGACGATACGTTGCAGCTCCGCATCCCAATCCAGAGAAGTTCTAGGTATCCAGTGAGGGTTCAGAGCATTTGCCGCGGATTGCAACAACATGTTTCAGCTCCGCATCCCAATCCAGTGAAGTTTGGTGCAGGGAATCCGTGAGCCCGACTGAAAACCGGCCATGTATTTCAGATGGAACACCACTCAAGAATAATTGATAAGAGAGCGTTTGACTGTGTTCTGTTCGCTATCCTATCTCACCGCACCCCACAGACCAAGTCCATTCACTCAAACCACATCTCCTCATTTTGTCGAGCTCAATCCAAGTAGGATAATTTATTATGGGTTTACCCAAATCACCATCAGTGAGTCACTCTACTTAATTGAGCAAGAATTAGTACTGACCAGCTGTCGAGACTTGTTTTATATGGTACACAAAGAAGCCTTCAAGGGACCGCAATGCCTTCCTGGGGTGATCGGCTCGCGGTAGAAAATGGGATGTTTTCCAGGCTCCCATCTTGTGTAAGACAACCTATCTCGACGAATATTTGACCTGGATGGCAGGGAAAGCGCTGGTCAAACACGGTGACCGGGAAATGTACTGTAAATATGAGGGCCCATTGATGCTCATGGAAGAGCGATTTGGAGGTGAGGCCAACCCAGTCACCAAAAAACCTGTAATCAAGAAGAATCCCGCAGCACCCAAGGTGGTGAAGCCAAATCACCAGGCTCAACCACATAGCCACAAACCTGTCAAGCGCCACGGTCCTACCACCCCCATCAGTTGATTCTATTTTCCTCCACTCCCTTGCCAATTACACCACGACTCACATTTCTTTGAAAGCCTCACATGACAGTCCATCACGTAATACGCACTCCCAAACCGCAAGTCATTATAAGACGGCCCTTGGGTACTCCAGTGGCCACCAGTGCCACTTCCAAGTTTTCAATCGAGAAGCAAACCGAAGATACAGCTTGGGTTTCTGATCCACTCACTTATATCACTGCTGGCATGGGCGAGGTTCACATTGGCCACAACCATCAAGACCCTCTTGACTTGACCCATGAACCACCATTCACAAGCAAGGATGTTGTGGGTGTCATTACTGAATCTGTTAAATTTTCTGCATGGCTTGGTAAGTACCATCCTACTTCATCTTCATAGACTAAATATCTGAGTTCCTCTCACCCTGTTGTCTTACCACAGATTTCACTGCCAAAGCAGGCTCTCAGGCCCCTGTAGATGCACCCCCCAGCTATATCCCGTCCACCATTGCCGGCCTTGACACCAATTAGCCCGCTTTTGACAGAACCTTGCAATGACTCCCTGCCCGAAAAGTTGTCAAAAATTCCTCATACACTGTTGATAATTAATCATGTGATCATCCGCCAGAGAACCTACCATTTAATAAAGTTGTCAATTTTGTGTTACAATTGTCATCTGTGTTGTGCTTGTCCCCAGCGGAACTTCTTTCATTCTTGTAGGCCTCTGTACTCCGCCCTCCCCCCTTTTTTTGTTCCACCCCCGTCGCCATGTTGACACATAGCCATTCATTAGTTTGAACTTACACAAATAAAATTGAATCTTCATAACATCGCGAGGACCATCTCTTGTGAGCGAAACCAGAAAAGCGCCCCTGCAAAGAAACCGGAGGGGGTGGCGCGAAGCGCTTGAGTGTAGTGTGCATTTTACTTACATTTAAACCATCCTCAAAAGAACCTACAGTAGGGGCGGGACTGGGCAAGGAACCAAGTGCTTTTGTCGAATTGTACAAACCGTCATGAACAAGCTATTCTAGCAACTTGTTGAACCGAAACCACCAAGCCATATGTCTTGTGTAAATTTGTGTTTTGATTGCCTTCTCAGTCACATATTCCCTTGGGTTTTCAGAATCCTCTTCCCAATTAATGACTATTGCAACCTTTGGGTGCTCTGAATATGTTCTAGTTTGGATTGCATAGCTGTATCTTTGTGAAAGGTTGTCCTATCAATCATGACCCATACCGTCTTGAACACCTGAAACAAACATGTCAGATATGAATTCGTAAAAGTCAATCACACTATCATACATGCAATCATGAGGGTAAACTTTGGTAGACTCATAATGTTGCTGAGGCCGGGTCTGGTCAATATTGCTGGTTCCGGACAATGTTGCTGGTTCCGGTGTGAAGAAAGAGTTTGGTTTGTTTTATCAAGTGTTGACCTGTGTCATGTAGATTTAATATGTACTGTGTTTACTTTCTCACAGGGGGTCTAACTGGGACAATCCCGGCCCTTCCGGGCCTTATTACGAATATTCTTCTGAAAAATCAAACTTCTTGCCCAATGGGTTTGCGGGCTTAGCTGGATTTGGCCTGTATGACTTTCCGTTTTGATGCTCAGCCTGCTCAGTCTTCTCAGATGCCACCAAGACATACGAACCCTGCTCTCATATATTAATGGGTCCATCTCACCACCTGCCTGGCTGCATGGTTGGAACCAGGAATCAAACTATATCCCCGGTTAGTGCAGGTATGTGTCTTTCAATAAATATACATCAACCCCCTCGAACCAACATTGTTTATATACTATGGCTAACTCCTGATTCACATAAACCAAAAACGCAAAGCAACACCACAACCTTTGTCGAGCGCATATTGCCAATTCCTGCGGGTTGACCATTCCAACTGGAGGTTGCCAATCAAGAATTTCAGGTACACCGCACAAGCTCTCTGCCTGTTCATGTTTTCCCCTTTCCTCCTGAAGTAACATACATCCTTTCTACTCCCGTTGATCCACAAAAACTCACCTGTTATTGTCGTTTGTGATGGTATATCAATCATGAAGGCGGCGGAAAACAGGCTGCACCAGGTGGGCACACATTTCTGATTACACCTCACGCGGTTTGCATGCTGACCCGCTTTTACTCCCGTCAAGTGCCTTTTAACAGAACTAACTGTCCTCTGGTTGCGTCGCTATCTCCGCGATTGCAATGTCCCATTCACCTCTAGCAATTGTTGGCCTGTGTTGCTTCGGCTCTACACGGCACATTCTGGAAATTTTCAACTGGCCGCGGAACCATCCAAAGAAACCAACCGGCGCAATTCAGAATCAGGTTTGGACCCCAACCGGCACTTAGATGTAGTGCTAGGATTCAGCTGGGTCTTGCTCGTCAACTAGGAAGCTCAATGCATTCGGAAGATCAGTCTGCCGGCCCAAATTCAAAAAGTTCCCCATGTTAGCATTCACCTACCTGTGTCCACTGCTTGCATCATACTTGGAAGAATTTATGCTGAAGGCCCCTTGTAACTTATCCGGATCTCAGGATTGCCTCAGAAGAGAAATTTTAAACTCAACCAGAAAAATGCTCCCCCTTGAAAGCACCTGCGTGCCGGGGTCAATCAGCTGGGTGGTAAGATCACCGAACTATTTATCCGCATTCATTGGTAACAAAAATACAAAACTGATGGATTTCTCATGACAGATGTATCTCCCAAACCCACCCAATCCGCAATTGCACCTTGTTCTTCATCCAACAAGAAAAGCCAAGCAGACAACCTTGAAGGCTTCTTGAAACTTTCCAAGAGACTGAAAGGCAATCAAACTCCCACAGATACCAGAACGCAACCAGATCTTGATCCCAGACCTAAAAAAGGGAAACCCAATGTTGATACTTCCGACCCGCTTTACCCTCAACCCCCATCAACATCAACCAATGGAGCTAACAAAGCCATGATAAGCCTGAAGCGGATGGCAATGCCAACTCCTGAAAGAAGCAATCAATCGACACAAGTGGACAATTCTGACACTCCACCTCCCTTTTTAGCATCCCCACATCCAAGTACCCAAGACAATGCCCCCAACAAACAATGTGAGCCCCATTTCTTTGCCCAAGCACGCAACCCTTACTGAAATTATGTTTTTAGCTTTTGATTGTGAGTTCAATCCTGCCCTCAAGTGTAAAACAAGCAAGATGTTTCCCAAAAGGTGAATGTGGCACAGGTTGAAACATGGAATTGCCTTGACGCTAATTGGTCACACAAGTTCAGATGAAGAAGCTTGCCCAGCTCCCAAGCATCAACACTGAGAGACCAATTGGCCAAATAAGAGAGGCAAGTCTTCATTCACCTCAAGCAGCCACCAATACCAACCTGGATGCTAATCTTTTCCCCTGGTAGGTTCAGATGATGAAAGGACCTCGGTCTCAAAGTGCCAGTGCCAAAACGGAAAGCCACACAGCAAACAAGGTATGTCCCCAATCCAATGCTATTCAACTTAGTCCCCTGAAATCGACTGGAAAATAATTGGTTACACAGGTTCAGATGATGATGGTTGCCCTGCTCCCAAACATCAACACCAAGAGACCAAAGGCCCAAATAAGAGAGGTAAGATCTTCCTTACTCGCAATGGATCCAGCAAGACCAACCTGGATGCTTTTGATGCTAACCTTCCCCCCTGCTAGGCTCAGATGACAAAGGTACCTCGGTCTTGAAGTGCCATTGTCAAACAGGGGAGGCACACAGAAAACAACGTACGTAGCCTGTTTGATGCAATTCAACTTAGCCCCACACTCAACAACTATCCTCGTTAGCTTCAGGAAATGAAGCAGCCCCAGACCCCAAGCACGTGCAACACACACCCTCCAATTCTCCTTCTTCCCATTGGATCAACTGCACCATCAACTCCCTATCCAGAGGCTGTGCTTATGGGTGTTGGTGGCCAATCCTTGTGTCAACACAAGTCTCACCAGCAGTTGACCCCCAATCCAAATCCCGTTGGGGAATTCAGAAAAGCCCCTTCCAGCAGTGGTTTGCCACCTTCCCTGTCAACCCCCAAAGGAGGATATTGCTACCGATCACCAAGATTTCCCCCCTCGAAAGCTGAATGGAAAACACCGCAATACTTCCCCTGATCTTTTAAAGGGAAAGAGAGAGCGACCTCCCCTCCAATCTATGTAGGTGCATCACTCCACAGTCCAGGAGATGCATGGCAGGAATCAGCATGTGGGACACCGGAAGATGATGGGCACGCAGATTCCCGCCAGATGCCATTGCTGTTTCCCTCTCAAGACCAACCCAAACTTCCCACTCTCAAACCACCAGTGGGAGCAGTGAAACCAAACCAAACCCCTTGCCGCCATGAAAGGGCATTTCTTGGGGCAGCTCAAGAGAAAAAGACAAACGATTATCAATTACCTCAGTAACCCTTCCCGAGACAGTAACGTACGTGACTTGAGCCCCCTTTGATTATGATCTTCTTACTGAGTTTGTGTTGGGCTCTAGAGTTACCATTGGTTCCCTCGCAAGCGACTCAGCCTATGGAAGTTGTACAAAATCCGAAGATGTGTGAAGACACAACATTCATTGTCGCCCTTTGTTTGACATGATGCACTGCCACCCTTTGTCGCAACCCCCTTTGATGTCAACAGAGCTGAGCTTCAAACCGACCAAACCTCAAGAATGCTCCACACCTCAGCAGCAAACAGGTGCAGAACCACTGACAGGCTCTGAACCAATAGTTCATTCTCAGCTCAGCTCCAAAACCAATCAGTTACCCCCTCATCCCATGAATGGCCCCACCACATTCTCATCAACCTCTGAGTACTCATGATACGAAAAGACTTAAAGCAGCCTTCACCGGGCCTGCCTTGGCACTTCCTGACGTTCAACTTTACCCTAGCTCAGTACTAGTTGATCCCACCAGAGTATGTAATAAATCCCCTGCCCTCATACATCAAGAACATTTGCCAACCGGCTTCTTCCCTCCGCAGACCCAGAACTCCCCGAATCCAACTGAAGTGGCCATTACCCAGGTTCCCTTACCGGAAGTCTATCCCACAATGGATCTGGCCGACACCCAAAGCCATGCTCCGCCCTCGGAAACTCGCAAAGAATTAACTCCCACACCTTTGGGCACAGCCTCACTTCCTTTGGTGATTGACATGACAGCTTCACCCCGTGGCCTCTGCGAACAAAAATGAATGTATCACATAATCGCCAATGACTCTGATGAAGGACCCCACTCATGTGCCAACATTGACATGACAGCTTCACCCTGTGGCCTCCGCAGACAAAAACGAATGTGTCACGTAATTGTCGATAACTCTGATGGAGGACCCCACTGCCTTGGTATCACAGATGTGGGGATATCCACTTGTATCAACAGCACGCTGACTCACCCCCTGAATGATCCAGGAGTTGACCAGTCCGCAAGCTCACCGGTGAATGGTCTTTGTCCCATGACCTCAGCCCCTGAGATCATTGGCACACACAATTGGAAGGGTATGTGTTCACCTATTCACTACATCACATCACATTCCATCTTCTAAGCTCATTTACCTCCTTTTATCACAAGCAGAAAATACTGAGTGTATGTTGAAGGGGGAAATTCAATTTATTTTAACTAAACATTGTATCTACTACCAACCTCGTGAACTTAAAGGTAATTTAATACCTCGGTATCAAAAGCTGGCCGCCAAAAAATTAGCTGCTCAAGCCGCACAGTCATCCGCCCCTCACCTGGAAAACATCACAAATGAACCCGCATCCACCGGTGCCCCCACCATCACAAACAATGACCAGCCCCACGTGGTGTGCCATCAAGACCGCCATTCCCCGGTAACCTTTCCCTGCTCACCTCTTCCCAACAATCCAACTGTTCCCCTCACAGTTAATGCTAACCCGGCTATGTCAACTGACCCCACTGTGATTCAACAGAACAAGCAGAATCTTACCATGCCGTTGGACCCACACCTCTCTACCTCTGAGGTTGTGCTGCCCTTTCACAAACCATCCCACTCTGTCGGAAAACCAGCCGTGGCCCCACCAGGGATAGCCTCCTGGGTCTCAGAGGTTTTTATGTCTAACAGAGAGATCAATGAAGACCGAGGCCCTATTGCTTCCGCTCTCAATGTTACTAATGAAATTGGCACCTCTCTACTGCGCACAATGCATACAATTGCTGAGGGGATAACCAGTATTAGCGCATCCGTCCCAGAACTTCCTTGCGCCCTCTCAGCCGCCTGACTATTTGCTGAAGAATCTCCTTACTCGTCAAGTCAAACTCGGTCAAGGAGATCCAATTCCCAAAATTGGACTGAAGAAATTTCCCCCGCAGTCTGTTGTCAGATATCTCCAGCACTCCAATTAAGTCCTCCACTCTCTCAGCCGCCCAACCATTTTCTGAAGAACCCCCTTACTCATCAAGTCAAACTCGGTCAAGGAGATCCAATTCCCAAAATTGGACTGAAGAAATTTACCCCACAGTCCGTTGTCAGATATCTCCAGCACTCCAAGTAAGTCCTCCAATCAAGTCAATTCCTGCTGCATCTTCATTTACTGGGATATCTCTTCAGGCAGCTGTTAAGCTGCATTGCATGACCATGCTCGGCAAGTGTGCATTTGAACGTGTCCTACCTCCCCCGGCCAGCGATGAAGACAAGCAACAGTGGATCCAACCGATGGATATAGATTCTGCAGGATAAGAGGACTCTGATAGGGATTCCAACGATGATTCAAGTATGGACGTGGACGATGACACATTCCCTTACCCGGATGGCCCTGGACACCCACAGCAATCATGTCAAGCAACCAAGATCATATGGGGCCGTATGCAACGTGCAGGAGTCAAATCTTTCAGGCCATATTTTTCACGGTCATACAAATCCCCGGAAAATGTGTTTCTTTGTAATCTAGCCATTCACATATTCTTCAGGTTGCTGAACTGCGGGGAAGTAGGCTCCCTCACTCCTGAGATTTGCAGCAAACCTGATGTTTTACAAGCCTTCCAAACGCAAGTTGAGGGTCAACTGATGAGGCAGTCAGTGATTTTCATTTTGCATGCATGAACTAACATTAACATTCAAAGCCCAACTTCCAGGTATTGTGAGACAAATCAATGGAACTCAGACAAGAGAGAGGCCTGTGACAAGCTCCGCAGATGGAATACGCGCCTTAAAAATGTAAGCCAAGCATCCCTGGAACAATTTTGAGCTATGTGCCGGTTCATAAATTGTGTACCTTTGTATTTACGTGATTGGCGAATCAACAAAGTTAGAGCAAATCTGTTGCTTTTACAGTTAATTCCCATCATTGGTGTCTGCTGCAGTGAGGATGAAATCAATGAAGAATCGACCAGTCCCTTTGACAGAAGAAATAAACAATGTGTGGTTCTGGGCCATCCCTGGTGGCATCCGCTAGTCCAGCGCATCATGATGGCAATTGATTGACTGAGGGCCCGAAAAACCAAAACGGAAAGATCAAATGCCCCTCCCCCCCCTAAGCGCATACATTCCGACCATCCCACCCAAAACAGGACTCCCTATCAACCTGGGCTACCCATCACCGTTTACGACCCGTTGTGGCTCAGCAACCTCCAGATGTATGAACTTTGAGTATTGCAGACCAATGCCCCACTCCCACTGGAGCATTACATACCTCACCTTGACAGGCTCTAATTGAATAAAAAAAACTGAAAAACACCGTTTCCATGGTGTTGTCACTTATGGCATAGTTTCTCTACACCCAGTATTTTCTCCTTTGATGTCACTTTTCCCACCTTTAAGCTCCTAGTCCATGTAATTCACCTTAGTTCTGTTGCTACTGTTCTCCAACTACTCATGTCATTTCCCATGTTGAAACCTTCACTAATTAGCTTCCCCCTTTGATTGATGTACTGCCGTGCTCAAGCATGATTTACTCTTTGCAAAACACAAATGCATGGTTCAGACATAGAATTTCTGATCCATACATAAAATCAAGCCACACCCCAAAAGGTTCAAGCCCGGTGGGTCTTCTAAGGTCTTCCCAAAGCCTCTCCTAACTGACGTCCCTTTCACCGTAAGTCACTCCCCCTTGCCATTGTCGCTGCACCAGTTGTAATGTGTAACACCCAGATGGGGCTTCTTCCAACTTACGTAGGGCTCAAGCAGATTACATGTGCCCCCTGTAAATTTGCAAGTCATACAGCTTAACTGAGACAAAGGCAGCTGAAATTTTCAGTTGCCTTTGTCTGAGTTTGCTCTATGACCTGCAAATTTTCCAAATCCCTCTCCTCATCACACACAAAAACGGTAAACCCATTCACACTTCGGTCGTACGCTATAGAACAACCTAAGCTAATCAACTTAGAATAATGCCCCAAACGTGTGTCTTGTGTACTTGCACAATCCGTGGCTGTGCAGCCCACAGGAGCTGGCATGACGGTCACATTGTTCACAGATCACTAGTTAATCCCTCAACCCAGCCGGACCACCAGCAAGGCGCCTATCATGCAAAGTTAGCCAACAAAGCCGGTAAGTCCTCTCCACATATTGATATAGATCACAGCACGGCCTGGAAGTTGATGAGCAATTATTCATCAATTATCTTTTCAATTGTTAGAGGAACCCGCTTATGGTTTTGATGATGATGGCCCCCAACCTGATCACCCGGACTTTTTTGACTCGACTGTAAATATTGTGCATTCCTTTTCGGAACTAGCCATTCAACTGCCCCTTGAAGATGCCCTCTCACTTGCCGTGCAATCAAACCAACACAGTGAACGTGAGCCTGTGCAATTTGATTGGTACATTGTTGTATGATTTGGCACCGCACACTAACCCTTTTCTGCAGCCTCCTTTTTTAAAGTGTCCTTCATGCGGAATCCCGACCTGTTGGTTGTCAACCTGAAGACGGCCCTTTTCTACCTCACACAGCAGTGCTCACTCAACGCATGTTCATATTTTCTCAGACTTGATATCCAGCTAATTGGGATGGTTGCATCTCAAGGATTGGCGCCATCACCCTCAAACAACATCCCTCCTGTCCTGAGCCACCCAGACAGTCTTGTCCTCCAATCGATGCCCCAGAATACCCAAACGGTTCTTGGGAGTCTAGGTATTGAACCAGAACTGACAAAACTTGTCTGTTGTCCTGACTGCTTCGCCATGTACCCGAATGACGCCACATCCCCAGATTCTTGCACACAGCCGTTGATGAAAGATTCAAAGAAAAAAGACAACAATCCCAGTGATCCACACAATTGTGGAGCCAACCTATTCACTCATGAAGAATTGGACTGCACTCTGATTTGTCTGTTCGCCCATCACAATCTTGACAGCTGGCTTGCTCGACTCCTCTCTAGACATGAAATTAAGGACGCTTTGAATCAGAAAGCTATTGAGTCGCACTTGCCGTACCATGAAAACACCAAAATTTCTCATATTCACGAATCACGCTTTTGGAAAGAGTTCAAAGGCCCGGACAGCAAGCAATTCACAGCCCACAGTGGAAATGTCACATTCTCGATTTTCATTGATGGGATTAATCCGTATGGTAATTGTAAAGCAGGGAAACATGTTTCTGTCACGTTCATCATCATGGTCTGCATCAGCTTGCCCATCGCCCTTTGGTATCGACCCGAAAACCTATTTTTGGTTGCCATCGTGCCCAGTCGGAGGGAAACATCACTTTAACAAACAAATTGGATTCTTCGACCTGTCGTTGAACAACTGAAACAATTGTGGGAGCCCGGGCTATATCTCTCCAGGACTAGTGACCACCCCCAAGGTGAACTCATCTGAGCTGCACTTTTGCCAGCACTCCGACGTGCCCTCATATTTGCAGGACCAACAGCAATCCAAATGTGTTCATTTTGCCTTATTAAGAAGGCCGACATTGATAACCTTGATGCAGCCGCGTGGCTGTTGCAGAATCTGGATAGTCACCGTCACTGGGCAAACAAATCTTGAAAAGCTACCACGGAGAAAGCCCGAGAAAAGATTTGCACAAGTGACGGCATCCAATACTCAGTCATGCTGGAATTAGAATATTGGAATATCCTCAAATATCACATAGTCAATTCCATGCACAACCTTCTATTGGGTCTTCTCAAATGACATACCCAAAGATTTTGGCTCATGTCGGATGTTGATGATGAGAAGGAGCCGGAGTCAGTTTTCCGCACCGAGCTTATTGCACTCGAGTCAGAAGAGGCCGCCAAGCCGCCTGAAAGACAGACCAGCCCCAAAGCAGTCCCGCTAGGACCAGGCAAGAACTACTTCCTCAAAATGCTCTTTGGAAGCACAAACAACCCTAGCAATGACGAATTCGTGCTGTTTATCCAAGGAGAAGAACAGAGCGGCCATTGGGTTGCCCCCCCGCATGGCAAAATCATTTTCGATGCAAAGGCACTCAATTATGTGAACCACTTACTCAAGAAAATCCAGATTCCCACTTCGGTTAAGTCCAGAACTCAATTAATGGCGAACAGATCAAAAAATATTGTTACCACCTCCGCCAATACTTAGAAAGCAGTTTGGTTCTTTTCAAGCATGCACACCTGGTGGCCTTCCACTGGCTGATTTACTCGAAAGGTTTGGACCTACCCGAGCTTGGTGGTCATTTCCAATGGAGCGGATGATGGGAAAAATCTTGAAAACAACCAGTAATCATTGTATAGGTGGGTACATTTTTTCTCGCTGTTGGAAATCCCAATAACTAATGTTACCTAATTCAACTTATAGGTCAACTAGAAATAACTCTCTTGACCAACTTTTACCGACTGTCTTACCTTCGCGGACTCCTTCAAAGATCCGACTTGCCACCATCTGTGCGACCTTTCATTTTACAAATAAATTTGCTGTAAAATCTGATTCCATCCAAGCCAAAAAACCCCACAAATCAAAACCAGTTAAAAACACTGGATTCCACGAATTTCAAATTGCTGGTTCGTCAGATTAACCTCTTGTTTCCTCTCAAAAAAAAAGAATGGATGGCTTCCAATAAGTGGGAGAAGTTGCACCCAAATCAATCCATGAAGTTCTGGCCAACAAATTCCAAAATACAATCATTTTGACAAGTGACGCAAGGCAACATGACATTCACCACTGAAAAAAGCCAACTCAACAACAGTGTTGTTGCTCTCAAGCCAAACCCTTGTGCAGCTTATGGTATCATCAAGAACATCTTCAAGAATTGTCAAATGACTCCTGAAAGAGCCATTAGTAGTGATACTTGGCTGACTATCACACCCCTTCTTCCAGTTACTTCTGAAAAATATCCCTTCCGACAAATTGCCGATTATACCAGTATAGGAATCAGCTTGCAGAAAGAAGCTAGTGTAGAGGAAGCGTGCGTCATGCACATATCACAGATTGAAGTGGGATGTGCCTGGCTCAGGTATGGGGCCAGTGAGTTGACCAAGGATCTTCCATTTGAAACCATTGTGTTGGTTTGCCTCAACAAGTAAAGAGGCAGGAAACTATTTTTTTTTGGAGAGCTCTAAACTATGGCTCCACACTCTCTGATGACATGATCTTTTACAAGAAAAAAACACAATGGCATTAGCAACAACAAAAAGAAAGTGAGGAAGGAAATGAAAAACAATGATGATAGTGAAAGGAAAAAAAAAAAAAAAACTACCTAATTTTTCTAAAATTTACTTAATTTCCTGTCCAGGAAATTTGGAAGATGTTGAGGTGACAGGCTCACCAAGACAACTCGGTGAGTCAACCTGCTCACCGAGACCACTCGGCGAGCAGGGTGAAGCTGCTCACCGAGACCACTCAGCAAGCAGGGTGAAGTTGCTCACCGAGACATCTCGGTGAGCAGGTTCAGCACCTGCTCACCGAGATGTCTCGGTGAGTAGGTATTCAAACTGCTCACTGAGACGTCTCGGTGAGTAGGTAGTCAACCTTCTCACCAAGATGTCTCTGTGAGTGAACCTGCTTGACAAGTGGTCTCAGTGAGTAGGTGGTGAACCTGCTTGCCGAGTGGTCTCGGTGAGAAGGTGGTGACCCTGATTTCTTCCCTCTTGTACCTCCTATTACCAGTACCAATTATTTTCAAGAATGTCACAAAGTCTCATGATTTGTCCATGCCTGATTACTTTTCACTTGGCTTGCGTCCTGACATGAAGTTTTTGCATCCTGTCATAGGAGATGCATGCTGTGCACAAACTGCTATTACTTCCACATTATTCTTGTGACACCAGTTCAATATTCCTGGCAATTTGCTCATTTTCTATGGTTTTGTGTTTATGTTCCCTAATGTGTCCCTACTTCAGACACCACACCCTATGTCACTAATCGGCACCGGCACTTAAATATCAGCGAAAATTTTGAGGTACTTGAAACCGACTCTCACTATCCCTTCTAGATCCACTTCATTGAAGCTCTCATCAAGGGTGGGCAGTTATGTTATCCAGGGTTATCCTGGGTGTTTTGGATAATGTAACTTATTTTAGTTATCCAAAATCAGGTGTTTCAGTAAAGTAACTTATCTACAGTGTAAAGTATAGTAAAGTAACTTGAATTTAGTTATCCAATTTTTTCCATTGGATAAAGTAACTAATTGCTAGTTATCCTGGAATGTAGCTAAAAAAGTTACTTTATCACAGTTACCAGGATTTTTTAGATCTAAAAACATTTTCTTGGTATAACAGATGGATTTCGACCAATCTGCTACCAAATTGAATTATAAGATGGTCAATAAGTTGATCTAAAAACACCCAAAAAGATAAACTATATCACAAAAATTTGGTCTGTTGTGTCAGTTTTAGTTACGGTAACTGATAAAGTAACTTATTTTTAGTTATCCATTTTTTTGAGTTGGATAAAGTAACTTGAATCAAGTTATCAGTAACTAGCAGATAAATTAACTTAAAAAGTTACGTTACAGCCATAGTTATCCATTTGGATAATGTAACTTCCCACCGCTGCTCTCATTCACCAAATTCCATTGAACTCAATTCAATTCTTGCCATCAACATGGCCCCTGCTCCATCAAATCTGGGAAAATCTTCACATCAGTTGTTCAACAATGGCCCCTTTGACGTCAAAAAATTGGTGAGTTTTTTACTGTAGCCATATAATTTTATTCTGGGCTGACAACATATCCCTTTCCCAGCTGGGAACTCAATTTACAGTCAATATCTATACAAGTCATCACTAGTCTTTCTCAAAAATGTCACCGGTGCTGAAGTCACAGTAAAAGTCAAACTGCAAAGTTATAGTTCCTCTCAAATGTCCTTACTTCAGGACTGGATATACTTTCTCTCAGGAAGAGTAATCCCCAGAAAACTCAAGCTACCTCCTACCATTTATTTCGATCATCAACACGATTTCTTAGTTTCCAATTCCAAAGAATGTTCCGTTTTGCTTGCCCACAAAAGCAGGTGCTGGGTTTTTGGCATAGTTGGCAAGAAGGAAGTCAAAATATAAAGAGATGACCTGTTAATAGTGACGTCCAGATGAATGTTGCGGTGTGCTAACTAACTAGCTGTGTATCTTGGTCTTGGACAGTTAATGTACATCCTATGTCGACGACAGTGAATGTGCCCCTGACTCTTGGTGGTGGTAGTTCAAAGCCAGCGGGCGGTGGAACATGGGAAATGTTGGTAACATGAGAGCGGACCTGAATACCTAATTCATGCTGGTCTTGGATGACATGACCATGATGTGAAATGTAGCGGACCTGGCCATTGAAGTCGGTGTCGCCTCGACCGGTAGGATAGACAATTGAATAGGGTGTAGATTCAACTTGTCGGCCTTGGAATCTTCCAGCGGGATGGCTACGTAATGGAATATGGACAATGGGGAAATCATCAATAGTAGCTTGGGATTGCCCGACAATCAGTTTGGTTCCAGTGAGCAACATATTGAGAATGGAATTGGATACAATGCAATTTTTTGTGCCTGTTAGAAGATTTGGATTGTTTCTTACTGTCTTGCTGTTGAAATACAAATCCATTGTGTCAATTGTGTCATCATACATCATTCAATTTAATATGTCTAACCAGGTCATGTACACAATCAAGTTGATGGCAAAAGCACAAGTGAATGAAGTTATATAACTCAACACCTTGGATATTGACTGGATAGCCTAGTGGTAAAGGCATCACTCCTAGTAAAGTGACTTGGCTAATGCTGAGGTCCCAGGTTTGAATCCTGGTCTGGTCATTCTTTCCCCTTGAATATATATCTGATTCATCAAAATCTTACACTTGCAAGGGAGTTATCTTGTTATATACCTTCTCAATTTCTGGCATGTAGCCGGTTAAGGTAAGAGGGTATAGTGTTTCCAATCAACTGGTGCACAATCTACCTGCACTTGGCAGAGAATGAGCGAAACACAAATAAGGTAATATAATTCATTCAAGTGATTTGTGTCTTCAGTACAAAATCATTCATGAAGTCGGATTCTGGGATATGGACTTACCTGTCTCGGGTCTTGAAATAAGGGGTTGTTTGCCAGTAAAGGACAGCAAGAATTGTGTTGGTACATACGGCATGTTTTTTTTGGTTCCGTGGTTGGCCGTGAGTCAGGTGGCAGGTATCTGTATCATGTCCAAAACAGGGTTGTTGTTCTGGGAAACACGGCGCAGCCGCGCTATTCCCTACTCCCATATAGAATATCCTGTAAAAATTTGGGATATCTGGTAAAAATTCAGGATATCCTGTAAGGTCCATGTTTTTTTTCCACAGACTTCTGCATTTTTCGCAAGGATACATATTTCTTGCCACTACAGAAATTTCAAACCAATATAATCAGCACTGGGCTGCTTATATGCTATGCTGCACTTTTTTGGAAAAAGTCGCAGCTTAGCAATTGAATTATCAGCCTGAAAATGCTGTAGCGTTAGCAGCCTTTTTGACACCGCTACACAGTGTTACAGCCATTCTTAGCAGTTTTTGCTGCTAAAAACAGCTTCAACACAGTGTGACAACCTCTTTTTTGAGGTTGGGTGTGTAGCAATTGCGACGACACCACTAACAGCCAACAGAAAACCTGTTAGCTGTTAGCAGAAGATGCTTGGTTTCCCTTCTTTGCTATCCTAACTCTTACACAAGGATTTAAACTTGATGAACTTAGGCACTGTTTTTGATCAGTAGACAGTTTAAACTTTGATCTTTGTGGTGAATCAATACACTGAATGTTGGGACACCCACATTCAGGCTTCCTGTGCTTATAGTTATGCATTCTCCTACTAATCCTATCAGCTCTGCTCTATTACTGGTGTTCTTCTCTTACTTTTACTTTTCCTTCACCAAAATCTATACATATTTCTCACTTGAAGTTGTCTCACTGTGAGGACAGTAGCCTTCCTTTCTTCCAGTCACTTGTTTCCCTTCAAGACTGGTCATAATTGTGGAAGATCCCATCAGATAGCAGGGCCTAAGGATAACAAATAATATTTCAGATTCTGCAAGCCAGAACAATCATTTGACTTGTATTAGCAGTTGGAAGTTCAAGAATCTGAAAAAAGCTTCCTTCTCACTTGATCATTTTGATTTCAAGTTGCCATTATATTAATTTCATAACAATGCTGTAGAAAGAGTTGAAAAGACAGAGAGACATGGTGTCTCATGTCTTTCCAAAATATACAGGAATGTGTGGCAAAAAATGGAACTTACAGGATATCCTGACTGTTTACAGGATATCCCAAATAATTTTGCAGGATATCCTTTACGGGAAATGCTGTAATTTTAGTAGTGTTTGGAAAGTAACTTTGAAGAGAGCACTGAAGATTTCTGAGGGTGAATATACATGTGATATGATATGCAACCCAAGGATTAACCAAAAGCTTGAAAGCTGCTAAGGTCATGAAGTAGGGTAGAAAAGTAACCTTAGTAAATGCAAGGAAGATCCAACTGCGAGATCCTGAGTGCTGAATGTGTTGCTGAGTCTGTCCTATGACAAGTTCATCTTATGAAACAGAAGGGCTTCTTGAACTTTGGGTGGAATGCGGTTAGAATGTCCAGTTTGTTTTTCTAAAACATCTCTAAGCTCTTTCTTGGTCAATGAGGGCAAACTGCTCTCATAGTTTTCCAAGTTTAACTCAACCGAATCCATATTTCAATCTTCTTGATGTTGGTTTGAATTGGAAGATTGACTGTTTTCATTGGAATGTTGGCTAAAGGTATCACTTTGTACAGTTTTTTGGGCACAACCACTGGGACAACAGCCACCAACAGGACTGGTCAGACTTTCATGACCACCACAACCACCTTGCCCGGCTCATCCACCTTTTCCACCTCGACTACCACAACTACCACCAGCATTGATGCCTCCTTGGTTTTGGTTTGGAGATTGTATGGTGGATCTTGTGATTTGGCTTTGGGATTGTTGAGTTGATGGCATGGTTTTCCTCGATAAAATGGTGAGCTGGGGAAGTGGGGGAAAGTGTCTGAGTTGAGTTGAGGTTAAGCTGGGGTAGAATAATGGGACGGTCACAGCTTGATAACTTGATATTTTGAGCTTGATGAAATGGTTGGCAGATGGTGGGAAGAAGACAGCTATTGAATCAATCAAATTAATATGTGACATTTGCCTTGGCCGATTAGTGATTGTCAAAATGGTTGTTGATGTAGTTTTAAGTTGGGCACTGCTGGTTAGTGGTTAGGGTTCCAAGGTCTGGAGGAGCTGCACAGATCAATTTTTGAGAGCCATTGAGTCTCTGATCAACTAGCTGTATTTTAATTGACTAATTGGGTTGGAGCTGGTGTGGCTGTGTCAACAGTGGGTAGCTAAGCTACCCGTAGCGGTTAGCATAGCACAGCGTAGCAATAATCGCTAACAGCTAACGGCTTTTGCCGTAGCTGTTAGCCGTTCAAGCACTGGAGTCCGTAAAAGGGCTTTGCTACAGCCCTTTTTAGCTGTAAAAACCAGCTACAAAGAGCTGTAGCATAGCAGCCATAACAAAGCACTAACACTACAGCACTGGCGGCAAAAAAAAATTGGTACACTACACTATTTTTGGCAAATAGCATAGCGTAGCGACCCAGCGCTGGCTGTGTAGTTGATTTTATCTGGTTTTTCATGTGTAGCTGGGAGAGCTGATAGAGCTGGTAGATCCAGTAGATATGAAAATTGGTATAGATGGAAAGGGTAGTAAATATACTGTGTGGGAGCTGTCAGAGTGTTTGGTTTGTGTGCATCAGCAGGAAGAGCTAGAATATAAAAATTCCATGATTGAAGTTTGATATGGAATGGTGTAGCTAGGGGAGCTGTGCTGAAGATTTCAATGAAAAAATAGAGCTGGAATCAAAATTTCATTGGAGTTGGATGAGCTGGGATAAATAGTGCAGTGAAGCTTGAAGTGCTGGCTAGAGGGTTTCCCCTTGGCTTGTGTGCATGAGCTGGAGGATATGGTTTGAGTACCTCTTTTCTATGTGGAAGAGCTGCGGGAGCTGGAATATCCTTGCATGGGAGCTGGAGGAGCTGTATTTTATATATGATTGGAGCTGAATGTGACTTGAGGGTTGCTGGGTGTGATGGTGGAGCTGGTGGAGCTAGCTAAATGGGGCATATGGGCTGGAAAAAAAAGGTGTCTGAAAGATATTTGTGAGCTGTGAGAGCTGGGTGAGAGTAATTTTGGTGGGTGGACAGGTTGCCAGAGACCAACAGTTCAGGGTGTGAGATCTGAAGGTGCTGGATTTTATACATGATGTGAGCTAAATGAGCTGAATTGGAATTGGTTGGGTGGGGTGGTGGAGCTGAGTGAGATGACTTGGGAGTGGTTAGATCCAGTGGTGGATCTGGTTTGAGTGTAATTTTGGTGTGTGGAAGAAATGCAGCTTCTGGGTGAATAATGCATGGGAGTTGGAAGAGCTGGCTAAGGTGGGTGTGGGAGCTGGACAAGCTGGTTATACTGTACTTTTTCTTGGTAGAAGAGATGCAGGTGTTGGATTCTTGATGTTGTAAGAGCTGCAGGAGCTTTATTTTTTATTATTACATGAGCTGGAATGGAGGTGGTTGTGAAGGTGTAGCCAAGAGAGCTGGATGTATAGTGCATACAAGCTATAAGTCTGGAAAAAGTGGATGAAAGAGCTGGATAATCTTGTGTGTTTTTGGTTTGTTTTCAGGAGCTGTAAGAGCTGCTTTTTTACAGGTGCATGGGCCAAATGAACTTACTTGAGGGTGGTTGTGGGAAATGGATGAGCTGGGATCAATGGTGGGCCGCTGCGCTAATTACGCTATTTTCCCACTAACTGTTAGGGTAGTCTTACATTTTTTCTCTTTGAATTCTGTAGCTTTAGAGAAAGCTAACATAATCTACCCTAAATGTGAGTGTAGTGATTATTTTTCCCTTCAAAATTTTTGTAATTCTAGTGAAATTAACCAACACTACACTAACTTGTAGTGTAACTGTTTTTGTGCTAACATTTTTTCTCTATTTGTTAGTATAGCTCAATCTTGCTACACTACACTACACCAAACTTTCAAATCTAACAAGACACAAAAAAAAAGGAAAAAAAAGGGGAAAAAAAACATTTACAGGTAAAATATGCATCATATCACGGAATGATTTGCTCTTTAATAGCTGTGATAAATCTTTTCATGTCCCCAGAAAAATTTCTGTCTGAGATAGTTCTTTTCATTATCATAGTTAAAATCTCAAGTGTAAGAATATTAAGTGAATAAGGAAAACAAAAGAAAAAAAATATGAGTGGTTGATCAGGTTGAAAATTGATTTGAGATGTCAAGTCTGATGGTCAAATGTAAAGTGTTTTTATCTTATACTATATATCTCCAGTGAAATTTCAGGGGCCGGCTAAATCCATGCCCCATTTTTTCTTGAAGGAGGCTCCCCAAGGCGTGCTTTGGCCTGCATGCCCCATTTGGGGAGGTGCAACCCTTGCAAGCCCAAAATTTGGCCTCCTCAGGGATGCACACCTCCAAGCAAGGCGTGCACGCACAAGACAGGGCCTGTGACCCGCCACTGGGTCCTGCTTTGGGTTATGCATGCCTCAAGTTGAGGCATGCATACCCTGTGGATACCTCGCCTTGCTTAAGTTGGGGCCTACATGGGTATGCATGCCCCACCTTGGGCAAATTAGAGCAGGCCTTGATACAAGGTGTTAGGGCATTCCTCGATACAAGGTGTTAGGGAATGCCTATACGAGGTGTTAGAGTAATGGGAAAATTAAGTGTACATCTTGACCTTAATGATAGCAGAGAGTTGTGAGACACAGTCGAGCAGCTTTGAGGCTGAGAGTAAGGGAGCACAAGCACACCTTAATGATAGCAGAGAGTTGTGAGACACGGTCGAGCATCTTTGAGGCTGAGAGTAAGGAAACACAAGCACACCTGGGTTTGAGATAGTGAAAGAAGATGAGAACACAAGTGAGTGATTGTGAGTAATAAAGAAACTTGATGATAAAAAAATAAGTGGAGTGCATACCTATGGGCGTAGAACTGTTCAAGGAGTGAGTTTGAGATTTATAGTTGAATGAGAAAGAGGAATTAAAGCAAATGATAAAGTGATGATAGAAATATGACAGGGAGAATGGCTGGATTATGTCATCAGATTATCATAGTTTGCAAGTCTCATCAATTAGACTTCAAACCTATTTGAGCTCCGTAGCCGGTGCCCCGCAATGAGAGGATGTGCCTTGAGTTGGTGCTCAATACCCCCCCTGTCTCATTGCCACATTATTTTGAGACTAGTGAGAATTTGTTGATGTTTTTGTCGTCCAAGTGACTTGGTGCAGACATCTATCTGCCTTCATCTGATGGGTAGAAATGTATTCGACCTTGATGAGACCGGTGTTGTAGACCTCATGAAGCCAATGATAGACTACATCAATGTGTTTTGAATGTTGTTGAAAGATGGGATTGGTGGCGAGTGCCATTGCACTTTGATTGTCGACATGAACATTGAATTTGTTGTGTAGTGGAATGTTCAACAATTGAAAGAGATATTTCAGCCAAACAGCCTCCAGGACGCCTTCGAACATAGCACAGTACTTGGCTTCCGTCGTGGACGTGGAGACTGTGTGTTGTTTCTTAGATCACCATGATAACAGACTGTTACCCAGCGTGGTAACGTATCCTGAGTAAGAGTGATGATTGTTGGTGCAATTAGCAAAATCAGTGTCTTTAAAGATGTTTACTTAGGCCAAGTCTCCTGACCTGTCCAACATGATTCCATGCTGAGTGGAACCTGCCAGATACTGTAGTAAGTGGATGACCACTTTCCAGTGGACAATTTCAGGGTGTTCTAGGTCTTGGGAGAGCTGGGAGACAGTAAATAAGATATCTGGTCTTGTGGAAGCAGATAGGTAGTTGAGTAAGCCAAGTGCCTCCCTGTAGTTCAGGCCTAGTTGAAGGAATGATTGACCGTCTTGCTCAGAACTTTGCATTAAGCGTGTACCAGGAAGCATGGGAGTGAGATTTGGTTTGGCTGGATGGACGTGGTAGAGATCAAGAATGGACCTTGTGTATGTTTCTTGATTTAGGAGGAATTGCTTGCTGTCTAGTCAATTTATTTTGATGCCAAGGATGTGTTGGGCCTTGCCGAGATCATCCATCCTGAATTTGGCTGAAATTAACCTTTTGAAGTGATCCACATCATAACTGATGATAATAATGTCATTGACATATACATGAAAGAAGCACTCCCACCCAGTGTTTGTTGAGATGAATAAACAAGAGTCCGCTAGCAAAGGATTGGAGTTAATGGTTGCAAAGAACTTTTGTAGTTCCCCGTACTACACAAGCAGAGCCTGTTTCAGGCCATAAATTGCCTTGTGAAGCTTGAGACAATATCCCTTGGGTACGTCTATTTCCGGTTGTGGACAAAGGTGAACTGATTCTTGAAGATTGATGTTTAGGAAGGCATTCTTTGCATCCATTTGGTGAATGGTGTAGCCTCATGAAAGACCAACAAGGAGCGCAGCACAAAGACTTGTAGATCGTCCTGTAGGTGCATATGTGAGCCCAAAACCTTCTTTCTGTTGTGATCCCTGTGCACATAAACATGCTTTGAACTTCACTACAATTCCTTCGGAAGACCCAAACTGTGCCAAGCAACACCTTTTCACCAGGAATTGGCTTGACTGTCCAAACTTGGAGGTGTTTCATAGTGTCAAGCTTGGCTTCTACCGCTTTTGACCATTGGGAGGAATCTGACAACAGAATGGCTTCAGGGTAAGTTTTGGGACTGTGGAGGCAGAGAGTGCCCTGGCAAGGTTGGCACACCTTTTCGAGAAGATGATGTTTTTCAGATCAATTTTGGAGCTGGTTCAGTGGCCCGAACATATTCAAAACTGGGTTTGACTCGGGAAGTGGATGAGGTTGATGGATTTGTGCCAGGTTTTTCACCCAGTTGGGGCCGGGTGGTTGACTTGGTTTCACTGCTAGGATCTTCACTCAGTTGGAGCCAAGATGAAGATTTGCCAGAGGTTGAGGGAGGGTTTTGACCGGAAGGATGATTGTCGAAGAACGTTCCGACATCAATTTTTGTAGTGTCAAGATCAAATTTGTCCTCAGCTGACCTCCAGTCTAGCACATCTTGGGACAACCTTGGAGAGTCGTTCACAAAAGATGATCTCAATGTTGATTGATCAATTGCAATGAATTCATCTGGAGATAGCAGGTCTGAAAGGGCTGATGGATCATTGTGGGAGAATATTGAGACACCAGAAAATTCAGTCACGTGACTTTGCTCAATTTTTCCTCCTGGCATTAGGACCCGCCAGTTGTGGGTGCCATGCTGGTACCCAAAGAGAAGACCTTTTTTCAAAGTGTCACCAAATTTTCCTTCCCGGTTGTTGTGAGGGATGTTGACATAGGAAAGAAAACCAAAAGGTTTTAGACGAGAGGCATCAAATGGATGTTGGAACCACATTTGATATAGTGAGAGCCATTTCAATTTGCACATTGGCATGATGTTTTCGAGAAACACTGCGGTGTTGAAGTCTTCTTCCCAATATTTGGATGGTAGCTTTGCCTGTTTGAGCAGATATTGAGCCTTTTCAGAGGTGGAGCGGTTTCCTTGTTCTGTGACCGAGTTTTGTTGAGGTGTATACGGCGCAGTAACTTGGACTGTAATCCCTTTATCTTTAGGAAATTCAAAAAACGACTCCCAAAAATTCTACAAACAACTCCCATGGGAGTTGTTGGTCAAATTAGGATTTTTTTTTTATGGAGTCGTCGCTAAAATTTCGAAAAAATTGAGTAAAAGGAAAAAAAAAATTAACTTTTGAGTGGCTGGTCCAAAAAGCCTAAAATTTTCAAATATACAAATAGAGCCCCCCATGAGTCATCTGAAAAAAATTGGACCCCAATGCATGCACAGAAACCATTTGCGTGGTGTAGCCCAATTTCCAAATTTCCTACTTCAACCAATACAAAGAGGATTATAACTTGAAAACTGAGGATCCAAATGGCCTCAAAATTTTAAGGTCATCATCCATGAGACAATTAAAGCTTGTGAAAAAACTGCAGCTCAAAATCATTTTCCAAAAGCCTTTGGGAATCTATTTTTTTTGTCCATGTAAGTGGAAAAAAAAGAAGAGTTCCCAAAGGCTTTTGGGAAATGGTATTGAGCCCCAATTTTTTCAAAAGCTTCAATGATCTCATGAATGATTATTGTAAATTTTTTGGACCATTTGGATTCTAAGTTTTAAAGTTATAATCCTCTTTGTATTGGTTAAAGTAGGAAATTTGGAAATTTGGCCACACCACTTAAATTGTTTCTGTGCGTGAAATGGGATTGAATTTTTTTAAGAGTACTCATGGGGGGCTCTATTTGTATATTTAAAATTTTTGGGCCTTTTGGACTATCCACTCAAAAGTTATAATTTTTTTCTTTTTACTCAATTTTTGTTCAATTTTTTCGAAATTTTAGCAACGACTCCCAAAACAAAATCAAAATTTGACCAACAACTCCCATGGGATTTGTTCGTCAAATTTTTTGGAGTCATTTCTCGAAGTCCCTATCTTTAAGGAAGGATAGGAACTCTTTGGAATTAAATTCCCCTCCTCTGGTCTTGATTGGTGACTTTATAGTATTGCACAAAGTAACTAAACGCTTGTGATTTTAGAGATAGTTGATACACATGGTGATAGCCCGTATAATGATTGGTGATTTTAAAATAATATTGACTCTCCCCAAAGGATTGGGGTGTTATCTTCCCACTCAAATCCATTGAGACGAACTCAAGTGGCCTTGTTGCCTTGGGTAGATTACCAGGGAATGGGAGCCGATGGGACTTTGAGGCGCACAAGCTTCACAGTTGTAGGCACCGGAGATGCTTGGAAACATCTTCTTCAAAGCCTTGAAGTTAGGGTGTCTGGCAGATCTGTGGAATGTAACTATGTCAGCAACTGTGCATATGAGGGGCGAGACTGACCTTGAGGCATTGGAATCAGTTGAACATTGCATGTACCATTGAGAAAGGCTGTCATCAAGATCAGAGAGTTGTTCCTGACTATGTCAAAGGTACTGGTCCCTGTGCGAGCGACATCACAGCCGCGCTCAAATAACCGTCCAAAGCTAATGAGAGTACTGGCTAGATCTGTTACATGAAGTGCTTTCAGTTTTAGAACTGAGGAGTCCTTTGCAAGAAATTTCACATAGCCTTCACCGAGTGATTTCAGGTGATTTCCGTCTGCTAGCTTGATTTGAGTTTTGCGAGGTCGATAGCCTAGGAATTTAGACTTGTTTTCAGAGTCAGGATTGACAGCAGTCTTAGCTTTTGGCTTCGATTTTTTCTTCTTCACACAATCCTTTTTGCTATGTTTTGTTGTGGGATTGTGCCAGCCAGAGGAGCATTGTGGCATGTTGCGATCTTGAGATGGAGCCAAGATTCGCGCTTGCAAGGCCAATTCCTGCTTGACAGAAGTGAAACTGGAATTGGGAGCCGCTGCTTCTCGTTGTTTGTTGTCAAGAGCATTGCGGATCATCGCAACCATGAGAGGACGTTTCTGGTAAAGAATCTCCTTGATGAAGGAGAATTCAGATGGGAGTTTAGACAAGATTGTCTTGGCGAGTAATGACTCCTTGATGTCAGCCCTGTGCGGGACCCCTATGACTAGGCCTACTGCAGAAAGTCCTCTCAGTTTTGTGTCAAGATCATCGAGAAAAGTGGAGACGGAGGACTTGTAAGTGAGCGCCTGGAACTCCTGGTAGACAATGGATTGGTTTTGAATCAAGTTGGATTTGTAGTACACAAGAAGAGCTTGCCAGCTGAGATGGGGATCCTCCATGTTTGCTGGTGTTATAAAACAATGGTGATTCATTTTTCTGATGCACTGGTAGAGGATTCCTGAAGCTCAAATCCTTTGATCCACCCAGTCCTCGTGCTGGGAAGGATCCTTTGGTGCAAAAGGATTGGTTAAGACCTTGTACAGGCCATGTTGCATGCAATACCCCTGGACTTTGAATTTCCAGGCTGTAAAGTTTGATCCTCTTAGAGACGGCAAGTTTTTTCTGTCAGACATTTTGGTGTGTAGTTTTGATGAATGGCTTTAATTGTTTAAGGGGCCGGCTAAATGCAATCCCCATATTTGCTAAAAAGACGCCTTGGGTGAGGCGTCCTTACCAATGCACCACATTTGGGGCGTCCATTGGGCATGGAGGAGAGAGTACACTCTCCTTATCCCTCCAAGACTGATTGGTCCTGGAGGGATGAGGAGAGAGTGTACTCTCCTCTCATCCCTCCAAGACCAACCGGTCCTGGAGGGATAAGGAGAGAGTACACTCTCTCCTTATCCCTACTAGACCGACCGGTCCTGGAGGGATGAGGAGAGAGTGTATTCTCATCTCATCCCTCCAAGACCAACCGGTCCTGGAGGGATGAGGAGAGAGTGTATTCTCCTCTCATCCCTCTGCACGCCACATTTTGGGTGTGGAGGGTTACACGCCCCCAAATGGGGAGTGCTGAGGCATGCACTCCAAAGCAGGCCTTACGGGGCGTGCTTTTAGCAAAAATGGGGCGTGCATTTAGCCAGCCCCTTGTTTAAACGGAGCGCGGGCTCATAACCTAATGGGTGAATTAGGTGTACGTCTCAACCTTAATGATAGCAGAGAGTTGTGAGACACGGTCAAGCAGCTTTGAGGCTGAGAGTAAGGTAACACGTGCACACATTAATAATAGCAGAGAGTTGTGAGACACAGCTGAGCAGCTTTGAGGCTGAGAGTAAGGAAACACAAGCACACCTATGGGTGTAGAAGTTTTCAAGGAGTGAGTTTGAGATTTATAATTGAATGGGAAAGAGGAATGGAAAAAAATGATAAAGTGATGATGTGAACGCAAACCTTAATAATAGCAGAGAGTTGTGAGACACAGTCAAGCAGCTTTGAGGCTGAGAGTAATGGAACAAGAGCACACCTGGGTTTGAGATAGTGAAAGAAGATGAGAACACAAGTGAGTGATTGTGAGTAATAAAGAAACTTAATGATAACAAAATAAGTGGAGCGCATACCTATGGGCATAGAAGTGTTTGAGGAGTGAGTTTGAGATTTATAATTTAATGAGAAAGAGGAATGAAAACAAATGATAAAGTGATGATAGAAATACTACAGGGAGAATGGCCAGATTATAATAGTTTGCGGGTCTCATCAATTAGACTTCAAACCTATTTGAGCTTTGTAGCCGGTGCGCCGGGATGAGAGGACATGCCTTGAATTGGTGCTCAATATAGGGCACACCTCGATACGAGGTTTTAGGGAACGCCTTGATACGAGGTTTTAGGGTGCGCCTTGATACTCAATACAAGGCCTGAACAACCAAGGAGCCACAGGTGGGGTGTACAAGCGTGCACGGTTGCACCAACTCTGCTCCCTTCCCTCCAGGACTGATTGGTCTTGGAGAGAAGGGAAGAGTGGATGAACTCTCTCCTCCCTTCCCTCCAGGACCAATTGGTCCTGGAGGAAAGGGAGGAGAGGGTGCACTCTTTCCTTCCTTCCTTCCAAGACCAGTCAGTCTTGGAGGAAGGGAGGAGAGAGTGTAGTCTTTTTCCTTTTCCTCCAAGACTGATTGGTCTTGGAGGGAAGGGACAAGGGAGTGTACTCTCTCTTCCCTTTCCTCCAAGACCGGTCAGTCTTGGAGGGAAGATACAAGGGAGTGTACTCTCTCTTCCCTTTCCTCCAAGACCGGTCAGTCTTGGAGGGAAGGGACAATAGAGTGTACTCTCTCTTCCCATTCCTCCAAGACCAATTGTTCCTGGAGGAAAGGATGAGAGAGTGTACTCTGTCTTCCCTTTTCTCCAAGACCAATTGGTCTTGGAGGGAAGGGATGAGAGAGTGTATTTCCCCTTCCTTACTTCCAGGAACAATTGGTCTTGGAAGGAAGGAAGGAGAGAGCGCACTGTCTCCTCCCACTCCTCCAAGACGGGCTGGTCTTGGAGGGAAGGGAGGAGAGTGTGCTCTCTCCCATTCCCTCCAAGACCAACTGGTCTTGGAGGGATGAGGGGCCTGCAATGAGACAAAGGCCCCTTTGCCTGACCTGTTACCCCCGTTCAAATCCTCTTTTCTGGACGTGGACAACGTGTGGCGTGCATTGGCATGCAAGCAACAGATTGAGGGCGTGTCAACTTTGGCATGCCCTTTGATCGAGCACCAAAAAGTCCTTTGGGGTGTGCCCAGCCTTGAATTTCCCATTGGGGATGTGGAAGGCCAGTACACCCCAAATGTGGTGTGTACGGGTCAGGACACCTCACCAGAGGCGTCCTTTTAGCAAATTTGGGGCGTGGATTTAGCCAGCCCCAAATTTTAAGTGTTCTGAGGTCAAATATGGTCCACTGTGATCAATTGCAAGAAATCTTACATAATCTGAGTTGAAATATGGAATGATGGTTTTGTCACTATGCTAACAGTTAGTGTAACTTGAAAGCCCACTACACTAAAGGTTAGTGTAGCTTGTGTGCAAACTAACAACCCTAACCATCATCTAACAGGGTATTTGGTTAGTGTTAGCTAATTTTGTTCATCTGTGCTAACACTACGCTAACAGCTATTTAATTTTCTCCAAAATATTCTGTAATGTTAGATAGGCAACAATTGATCTAACAGTTATTTTTGGTTAGGGTAGCTGATAAATCTAACACTACACTACACTTACTGTAAGCCTGCTACTATTCAGAGACAACCTGAACAAAGCATAAAAATATTAAATTAAACAAAAACATTATTTAAATTACATTAACCAAAAATAAGTCTCATATACATAAAGAAAGAGACATTATGACTTGGTTTTAAAGAGACATTATTACACATAAAGGTACCATTTATATATAGAGACACTATTACATACATAATCCACATATATGTACTTAATGTGCTCAAATTACGATAAACCTTATTTTACATATGTAACATGTAAAAATATGTGGAACCATAAAAATCAGTTGTTTCAACGTAAATAAAAATGTTAATAACTTTTAAACCTTACAGAAAAATTAGAATATTACTACATATTCTTAATCTACAATTAAAAATTAACTAGGGTACCTCACTCATGGTACCCCTTAATTCTTACTCCTTCACCTACTTTGCAGTAACTCGCATGTGCCCAGTTATCACGGCACATTCCCACATTACACAAGTACATAAACCATCAGGTATATCGATACTGACTTGTACATGACCAAAAATAAACGTCAAATTGAGGTGTTGTGTAAACTGACCAAGTTAGACCCAACTGTGACGTGAGGAATCCAACCCCGCACCCCAGTTCAGAAATTGAGAATTGGGTCACAGACCCTCCCAGAATACACAAACCCCAAGTTAGAAGGGTTGTAAAATTATGTGAAAAATACAGGGAGTTTCAGAGCGCCCCAAAAGTATGGGAAAAACTCCCCAGACCCCCAAAACCTTGTTGCAACACTTTTATCATGGTGCTCAAAGGTTTGAACAGGCTGAATTGGGCCACAAACTGCATCATAGCGCTGCAGCTGGCCCAGGCCAAAGGTTACAAGGAGTCCAGGACCCAACTAAGTAAAAAACCCTCAGACCCCTTCGTGAGAACCTCCAGCCACCTAGGCCATATGTACACAGCTACATTTGGCCTGGACCAGCCAAAACTGCACTACTCCACCAATTTGAGTGATTTTGGGTGCTTCTGAGGCCCTAAAATTACTACATAAGAGCCCCAGAACTCCCCTCAATGTATAAATCATCTTCATTACATTTAACAGCATTTTTACCACCCTTTAACCAGCCTTTAAACTAGTTACTTGAGCTTAAATCCTGCTGTTTTGCCTTGAATATCAACCAACAACCACCTATCCTGCCTTCAGCCTTAAAATACCACCAACCAACCACCTTTTTGAGCACCTCAAGAAAGCCTTAGTCCCTCTGAACACTCTTTGATAAGCTTGGAAGCACTAGTGAGTAATTCTTTTATCCTTCTTCAGTAGCAGACACCTTTCTGGGTGTACTCTTTCTTAATTGAGAGACCAGATATAATCAGGTCTTAAAAACCAACCTGAAATCCAGGTCCTTATTACAGAGGGCACAGTAAACCACCCCTGCTTGCAGGCCCCTCTGTAATAAAAAATAGTTATATTTTTTATTATCTTTCTTTTGTTGCTTTTTTACAAAGTTCCACCACTTTTTTAGTGCATTAACACGCCTGAAACACTCCTGTTTATTAATTGCAGGCAGTGTAGCTAGAAGGTTTTAAGACCTTGGCATCACTGACCCTGACACTAACAGGAGTGTTAGTGTAGCTGGTCCACCGTTGCTGGGATGTGTAAACAATGTGAGCTGGAAGAGCTGTCTGTGTATTTGTGCATGGGGTTAAAGAGCTTTTTTGTGTAACCTGAAATATATGGTTTGCGTGAGCTGAAAGCCCTGGCTTGTATGAGCTGAAAGAACTGGCTTGCAAGAGATGAAAGAGCTAGTTTGCGTGAGCTGAAAGAGATGGCTTGCATCAGCTGAAAGAACTGGCTTGCACAATCTGAAAGAGATGTTTTTTGTTGGCTGAAGTAGCTGGCTTCCATGGGATGAAAGAGTTGGTTTGGGTGAGCTGAAAGAGCTAGCTTGCATGGGCTGAAATAACTGGCCTGCATGAGCTGAAACAGCTGACTTGCATGGGCTGAAAGATCTGACTTGCATGGGCTGAAAAATCTGGCGGAAGGATTTTTTGGTTCCAAACCAATGAAAATGGTGCCATTATCATTGGTTTGGAACCATAACTCAGCCAGAGATGGCTGAGTTGATTTGAGCTCACCTCAAAGGTAGCTGGATTAGACTGAAGATCTGACTTGCATGGGCTGAAAGATCTGGCCAAAGGATTTTTCGGTTCCAAACCAATGAAAATGGTGCCATTATCATTGGTTTGGAACCATAACTCAGCCATAGCTGGCTAAGCTGATTTGAGCTCAGCTCAAAGGGAGCTGGGTGCCAGCTCAGCCAGCTCAAATTTCAGCTCAGCCAGCTCAAATGCCAGCTCAGCCAGCTCAAATGCCAGCTCAGAAAGCGCAAACGCCAGCTCATCCAGCTCGCAGGCCCTCCCAGTTCCAAACCAACCATATTGCCAGGTTATTTTTTGGTTTGGAACCAAAGAATTCAAATGACAAAACTCAAATAAGCTGAAAAAGCTGGCTTGCATGAGCTGAAAGAGGGGCTTGAATGAGCTGAAAGAGGGGCTTGCATTGGCTGAGAGAGTTGGGTTGCATGAGCTGAAAGAGCTGGTTTCACCAGGGATGATTTCATGGCACCCTTTGATGGGTACCATTGAACAACTCATACCTCCTGTGTGGTTTGAAGTGTGTTAAAAGGTAGTCACAATCAAACTGTGTGTTCAACTGAAATTCAGTTCCAAGTCACCCGGAATCACATAGCTTATGTTTCTTAATATATACTTGATGTTATGTTGGACTCAACCAAAAATCATGAAGCATACAAACCTGAAATGATACCAAAACGATCATGGTTCTAACATCATCATTATTATTTTAAACCTGTACACTTTTTTTGATGATGAAAGTCAACAAAATTGGTTTTTCTTTAATTTTATTTGGGGAAACAAAACCTGAATACACTTTGGTTTTGGCAAAGAACTGAATTCACCATCTATCATTTTTGAGATGACACAATTCATCGTGGTTTGTCGCACAATTTATCAGAATTTTGAAATATGAAGAATTTGTTCTCAACATACCCCCATATGTGCATTTCTTTCCTAGGACCAACCTTATCAGCAGAGGATTGTCCGGATTTGTGATCAACGTGTCCCATTATAACCTTTTTGTGGTTAAAACAGCACAACCAGCCTTCCAAAAATGTCACAGGCCTGTAAATAATTTTTAAATCTGAATGTCCACTCTATTGTACGGCTGTACAATAGATTCACCACAAAAGAGGGGGAATCACCTGCATGATGGTGGTCCAGGTCCATATCAGGTGTATCTCTGGTGTATCTCACAGTCTATCTCAAGTTTATCTCACAGTATAGCCCTTAGCAAAATGATACCACTTTGCCATTCACAATGTTAGTGACCCATCTAGAAAGAATTTGGACACTTGAAGTTTTGGTTTTATTTTTCAAGTATTTTACTTTTCTAACACCACATCTTTAAAATGCTCTACTTCTTAAATCTTGCATTTTGAGTGTATATTAATAGTCTAGTATTTCAATCTCTTCACTAGTAAAGTGAAAATCAGTTTCTTGGTACTTCAATCTTCAAGATGAGTTGAATTGGTGTAGCTTATGAATTCATTCTCCAGTACTTCTCAAATTTTGAGTGATACATTTGATTTTTGTCTTGCAGACTCTCTTTGTATATGTCCCGTTGTGTAAGATAGGAGGTGAATCAAATAAGTACATATGTAAATATCAACTGTGATCACCAGTTAGCAAAAAGCACTAATTCCAAATCCTATGTATTTGTCCCATTTCCAGAGGAATTATAGAAGCCAAGGGGCAATCTCATGATTTCTAACTTCTTATAGTAGTGAAATAAACAGCAGTTATTGCTTGGAAGGAGGTATGGCACCAGTGAATAATACTTGTACTAATGTAAAGTGCCCAGAAGTAAGTTTTCATTACAACATCTTTCATTGCAGGGCTTCAGGACACAAAACTCAATTTGTGAGATTGGATACAGGGGTGTAAAATTAGTTCCCAATAATGAATATGAAATCAAAAAATGGAAATAAAAAAAATATGAGTGTGAAAATTATTTGAATTATTGCAAGATTTTTGAAAATCTTTAATATTGTTCCAACCAAGCCAAGAAAATTGGAGATGATAGTCTGGCATATGATAAGAATGATAAAAAATGAAAATTTTCAAACCCATTTCAAATTATTTTCTTGAGGAGTGGGCCATCCACCAATTTCAAACAAAATTCAGGCACTGCAGGCCAAATCAGCACCAATTTGACCCAATTTGTTTGGTCCAATAAAAATAATTTAAAATGGGTTTGAAAATTTTCATTTTTTATCATTCTTATCATATGCCAGACTATCATCTCCAATTTTCTTGGCTTGGTTGCAACAATATCAAAGATTTTCAAAAATCTTGCAATAATTCAAATAATTTTGACACTCACAATTTTTTAGATTTCCATTTTTTTATTTCATATTCATTCTTGGGAACCTATTTTACACCCCTGTAGCCAATCTCACAAATTGAGGTTTGTGTCCTGAACCTCTGCAATGAAAACTTACTTCTGGGCACTGTACACTCAACGCTGTAACCATTACAATAAATGTATTTGTAGCGGCGTGTAACGTATCTTAATGTATTGCCATTACACAGTAGCGGTATTGTAATTGGTTCCCGCTCTGTTACATCATTTTTTTCAGCTGTGTAACGGCCCGCCGCTACGATACACAATTTTTAAGGCCCCGATGCGCTACCGCTCCTATTCCCAATACAATTGGTATGTAACGGGATACAAACCTTCAAGGGCCCGAGGGCTGAAATCTCAGCATCAGACCCTCTGGCAGCCGAACATGTATGTTAGGGGATCTAAGCTTTATGCGGGTTGGGGTGCTTCAGGATCAGATTCACTTGATGTGTTTGGCTGCATCTGACCTTTGATGATGGGAATGACTGGTCATCGACTGATGACCAGTCATTCCAATCATCAAGAAGTACACCTCTTTGATGATTGGAATGATTCCAATCATCAAGAGGTACACCTTACACCTCTTTGATGATCAGAACAATTCCAATCATCAAGAGGTACACCTCTTCATGATTGGGATCATTCTGACCATCAAGAGGTGTCCTCTTGACAATTGGAATTGTTCCAATCATCAAAGAGGTGTACCTCTTGATGATTGGAATCGTTCCGATCATCAAGAGGTACATCTCTTGATGACTGGGAATGCTTCAATCATCAAGAGGTGTACTATCTTGATGACCAGTCGTTCTGGGCATCAAGAGAGTACCTCTTGATGATTAGAACCGTTCCAATCATCAAGAAGTGTCCCTCTTGATGATTCGAACCGTTCCAATCATCAAGAAGTGTTCCTCTTGATGATTGGAACTGTTCCAATCATCAAGAAGTGTCCCTCTTGATGATTGGAATCGTTCCAATCACCATAAGGTGCACCTTTTGATGACTGGAACCGTTCCAATCATCACAAAAGAAATTGCACCCAATACACCCCCTATTTTATTTGTAGCGCATTGGTTTCCCAATGCATTACATGGTTTGGAAAATTTAGGTATCAAGAATTTTGATACTTTGTATTGGTAGCATATTGGTATTCCGATGCGCTACACTCTTTTTGAAAAAGTGTGTAACGGTATTCAATTACGCTACAGTGTATATGCCGTTACGCTACAGTGTATATGCCGTTACGATACATGTATTGTAATGGTTACAGTGTTGGTGCACTTCTATAATTTGGATTCCCAATCCTCAAGATTGTGAGGTGCTACTGGGGTACCTAACTTGCTGAGGAGAGGGTTGCCTAATCTGGCAGCCCTCTAGCGAAGTACTGGTGAAACATGCATTTGAATGCAGTTAGCACTTCACACTGGGAGATGTGACAAGTTACATGTCAGCTTGCTACTAGTACAGAGTCAACCTGACTAGAAAATAATAAACAAACAATTTAACAATTAAAAAGAGATATTATTACTTATAAAAAAGAGATATTATTACAATAAAATAGAGACATTATTAAATGATAATAAGAGACTTTATTACATGTAAAAAATTCACTGAAAACCTGCTTTCTTCATTTTACAACTTCTACATATGTAATAAAATGGGACCATTATTATTTGTTGTTTTGTGATGAAATATTGAAAAATATTAAAGGTCATGAATAACTTTTAAACCATCAACAAAACTTAGGATATTATTACATATTCTGAATCTAAACTAAAAATCACCTGGGGTCACTCACTCATAGTAACCCTGAATTCTTACTCCTTCCCTGTGTTTACAGGTACTACAGTATTTACATGTATCATGACTGAACACAAGGCTGTAACATGTTTACATATACATGTGGACTTCCAGAAAACCATTTCTGGACGTAAAATTGAGGTGTTGTGTATAGTTTAGAAACTAGACCCAACTTGGACATGACTCCTCCAGGCCCGCACCCCCACTATACCCAATTCAGAATTGGGCTCAACCCCGCGTAAAGTGGTAATACCACTGTTACTACACATGTACACGTGTAAGAAAATTATTACATCATCTATCACGTATATAATTAAGTTTTATCAACTAAAAACCTTAAATTACACCACAGGTACACATGTGTCGTGGTAGTCAAAGATTAACTCCTTGGGATTTGTAGCCCAATTGGGAAAATTACCAATAACTCCCAAGGAGTAGTACCTAAAATTACATAGTAAATCTCTCAATTAAGGTTCTGACGCATAGAGAGCATAGTACCAACCTTAATTACATGGGAATAAACCCTCTGTCATAACAAATGCAGACAGAGAGTGTGGTATAATGCCAGATGAGCATTGTTACTACTGTAACTCCCTAGTTACAAGTGACAATTAAGCTCAAAGAGGATTAAATAACCACGAAATCATGTCTTAAGTCCAAGGTTGACTTGTGTTACAGGTTGAGAGGCGTCACAATCATGGCTCATCACCCAATTGAGCCATACCACGCCTAAAAAGAAGTTACTACCAGTACTACGCGCCTTTATAAAGGGTACTGCTTGCCTGTAAAAATCCCCATCATCATTCATAGCTTTAACCACAGTCTTACACCATTGTATATACCAGAATTGCACTTGTTCACATTTGTTATACCTGTTATATAGTACCAATTTGCCTGTTGTAGCACTGAATATCAGTTGTTTTCTCTTTACTTTTCACTCTACCACTCTCAACCACACCACCAAAATTCACCTAAACCTTCCTCACTTGTGGTTGGACTGCTCTCTGGACTAATTGGATTGTTATAAAGGTAATTTCTAGTAGTGAGTAATTTCCTTTCCAATAGTTAGTCTCCAATAGTGCCTCTTAAAGGCTTGTACTAGTTGGATACCACCCCTGTATATCAGGAACTCCAATCTAGTGATTCAGTATCACCCTGTCACGGCAGAATCTGAATCAAGAGGGCACCTACAACAACCCCTGTGTTATCAGGCCCCTCTTTAAAATAAAGATTTATTCTTTATTTTACCTTGACTTTATTAGTCAATACCTCCTTCTTCATCAATCATCACCTTGTGTAGCTAAAAGAATTACATTATTGGCATCACAGAGGCTGACATTACATATTTCTCTGAGGCTAAACCTTGCTTGGAAAATAAATGGAAAACATAAAAAAAAGAAAGAAAAATGAAGAAAAAAAAGTATAAAAAAAGTAAAACAAAAAGTATAAAAAAAAGCATAAAAAAAGTATAAAAAGAGTATAAAAAAAAGTATATAAAAAAGTATATAAAAAAGTATAAAAAAAGTATAAAAAAAAAGTGAAAATAAAAGTATAAAAAAAAGAAAAATAAGGACACCGCCCTTATAACAATCTCAGCTTGAGGTCAAGCCAGTCATTGAGCTAGGTTAATCCCAGCTCGATGACTGGTTCAAGCCGGTCATCTAGCTGGGATTATCCCAGCTTGTTGACTGGCTTGAACTCTCAATCTATATAGGATGATCCCAGCTTGATGAACGGTTCAAGCCGGTCTTCTAGCTGTGATTATCCCAGCTCAATGACCCCCTTGAACCCGTCATGAATCTGGGATCATCCCAGCTTGATGACCGGTTCAACCAATCCAAGAGCTGGGATTATCAAATCTTGAGACTTGTCGTCAAGCTGGGATTATTCCCTCTCAATGACCGGTTCAAGCCGGTCTTCCAGCTTGATGACCCGTTCAAGCCGGTCTTCTAGCTGGGATTATCCCAGCTTGTTGACCGGCTTGAACCCGTCATGAAGCTGGGTTCATCCCAGCTCAATGACTGGTTCAAGCCGGTCATCTAGCTGGAATCATGCCAGCGCAATGACTGGTTTCAACCAGTTGTCGAGCTGGGATTACCCAGCTGGTTGACCGGCTCAAACCGGTCATCAATCTGGGATTATCCCAGCTTGTTGACCAGTTCAGGCCCGTCATCAAGCTGGAATTGTGCCAGCTCAACAACTGGTTTGAACCAGTTGTTGAGCTGGGATCACCTACATGTGGAGCTTGAGAGTTCAAGCCGGTCAACGAGCTGGGATAATCCCAGATAGATGATGGGCTTGAACTGGTAATTGAGATGGAATTTCCCTGCTCAATGACTGACTTGACCTCAAGCTGAGATTGTTATAAGGACGGTGTCCTCAGTTTTACTTTTTACTTTTTTTTTTGTCTTGTTCCCAGCTGGACAACCAGTTAAAGCCGGTCAATGAGTTGGGATAATACCAGATAGATGACCAGCTTGAACCGGTCATTGAGCTGGGAGTATCCCAGCTCAATGACTGGCTTGACCTCAAGCTGAGATAATTATAAGGATGGTCTCTTTGTTTTTTTTTTTTTGCTTTCTGTTTTGTATTTTTGGGATTATCCCAGCTTGACAACTGGTTCAAGCCCAACGTATAGTGCGCAATGTCAAATCAAATCTGCAACAAAAAAAAGCCAAATGTGCTGGGATAATACCTTCTAATTAGATGACTGGCTTGGACCCGCCATTGAGCTGGGATTAAACCAGCTCAATGACTGGCTTGACCCCCAGCTGACATCATTATATAAAGGACAGGGTCCCCAGTTTCTTTTTATTTTTGCATTTGCATTTCTAATAATTTTTTTTCTTTTTGAAGTTGAACAAACCAGTTCAAACCTTCAGCCCAACTCACTTGGCTGGACAGGAAGGAGCCCATTGTGTGAGATAGACCCTGAGATGAGTCTGGGATATACCCAAGATAAGGCTAGGATATACCCCAAGATAAGGGTTGGGATATAAAAAAGATAAAATGAGGATATACCCTGAGATAAAGCTGACATAAGGGGAGTCACCCTCATGTGGGTTCCCCCAAATTTTTTGTGGTGAGTGCCATCCAGATGTCACAGCATTTGTAACAAGAATGCACCAAGCACCAAAAAAAAAAAAGAAAAAGGTGACTAATGGGAGTTGGTTTCTGCTAACTCTCGAACAACTGGTGGCCCAAGTTCACTATCAAAATAAATGAAATCTAAATCATGTTCAACTTCAATGCACAGTTACTGTGCAAAATTTACAGTGACTGTGAAAAAATGATCTGGCAAAATATTGACCTCAAAATTCAATGAAAAGAGAAGTGTTCCAGAGGCCAACTGCTAGCAGGTCTCCTGCTCATTTTTATGAAGAGGGTAAGAAATCAGATTTCTTGGATAAAAATTGGATGATAGACTGTTTCCAATCAAAATTCAATTTCTTTTGGTAAAAAACAGGAATTCAGCAAATCTACAGACCAGGGAATGTATAAGATTATGTAAAACATATTCAGACTTAAACTGCTGAAGGAAATTGAAGTTCTAAATTTATGTCAGATATCCTAAACAGGTGATTGGAATCCTTGTGATAAATACATCTCAATCATTGAATTTCAAAACAAAAAACTTTACAAGATAGTCAGATGAAAAATCAGCTGTAAAGTGCCATAAAATCATCTTGATGGTTGGTATAGACTTGTTGATCAGCACATTTCTGCATATGATGATGAATGCAAAACTTTGTGTGAAGTTATTGCTTAAGATGTTACAAAATGGACCCATGATGATTGGCCCACATACCAATTCCGAAAATGATAATATAGGATTGAGCTCAGCATCAGTTCTACATGTTTTGTGGAGTCAATTATCATAAAATTATAATTATGATCATTTGGATATCAGTTATTCTTGTGGTTCACTTCAGAACATGTTGTCCACAAATCATTACCCACATCACCATTATTTCATGTTGAACATAATCATCTGTAAGCCCCCCTCCTCTGTTGGGCTTACAAGATGTCAACAAGGGACACCTGCCCTTTCAAAGCCTTGTATTTAGTCTAGGTTCCTCTTCTTCCCTGGCTCGGCAGAGAACTGATTCTCTCCGCGCCAGGTAAGCTCTTTCTCTTTCCTTTCCTCTTCTTTCGACACAGAGAGAACTGATTCTCTCCATGCCAGTCCTAGTAATCAAATCCCCCCTGATTTTGGTCCTAGAACTCCTCCTCTGTGCTCGTGCCACTGCTCCTCCGTCTCCGGCTTCAGTGAAGGGATCCAACCCTTACAGCATCACATGTAGGATGCATTGTGCAGGGTTCTGGGAAAAACACATGCAGTGGCACTTGAATGCCAGTGCCCTGAAATCATCCCTGGTGTTTGCATGAGCCAAAAGAGCTGGCTTGTGTCAGTTGAAAAGGCTGACTTCCATGGGCTGAAAGATCTGGCCTGAATGAGCTGAAAGGGCTGGATTGCATCAGCTGAAATAGCTGGCTTACTTGAGCTGAAAGAGCTGGCTGGCATGAGCTGAAATAGTTGGTTTGCGTGAGATGAAGGACCTGGGTTGCATGAGCTGAAAGAACTGGTTTTCATGGGCTTAAAGAGATGGCTTGCATGAGCTGACAGAAATGGATTGTGTAAGCTGAAAGAGCTGGCTTGTGTGAGCTGCAAGAGCTGTTTTGCCTCAGCTGCTGGCTTTCATGAGCTGAAGAATTGGTTTTCTTGAGCTGAAGAGCTGGGTTGCATGAGCTGAAAGATCTGGTTTGCATGAGCTGAAAGAGCTGGCTTGCATGAGCTGAAAGAGCTGGTTTGCGTGAGATGAAAGAGCTTGTTTGTGTAACCTGAAATTTATGGTTTGTGTGAGCTGAAAGAGCTGGCCTTCATGAGCTAAAAGAGCTGCATTTCATGAGCTGAAAGAGCTGTTTTTCATGAGCTGAAAGAGCTGGTTTAATTGAGCTGAAAGAGCTGGCTTGCATGAGCTGAAAGAGTTAGTTTGTGTGAGCTGAAGGAGCTGGATTGTATGAGCTGAAAGAAATTGTTTGCATGAGCTGAAAGATCTGGCTTGCATGGGCTGACAGAACTGGCTTGTGTGAGCTGAAAGAGCTGGCTTGTGTGAGATGAAAGAGCTGGTTTTTGTGAGGTGAAAGATCTGGTTTGAGCGAGCTGAAAGAGCTGGTTTGTGTGAGCTGAAAGAGCTGGTTTGTGTGAGCTGAAAGAGCTGGTTTGTGTGAGCTGAAAGAGCTGGTTTGTGTGAGCTGAAAGAGCTGGTTTGTGTGAGCTGAAAGAGCTGGTTTGAATTCAGAAAATGCTAGCAGACATGCCAGGGAAGAAAAATCCATAATAGGGGAGCTGGTCCAACCCAGCTCCACCCATCTTATGGTCCCAAACTGAAGATGGGGACAAATCTTCCTGGGTTTAGGACTGTAGAATCTGGATGCCAATTAACCCCGTTGTCAATGAGATGATGGTTTGAGAATTGTTTCTTGAAGTCGTCTTTCATTCAGTTCCTGATTTTCAATAAGATGATTGGCTGCATCTCTCTGAATGTTCCAGATTTCAGCAAGCAGAGCTTTCAACCAGATTTCATTGTGAAAGGATTTGACCAGAGGGTTTAATTTGGCTTCAGTCAAAGAGTAGGTAACCGGGCGCTGTTTGGAACTGTTCCATGACACTAGTGAGCCAATTAGGAAGCCCAGATAGCCTGACTGGGATGTTCTGTCTTGAGGATCATCACCCCAGGAGGTGTCACTGTAAATCTGGAGAAGCTGATTTGGTTCTTTGATTTGGCAGGTGAGTTTCAGGTCAATCATTCCTTTTAAGTATTGCCAGACCTTCTTGACTTTGTGCCAGTGAGTCATTCCATGTTTGAAAGAATGTCTTGCTAGGTTTGAAGCCACAAAACTGATTTCAGGATGGGCAAGTTGAGTGATGTGGTTTAGGAGACTAATAGCTAACATTCAGCTTCTTGAACCTTATGTGATCTTCATCCAAAGCATTGACTAGTTTGATGTTGGGGGTCATTGGTGTTACTGACGCCTTGAAATGAGTTAGTCCCAATTATTCAAGTCTGTGTTTGATATGCTTGGGGAGTGACAGTTTTATTTTGTTATTGTCTTTTTCAAATTTCACACCAAGAATCGTATTTGGTTCATGACATGAGGAATTGTTGAATCTGTTTTCAAATTCTTCCTCAAAGTTTCCTGGGCCAACCAGAATCAAGTCATTAAAATGAAAGAACACCATCAAAGGGTGATTGTTTCAAATGAACAGACAAGGGTCACAATTGGATTCTACGAAACCAATTGAATTGAGGCATTTGGTTGAGGTCTCATACCATTTCTTTGGTGACTTTTTGAGACCGTAAAGAGATTTGATGAACTTGAGATATAATTGAGATGGGCAATTGACTCCTTTGGGAGTTTTGATGAACACATCTTCTGACAACAGTACATGAAGGAAATCTCCTTGTACGTTGAACTGCAAGACTGATAAATTTTTGTGCAGCAAGTATAACAACATCATTTGTAAAGTAGAAAATTTTCCGGTGGGAGCGTAGGTTTCTTTGAAATCAATTTCGTGGAATTGGTTGAAACCTTGAACACAAAGTCTAGCTTTAAATTTAAGGTGATCACCATGAGTATTCTCCTTTATCTTGAATACCCATGTAGTATTCAGAGGATTAGGTGGCTCTTTGGAGTAGCCTTCTCATACACCGTGATCTTCAATTGACTTGATTTCTTTTTCTATCACACCTTTCCAGTGTTTCAAATCACTACATCTGATAGCCTATTTGAATGTGTTTTGTTTGTAGTAGTGATGAAATGTTAAGTTATGACCCAGAATCTCTAAGCGTGAAGATCCCAGTGAAATGAATACGCAAGATGAAATTTGAACTCAAGCTTGGAACTTCTCTTTGTCCCAAACTTTGAATACTTTCAGCAAAACTTCATTGCACTTAATCCGTCAAACATCTCAAGATAACCCTTACTTCACTACTTGATCAAAGCTCTAAACTGCTGTTCACATCAGTCACATTTGACACTCACCAGACCACAAAGATTCAGGAGGAGCTAGGAAAAATCTCAAGTGGAGGTAGCATCAAATCTCGAGATCTCTTTCCTTGTTACTATTTTTCATGTTTACGTTTCTTGATTTACTCATCTCTTCTTTCTCAAATTCTCGGTTTCTTATTTTTAGGCTTGTTGCTTTTCATTCTGTTTTCATTGCTAAATAATCTTTGTTTGTGTCTCTTTGAGTTGTTGGCTAGGATCTGAACTATAAGAAGGTACATAATCAAATCTCACTTGTTTTTATTTGTTACTTGGGGCCAAGGCGGCTTTGCCGCTGCATGTGCAAGAAGTCAACCATAGCCCCCAGCCAACATGTTATTGCCAACCATTAAACATTTATCTTATGGCATGCCAAATGGTCTAATATCATTGTCTCTGTCATAGAAACTGATAATCAATAGGTCTACTTGACCCATGCATAACTTTAATTGGTCTGTACAAAATTGCCCAATGTATACATGTACCCTTAAACCCTAACTTTGACAACTTTTTATTTCTCACACTTTAAGTCATAACTCAAATTCCAGGCTCCATTAAAACCAATGTTACAATAAGATATGAGGGCTTGACATGATGACTTCAAGATTCAATGATCCATCAGGCAAATTGGCAAGGATTTCTTGAGCTGTCATAATCATACCAAGTGAGATCTCATTTGTGAAAGTCAGCTGAATTGGGTCCAATGGTTGCAAGTTGAGTGACAGCCTCATGATTGTAAGTTGAAAGAGGAGGTGACCCATTTTTTTCTGATATTATGTTGATGTTAATGGAATAAATGCAGTTGCAGTCAAGAACATTGATTAGTATGGTGTTGGTGAAAAGCTTAACTTCAAAATTTTCTGATTTGTAGTCAGCAGTTCTGCTGCACTGCAAGAAACTTGCCATACTTATTTGCGCAGGCAGTGTTAAAAGTTGACCAAATGATGTGCATCAGTGCTTAAAGTTTGACCAGATGAGTTGAGGAGGCAAACTTACAAGATTAAGTGGCTTAGAAAGACTGTAAATGGAGACAGGGTGATTGGAAATTGAAGTCACCAACAGTTTAACCACTTCACTGCAGAAAACCCAGCAAGTTTGGTAGTCACTTTGCTGAACTGAAAGTAGCGGTTCAAACTGCTACCGCTTCTGCTCTTTGGTATGGCCGTCAATTTTCTCATGTCTGTAGCACACTTTTATAGCACCTGTGCAGCGGGAAACATGATAAGTTAAGTGGCAAAAAGCGGCCTAGCGTGCCTGGCGCTTTTGTAGTGGGCCCAATGGGCAAAACCTAATTTTTTGTTGAAGCTGGTGCACCTGTTTGACCGGTCAGACCTGGTCAGACAAGCTCAAGTACGGGCTGTCCAACCAGCTAGACAGGCTGAACAGCCTGTTCAACCGGTCAGACTGGCTGTTCAAGGCCGCACAGCTTGGTTGACCGGTCAGACAGGCCAGATTTTTTGACCCTTTGAGCAGGGTTCAGGCCGTTCAGCCTGTTTGACCGGTCAGACAGGCCGTTAAGCCTGTTTGACCGGTCAGACAGGCCGTTAAGCCTGTTTGACCGGTCAGACAGGCCGTTAAGCCTGTTTGACTGGTCAGACAGGCCGTTAAGCCTGTTTGACCGGTCAGACAGGCCGTTAAGCCTGTTTGACCGGTCAGACAGGTCGTTCAGCCTGTTTGACCAGTCAGACAGGAAGTTCAGCCTGTTTGACTGGTCAGATGGGCCGTTCAGTCTGTTGGACCGGTCAAAAGGGTTGAACTGCCTGTTTGACCAGTCAGACAGGCTGAATGACCTGTTGAACTGCCTGTCTGGCTGGGAGGAACCCTGCTCAACAGGTCAAACAGTCTGAAAGGCCTTTCTGACCAGTCAAACAGGCTGTACGGACGTCGACGGCTGGTCTGACCAGTTGAGCAGCGGTTGAGTGGATGCTGCTTTTGAAGGCGAGGCGAGGGGGCAGATTAGTAGTAATTGTGCTGTATTGGGTGGTTGATAGGAAGGATAAGTTAGCCTGATGCAGTTGAAATTTTGATTTGACCAACCAGTAATGTGGCAATCGCATTGTAGGCTCATCAAATCATACAGTTGATTTCCTTGCTGCTCGATTTGATTGGTTTCTTCTTCTTCTTGTTTTGTTGTTGATGTTTTTTTCTTGTTGTGAACCCCAAGAAGAATGGAAGAAAAAGAAATTTGGTTGATACGTTGTGGTAAGCCAATCCTAAACACATATTAATCAACAACACATCCAGCATACCTATATTTCACCTGTCACACAACAACAAGAACTATACCCACTCATATCAGCTGTCACATAACATCAAATCTTGGATATATTTCATCAACAACCAATCACACATCAAGTACAAATCACAAGACACATGACAGCTCAGCAGCACCCAATAGCCAGGACATACAACAATCTACAAGTATCATAATCCCCTCACTCTTATATTCCTCTCCAGACTTGTTCCACATCAAATCAGTATCCTACACCACAGTTACAGTTGCCTCCTTGTGGCATTCCACATCCATGTGTTTCCTTCCCCACCATTTCCATGGCATACTCAAAAGCCACTTGTTTCATCCCCTTGGTTTCAGCCTTGTTCCTCTTTTGTCATACTTTTTCCACACATGGTGGCCTCTGCCCAGTTGTTCCTTTTCTTTTATAAGCAGCTTTGCTTTCCCCCCTCATTTGTTCCTTACCTTGTTCCCTAGAAATTAGTAGAAACATTACTAGCCCTGGTCATTATTACTTATACCTTGTCAATTAGAATCATTCAGCAGCATTGATTAGCCTTGGTCACAGTCTTATTAGAATATTAGTTTAGTAGAAATCTCATTGCCTTTGATTACACCAGTAGCCAGTCTGGGTCTTCACCTCTTTACTCTTTGATTACAGCAGTAGCCAGTCTGGGTCTTCACTTATTCCTCCCTTGATAACACCAGTAACCAGTCTGGGTTTTCACCTCTCCCTTCCCTGAATCTAGAATCTTCATCAGCCACATCTTTCTTTAAGAGTCCATACTCTTATTCTTGTTATATTTACTCTCCCAGCTATTAAACAGAGAGGCGGCCCTTCAAGCACCTATCCCTCTCAAGCTCTATTCTCCCCAAGAGTAGTTCCATGACGTTACTGGTTGCATGATTGGACCATAGTTCGGATCATTTGCTTTGAAAGCAGCATATATAAGAGGGTGAGACCATCAGGTAAAAACGGTGACAATGGTTTGCAAAACTTTAGGACAAGTTATTCTTTGGTGACTGCCAATTAAGGGTTCCTTTTGAGGGGTACAAGGTTCAGGTTACCTGTTATACTGGGAGGAAGTGTTATAATTAGTGAAATGATGGTGTAGTGTAGTTATGGCATCAACTTACTGTGTCAATAGGGGTTTTGGCGCACTTGAGGTAGAGGTTACTGTAACAATCAATGTCTGGGGCTGGCGTCAATTAGCTGTTTGCAAGATTATAAATAGAGGAAGGTTATCGGACATTTGCTGGCTGTCAATTTCCTCTGCTGCAATTTCAGCTAAGGTTATGCTGACCTAATTCCGCTGTAGCATTTGCGCAGTTTGAATTATTATATTCGTTTGCCCTCCTGCAGCGTGCTGAGGGTGAAAGGCCTGCTATTTTTTAACTCCGCTAGACGGAGATGAATAGTAGTATTGTAGGGTATTGGCGGTTGGAATTTAATAATAGTTTGGGCGACGGATGTGTGCTAAATTGTGATTGGTGGTTTTGGTTATGATGGTTGTTTGTTGAAGGGGAAAAATTTGTATTTTTTTTGTCTGTTTGTCTGTCTTTAATAAACTTGGATGTATTTTTTTTCTTTTTCTTTTCTTTCCATTACTTGTTTCTTAAGTGTCATACTACTACTAGCATTTTTATTGTTAGCTGCAATAAATTACTAAAGATCTCAAATTACTACATGGTAGCAAGATTCTGGACTTGGCAACACTGAAATTATCAGAGTTAGATACACTTTCAGGTTAGACAAATCAACAGCATGGGGAATACATCAGATAGTTCCGAAAATGGCCAATCCAGTGCCAGATTCAAAAATCTCACTGTCACAATTGGGCGACTTGGAAACCAAGATTTGAAAACATCATCACTGCAAAGGGATACAAGGATCTGATGAAGCCCAACTGGGTCTCTAAGAACAAGTCCACAGCTACTTTTAGACAGATTTCTGCTTGGGCCATGAACAAGTTATACGGCTCAGTAAAAAGTGATTTACATATGACTAGAGTCCAGGGCGGCTGCGCCGCCACATTATCAGGGTGGAAAATTTCAGCTTTACCTAAAGGATATTTCAATTTAAATTTGATTAAAATGTTTCTATTAACCTCATTAGAACCCCTCCTTCCAGGTATGATGGCCACATTCTTCCCCAGATATCTGAATTTCTTGAGGGATGTTTAACTGTGACAATATAATATTTTGCCCTTTCTTTAGTTTTGTTCCAAAATTGGGTGTTGGTTCATCAAAGTTTCACACTTTCATGAACCCTAGGGCTTACCCCTCCATCAACAAATCTTCTGCTCATTGGTAGGTGTGTGTGCTGAACCCAAACAGTTGATGAGGTTAAATAGAAAGTAAGAAAAATCAATCCTAAAAGTTTTGCTTGTTTTTTCTTGGGGTCAGGTTGTGGTTCTGCTACTCATAGCTTTAGGGGCTGGCTAAAACCACACCCCATTTTTGCTAAAAGGACACCCTGCAAGGCGTTCTTTGGCATGCACCCCTCTGCAGGCCACATTTTGGGCATGCACGCCCCAGACAGGACCCGCCACTGGGTCCTGCATGCCTCAAGTTGAGGAATACATCCCCCTTGGATGCCTCGCTGGGGCCTACACAGCTATGCATGCCCCACCTTGGGCATATGAGGGTGTGCCTGGTTGTGCACGCCTTGATACGAGGCATACACAACCGAGGAGACAGGAGGGAGAGGGTACACTCTCCTCTCATCCCTCCAGGACCGATCGATCTAGGAGGGATGATGAGAAAGTGTACTCTCTCCTCATCCCTCCAAGAACGACCGGTCCTGGAGGGATGAGGAGAGAGTTCTCTCCTCTCATCCCTCCAAGACCGACCGGTCCTGGAGGGATGAGGTGAGAGTTCTCTCCTCTCATCCCTCCAAGACCGACCGGTCCTGGAGGGATGAGGAAAGAGTACTCTCCTCTCATCCCTCCAAGACCGATTGGTCCTGGAGGTATAAGGAGAGAGTTTTCTCCTCTCATCCCTCCAAGACCAATCTGTCTTGGAGGGATGAGGAGAGAGTACTCTCCTCTCATCCCTCCAAGACTGACTGGTCCTGGAGGGATGAGGAGCTATTGCTCTCACACCCCTTCAGGCGTGCATCATCCCGCACGCCCCACAGCTTGGCGTGTTACCCCATCCACATCCTCCAAGCCGGATGGGGAGGACCCGTGGCGTGCATTGGCATGCGCTTTGATCCGGCACCAAGTCATCCTTTGGGATGTGCACGACCATGCACGTCCCATTGGGGGCGTGGAAGGCCGGTACACCCCATTTGGGGCCTCCATGGTCGATGGACGCCCCAAATGGGGTGTGCACGCCAAAGGACACCTCACCGGAGGCGTCCTTTTATCAAATCGGGGGCGTGGTTTTAGACAGCCCCTAGCTTTATCATCCCTGCTGGTGTCAATCATTCATGAACTGTTATTTAAAGGTCTCACCCTCAATTAGGGTACTTCATGTGACATCAGTAGGACTCATTGACCCACCTGCAGTCATCATATCCAAGTGGTTAGTACACTTGACATGGATAAAAGAGACGTGGGTTCAACTCCCACAGGACACATACTATTTGATGGAGTTTCATAAATGCCAGCCCCTGTTTTGCTAAAATCACCCTCCAATGGAGGTGTCCTTAAAAATGGACACCTTGTTCAGGGCTTCCATTGGGCAAGGATTCCGGCCTTGCACATCCTTCAACATACATGGCCGTGTTGGCTCCATCCATGGGGAATGCAGGCACATATACACACCCCAGACAACCTTTTGGTCCTCGATTGAAGGGCGTGCCAAATTCAGCACACCCTTGATCCCTGGCATGCATGCCAATGTACACCACACGCCGTCCACATCTGGCTTAGAAGACGTGGATGGGGGTAGTAGGCCCCTCATCCCTCCAAGACTGCCCGGTCTTGGAGGGAAGAGAGGAGATTTCTCCTCCCTTCCCTCCAAGACCAAGCGGTATTGGAGGGAAAGGAGGAGAGAGATGATCTCTTCTCCCTTCCTTCCAAGACCAATCGGTCTTGGAGGGAAGGGAGGAGAGAAACTATCTCTCCACCTTTCCCTCAAGCCTGATTGGTCTTGGAGGGAAGAGTATCTCTTCTCCCTTCCCTCCAAGACCAATTGGTCTTGGAGGGAAGGGTATCTCTCCTCCCTTCCCTCCAAGACTGATTTGCCTTGGAAGGAAGGGAGAAGGGATACTCTCTCTCCTCCCTTCCCTCCAAGACCAATTGGTCTTGGAGGGAAGGGAGGAGAGATACTCTTCCCTCCAAGACCAATTAATCTTGGAGGGAAGGGAGTAAAGCTACTCTTCCCTCCAAGACCAATCAGTCTTGAAGGAAAAGGATTGGATGGGTACAGTACCCTCCATCAATGAGAAAATCTTCTCGATGGCTGGGAACAACTTGGCCATCAAGGATTGATAGCTGGGTACAGTTCATACCTGACCATCAAGGAGGAAACCTTTTTGATGTATGGGTACAGTACCCAGCCATCATGGTGGAAACCTTCTTGATGGCTGGATAAATTTGCCATCAATGAGGAAAACTTATCGATGGTAGTGTGCTCTACCCAGCAATTAAGCAAGAAACCTGATTCAGCTGTGTACCCGGCCATTGAGGATGTTTCTCCCTTGATGGCTGGGTAGTCTAACTACACTATGCCATCAAGGAGCTTGTTTCCTCAATGGTTGGGTACAGTGCCTGGTCATCAAGGAGGTTTCTTCCTTGATGGTTGGGTACAGTACCCGGCCATCAAGAAAGATTCTGCCTTGATGGCTAGGTAGAACCTGGCGAACATGACAGGTTCATCCCTGAGGGTTCGGTAGATACCCAGCCGTAGCAGTGGTTGAAATGCCACCTCAATGCTTGGGACCCCCGCTTCAGAGGTTGCTACCTCTACAGTTGGGAAATTCCCCAGCCATTGAGGCTGTTTCGTCCTCAACACCATGGTAGCTCCCAGCTATTGGGGAGGTTTGCCTCCTTGATGGCTGGGTGGAGTTTCCTATTTATAGAGGCAAGGTGTCTTCCACCTTGAGCAGGCATCTTGCCCCTCAGGACCTCAGGGTTAGGGTGGTGCCTCCGGAGTTAAACCTGTAGCCCTTTGTCAGTGTCTTAGTAGACTGGCCGGGGCAGACTGTGGTTCTTGCTGGTGACTGAGAACACCAGCCAGAACTCCAGTAAAAAAAGAGGCTCTAGGAAAACCTTGGATCTTGGTTTTGTGTGAGCCTGTGTCTCTTTACACCAGAGATGTTTTCATGGCAATTGCCTACCATTAACTTTTATCTAAAACTCAGTTCTAACTGTTTGGAAGTGTGTTCTAACTGGGTTGTAACTTGGTTCTAACTTTGACTTAACTGATGCGCAACTTGGTTTGAATTGAAAATCATAACTGTAATGGATATCTGGCACAATTTCACCTGATATGTGCTCCAACTCATGTGTAAGTCCTTTTGATGCAATCAGCATCCATGAGTTTATTTGTCCTCAACCAGCCCACCAATTTTTTATTTCAACACTTTCATCTGCTTGAAAAAATATATAACAATAGATATACTGATTAAATCCCTCCACCATGTTTTTTTTTGTTTTGATGAGAGGTCTATATCCTGAGGCTCTATTGGAAATGGAAAAATCCAAATCATAAAAAAAATCCTTAGCTAAATTTTTAACAAGAATGGAAATTTTACCAAATTGGTGATCTCCTCAAACATGTGATACTACTGAAATTGTATAATGTATCACTATGAGAGGGGTGAATGCAAAAATCTTAATCATTTCAAAACAAAATTCAAGGCAGTGAAAGAAGTATGCTTTGTATAAAAAGTGAGTTTATGGATATAAAGTTCAAGAGCAAACATTTTTTTGATACGTCCAGTGACATGAAAGAATTCATCTTTGAGTGATCAGTTACTCAAAGAAAAGGCTTCAAAAATTGCAGATAAAAAAGATCCACTTGAAATTCATAAGTATGAAGCTCTATGATTCCTCAGAAAATTGAATTGTATCAGTCCATTCAACTGAGGTTTTTTCTGGGGTTCTACCTCAAAAAACCCGATTCATTACAAAGTCAAAGTACTGATTTTTGACAGACTACCTGTCATCACAAGTATCCATTTTTTAAACTGAAAATTGATATGTGATTGTTTACAATTGATATTGATTGAAAAGGATTTTTCATTTGGTGTCATTCTGTGCTCCTGAAAGACATCCAAATTTTGCATATCTGTAACATATAATTGATGTCAAAACTTTTTCATTTTAATTAACAGATTGAATAAACCACTTTTTTATGTAGTAGAATAAAAGTAGCATAAATCAAGTTATGAATGCTGATGTGAATAAATGATGCAGCTGAAGAAGGCATTGGCCAGTTCAGGCATTCTGAGACAAGTTGAATCTGGAACACATGCTGAACCTTGGGATTTCAGTTTGGTCAAAAACCTAAGGTGCCACATTTTTGGCATATTTGAAGGTTTTAGATTAATCTAAGTGGGCTTGATGATTGCTGCATTCAAAGCAATTGTTTATCCCTTTGGTCCAAGCCATTGGGACCCATGGATACATGCATAGTATGATTCAAGATTTATGGGCTTATGCTGCTGCTTCTGTGGGCTTACAGTTATCTAAAGCCAAATTTATGTATTCAGAACCTTTATACCATGTGGGACCTCCAAATGCCTTTGAAAATTCCTGGGGTCACAATTGGGTCCTCATTATAATTCTGACCTGACAAGTGCTTACCAAAACCCTATTAATTTAGCTGCTGGTGGGAAAGTGAGGATGGGATCTTCATGTGAATTCTCAAAAGAAAATGCTAGGGTATAGGTCTGACTAGAGTCCTGAATGAAGATATTCAATGAGAAAGTCTGACTCCCTGATGTTTCCTTGTATCATGAGAATTTGCTCATCAAAACACATTCAAGAAATAAAAGGAGAAGAACATTCTTAACAAATTTTCAGAGCTTATCTGAAAATTTAAGTCAAGATAAAAATAAAGCATAAATTTCAAAATACCATGGAAAAGAAACAAAACTATTCAACAATATGCAATGAATGTAATAGTAATGAGGTATTACTGATGAATAATTGAAATCAAAAATTATTCTTGGAATTCAACATGTTTAATTTCAAACTTGGAATTTTTCCATTTAAAAATAATCCCAAGCAGTGGAAAGACCATCAGACATTTCGAAATGAAAAAAAATATGGTTGAGCTTATCAGATGATGAGGTACCAGGGAATGTCTGGTATTGGTGGTTCCTACAGCTAAAAAAAAAAAAGAAAATAACACCCAGAAACTCAAAAAATTCAAAACAGACTTGAATATATCTTAAATTACATTTCGATGCCAAAATATTACACCCTTCATTCGCCAAGATTTCATTGACTTCTTTCAAAGTGCATGTTATAAATATAGGAATACAAGATTAATGCATCAAATCACTTGGATTCAATTCCAAATATTGATGATTGGAGAATCTTTCCAGCTTGAAGGTGATTAAACTTGAAGGCAAAGAATCAAGAGCTGAATATGGGGATGTAACCCCATTTGAGCCATTTCTAGAGGCTTTTTGTCCATGAGTTTTCTGCTGTAGCATTTGAGCATGGCAGCAGGATTGTTTTTCAGCTGTCCAAGTGAGATTAAATCTGTGGCTTCTTTGATTTGGGATGCTTTGTATTTCGGCCAGCTGAAAACCACAGAACTATTTCCAATCTTTTCTTCTTGTTTTTTGAAACACTTCCACAAGCCATCTTGCACAGTGTTCCAGGTGGGAATGATTTGTTTGAACAGCATCTATTTAGTTTCTTTGTATGAAGAAGTGGCGCAATATGTTCCCTCAAGCTGTTTCTTTCTCAGCAAAACAAAATTGAATTGTAATGTTTTGTCATGAAATTTCATAATGTGACAGGGCTTGAGGAAGAGTTTGTGTATGTCACATGTGGAAGGAACCAATACATAAGGAGGGTCTTCTTGTAGGTGAACAATCTTTTTGGAATGTTTTATCACTCAAATTTTGGATGTAAAAAAAACAGATTTCTTTGTTTATGTAATAAATGTGACAAGAGACCTGGATGTCACACAATACAGGAGTTCTAAACTTTAAAACTGAGACAAATAATCAGGGTGAACATTTTGTTTGACAGGCCTCCCATTGCTTGTCACTTTCAGGTGAACATTTCCCTGGTGTCCCTTGATAGTTGTGAGTTTACCAAAAAAAAATGAAACATTTCTCAGTGCCCTTCACCCCAGAGATCAACAGGATTTCTTGGTGCAATTTTTTTTCTTACAAATAACTGATAGTGGCACTAAAAACTTGATATGATGTTTTTTAAAAATCTTTTGATTGTTATATTGAGAGTTTCTGGGAAAAAAATGTGACAAAACCAAGCGGAAAATTGGTCAGAACTGCCCCAAGTAGCCACCAGGAAATTCTGATTTAAATTCCCACTTAATTTATCTCCTTTCAAGTTGGAAATTCTTGAAAGAATTCTTTTCTTATAAGAAATTTACCACAAAATACTCAAAAGGTGCTACTGAAAACCATTCACCCAAAATCTAGATGAAGTCCCAAAATTTCATAATCTACAAATCAGAAGGCAGAGAGATCTATTTCATTTTCTTAAGTGTGGGTTGAATTGGCTGGGTTGGTTCTACATAGAAGGAAACATGCATACAGAAGACCAGTTGAAAGGGGAAACATGTAAGGAGGGATCCAAAGGATCATCATCAGTTGATTATTTCAGACTGTCCGGAGGAATCTTGTGCATTAAAATATTTGGTTTTGTATTATTAGGGATGTAAAATAAACACAATCCAAAATTGGAATCCAGTCAATTAGCCACAACTCACATTCTCCATCAAGGGGTTCAAAATGTAGGTGAAGAACTAACAGAATTACAAAATGGTGCAATTTTGATAATGTTTTAATTATCTGATAGCAGGATTCATAATATATGATATTCCCTATTACAAAAAATATGAATTGCAAAAGAATTCTCCCAAAGTAGGAGTGAAAGACAAGATAAAAATTGATGTTATCATTTAAAACCTTTCATTAATTTATCAATAATTTCTGGATAAGCTGAGTTGAAGTCATGCATAAGTCAACAGGGCTTGTTGATTTGCCTTCAACTTCACCCACCCTAGCCAGATAATTCTTGTCAAAAGTTAAAGAAATTCAATTACTTTAGGTTTTCATTTACCTTAGTAAACAAACCAAAAAATAAATCTTTGCATAAAGGTATTGGGAAATTATGTCTCTGATGCCAAAGTTAAAACCACAATGATCTTTTTGAATTTTATCAGTTTTCAGGCAAACCTTAAAATCAAACCCTGACACTTCATGAATTCTGTGGAAAAATTGAAATTGTATCCTAGTTCAGGGTTTCACCCACCCTCACAAGAAGGATTTTCATTAAAAATAAAGCCTTAAATTTGGATTCCCATGTTTTTCAACAAGACGCTCACTTGGTTTTCTATTCTCTAATGAAGCCATAGCCTAATTTTTTTGAAGAATGGCTACATTTATATGTTTATTTATTTTATTTTCAATTGTTACTTGAATTTTTATGGAAATCTTTATCTGCTTCTGATTGCTTTTTCACTATTTCATTGCTTTTATTTTTTTATCCCCCACAACCCAAAGAGGGGTACCCATGTCACCAAAATGTACGCCCGTACGTGTAGGTGACACAAAATGTGTGGGGCGGCAAACCCGGCCCTAGGCATTGATGCAGGATGTCCACATAGCCTTCTCTTTCTTCTGGGAAAATTGGTCCCTTCCCAGGACCAATTAGTGGGACCAACTAGTCCGGGAGGGAAGGTGGTACACTCCCTTCCTTCTGGGACCAATCAGCCCTAGAGGAGTGTACTCTCTTCCCTCTGGGACCAATGGGTCATGGAGGAAAGAGAGTATACTCTCTTCCCTCTGGGACCAATGGGTCATGGAGGAAAGAGAGTATACTCTCTTACCTCTGGGACCAATGGGTCCTGGAGGAAAGAGAGTATACTCTCTTCCCTCCAGGACCTATTGGTCCCAGAAGGAAAAGAGTGCACTTTCTTGAACCAATTTTCCTGGAGGTAAGAGAGTGTACATCTCTCTTGCTTCTGGGACTGATTGGTCCTGGAGGAGAGAGAGCACACTCTCTTTCTTCTGGGGCCAATTGGTCCCAGAAGGAAGGGAGTACACATCTCTCTCTGGAGGGGAGAGAGTGTTACCTTCTTCTCTCCAGGACTGCTTGGTCCTGGGAGAAAAAGAGTACACTCTCTTCCCTCCAGGAAAACCAGTCCCAGAGGGAAGGCAGTGTACTCTCTTCGCTCCAGGACAAATCGGTCCCAGAGGGGAGACAGTAACACACTCTCCCTTCTGGGACCAATTGGTCCTGGAAGGAAGAGAGGGTACTCTCTCCCCTCTGTGACCTATTTCTCTTGGAGAGAAGAGAGTACACTCTCTTCCCTGCAAGACTGATTGGTCCTGGATAATAGAGAGTAACCTCTCTTGCTTCTGGGACGATTGTCCCGGAGGGAGGAGTACACTCTCTTCCCTCCAGGGCAAGTCGGTCCAAGATGGAAGGGGGTGCACTCTCTTCCTTCTGGGGCCAATTGGTCCTGGGGAGAGTGAGTTACTCTCTTCCCTCTGGGACCAATTATTCCCAGAGGGCAGGGAGTTTACTCTCTTCTTTGCAGGACTGATTGGTCCCAGAGGGGAGAGAGTACACTCTCTTCCCTCTAGGATCAATCAGTCCCAGAGGAGGCAGTGAACTCTCTTCTTTCCAGGACCAATTGGTCTTGGAGAAAAGAGAGTATTCTCTTGCTTCTGGGACCGATCAGTCCTGGAGGGAAGAGACTCTCTTCCTTGCAGGCCCAATCAGTCCTGGAGGGAGGAGAGTGTACGCTCTTTCACCAAGAACCGATTAGTCCCGGAGAAGAAGATTACTCTCTTCCCTCCAGGACACATTGGTCCCAGAAGAAATTGCAGACCGTGTCAACGGCCTGCATTGTCATCCAGGGATAGGTATGCCACCCCACGGGGACATACCCTGCACTGCACATCCTTTGCAGGCTGACTTGCCCCTAAAAGTAGCAAAGACATGAAAAATAGACATAAAAAACATTCAACTGTAAACTAAAATTGAGTAATTAACTATACAGAAGTTGTGTGAAATTTGTTTAACACAATCAAAATCTGACTTCTAATCAATTCCTTTTCCCAGGATTTGCTTTTTCGAAAACAGGCTTTCAGAAGATGAAATTGGTAAATTGAAAATTTTCCTTTAGATAAGAATGAATCTATTAGAATATAACTACTCAAGTATTCATTTTGAGTCCCTCTTAGGATGAATGAAGAATAAAAAAAGGAAATTGGTTGTGAAATGTACTGAGTGCCTTAAAATCCTGCAGAAATTATGTAATGTAGATCAGAAAACTCAGATTAGACACAGTTTGGTCATGAAGAGGCCAATGATACAACAAGGGATGTAAGTGTAATATAAAGAGTTACCCATATGTGGGTTCCATAGCCCTAGAAAAGAATGAAGCTTGGATAGTACATGTTTCAGTCAGAGTGACAGTCATTTATAAGTCAGGGATATAAGCTGGATACAATGAGGTACCTGCATTCAGGTTCTGCATATGCTTCCCTGGTGATAGGTACTGAATGTCAAGCTGGGTGGGCCTCTCAAATCAATAGGCAGTAGCTATTAGAAATTGAGCCAGAAGACCTGGATTGAATTCAGATGATGAGGCTTCAGTCTTGTATTGCACCCTGTGAGGGATTTTTGATCTATCTGTCATCATGGATTGATTGAATTTGATGATTGTGGGAGGTTAGGTGTTGAATTTGGAAGAAGAGGTTTCAATTGTGGTTCCACTTTGAGGTGACCATAATTTTGACATCTTCAAATGTATAAATTATAACAAAATATCCTGATTTCTTTGATTTGGCTGGAAACACATCCCCTAAATTGAGGAAATGTGGTGTTCCTGCAAATTACAAAGGCTTGGAATTTTATTAAGGATTTATGGGCTTCAATAAACTTATTTTAATAAATCTCAGTCAGAAAGCTTCCAACAGGTCCCAGAAAGACCCTTTTAAACATTCTTTCCACCAAGTTGAGATCACAAAACTGAATTCTGGTGGCACCCCACACATGGACCCTTTTGTTGCCTAACTGAATGAAAACAACTTCAGGATTCTCAGGAAGGGAAAGTGTGGAGTTTAATGAGAAGGGAATAATGCTTCAGCCAAGACAGAAAGAACAAGAAATTGGGGGGAAAGGAATAGTTAAGTATTTTATTCCTGTGAGGGAAACAGGATGGTGAGAATAAATGTATGTATGTGTTGGATTCCTCCCTTGGCCAAGAAAGTGCACCTGTTAAAAGTGATGGCCCCATGATTACATGTTTGGATCCAATGACAATTCTTTCCCCTTTCCTTTATCTACAAGATATAAAGAATATTAATCCTGGGGTATCTCTGCTATTGGTGAAAATTATTTGGTTCTTGAAAGCACATGAATACCTTGATTCTTTGATAAAAATGATAAAAATGATAAAAATGAAGATTTTAAAATATACAACATTCAAGTATGCATTTTATCTGACCAAACTTGGGACAACAAGATTTCCTTACCATGCATAAATTGTGAAGTGTGCGCCCTTTAATTTTGTGATCAGCTGTGTGCCAGTGGGTCAGGGCTAGTTTCAGTGAGTTTTTCTATAAATAAAGCTCTGGAAATCCTTTCCTTCCACATCTTTTTTCCCAAATTTTCTTGTAAATCTGAACAAGCTGTGTCTTACCTGTCACATAGGAATCATCTTCATTGAATCTTGGGGGCTTTTAGCCATTTCATCTGTCTTCAATAGTGATTGGAACAGAATTGCACCTGAATTATACCTGAATTAATCATCAGTTACTCTGGAGTTACAACTGATATATATATAGACCACATGGGCTAAACTTCACAGTGAGTTCATGCTCAGTTGGACAAGAGTTGAAAACCCACTTACACTTGAATCACAACACACTTCACACAGAAATATTACAAGAATTAAAGTGGAGTTATGAGTAGGCAATTGCATGCAATTGCCATTAAAATATCCCTGGTGTTAGTGAAGGCAGGACACAAAGGTAATTGCTCTCAAAGGTGTAATTGCTCTACTTATGGGGAAGATACAACTTTGGGAGCGCACAATATGGATAAGAAGGAGAGGTAAAGGGATGAGAAGGATAAGGAGGATAGAAGATAGGGAAAGAGATGAGAAGGATAAGGAGTATAGGGAAGAAAGGATAGAAGATAGGGAAAGGCAGGCTTATTTCGCGAAGGGTAGCTACAGAAGCGGAGCTTACTTGACACCTCCTTCTCACTGGAAACTGAGAAGGGTTAGTCTAGTGTTACTAGCTACTTTTGTTTTTTAGACACCAAGTTAAGAATGTGCAACAGGCAACCAGAAACTAAGGATATTATCTAAGAGGAGTGATCGTGGAGAGTAAACAGAAAATGGGAGACAGTGATCTTAAGAAAGCAAGAGAAACAGAGTTTCTATCAAAGAACTTACTTTGGAGGAACTTGATCACTGAATATTGTAAAGGTTACACCAAAATTGAGCCTAAGAGGGAAAATCCACGCGCTGGTAAGGTTGTGATCTGTTGGAGGTGTTTAATCTTGGTTCTGTGTCAAAGTCTGAAGATTGTCACCGTGCCCCGGGGACTAGAACCACTATGGAGAATTTTCTTGCAAGGCTTAAACTAGTTTCTGACCAATGTGGTTGGGATTAAACTCATTGGTGCATATATTCAATATTCAAGCTTAAAAGCTTGAATGTCACTCAATTTCAACTTTCATTCATCACACTCAAGATTTAAGAAACATAACATAATTACCTGGAAGACACACAATGAAAGACACGTGAATAAAGAAAAACAAGGGATAGATAACTGGGTAAGATGAAGGATAAAAATAGACAAATGATCATTGAGAGACTAGATTGAGGCCTTTGGACAATGAGTATTGTCTCTAGGCTGACATTTTGTGAAACACTCTGTTTATTAGACCTGGATACTTGCAACTCACAAAGGAGACATCCACGGTGCCATTGAAGGGTTATCTGTGGCATGTGGTGAAATATCAATTCTGTTACTATGTGACAGTTTATTCAACCTCATCAACATGTCCTACACAATGGAGATGTCCCTGTCTCAACACCTATCCGATTTTCAAAAGAATTACATTTATCTGACTACAACCATTGCCACCAATCTGGGATCCATGACCTTGTTGTCCGGGCTAGCCGTTGCATTATTAACTTGCACTTTTAATCAAGAGTCAATGATCCTTCTGATTTTCAGCCTGCTACTATTCAGAGACAACCTGAACAACGCATAAAAATATTAAGTAAAAATAAAGGGGCTTGGAAAAACAACTCCCAAGTTTTTTAAAAACACCTCCCATGGGAGTCATTGGTCCAATTTAGATTTGGAAAATGGAAGTCATCGTGCTAATTTCACGAAAAATACCCATACAAAAAAAATTCATTACTTTATTTTGGGTGGTCCAAACCACCCAAAAATTATAAATCATGGAGGAACATACCTAACACCCAATGTAAATTATTCTTAGACCATTCACACCCAGAGAATTTACATGAGGTGTGTTGCCAGATTGACATTTATCCTACTTTAATACTCACCAAACAATTAAGATAAGTCACCAAAATGTTATCCAAAGTTCCTAAAAATTAGTCAGGAACCATTCCAGACCCCAATGAAGGTCCTGAAAAATTAATGGACCTACAAATTTTATGTAGAAGGTGTAGTATTTTTTTTAATTTCCCTGTCTTATTACCCGCACAAAAAGAACATTATTTCTCAAGAGTTTGGCACAAAAGAAATATAAAATGAGTCATAGAAGTTTGTAGTTTGTTACTTTCATAAACTCAATTTCAGCCACAATTCATAGCTTCATAAGTAAAAGCAAACAGTTGAAGGGAAAAATAGGGAAAAAAAAGCGCAAAAACTAACAAATCAAGTCAAAAGGAGAAAAATAGAAAGGGAACAAAATTACAAGAAAAAACTAGTAATATTTGTTTTCTTTTCCATCTTTGAGCTCTGCAGTAAGCTTAAACCAAGCAGAATACTTTTCCTCCCAATTCAAAGCTTCAGGCACGGCATTGATCCGCCATTTCCTTAAGACCTGGGGGGCAGGAAAGAGATCAGGATCCTTGACCTGGTCTACAACAAAGTGGGAGTGAGAAGCAAGGAAGGCTATAAAGATGGGGGGATTTTTTTTGGGAGGGCAAAAGCAAGGGAAGAAACTTTGAGAATAAGATGTGGAAAAGAAAAATACTGGGGTTTCAAAAGCGTTGGCCAAAATATCACCTGAAGTTGGCATTGACATCCAATTGGATTGACCACAGGATCCCGTGGAAGTTGTCTTGATTCTCTTCAATACTGGCTCAAGTTTTTAGATAAAACAGTGATCTAGATACCATTGTCCGCGGTTGGTAAGTTCCTTGAAGAGCTCTTCAAAAATGGCCAAGTGTTGATGTTGCCCATGCCCAAGACAGAAATAAGCAACTTGAAAACCACAGTGACCGTCGTAATCAACATTGAAGATCTTCTTGACGTATGGTAGGACTATTTTGGGGAGGAGGGAAATATATTGAGGAGCTTAGCAGCTGCTCAAACTGGTCGAAACTTCTTCTTGGGAGGTTCTATCTTGTTCTTAGTAGGCGCTTCCGGTTTCTTTGATTCTATCTTGACTACAGCAACTCGAGTTCATTTTCTGACTCCTTCTTTCTTCTTTTTATCTTCTTTGTCTTCTTTCTTCTTTTTATCTTCTTTGTCTTCTTTCTTCTTGATGTTTTCTTTGTGTATCTTCCTCTTCTTATTTTTTCTTCCTCTTCGCCAAGATTTCGAAAGATGAAGGATCCCTCCTAGTTTTTTTTGGTTTGTTGATAGCGCCAGAAGGTCTTGCAGGTCCATTTTTCATGGCTTTCTTGGGTAAAATGACGTCCACAATGGTTCCAGAGCCTTCAAATAGTCTTGAAATTGCCTGAATATGGTTGGCACATGCAGTTGGATTCATTTTGAGGAGGGTTTCATGGATTTTTTTGACTTTTTCTTCTTCCTCTGCTTCTGCTTCAACCTTGTTGGTCTTTTTATCCTAAAAAAAATATCAAAATGATCAGTATGATCATCAAAGTAACAAATAATTTTTCTTTCTGGGGGGTGAGGGGTCCTTGAGGTGATGTGGACGAATCCCAAAATAATATTTTCGGGGCGGGTTTTGGTTCAACTATTCCCGCGCAACTCCCAAAAAAATATTTTTGGCGCTTAAATTAGATGAACGACTCCCAAAAAAAAAATATAAAAAAATGGATTTCAGCAACATTTTTTTTTTTTGCTTGAAAGGCTTCATGAGGCCTTCTTATATTAGATAGAGACTACTTACATGGTCTTTGGGCTTGGATTGAGTGATTCCAAGTCATTCCGGGCGATGACTCCCAAAATGGATTCTTTTGACGACAGAATTGGACCAACAACTCCCAAATCCTATGCTTTCAAAGCGCATTTTCAACCAACGACTCCCAAAACACGACCCCAGGGTTGAAAAAACCCAAAAAAAAGGACAAAAAAAAAGAAAAGTACTTACTTTAATGTGCCACTGAGGATGAAACTCCTCTGGCTCAACCATTTCGCCCAATCTGACTAGCTCAGATATCTGGTGCTTGCAAGGAATGCCATCTGTGGCATGTGGCATTCTTGGGGATTCTTGATGATTTGAGTAAGTTGTTTTGAGCTCTCCTAAGCGCATGGTGAGTGATCAGGCCGTGGAAATTATGAAAAATATTGCCAATATTTCTGAGGGAATTGATCTTCTGCTGGTGATATTGAGCTGACATTTTGTGGGCTTGGGCTTCAAGGGTGTTGGAGATAATCTTAATGACAGCAGAAAAAGAATAATTGGGGCCAAGAAGTCTGGATTTGATGTAAGAGTGGCCGGATTCCATGCTTGAAGTTGTCCTATTTTGGAATTGGGGAATATTCTTTGTCCAAGAATTTGCGTACTTTTCATAAACTGGAAGTCACATTGTTGTTATGTACTTTTGGAACTCTGGACCGTATTCAGAAGCAAATCTTTTGAAGGAGGAGCGGAATTCGGATCAGATTATTCCAGTGTTGAATCATTTGATTTTCTTGAGACTTGTTCTTGATCAACTTTGCACCATTTGTCAAGATGTTCTTCGAGATATGCCAAGTACAAAGCAGGTGAGTTGAATCAGGAAAAGTGGCTTCGATGGAGTTGATAAGCACTTGTTTTCAATCAGTGAATAGGAAATCAGGAAGAGGAATATTGTTTGAAGTGAAAACACCGAGTAAAGAATTGAGAGCCCATTGATAGTAATCTTGAGTTTCTTCGGCAAGGAAATAGAAAGCCACGCTGAAATATTTATTTGCTCCAGTTATGCCGGCAATGTGAAGAAGTGGCATCTTGTACGTGCAGTCGAGTAGGAGGATGAAATGATAAGAAGAAAGGAGTTCAACGGAGAGAGAATGAATGAAAAATAGGCCCCTGAGTTCTCCGTGGTCATCAACTTTGGTTATGGTGGTGAAATTTGAGTTGGCTAGAGTTTTGTTCAGATGGAAAATGGGGCTGCAACCATCTAGAAGTTGTTGATGTGCTTTCTTGCACGCAGAGTAGATTGTGGTAATTGTTGCAAGGATTGTTTTGTCTGGGTGAGGCTTTTTGAGGGCTTCAAGGATTGTGGCAGGTTTAAGTCCAGCCTCACCAAGATTCTTCATATCTTCAAAGAGGGTTTTGGAGAGTTGACAATTGGAGGTGTGAGCAGAAGGGTTGGAAGAGGAAGGATGATTGTGGTTTGGCTTTGAGACAGTGATTGAGTTTATTCTGAAAATGTGCCAACGCAGCAAACAGAAAATTGATCAAGCAAGAAACATTGGGAACAGGGCGCATGTTGCCTTTACGTCTGTTTTGTGCAGGGTTTCCTCCTCTAGGTGAACAGAAAGAAAGCAGGGGTTGGAAAAAAAAGCGGCATGAATCAGTATTGGTTAAGGAGAATTACAGTCAAAGAGGGAATGGATCAGGATAAGCAGCATGAAACTAAAACAGAAGATGATACTCATCTGTTAAATCAAAAAAAAAGCAGAATCAGTATTGGTTTAAAAAAAGGGGCAGGCTAAATCCACACCAAAAAATTACTTCATCCACTCCAATTTTGGAGTGCATTAGTGTTCACTCCAATAAACCTTGGAGTGAACATTAGTTTACTCCAATTAAACCTTGGAGTAGCCAGATTTCCACTCCAAAAATCAATGGTTTTTGGAGTGAACCTACAATTCACTCCAAAATTATTGGAGTGAACCTAAAATTCACTCCAAAATTATTAGAGTGAAGGCTCAGATCACTCCAAAGATCATTGGAGTGCCAAATTTATGCACTCCAAACGTAAAGATTTGGAGTGGGGAATAGATTTTTTCAATCACCATCGGCAACAATCATCACACACAAATTAATATTATAGATCACACACAAAGATATATTATAGAATCATAAAAAAAGCAGAAATGTTTCTAAAAAGAATTAATGATTGAACCCCTGTTTGTAAAGACACTGACCCTGCTTGATGAAAAATAACCAGCTTTTAGCACTTTTAGAAGTAAACTTGGTTGTTAGAATGGGAGGGGGAATGGGTTTCACACCAGCAATAACCTCCACGGTAGCCAAAAACCAGTGATTTCCATTTACATGGACCAAGTAAATGGGATCTGGGTTCTCGGATTCTTTTGGACCACACCTCAAAGGAAGAAATGTTTCACAAGAGAAAAGAAAAATGAATACTACTGGTCTTGTGTAAGTATTTGCCAGAACTTGGCTTCCTTCTCAGTTTTTGACTTTGGCTGCTCTTTAGTGTTGCCATTTTTGTCGGTTGGCTGATCTTCAGTGTTGCTTTTGTCCCTGGTTTTTTTGGTAGGCTGTCTCAGTTTTTGACTTTGGCTGCTCTTCAGTGTTGCCATTTTTTTTGGTTGGCTGATCTTCAGTGTTGCTTTCGTCACTGGTTTTTGCGGTAGGCTGCTCTTCCGTGTCACATTCATCACTCAAACCGTCACCTCCTTCGATTTTGGAAAAGTCTTCATGGTCGCTTTCATTGTTAATGGCATCGCCTTCACCACTATTGACTTTGTATTTTAATTCATAAGCGTCAGATTCTTGTTTGTCTGTCATCTCTGTTTCTTCATTATCAGAATTTCCTTCTTCATCGTCGAAAATTTCCTTGACTTGTGCCTTTTTGACTCTCTTTGATTGGTGACAAGGAAGAGGTTCCAAAGCTTTAGCAGTCCTTTTCTTCATTGAATTTTGTTTGTCCTTTTCTTCATTGAATTTTATTTGTCCTTTTCTTCATTGAATTTTGTTTGTCCAAGTTGGCTTCAACGATCTCAAAGGCCAAAGGATCACGCTTTGTTGATTTTAAAGATTGTTTTTTTGCTGTTTGCCTGCCTTTGGTATTCTGCTTCATGTTGGGTGCCTGTATGGTAACTGCAACATGAATCCCTGCCGCAATCCGATGTATGTGATTGAAGATAGTTTCCAATCAAGAGGGTTGCTCGTGAGAGAGGACAATGGCAATGTTTCTGATTTCTGAGTCCAAGTCAAAATCAGAAACATCTTTCTGTAAAGACCAGACACAAAAAAATTTAACTTGATTGTATCACAAAGAATTTCAGAAAGAGATATGCAACTTACAGAGCACTCTGGGTTGTACTTGAGATGCCATTGGCAATGGAAATCATTTGGTGTGATCATATTTCTGTTTTCTAGTAATTTGCTGATCCAATGAGCACAGGGTATTCCCACCCCCGTGGTAAGCGTTTTCAAACACGGTTCAGTTGGGTTGAAGTCATTTTTCAGCTGTTTGTATTGCTCTAGCAATTTTTTTGATTGCAAAGGAAGAGATTTCCCCAAGCAGTGGGATGCAGGATTTCGGAACATTCAAAAGGGTCTTAGCAGTATCCTGGCCAATTGATTTGTGTATCTTGAGTATTTGAGCGTCGACTGCAAGAGATAATGCCCGGAAAACCAAGAGTAAGTTGCCTGTTGCGTTGGTTACAAATGTTTTCAGATAAGCATGACCTGATTCAACTCTTGATGTGTTGAGGTTTCGGAGGTGGGGACACTTGCATGCCTATGCAACCACAAAGAGTTCTTTGACTGGAATAATGTTCTTCTCGAGATAACAAAGGACAGCTGGTCAAGTTGCCAGGAATTGCTTGACATAGTTGAAGTTTTCTACATAGAGCTTGGGGGATTTCACGTTGGTGACCTTCCTCCAGAGAGAGGTGTACTTCTGCCAAGGGTTGTTTTCTTTTTTATTTACTTTGGCAAAGTGCTTCTTGCAGTTGGTAGTTATGTTCTTGTTGATGTGCCAGGTGCACAAGTTGGCTTGAGACTCGGGGAAGACTTCCCTAAGAGCATTGCGTAATGCAGTGTCTCGGTCGGTGATAATACCTTAGGAACTCTCTGGGGCTTCCAAATAAGCTTCTTGAGGAGATTAACAGCCCATAAGTAGCCTTCATCATCCTCATAAGTCAAAAAGCAGAAATTGGTTGAAAATGATTGATTGGATGCTGCCTGGCCAATGATGTGCAGCAGAGGAATTTTGTAGTGATTTGTCTTGTATGTGGCATCTAAAAGGTCCACGTGATGGTTGAATCTAGCTAGGTGAATTGATCCGGGGTGTGCAAATATAAGGTTCTGAATGGCTCCGGTTGAGTTGACTTTAACGTGCCATGTCCAATTTGATTCCCTAAGGACGCACACAAGGGCTTCAACCATGGTCCTACCAGCCAAATCTTCTGTAAGAAATTTGTAACAGTCTTGTTAGTCGCTAATGTTTGATTGTCTGACGTTTGTAGCTGTAGCAGTATCTGAGCCAGCTTCAGGTTTGACTTTGAGAGACGCTGAACCTCCTGAACTTGATCCGGCAGGAGCTGTTTGTGAGCCACATGGGAAAAATAGATTGCGGTTGTGCTTGGCTTCTCAAACCTGCAACGTCCAGTTTTTATCGCCAATCTTCTTGCTGGTTGGTATGGATCCTTTGAGCTCAAAGGGGCAGTCAATTTTTGAACTGGATTTATTGGCGCCCTTGCCCTGATATTTTCCAGAACAATCACAGCAAAGGTAGACGTTCTTGCCAGCAACTGTGTGAGATTTAAAGACCGCGTACCCATGTGTCTTTGCCCACAGTTGACAGAATCAAACAAGATCGTCCATTGTCAAGAAGCGAGTTATGGGTGGGGTGTCCATCGGTTCTGTAGAGAGATATTTGGTATTTCAGTTAGTCTTCCATTAACCATGAAAGTTATCAAATAAAAATACCTCTGTTAGCATAGTCATAGCTCTTGGGATCAGTAATCAACAGTGGAAGGTCCGGGCCTCCATTGAGCTCGGCAGAAGCGTTGTTTGTATTGATGAGAGCCTTTTGGCCAAAAGAAGTGGCTTCAACATGACCAATTGGATTGTCTTCGTGCCTGCTAGCATCCCCAGAAGCTAGAACTTTATCGGGGAGGTCTTGTTTGTCATCTTTAATTTTTCTGTTGCCCAGGTTTTCAGGAATCAATGCCGGGAGCTGTCCTTCCAAAGTGATGGGAGTAGATGGGGTGGCTGTGGCGGGAAAATGGCAAGCACGTGTCGCAACTGCTTCCACACCGTTGGAGAGACCATGACACAGTTTTTTGAGTCCGACATAATTGAGCTGGTAGCATTCGGACCTGACTGGCCATTGTTTGTAGCGGTTGAGACATTTGATTTGATTTTTCTGTTCTTGGTGTTGGTTGAGCAGATCTGTTGGTTCAGTAGCATTTGTGTGAAAAATATGTACACTCCAATCTTTATTGGAGTGCGCAGTACCACACTCCATCTGAAAGATTGTAAATTATTAGAAAATGGAGTGATATGTGCCTTCACTCCAATAATTTTGGAGTGAATTGTAGGTTCACTCCAAAAACCATTGATTTTTGGAGTGGAAATCTGGCCACTCCAAGGTTTATTGGAGTAAACTAATGTTCACTCCAAGGTTTATTGGAGTAAACTAATGTTCACTCCAAGGTTTATTGGAGTGGATGAAGTAATTTTTTGGTGTGGATTTAGCCTGCCCCTAAAAATCAGTTATCCTTTCTATGCTATTGTTTTTATTCATTTCATCTTGGTCTGTTGATTCCCTTGTTCACTGAATTAACATGCCATGATTTCTGTTCAATTTTAGATTCACCATTGTAATTTTTATTCTTTTGGTTAGATTTCACAATTATGTATATTTTCCTATCTTATTTTCTTGACTTTGGTTTACAAGATCATGCCTTTTCTTTTCTCTCATTCACTCCCAAGATTCCATATAGCCAATCAAACAACTAAGTCTCATACCCTTCCCCCTAAAATAAGAAAAAAAACACTGGGAGTTTGAGATCAAACCAGCTATGTCAGTTCAAATTTGAGTATTCTTGATGTTCTTGCTCCTCAAACTTGAGCCTTGAAAGTTTCACTTGATCTATTCAGTGAGATTTGATACTTGTTTAGTGTGTGTCTGGAAGATGAAGTGGATGTTTGATGTTACCTGTTGATCACTTCTTTGGATTATTGGTAATTTGATTTTCTGATTTTTTTTGTATAAAATTCTTGAAAAGATTGTTGATCAAAACACACAGGATTGTTTTAGTTAAACTCTTCCATGTGACACCCAAAAATGCATATACATTGTTCCAAATTAACCCTCAGCAGAGAGAGACTTTCCTCTTTTCCCTCTGTGACCAGTTGGTCCTGGAGGGAGGGGGAGAGAGACTCTCCTCTTCCCTCTGGGACCAGTCGGTCCTGGAGGGAGTGGGAGAGAGCCTCTCCTCTTCCCTCTGGGACCCGTTGGTCCTGGAGAGAAGGGGAGAGATATTCTCCTTTTCCCAGTGGGACCCATCGGTTCTGGAAGTAAGGGGAGAATGTGGTTGCTGTTTTTATTGCGGTGGTGGGATTGGGGGTGGTTGAAGTAGAAGTATAAGGGGTGGCAGTGGTGAAGGAGCCTGAGGTAAGGCATCACTCTCATCAGTGAGGGTAATGCCTTACCCAGACCGATGAAACTTGGGGGGTAAGGCATTAGCCTAGCCAATTACAAAACCTCATCGGTCAGGGTAAAGCTGTACCCAAACCGATGAGGAATCCTCATTGGTCAGGGTAAAGGCTTTACCCAGACCTGTTCCTCATTGGCTTGGGCACAGCTTTACCCTGACCGATGAGGGTTCATCCATGGTTACCCAGGTCAAGATTTAGCCGGTGTCACAGTTGACTGGCATCTGTTAATTCCCCCTAATTCATCCCTGCTGAGTAGGGGAAACCTTGGATCTTGTTTTTGTGAAAGTGTGAATTTACTAGACTTGGATGTTCTCATTTTCAATTTTGTCCTCCTCATTTTCAATCTTCTCATCTTCTTTTTTAGTTTCTTCATTTTCTTTTTTTTTCTTTCTGATTTTTTTGATTTTCTTTTTTTTTCATTTTTGACTTTTTTGATGTTTTGAAAGCACATTTCTTCAGTTATTTGCGCAAGGGTGGGGTCTAGGACTTTGTCAGTGGGCTGATGGGACATTCTGGCATTTTTTTGGTGGGTTTTGGGGTTGGTGGTGAGTTGTGGAAGGGCTGGAAGGGTGGGGGTTGCTGTTGGTTGGTGTTTGATGGAGTTGTTTCTGGGTTTTTGCAACACATCGACAATTTTCAATGCCGACTCTGAAAAAAAAAAATGTGTTGGAGCTCAGGACATCAAATCCCAAATTCAGTTAGGTTTTGGGAGATTGACTCCCACACGGATGAATAATTTTTTTTTGGGAATTAGGCGGACGACTCCCAACCCCACGGCCGGTTTTGGAGCAACAACTCCCAAAATGGATGTTGACGGTGTCGTGGGAGTCGTTTTTCCAAAGCTTAGGAGTTTTATTTCCAAGCCCCAAAATAAAAACATTATTAAAATTACATTAACCAAAAATAAGTCACATGTACATAAGAAAGAGACATTATTACTGGGTTTTAAAGAGACATTATTACGCATAAAGGTAATGTTTACATATAGAGACATTATTCCTTACATAACCCATATATATATATACTTAATGTTCCCAAATTACAATAAACCTTATTTTACATAGGTAACATGTAAAAATATGTGGAACCAAGTTGTTTTAACATAAATAAAATGATAAAAAATAAAAATGTTAATAACTTTTAAATCTTAAAGAAAAATTACAATATTATTGAATATTCTTAATCTACACTAAAAATTAACTAGGGTACCTCACTCATGGTACCCCTTAATTCTTACTCCTTCACCTACTTTGTAGTAACTCACATGTGCCCAGTTATCACGGCACATTTCAACTACCAGAAAAATTCAAGCAACTGATGGCAGTTGACATGCGGCATACTCAATTCTTACTACAGCCCAAACTCATTTGTTGCCCTTTGGTTACACCATTCCATACAAATACATAAATATTTATGTAAATGGATGTTCAGTCCTTGAGATACACCCCTCTTGGTCATCATGACTCGGTCATGGAGGTAGCTTGCTACCCCCATGAATCGGTTATTGTGACTTGGTTGTGGAGGTAGCTTGCTACTCCCATGACTCGGTCATGGAGGTAGCTTGCTACCCCCATGACTCGGTCATGGAGGTAGCTTGCTACCCCCATGACTCAGTCATGGAGGTAGCTTGCTACCCTCATGACTCAGTCATGGAGGTAGCTTGCTACCCTCATGACTCAGTCATGGAGGTAGCTTGCTACCCTCATGACTCAGTCATGGAGGTAGCTTGCTACCCTCATGACTCAGTCATGGAGGTAGCTTGCTACCCTCATGACTCAGTCATGGAGGTAGCTTGCTACCCTCATGACTCAGTCATGGAGGTAGCTTGCTACCCTCATGACTCTGTCATGGAGGTAACTTGCTACCCCCTTGATCCGGTCATGGAGGTAGCGACCTACCCCCATGACTCGGTCATGGAGGTAGCTACTCCCATGACTTAGTTGTGGAGGTAGCAAGCTACCTCCATGACCAAGTCATGGGGGTAGCAAGCTACCTCCATGACCAAGTCATGGGGGTAGCAAGCTACCTCCATGACCAATTTATGGGGGTAGCAAGCTACCTCCATGACCGATACATGGGAGTAGCTCTCTACCTCCATGACCAAGTCATGGGAGTAGCTCGCTACCACCCTGTCAGGGACGTAGCAAGTTACCTCCATGACAGGGTCATGGGGGTAGCTTGCTGCCTTTTCTGCCACAATGTAGCTAGTTTGCTACATCTGTGACCAAGTCAATGAGGCTTTCCCAACTCCATGACTGAGTAATAAGGGTTGACACCTCCATAATGAGAGTAGCAAGCTCCCAAGTTACTTCCATTGCCAGGTCATGGGGGTAGCAAGCTGCCTCCATGACCCCCTTGAGCAGTTTTGAGGGGTGCTCAAGGGTACACAAAGGGGAGTGTGGAGGAATGTAAATGCATACATTAATGGAGTGTACTATGGAAAATGAAGTAAAACCTGAGTTACAGTTGTAGTATGACTGAAGTTGTTGCATGTCACCTGTAGGCAGTTGCTTGACTTTTTCTGGTAGAGTTCCCTAGCACACAAGTACATTAACCATCAAGTATTTCAATACTGACTGGTAAATAATCAAAAATACACGTCCCATTGAGGTGTTGTGTAAATTGGCCAAGTTAGACACAACTGTGATGTGATGCCTCCAAGCCCGCACCCCAGTTCAGAATTCAGCAATTGGGCCACAGAACCTCCTGGAATACATGACACCCCAGTTGGAAGGGTTGTAAAAATATGAGAATGTAAGGAGTGGAATCTCCTTCACTGATGACGTGGTTTGAGAGGGGCGCAAGGAACAGTTTCTATGACCAATGACTGTATTTCAAGATGAGCAGGGAGCTAGCTCAGAGAGATGTGTTGATCAGTTTACAGGGATCTCTCTTCATACAACTGGAAAGAAGAGAGAAAGAAAGAATAAAGCACCATGTAAAATTATGTGTCGCTTGGTATACAAGCAACATGCTGAGGTACAAAGGCCCCTTTGCACTTTGGGGTGTCGTTTGTATAGCAAGAGACACACCAGGGTTCATGGTGAAGTGAAAGGGGGATTGGCTTACCTAGCTCAGAGAGATGTGTCAGTCTACAGGGATCTCTTCTGAGACTAAGTACCAGGTGGATTATATAATCTAGTGATAGCTATGTGACAGCTTTGTGAGACCCCAAAGGAGGGGGCTTACAGAGAAAAATATGGGGGATTCAGAGCACCCCAAAAACATGGGAACAACTCCCCAGATCCCCAAAAGCTTGTTGCAACACTTGTATTGTGGCACTCAAAGATTTGAACAGGCTGAATTGGGCCACAAACTGCATCATAGCGTTGCATTGATCCCAGTCCAAAAGTTACAAGGGGTCCAGGACCCAAAGAGGCTTGTTAAAAACCAAATAACAAACCCCCAGACCACTTAGTGAGCACCTCCAGCTGTCACACGCTGTCTTGAACAAGAGACGGGTGGGCACTATTTGAAGGAAATGAAAAGAAAGAGATAGCTTCAAAGAGAGGACTGACTGTTCAAAGGTCTTCTTTGTTTTGAAGAAGAGTTAATTAGGCTCAGAGGGACTTAGAGTAGAACGCTGAAAGGGTTCGCAATGAGAAGGCTTGAAGAAGGCGGAATCAAGTTATGCTGGAAACCATAATCTTATTTTGATGAGGAAAGATGAAAAGCATGGAAGCAGACAGCTTATATAGTAAATACAAGTAAGGCTACAAAGGTATGACATAGGTTTGAACAAGATGTGAGGTCATAAGGTCAAAGCAGAAGAAATGAAAAGGGAGGTCATAGCTTCTGAGTTCAAGCAACACCAAGGTAAAGAGTCCATGACAGGAGGACCAAGCAGGGGTAAGTGCAATGGATGCAAGAGTGAGGGAAGTGAAGTTCGAAGTTTGAGGACTGTGCATTGAAGTTCAAAAAGTTCAAAGAGTGAATGCACAAATCCGGAAAAGGAAGTCAAGTGCATGAAAGAGTAATGCCGAAAAGAAAGGAAGACCGGTGAGAGGGTTAATAGTCTTGCTTTTGTTTGCATAACTGAAAAGCAACGTGCTATTGCATCTTCAAAGGTTTAGAAAGTAACTTCAAAAGTGCACTGAAGATTGCTGAGAGTGCATAGGTGATGTCATATGAAACCCGAGGATTAACCAAAAGCTTGAAAGTTGCTGAGGTCGAAAAGCATCCTTAGCCAAATGCAAGGAAGATCCAACTGCGAGATCCTGAGTGCTGAGTCTGTTGTATGACAGGTGCCTGGGGTATAAATGTGAAGGTCCCAAGAGCGATATTGTCCAGAAAACCATCCTTCATATCCCATCTATCCATCTATACTACCAACAACCACATATCCATCCATCACTCCTACTAAATTACTACTACCACCAAAGAAAATGTCAAACAACACATCCAATCCCCAACTCCAAAGTTGTCCTACCACCCCATCCATTAAATCACTCCATTCGAAGGGTTTTGTCCCAACTATCCAATTCCTCCCCACGTGCGAGTACTGCGAGAAGAAAGGTTTGGTATGCGGACAGTTGACAAAGGCAAATGGGAAGGGAAAAGTGGACAAGTGTGAGCTGTGCCGGTTTTGAAAGACAAAGTGTGTTCAAATCACCTAAGAAAGAGGTCCAGGATATGGTTGAGAAGTGTGGGCTGACCCGAAAACAGGACACACCAGCAAATGGTCGTACCACGCAAACAGGACACACTAGCAAATGGCCGTACCACGCAAACGCCATGTCACCACCAGTTTCGACGGTTCCAGACAAGAAATTGATTGGAATCAAAACATCGAGTGGATTTGCGGGGCTTTGCAACTGGATTGAGAAGATTGATCCAACAGGTTATTGATGGTTTGAAGAAAGAATTTTTTTAAGGGGATGATGCGAGAACTGAGACAGAGGAAGAGGAAGAAGAGTTTTAAAAGGAAGAAACTAGAGGGACAGAAGAAGAAGAAAGAGAAGAAACCAAGGAAAGCGGTGAAGAAAGTGAACTTTGAACGACCAAGTGATCCCCCAGGTGGACAGGGGTGTGATTTGGTTTAGCATGTAGGACAGGAGTCATCGACATAGAACACCCCAAGGCTATGTTTGAGTCACCGGAGGCTGGAGAGTCGGACATGATAGATAGGGAAGCAACGGTGTTGCCTGCAATGACCTCTAATTCCGATCCGGAGTAGTCTGATTCATCATCTTTGGGATCTGGGAAACTGCCGAGGATGGCAGAGGAAGTTCTTCTGGCTTGGGCTGCGGGTTTGGAAGATGGTCGAGTGGTTGGAGGAGCTGTGTTGGCTCGATTTTTCCTACTTGCCTTGTGGTCAAGAATGAGTTGTTGAGTATTCCGACAAGTGTTGAGGTCATGCATGTCGAGATTGCAAAGAGGACAGTACCATTTCTTCTTAGGTTGGTCCAATTAAGGATTCAGAGGCAGTCTTTTTTGCTTCAGCTTTGTTGACGTGGAAGTTGAAGAAACTGATATGATGTCTCCACGTGATTGACGGCAGATAGACTTGCTTTTGAGGGCTGATACAATTTTACTGGTTTTGACGCCTTCCTGGTTCATCAGTCCAGATACACAATTGATCCAGTCCTCAGGGATAGAAATCAAGAGTGCTGCCGTGTGAACGTTGTCTGGGGTAAAAGGGTTTTCAGGGGAGACAAGCAAGTTGAGTTGTTTGTGGTATTTGGCGAGAGTTTTGATGTGGCTGTTGATATCGGGGATTTCTATTTTGGAGATAAAAAGCTTGCAAATCCAGTAGACACGACTGCCAATGGAGGAGGTATTGTGGAGGCAAGACAGAGCATCCCACATTCCTTTTGCATTGTCGCAAAATTCTCATAGATGACGGAGGTTTTCTTTGTCTACAATTTGAAGAAGAATAGAGAAAATGTCGTTATTGTTGTTGTCCCATTTTTCTGGGAGGAGTTTCGGGTCGGCTATCTCAAAGACATATTTTACCTTGGCCGCTCAAAAGTAGGCCCACACCACCATTTCCCAGTTTATGTAGTTGGAGGATGGTCCAGGTGGCTTGAGAATGGGAAGTCTGGCGCTCGTGTTTTTAGAGGAGGAGGATGAGGTCGGATCAACCTTGATGGTCTGGTGAGGGGGGGGTAGATTTGATATAATCCGACATGGCAAATGAGGTGGAGAGGGTGATTGATCCTGGGATTCACAGAAGATGACGTTGAGAGTTATTCTCAATGTTGTCAAAGTCTAAGCTCGTTAGCTGGATTTCAGCGCGGGCTCATAACCTGATGAGCTAGACAGGAGTCTGAGTGAGTAGTTGTGAATGGATGATGATTACTTTAGTCAGTATGAGAGAAAGGAGACACAGGAGTCAAAGAAAGAGAATACAATAAAAGATAAATGGGATGCTGACCTGAGTGAGTAGTTGTGAATGGATGAGGAAAGGGTTCCTCTCACAACCACACCTCAGGTATAACAACCAGTGTGTGACACCCGTGTAACAGGTATGTAGCATAAGAGAAAGGGGCTTGAGATATAGCTCAACACGAGGGAGATGGAAAATGCAGAGCAAGGTGAAAACGTCAAAGGATCAGCACAGAAAAGGCATCGAAGTCCAAGAAAAGACAAAACTGAGTCCATTGAGGTCGTTTTCAAGAAGCCAAAGATTCAAATCCTGGTGTCACCCAAAGTTGAAGAATTTTCAACTGCGACCAAAATCGTGCAAGATCTGGCGGGGCTCTCTGGTGGGTTTTTGGTACTGGACAAAGGATTTCCAAACCCTGAGCAGGAAGTTGGCAGGTCGAAGGAGAAAGGAAAGGGGAAGTAAAAGGAGGTGGGAGTGCCACAGGAAGAGGAGGGAGAAGGAGAGGTGTGATGGTCATCAGACGGCAAAGAAGAGGTCGACGTTAATGGCGAAAGGAAGAGGGAATTGTGAAAGGCAATGGTGGAAATCAAGGCCAAGGTTGCAGGAACGGTGGCGGCTCTGATGAAGATGGTGCTGAAAGGGGCAAAGGAGGAGGCAAAAAAATTAAGAGAGGGATTAAAAGAGAAGTTTGAAGGATTGTTGAAGAAGATGGGAAATATTATTTTAGAAATGTATATTGTTTATTTTACTTGTGAATATTTTAATTTTAGATTTTTTATAATTTTTTTGTTTTTTTAAGAAAGAGAGAAAGTGAGTCAAAGAAAAAGAGAAGGTGAGAGAAAAAAGAGAAAATAATGTAAGAAAAAGAACATAAAAAAAAGAAAAAGAAGATGAAGAAAGGAAGGAACAGAAGGAGAAGATTATGGTTGAGGTTTGAGGGGATAAGAGGAGCGGAAAGCTTTGAGTAGGTCAGGACAGTTTGTGAGATTTGAAGCTGGTTCCCACCATGTGCGATCAGTGTCCTCCATATATCCAGACCATTCAACTAGGTATTGGATTTTACCACGCCTTTTTCGGGAGTCAAGGATTTTGGAAACTTCCCATTCAAGATGATCTTGAATTTTAACAGGCTCTGGAGGGGGGAGGGATTTACCAAGGAAAGGCAAAACAGAAGGGGAAAGAAGAGACATGGAACACTGGGTGGATGTGAGACCAAGAAGGGGGAAGCTTGAGTCAAAAGGTGTTCTTCAAAACAATTGATTCAATTTTGAAGGGGCCAAATTTTTTCTCTGAAAGCTTCTTCAAAGTTCGGGTTGATCTGATGTTTGAGGAGTCAAGCCAGACAAAGTCGGTCAGCGGCAATGTTGTATTGTTTGTTGGCGGCAGCGAGATTCTTCTTGATGTCTTGCTGGGAGGAAGTGATTTTGGCAAGGTAGTCGGCAGCTGGCTTTGAGTTGTCCACGTGGATGGAGTCAAAGGTGGGATGTTGTCCATACAGAGTGAAGAAGGGAGATTGCTTTGTGGCCAAATGAGTCGAATTGTTGTAAGAGAATTCGGCCAACAGAAGCCAGGAACTCCAGTCATCTTGCTGGTAATTGACCACCATTCGAAGGTACTGCTCCAGGATCTGATTGATTCTTTCGGTTTGGCCGTCTGATTCAGGGTGATATGCGGTGGAAATATTTTGAACAATCTTGAGTTGGTCGCACAAACCGGTCCAGAAGGTGGAAACAAAAAGGGATCCTCTGTCAGAAACTATTTTCAAAGGCAGGCCATGCTTGGAAAACACAAATTCGACGAAAAGGTTGGCCAAGTCCTCAGAAGTGGCTGTGGTGTGAGTTTTGAGAAAGAGGGCCATCTTCAAAAAGCGGTCTACTATGACTAAGATTGTGTCAAAGCCATTTGAGAGAGGAAACTGCAAAATGAAGTCCATTGAGAGGGAATTCCAGGGCCGAGGGGTTGGAGAAGTTGGAACTTCTTATGACGAGGAGTTTTGTTCCATTGACAAGTGTAGCACGCTGTGACATAGTTTTGAATCTCTTTGGTCATCCCAGGAGACAAGTTGTTGAGTTTTGTCTTGGCCGTGATGACCTGTGAGGGGAGAATCATGGCGAGAAGAGAGGATTTTGAGCTTCATGTCGGTGTTGTCAGGAACATACATTGGCTCATCATAAAGGAGAAGGCCGGTTTGATCATCCAAGGAGAATTTCTTGTGATTTCTGCCTTTTTGAAGGTCAAGGATGCTGGATTCGGACTTGGGATCATTCAACTGTGCGAGACAAAAGTTCTGTACACGGTCTCCCACCTCATTGGTAGAGATGGAGAACAGCATCATGGATCCGTTGGGCTGCTCTTTGAAGATTTTTTGGATGTTGTCTAGGTTTTTGTCAGCGAATGTCTTCCCTTTGGTAGGGTCGACATCCTCGCATTGAGTCAGGGCGTCTGGGGCGGAAATTGATGAAGAAGTTGAATTGACCAAGAAATTCAGCCCATCTGGCTTGGCGCCGGGTTAGGACCTTAGTAAGCATGAAATACTTCAAGGCATCATGATCTGTGATGACTTTGAAGGTTGAAGAAACACTGAAAAGATAGGTGCACCATTTCTGCAAGCAGAAAATGATGGCAAGGAGCTCTTTATCATGAATTTCATAATTCAGCTCAGAAGCCTTGAGTTTGCGGCTTTTGAAGGCAACAGGGTGCTTTGATGAGGCCACAACAGCTTCGGAAAACTGCAACAGGACACCTGCGATAGCATAATTGTTGGCATCAGTTTCCACTAAGGTGCGGAAAGCACTGTCAAAGTGTCAAAGGATAGGAGCAGTCGTAAAACAATGCTTGAGTTCTTTGAACTCTTTGTGTGCTTGCTCAGTGAAAACATAAGGAGTATCCTTTTTCACAAGCGCAGTCAATTTTGTGATGGTACCAGCATAATCCTGAATGAATCTGCGGTAGAAGTTGGCAAAGCCAAGGAAGGATTGAACAGCTTTCACAGAAGTGGGGTTTGGCCAATCCAGAATACACTGAACTTTGTCCTGGTCCATGGTAAGACAGGAATGGTTAAGAACATAACAAAGGAAGGTAACTTTGGTGGCATGAAAAACACACTTGGTGCCTTTCGCATATAGATTAGTCTTGTGAAGTCTTCAAAAGGCTTCCTTGACATGATCTACATGTTCAGTGCAAGAGCGTGAATAAATGAGGATGTTGTCCAGATAAACAACAACATACACGTTGAATAAATCTCCCAAGATTTCATTCATCAAGGCTTGGAAAGTGGCAGGAGTGTTAGTTAAGCCAAAAGGCATGAACAAGTACTCAAAATCACCATGACGGGTATTAAACGCCGTTAAATATTCATGGCCTTCAGCTATCCTGATTAAGTGATAGGCACCTCAAAAGTCGATTTTGGAGAAGAATTGAGTGTCAACAAAAGTGGTGAGAAGATGGGACATTGGAGGAATAGGATAAGAGTTCTTTCTAGTAACCACGTTCAGTCTGCGGCAATCCACACAAAGCCAAAGGGAACCATTGGCTTTGGGGACAAAGAGAACAGGAAAACCAGTTGGTGAGGAACTGGGTCGAATGAAACCTTTTGCTACATGCTCTGAAATGTAGTCTTGAAGAACTTTGTCTTTGGGATCCGACAGGCGGTAAATAGTATCTTTTTTAGGTACTGGTCCAATGAGATCAATGCAATGATCACACTTCCTTTGAGGAGGAAGTTTGTTGGCCAGAATGGAAAAGAACACTGATGAAAATTCGTGATACTCAAGAGGAATTATCAGTAAAATGGTTTCAAGATCTGCTGGCTCTTCGTTGAAGAAGTTGCCTTCAAAGACTTCTTGACGGGATCCAGTGGTGATGCTTCGAAGTAAAACTTCTTTAGTTTTGAATAGAAACAAGTCAGGGGGAGCATCATACACAACAGATGATAAGAAGGTGGAGGGATTTCCGGATGAATGCATATCATCAGGAAGAGAGCCATTGCTTGACAAGGCAGTGAAAGACTTCAGGCTGATGTGGTCCTGAAGGGAAGAATAAGGAATTTCACTGGGACTGGGTAAAGGTTTTGTTCAAGGGTTAATTACTCCCTTAGACCAATCAATATCTGGGTTCCAGTGTGAAAGAAAATCATGACCGTGTATGGTGTCATCCTTCCTGGTTGCATCTATGATTAAAAATTCCCCATCAAAAGTTTGATGGGAAGAAATGGCAAAGGTCCATGTAATTTTCTTTGAAAGAAATTGCATGGGCTTCAAAGAAGAGTGATAAGTGAAAAGAGTATTGGGTTTTTCCAAAGGAACAGTCAAAAGAGAAAAGGAATCTATCAAACTCTGGCTGAAAAAGGAACGTGTAGCTCCATAATCAATAAGAACAGAGTAAGATGAATTATCTTGAAACAGAATCAATCTTAGTTGATTCGAGACAACTGTTCTCAAAGAACAGATTTTGGACTCAAAAGAAAGAGGATAAAGTGGGTCAATTGCACTTGGGGTTTCATAGTAGTTGTTATTACCATTATTGCAATAACTACTCAAAATTTTCCTGACTGACGGGAACACTTTGGAAAATCATCTACCTTATGGGAACCACCACAATAAAAAAAACAATCCATTATTTATCCTCCTTTCCTTTTCGCCAGCCTGAAGGTTTCCATCTGTCAAGATCTTGTTGAGTTCAGAGGGAAGTTTGCTCTTCAGGAGCGGCTTCAAAGGACTGGAGTAGGGTTTTTGCCTGGGGTTGTTGGAGGTCAAAGGTCAGTGAGAGCCATTTTTCTTTGGTTGAGCGGGGTGAGAGTTTTTCACCGTCTTTCTTTCTGACGTTTGTGGTATTGCACGTTGATGTGTAGTGTTGTATTGATGAGATCTCAAAGACTGAGGATCTCATTGGCATTGTTCTGGGAGAGGAGGTCGAGGATGCGGGAAGGGAGGCCTTTGCGGAAATGGAACATCAAAGGTTGGTCACCCCAACCCAGGAGACAATATTGGAGGGCTCATAAACTAGCAATGTAGTTCGAAGCATGGTCCGACTCGTTCATTGACAGGTTGTCAAGTCAATGCTCGGTGGCTCAAATTTAATTGGGGTTGCCAAACAAAGTGACGATTTGAGCTTTGAACAAAGCCCAAGAGTTCATGAGGGAGTCTGGGGAAGAGTCTTCAAGAACCTCCAGATAGGGTTGAACCCAGTCAAATGCCTTGCCTGTAAGGTAAGAAGAGGCATAGATGGTGCGGGAATGGTCATTGGGGAAGGTGCGAGGGTCATTCAAGAAGATGAGTTTGCATTGCTGCAGGAAGATTTGAAGTTTGGCGGGGGAGGTGCCGTCACAGGAGTCAGGCTTCTTCATCTCTGGAGTATGGAAATCAGGTTGAGGGGCAGGTTCTGCCAGAAGAGGGACTGTGGCTCAGCCCACAATGGTGGCCAGAAGCTGGATGGCTTCGGCAAGGGATTCATTGGTACAAGGGGCTGAAGTGTTAGCAGGAGGTTTGGGATTAGGAGCATTCTGAGGGCCAAGAGTGTTGAAGTCCTCATCATCCGGAAGATCTCTGTTGTCTTCCTCATCACGGCCATATTGACTGCAAGAATAGGAGGAAGAGGTAGGTTTATGGCTGTCAGGGCCATGGCCAGTTTTGACATTGGGAAGATCCAGAACAGGAGCACCAGGATTGATGTTGGAGCTGGGGGTCTGGTCGATCCTTGGTTGAGAGGAGAACTGTCCATTCAGAGAGCAAGGAATGTTGGGCATCTTGAATGAAAAAGAAGTACAGGGGAAAGAGAGGGTTTACAACTTAAGTAAGGAGTAAAGCCGGATCAAAATAAGATACTGTCCCACGGCGTCTTGTACAAGAGATGTGAGGTCATAAGGTCAAAGCAGAAGAAATGAAAAGGTAGGTCAAGCAACACCAAGGCAAAGAGTCCATGACTGGAGGACCAAGCAGGGGTAAGTGTGATGGATGCAAGAGTGAGTGAAGTGAAGTTCAAAGTTTGAGGACTGTGTGTTGAAGTTCGAAAAGTTCAAAGAGTGAATGCGCGAATCCGGAAAAGGAAGTCAAGCATATGAAAGAGTAATGCCAAAAAGAAAGGAAGACCGGTGAGAGGGTTAATGGTCTTGCTTTTGTTTGCATAAATGAAAAGCAACGTGCTATTGCATCTTTGAAGGTTTAGAAAGTAACTTCGAAAGTGCACTGAAGATTGCTGAGGGTGCATAGATGATGTCATATGTGACCCAAGGATTAACCAAAAGCTTGAAAGTTTCTGAGGTCAAAAAGTATGGTAGAAAAGTATCCTTAACCAAATGCAAGGAAGATCCAGCTGCAAGAAGCTGAGTCTGTCGTATGACACCAGCCTCCTGGGCCATGTGTACATAGCTACATTTGGACCAGACCAGCCAAACTTGCACTACTCCACCAAATTGAGAGATTGTGGGCACTTCTGAGGCTCTAAAATTACTATATAAGAGACCCAGAGCTCCCCTCAATGTAAAAATGATCTTCATTACATTTTACAACAATTTTACTGCCCATTAACCAGCCTTTAAACTAGTTACATTAGCTTAATACTGCTGTTTTTGCCTTGAATATCAACCAACAAACACCTATCCTGCCTTCAGCTTTCAAATACCACCAACAAGTCACCTTTTTGAGTGCCTCAAGACAGCCTTAGTCCCTCTGAACACCCTTGGATAAACTTGGAGCACTATTGAGTACTTCTTTTATCCTTCCTCAGTAGCAGACATCTTTCTGGGCATACTCTTTCTTCATTGAGAGACCAGATATTATCAGGTCTTAAAAACCAACCTGCAACCCAGGTCCTGATTAACAGAGCGCACAGTAAACCACCCCTGCTTGCTGGCCCCTCTGTAATAAAAAATAGTAATATTTTTTAGGGGCCGGCTACATGCACGCCCCATATTTGCTAGAAGGACACCTCAGGTGAGGCGTCCTTACCAATGCATGCCACATTCGGGGTGTCCATTAGGCATGGAGGCCCTAAATGGGGCGTACTGGCCTATCATGTCCCTGATGGGACGTGCAAGGCTGGGCATGCCCTATGAAGCGGGCGTGCACGACCATGCAAGCCCCGAAGGATTTTGTCACAATTTGGCACACCCTCAATCTGTGGTGTGCATGTCAATGCAGACCACAGGTCCACGTCTGGCTTGGAGGACATGGACAGGGGTAACAGGCCAAGCCAAGGGTGTTCAGGATCATGCAGGCCCTGCAGCACACCTGAGGCGGTGTGAGAGCAATCGACTTGTCAGCTTGCTACTATGCAGAGACAAGCTTACATAGTAACCAATAAAATATAAAATAAACAATAATACTAAAAGTACACCAATATCCTGATTACCATGGATAAAAACTTGAATATTATTTCACAGATGAATTCTACAGCCAAAATGACCTAGGGTCACCCAGCAGAATGACCTTTTAAATCCTACTCCTTCATACTCTTTGTCTTATGAGAAGGAAGAACTTGTAAAAAATCCTACAGAGCCTGCTACAGATGTTACATAACTATCACAGACATGTAACAGGCCCTCTAGACAAAGATAAAAGGTTTAAAAATATATATAGATAATAAAAATAGGTATAAAATAATGTAACAGCTCTACAACATAATAAAATAGCTAAAAGTAGAAGAACCTTCTTAAAAACAATAATCAATTGAATATAAGTAAATATTGTATTCTTTATCAACAATCTTGAGAATATTATAAAGTTATAATAATGGAATGTTTCAGAACATTCTACCAATACAATTAGGTTTAAATAAGCCAAAATCCCTCTATTTAATCATGAGAAGAACCTGTCAAGGGAGCAGTAAAACAACTCAGGACCCTCATACCTAATCCAGGGTCCCTGATTTTTTCTCCAGGGCCTCTGAACGGCATAAGTAGACATCATACCTGCCCCTCAGAAGCCTTTCCCAACAGTGGGCCGCTGCGCTACACTACGCTATTTGGCCACTAACAGTCAGCGTAGTGGGCATATTTTTATCCAGGATTTGTGTAGCTTTATCTGGATTTCAATTTGGCTATGCTAACAGCTAGTGTAGCAGAAGATTTCCCTCTCAAAAATTTTCTAGCGTTAGTTTGAAATAATCAAGTTGGGCTAAAAAATAGCCTCACTTTTTTAAAGCTAACAGAATCTCTCTCAATTGTTAGGGTAACTAAACCAAGTTACGCTACGCTAAAGAATTTTTTTAAACTAACAAGAGCTAACAAAAAAAGAATAGATGCATTTTTTACTGCAATGTTGAACCTGATAGCAATAAGAATAGGAAACAATGGAAAGAAGTCAAAGAAATAAAGTGATTAGTACATATATTGGAGTGATCAGGTTGAGAAATCATATGAGAGTTTCAGATGGTTTATAATTTGTGAGTTATTTATTATTATGATAATAGCTATGATAAAGAAGTTGAGTCACCAGGAAGATTTCCACCCAACATCACAATGTTCCATATCACATTCACCTGCATAATAATCAGAATATAATAATAGAAACAAGAAGAGGTTGAACAATCAAGTGATATACAAGGTTGAATAATCAACTGATGGATGAGTTGAACATATTTGATGATTGATTTATCAGGGTGTACACTCTGATACTATATATCAGGAGTAAAAATTTGAGCTGTCTGAGGTCAAATTTGGTCCAATGGGTTCAATGATACCCTGGACCAAGACATGTAACAAAGGTTTCACCAATAACTGCAATTTCCAAAATCTAAATCCGAACATCAGTGTAGTGTTTTCAACCGCTAACACCTCTAACACCCTGCTAACAAGAAATTTTTGTAGTGTTAGTTTATTTTTATTGAATCCAGCTACACTACGCTAACAGCTAATTTTTTTTCTTCACAATAATACTGTAGTGTTAGTTGCCCAAAAAAACCACTAACAGTAACTTTGAGATAGTGTAGCTAAAAATGCTACACTTCAGCTACTGTTAGTGTAGCTGGCCCACCGTTGCTTTTCCCCAGTCTAGTTCATCAGTAATTCCCTTATAAGTATTATTTTCACCAGTGATATCCTTACTAAATTGTGATTATTATCCTGTAGGACTTCCTGATAGCTCTGATTTCGCTCAAAATCCACTTCAAAGCCTTCCTGTAACCATATGTCAACCCCAACACTTCTACTCCAGGAAATAGGCTCTTTGAAGGTTCCAAAACAGTAAGTACTATTTCTGTTTTAGAACCTTCTTCATCACTATATACCTGGGCACCCAAAAAACCCCTGCCCTTGCAGGCCCCTCTGAAGAATATTTAATATTTAAATATTCTTATTTTTCTTCAACCTTATCCTTTTACATCCAATACCAAACCTCCCTTAAACTTTGATGATAATCAAAGTATAGCTACTTCAATTATTCTACTTATTGCAGCTGGTGTAACTAGAAGGATTAGCCTTAGCATCACCAAGCCTGACAATTTTTCAATGCAAGATATGCTTGCAGACATGCTCACCAAACCCCTCTCACATGCGCTGCTCAAAAAACATTGAATTCTCTTTGGAATTGTCAATGGTGGGTCGCTACATGGCCAATAACTGTTAGCGTAGTGGTGATTTTTTTTCCCAGGATTTGGTTAGCGTTAGTTGAAATCCCATACCGCTACACTAAAAGGTAGTGTAGCGGTTTTTTTTTCCAGGAATCCTGTAGTGTTAGTTGTGAAAAACCACGAGCTACACTAGCAATTAGCGTAGCTTTTCTCAAGCTGACCAGATTTTCCCAAATCTGTAGCGTAACTTTTGTCCCGCTAACAGGAATTTATCAAACCAGTAGTGTAGTGTGGATTCAACTTGGGTTTAGCGTAGTGATTCTTAGTAACCACACGCTGCGCTAACACTTAGTGAATATTTTCCCCTGCTAACACCATTTTATCAAATATGTAGCGTAGTGTCAACAGTAGGTTGCTACACTACACTATTTGGCCACTAACAGTTAGTGTAGCAAAATCTTTTTTCCTCAGGATTTGTTTAGCATTAGTAAAAATTTTGTTTACCTTACCAAATTTCAAATTGTTGAGCAGGTGTTGTGCCTCTAGTACTACACAGTCCTGATATATTTTAATGAAATATGTGTTTCTTGTAGTATACCTTATCAATTTTTTTTTCAGAGAAAGTAAAAGAGAAAAACAACAACAATAACCAGAATGTCATTAAGATTACACCTCTCAATGATTTGGAACGGTTCCGGTCATCAAGAGAGTATGTACACACTCTCTTGATGATCGGAATTGTCCCAATCATCAAGAGGTGTATGTACTCTCTTGATGACTGGAATGATTCCAGTCATCAAGAGAGTGCACACTCTCTTGATGATTCGGAACAATTCTGGTCATCAAGAGGTGTGTACTCTCTTGATGATAAGGAACTGTTCTGTTCATCAAGAGGCTACACCTCTTGGTGATCTCTCTTGATGACCAGAATTGTTCCGGTCATCAAAAGAGTACACACTCTCTTGATGATTCTGAACAATTCCGGTCATCAAGAGGTGTGTGCTCTCTTGATGATTTGGAATGATTCCGGTCATTGAGAGGTGTGTACTCTCTTGATGATTTGGAATGGTTCTGATCATCAAGAGAGAGGTGTATGTACTCTCTTGATGACCAGAACCGTTCTAGTCATCAAGAGGTGTATGTACCCTCTTGATGACTGGAATGACTGGTCATCAGTCGATGACCAGTTGTTCCATGGAAGTGTTGGTGGTGGTGGGTGACTGCTCTTGCAGTGAGATTCTCTGGCTGCCAAACAGCCAGCTGAATTGTATCTGGATCTTGGTGTACAGATCCAGATATGCTGGCATGTTCGGCTGCCAGGGTGTGTTCTCACCAGATCAGGATCTTCCCATGGGCAGATTCTGATCTCGTGAGGTTGATATTTTGGGCCTTGGGAAGCCAAAAGGGCCCTTAGAGTTTGGTGGTGATATCTGCCTTACTGTTTTTTTGGAAAGACTGGAGCCATTGGTTGGCATCCAATTTGATGTTTGGGTCTGGGTCAGTGTATTGTGCTGATAGATACTGAGTGAGTTGGTTGATGAGTTCAGTCAGTTTGATTTTTTTTTTTTACTTTTTTTGCAGTGAGAAGAAATTTAAGTGTTATCCCCTCCGGGGAGGTCATTCGGTCAATCTCAGATAGACCTTTGTGAGAGTCTAGAGATGATTCCCGACATGAGAATATACCTTTGTCTCCCTTGGAGCAATGGATTGTACAAGAGGATGGTGTTTCAGGTGACTTGGCCCTGGCAGTCTGACCAGGCCAATTTGAGTTGAGCCAGGTATCAGCAACAGCTGGTTGGCTAAGGGCTAGGTCAAACTGAGTTGGACTGGCAGTGTTGCAAAAGTGTGGTTAAGCGAGGAGAGATGGAGGTGTATAAGAGTCGTACGGGTTTGATGGTGATGAGGGTTTTTTGGGCTTGGTACTCACCAAGCTACAGTATTGACGGTTTGGACCTTGCCAAGGCCGGAACAACCCTGGCTGTACTAGCTCTCTAGTACAGTCGAGTTGAAACCATTCTCCAGCGCCTCACCAAGCCCACCAGCCCAGAAGCTGCCTGTATTTACTGTTTCCCTGGGCTGGCTGGGTTAAACCCTTCCTTCAGCACCTTGCCAGTCAGTTCCGGTCCACCTCGCTCATTATTTTTTCCTGCTTGAGGGTAGATAAACCCCAGGTTTCCCCCACCTAACTCCTCATTGTTAGCCCTACTACATCTTGAGCATACCTAGTGAGTCACAAGTTTCTTATACTTAATCTGTTTACTACCTTTCCAAATTGGGACTTTACCAACTCAACGTAAAACTCTTATATTGGACTGACGGATACTGGATAGCAGAGGAAGTTATCCGAGTCCAAGGAAAACAAGGGACCAGAATGCAGCTCCGTGGCCCAAGCTAAGGGAAGATAGTACACACTGCACCTTAGATCACTACTTTTGTAGAGGAAAGAGGCTCGTGTGTAAATGGTCTCCAGAGGAAGTTGTTTATCTGCCTTCCCTTGCTCAAGATGTGCCTCAGATCTTGCTCTCCCTAATTCTCTTTTCACAATTAAAAATTCACAAAAATTCAATACTCAAATTTTTCCTTCATCGCGGCTTAATGCCCCTCAAAACCTACAGCCTTCGGGAAAGGGAATTACCCTCTGCCTCCGGCAGGAGCACCTAAAGGCGCTTCTCTGACAGCACCCATACACTGGCCTCTTCTGACTCTCCGCCAGAGCAGAGGGGCCTACAAAGGATTTTTGAGCATCTCAATCCTCTGGACAAGTGTGCAGAGCGGTAATAAGGCCAGTAGTTGGCTTGGACTTTACTGACTATTGCTTCATCTGCACTCCTGGAATCATGCTAGCCCAACATACACCACTCATCTTTGAAAATCCAAGCTTCTGATTCAACCTAATCAGGTAAGCCTTGATTTTTTTTCTTGCATCATTATCTAACATTCCAAATCAGAAAGCTTGATTGCTCATATTTGATTCCTTTGCACTCCAAGAGACATGTCTTTTGACCATGACTATGATAGTGATTCCACACTGAGTAGCCTCAGTGAGACAATAAGCTTGGAATCCAATGAGACTGAACCTGTGATTCAAGTGATCGCTCCAAGGACTCGTGAGGAAACATTAGCATAAGTCTTTTCTTTTGGGCTTATCACACCTCATATTCTGCACAAAACTGATCAATCTGCTCTGTTCCTAGGCAATGTGCAGCCACTAAAAAAAGGCAGAAGAACAGAAATTTGACTAATAAGAGAAAGATGAAGTCCAAGAAAGCATTGTTAGAGTTTGTCACCAACTTGCCACCAAACGGTGGCTCAGTTAATTTCGAAGTGAAGGTTGTCAAAAAAGACTTGTTTCCTGAAATCACCGCTGAAACTGAAAGAAGAAAGCAGGAGCAAAAGACAGCAAGGGCACACTAAAAGAAGTATGGTGGACCTAAACCACCTAGTGTTTCAATTGTCAATCGTTGCCCCACTGTTGATGAAATTGAGCTTGCCAACTCCAGTATTCTGAACCCCTCTAAATTTTGCCTCCATGATCATGGACATGTCTGGATCTTTGATAAGAAGATCACTCAAGAAAGAAATAAGACATTAGTAGCTGATATCACATTCACAGACCTGAAGACCATATTGTCTCAAATGCGTGAAGATTTAGATTTCTTGCTTGGTTTTCTGGAATGTTCAAAGAAGTTTGTGAGCCATGTTGAATCTGAGGGCCACTCTTGTGGTGGGTTAATGTGGGCTATTGGCTGGTTCAAGTCCATGAAATATTTGGAGCTGGTGGGCCAATATGTGGATACTCAAGCCATCAAGGACAATCAAGAAGAGTTTAATCAACATGTTCAAGATTCTGACCGGGCCTCCAAAATCCTATGAGACCTCTTCTATCCTATTGGCAACCGTGCCCTCAAATACAACCAACAATTCATGATGGACCATCATCTTCCCTCTTTTTTTGATCCAGAACTTCCCAGCCAGACTGCTTCAACAGACATCAAGAAATGCTTTTTGACCAACCAGACTTTTACCTCTGACAGCTTTTATGATCACCCACACAAAGACAAGGGTGATGATGACCCCCTGCCTTTTTCCTTCCCACTTTCAAGTCAAACAGGAAGCTGGCTTTCAAATCCAATGGATATGGCGTCTCTGGTGGCCAGTTTGTGTTTCCAGACTGTGGCTTTGGTATTGATTTCAAACCAGATGTAATGGTGCAAATGATATTTTCTCAAAGGCTTTACACCCATGGAACACTTAAACCAACTGAAAATGGAAACTTTACCAAGCTGGGCATGTCTATGCAAATTGCCAAGAAAACGACAAATATATTAGATAGGATTCTAGCCCAGAAATTTGTGAATGAAGTACCTGCTCCCCATGTTGGTGATGTTCCATACATAATCCATAAGATCCAAACATGATACACTTTTCTTTTCTCCAATCTTAGTTCAAATAATTGTATCATGGCTTCATACATTTGTTTTTCTACATTTCCTGAATTGACTCTTTTTGTGCAAAAATAAATAAAACTCGATTTTGCTCTGGTGAACCACTTTTTGTTAGAGTTTTAGACTGAGAAGGTGAATGGAATGAAGGAATGACTGAGGATGTTTGAACGAGGAGTTTTTGATTGATTCTCACTTAAGTGGGTCTAAGAAGAAAAGACTCTGACTCGATGATTTATTTCAAGAGAGTAAGAGAGCTATATAAACTGACTTCATCTGTCACACTTGTGACAGGACAACTGTTCATCTGTAAAACTACATTGGAAACAGGACTATACTATCTACTCTTCATGAACTACACTGTCATAGAGGAGGAACTAATTCATCTGATGTTGGAATCTACACTGTCCAACAACAGGACATAATAAACTTTTTACTTTGATTGATTAGAAAGAGGGGGAGAAGACTGAGAGCGGAGAAAAGAAAAGGGGAACTGGGGCTTGAATTCTGACACACCCCCGCGCAAACAGGCAAGAGAACCGATTAGAGGAGACTGACTTCAGATTGGTGACCTTCGGAAACGTTATCGCAGTAAGGGCCATCCAAGACGCTAGTTGACAAACAGGAAAAGGCAGTCGTGAGTCCCATATTGGCTTGAGAGGGGTTATGGGCGACAGTGAGATGGGCTTGAGGTTTTTTGAATCGATCGTTCAGATGATCTCAAAATTTCTTGAGCAATTCGGGATGTAAATAGAAGCACCAAACTCTGGAATGGGTGGCCAATTGGAGGTGCTGTGCAGGAGGACAGTGCTCAGTGAGGAGTGTGGTCTCTGAGTCGTTATGCTGATCTTCGTCGGTCGAGTTCTTTTGCACAGTTGAGGAATCGGCCTGGATTTGACTATTGAGCATTTCAAGGACCGTTTCATGAGTGACTTGAATCAACAACAAGGTACCCGAAGCAATGATTGAGTTTTGAACGTGACTCAGATCCTTGGGAATCTTCATCAAGATAATGTGGCCAAGAACGTTTTTGTTGATGGGGGCTCCAAGAGATTGTAATACTGCAAAACCGTCCCAGAACTTTGAGATGAACCCAGAGACATTGTTGGAGCGAAGAGGTAGATTCATGAGGTGATACCAAGCCTTAAAGATGTTGGCTTGCTTCTTTGAGGCACCAAACCTGACGATATTGGACCAGAGAATCTTTGGACACTCGTCACCTCCCTTTTTTTGAACTCGACCAGAAATTTACGAGTGAACCTATGTAATAATCAAGGTGTGCGCCTTATTGAGCCAAAGGGATTGGTTGACTTCGACTATTTTGTTGTCTTCGCCACGGACCTTTGAGTGTTCTTTACCGATTACGAGTTGGTGTAATTCCTTAGCCTTCAACACTGATTTCATATTAACTATCCAATAGACAAATTTGTCCGCCGTGAGTTCAGGGATTTGATATTTGTCTTAATCAGTCATGGTTGAAACGTAATGGGATCAAGGAACAAGAAGCTGGGATGAGAGAGCTAGAGAACAAGATTAAGCAGTACAAGACTTTAAATCTGTTAGAATTTTAGACTGAGAAGGTGAATGGAATGAAGGGATGACTGAGGATGTTTGAACGAGGAGTTTTTGATTGATTCTCACTTAAGTGGTTCTAAGAAGAAAAGACTCTGACTTGATGATTTATTTCAAGAGAGTAAGAGAACTATATAAACTGACTTCATCTGTCACACTTGTGACAGGACAACTTTTCATCTGTAACACTACACTAGAAACAGGACTATACTATCTACTCTTCATGAACTACACTGTCATAGAGGAGGAACTAATTCATCTTATGTTGGAATCTACACTGTCCAACAACAGGACATAATAAAATTTTTACTTTGATTGATTAGAAAGAAGGGGAGAAGGCTGAAGGCAGAGAAAAGAAAAGGGGAACCGGGGCTTGAATTCTGACACTTTTTGACCACAAATGTTTTATATTAGTTGGAAAACCACAAGAATAAGTTTAAAGGAGTGAGAGAGCGCCTCAGAGAGGAGTCGACCCACTGATGGGTAGAAAATTCCAAAAACAAGTAGAATCTACACATTTTTATCAATTATCCTTTTAAAATGCCAGCCAACAAATAAATTCAAGATCTCTTTTCCAAAATACTTACAGTATCTTAAGAGGATTTCAGACAAAAACTGAAGTAAAATTTCAGCAAGATAAACAGAGAGACAAACAAGGAAATGAGACAAAGATAAGAAAGAAGATTACCTAAAGGAACAAGACAACAAGATGAAAGGAGAATTGAATGATAACAAACAAAAATAGAACAATCCAACAAAACTCTCAGAAGAAAAGAATCAGTAAAAGAACAAACATGAGTAACAAAGGAAACAAGAGGAAAGAGAAATACCACAGGTCTTGCTACTGCCAGTGGGGTGATCTTGGTTGCTTTGCAAGGTGATGTGAGGAAGATTCCTTTGTCAAGCTTGATTATTGGGTGATGGTTCTGAATAAGATGAAGAAGGTCTAAGGGTGCCGCGAGCATCAGCTGAAGTCGTGGCAACTGCGGAGCACAGGTTGAGAGCGGAGAGCATGCAGGCAAAATTCTGACACACCCCCTTGCTCAATTTTGATGAGGCGTTGAGCACGAGAATCAAAGATAGTGCAAAGCTCGATGGTTGGAAGTTTTACCAACAGCCTTAGTGAGGAAATATGCCAAAATTTGGTTGGTAGAGACAAACTTCAATTCAATGGCCTTGATCTTGTTTTCTCTTCGGATAAAATAATGGCGCAGATTCATGTGTTTTGTCTTGTAATTGGAGTGATTGGATTTGTTGTTAGCCAGGGCAATTGTGCCCTGGTTGTCCTCAAAGATGGGTGTTGGAGTATTGAGTTTGATATTGAAAATTTTCTTGAGGAGAGTTTTTATCCACATGATCTCCTTGGTGATGTCCCCAATTGACTTGTACTCCGCTTCCGTGGATGACAGCAAAAGAGTTGGTTGTTTCTTTGATTTCCATAAGATCACATTTCCGTTGAGAATCACAAGATTTCCAGAAACAGAGCGTCGTGACTTGGGACAGGATGCCCAGTCAGCATCTGCATAGCCAAGCAAGGAAGAATTGTTGTCTATTGGTCAAGTCAATCTGAGACCAATGTCAATGGTCCATTCAGATATCGTAAGACTTGAATACCTGCTTCCCAGTGCTTGGAACCAGGTGCATTTAGGAACTGCAACAGAGAACTGATGGCAAAGGTGATGTCTGGCCTGGTTGTATTACTGATGTAGTTCAGAGCACCAAAAAGGGACCAGTAGTTGCTACCAGACTCGATATGTTCGAGTTGTTCCGCCTTGGATGCCTTGACCAGATGGCTTTTTGGTTTCATCGGAGTTGAGGCAGGGTGTAAATTTTGACAGTTGAATCTTTCCAGCTGAGTTTTGATGTAGTAGCGTTGAGAGAGCAAGACAGAGTCAGTTTCTTGATGAACATTAATGCCCAGTAAGAGATTTGATTTGCCCAAGTCTTTAATCTGGAATTTGCTTTGGACCTCGTCTTTGAATTTCTCCGGATCTTTGCTGAAAATGGCGAGATCATCCACGTGTAAGTAGAGGTATGTTCCTTTTCTCCAGAAAACACAAGTTTCTGCTTCACAACGTCGAAAACCAATCTGAAACAGTGTCGTGCCATGTGTTTGGAGCTTGCTTCAGACCATACATGGCCTTTTGCAGTTTGAGTACGTGTCCGGAAAGCACATTCACTCCTTGTGATGGATTCAAGTATACTTCTTCTTTAAGTGGTGCGTTCAGAAAAGCACTTTTGATATTGATTTGATGAAACAAGAGATTCTTCTGGAGAGCAAAAATGATGAGCATTCGGAGCAACACGAGTTTGCCAGTTGGAGCGTAGGTCACGTCGTAGTCCTTTCCTTTTGTTTTTTGAAAGCCCTGAGCACACAGACGTGCCTTATATTCGATGGGCACGTTTAACTGATTCTTCTTGACCTTGAAGACCCAGGTGCAATTCAAGGGCTTGACGTCTCCGGGTTTCTTAACAATGATCCACACATCGCGGTCGCTCATGTTTTAGACCTCTTTATCAATTGCCTTCTTCCAGAAGGAAGAATTTGAAGAATTAATGGCCTTGATATAGGAATTGGGAGTGTCATCATTGAAATTTTCAGCTAGATAGGCTATTAAAGAGTTACCACGTCTGTAGACCGACAAGATGTTACCAGCAGAGATTTCGCTGCTGATTTCCTTTGGGGCCTTCAAAAATTCGACTTGGTTAACAGGTTTGGATTGACGAGAGACCGGGTCAGGAGGAGATTCATTGATGTTGTTGTGAGAATCAGTAGTGTCTGAGGACGCTAGGGTTTGAGCCTTTTCGCTAGCTTCTTTGAATACATTCTTCACGGATTTGTGATCTTCATCATCCTTCAAGCTGGGAATGTGTATTCATCAAACTTCACATTTCTCACTCAAACTACTTTTCTTTCTTCAAGATTGAGGATTCAATAGCTTGACAGATCATTCTTGTACCCCAACATAATCCCTCTCTCAGCAGTGGGAGCCAGTTTGAATTCCCTCCTTTCTTTTGGAATTAACAAGTAGGTGAGACATCCAAGTGGTCGAAGAACATCTAGGTTGGCTGTCCGGCCAGTCCAAGTTTGGTAGGGCACCATCATTTTTCGATTGTTTGATGGAGTGAGATTGGAGATGAGAGTAGCTGTATTCATGGCTTCTGCCCAAAATGATCGAGTTAATTTGGACTGCATTAGCATACATCGAGCTTTCACCAAAATTGTTTGGTTAGCTCTCTCAGCCATGCTGTTGTTTTGAGGAGAATAAGCAGGTGAGACGTGATGGATAATGCCTTCGGATGTGCAGTATTGTTTGAATGTTTTGTTGATTAACTCCCCACCACCGTCAAAGACAAACATGCAAAGATGCCCTCCAGTCTTCTTCTCAGCCGCGTTTTTGAATTACACAAATTTCTAGAAAGTTTCTGCTTTTGATTTGAGGAATTTGACTGATTTAACACCACCAAATTGGTTGATTATAGTTAAGAAATAGACAAAAACAGCGGCGGTTTGAACAGGGAAGGGACAGACAAGATTCATATGGACCACATTGAGAACATTGTTGGCATCATTGAATTTTCTGTGAAAGGGGAGCTTCTTGAGCTTGCATTCTTTGCATATGCTGCACTCGACGGTCTCAGAGTTTGGAACTACGTTTTTTTGGTACTTCAGGTTAGGATGGCCCCATCATGCATGCCAGTTGGGATAATCTGGGCTTGAGTGGTAACATGAAGAGGTGTATTGAATTACTTCAAAGTAAGACAATAAAAATTCTAACAAATTATTTTTGAGAGATCCAAGAAGCTTAAAACCCTGATTGTTTACGACTTCCACACTGTTCTCGCCGGTCTTTGTAAAACAATCGAGAAATGGAGATTAGAGACCAATTGAGCGTGGGAACCAACAACACATTCTCCAGAACCAGTTTTTTGCCAGCATGATTCACAAGGACAGCCGACCCTCTTTCTATGGTGTTGAGGAAGTTTCTGTGTCCCCCGGTCAAGATTTTGATGTTTGTCTTGGAAATGGGGCCTGGATTGTTGACTAGATGGTGTGTGGCTCCTGAGTCCAGGACTATGGGCTTGTTGGTTACCTCCGTCAATAGGAGGGAGACCTCTGATTTGTGGCCATCCTCTGCTTTGACTAGTTGAGTAGTAGGAGTGATTGAGCTAGGGGAAGTGAGATGTGGCGGGCATAATTCCGGATGCAATTGCCAGCAGTGTGCTGCGTCATGAATAGCGGCAGGATTATGTTTTCCCGGTTTGCAGTAGGTGTTCCGTTTACCCGCTTTTCTCTTTCCTTTCTTTGACTTGTGGATTAAAGCAGACGCCTCCTCCAAATGGTCATTGTTAGAAACAAAGGAAACAAGAGGAAAGAGAAATACCACATGTCTTGCTACTGGAAGTGGGGTGATCTCGGTTGCTTTGCAAGGTGATCCTTTGTTGAGCTTGATTATTGGGTGATGGTTCCAAACGAGATGAAGAAGGTCCGAGGTTTTTGGCGAGCATCAGCTGAAGTTGTGGCAACTGCAGAGCGGAGAGGGCGCAGGCAAAATTCTGACATATCTCAATCCACTTTCCAAATCCCTCTAGCCACACAGCAAGACCCCATTTATCTACAATTCTACAGCCCTCAAACTATTCCCAATGATGAAGAAGATGAAGGAATGTGGTTTGTTGTCAATAAGAATATGGACTTGCTATTTGGGGCCAAAAACTGCAAGCAAAACTTTCAAAGAGGCAAGTTTGGAATCAAAGTGGTGATTGACTACTTGGAGATAGCCCGGCAACACCCTTCTTGGAATGGTGATGAGCTTCTTATTATCAAGCTTGAACATATTTATGAATGCTTCAAAGGTAAGTATTTCTCTTGGCTAAGTAATCTTTACCTAAATGTAATCACAGACATCTGATGTTCACATATAAATGCCCAACCACATCCAAATAAAGCAAAAACAACAACCCAATCAGCATATACACCAAGTATGAAATACACCTCCCAGTCTCAATCAACTCAAGCCGGCCCATCAAACCTGGATGGTGGATTCTCTGATACCTCCAAAGGACCAACCCGACGTTCAAAAAGAATCACAACTCCTGTAAAGCAAACAGGAATGGTCCAGCCATCACCAGATTCACGCCGCTCCATCACCCAATTCTTCACTGCTACCTGCCAACATAGCCAACAAGCGTAAAGAATTTTCCTCACACTCTGAGCCAGAACCCAAGGCAAATTCACAATTGGCATTGGTTCTTTCTAGGAAAAAGGGCCTGACTATCGAAAAGAATAAATTGAAAATATCAAAACCAGCCCCAGATTCTCAGGCTATTGACCTTGCTCAAGACTCCAATGAAGAAAATTCCAAGGCCAAGAACAAACGCCAAAAGAAGAATCCAGAATTTGATGATGTTAAAAAGTTCTTTTCAGAACCATAACAACAAAAGGATGATGTATGTGAAATCCATTAGCCTTTTGATTGGAATCAATAACTGATTTGTCTTTTTAGCCAATTGATAAACCCGCATCAACCCACTGTTGTTTGTGGTGTGAAATGGAAGTCCGAGTTTCTGGCAGTAGTTACTCTAATTTAAGGACTCATTGAAATGGCTCACGTCAAGCTGGAAGGGTCTCAATGGGCTTCCCAAAACGTAAAGTTGCTATTGCAGAAGGAGCAAAGCTACCTCCAACATCCTTGGAAGAAAACAAGCTAAAGATTAGCAAAACTGGTGGAACGATAACCAGTCCTTTTTCTCAAGTGGGAAAGTTTGACAACACCATGTTCAATCAAATCATGACACTCTGGCTTCTGTGTCAAGCCATTCCTTGGTATCGAGTAGAAGACCCTTATCTCCAAGCAGCCTTCCACTACTGCAAAGCAGGATGACACTTGTTTAAACAAAGATGGGCAGATGATTCTGCACGGGTTGCGTACTTCGAGCTACAAGAGGCTATGATAAATTGTGTGAAGGTGAGTAACCTATTCTGATGAGTTTGTACGTTGAATAATGATTCTAATATAGCTATTAATATAAACAGGCATTGAATGGCAGGTTCAATCTGATACATGATGTATGGACAGCTAACGCTGGGCCATCTACGCTAACCGTAGTGGGGTGTAGCGTAATTCTTCTACAGCTAATGGTTTTCCGTCAGCTTTTAGCAAATTTGGCTTATTGCTACGTGGCCAGTCTCAAAAAAGCAAAGCTTTGCTGCGCTACAGCACTTTTTAGCGCAAAAACGTGCTAAAAGCGCATAAACGCAGTGTAGCGCAGCGTAGCGGCACTACCAGGCCGCAAACACTACAGCGTTTTCGGGCTGGTAAGAGGGCTGCTACGCTGCACTTTTTTCCAAAAAAGCACAGGGTAGCATAGCGGCCCACCGTTGGGACAACCAAAGGAAACCAATTTGGATTTATTGGTGCTTCAGTTTCCTTTATCAATAATGATTGGAAGTACAATGTGCTCCATCTACCCCTCAAGTTAGTCGCCTGCAGGCAACACAAGGGTCACATGTTGGCAGTACCAATTTTGAACACGTTGAAGAAACATGGACCTAAAAATGAGATATGTATAAATTTCACATTTTTATTAACAAGCTCACAAGCGCTAATTTCTGGCTCTCTCCAATACATGCTTTGCCAGACCACTAATTCTGGTTCCAAAAACAATACTTTGGCTGCATACATGCACAATCCATCCACTCTGAGGCGGGGACAGAGCATTACTATGCTCATTGCGGAGGTCCCAGGTTTCTACCTAGGCGCTCCTTGCGCTCTTGCGGTGGCCCAGGTACTCTCTGTCGTGGGAGGACCCCTAGCTTGGAGCATATGAGTATGGGGCCCTCGACCTCCATTGGGATTAAACTCCCTTGATGGTGGTGATCAAGGGCCCGGAGAAGATATCACTCCCCAAAAGGGGGAGGTGGGAGGGTGAAATTTTTTTTCCCAGAAACCAATGTTTCCTTTGGGCCTGCTCGTGCAGCTGATACAATCAGGACTAGTGGGACTTCTTCTGGTAAGGAGAAGTTTTTCTATTTTCCTGACTTGAAGGCAGGCTGTGATTTCCTTCAGCCGCCCACGCTGCGCACCGCAGGCCCCTAGCGCCTCCAGTGCTCCATGGACTTATGTGTCCTCTCCCCTGCATCCCTCAGGACACTAGCAAAGAATTACGTGATTTGGCTGATCAAAACAAGTCGGGATAATGTTGGGAAAGAGAGACAATGCACATCAAGTGTTTTTGTCACACAATGGTGTTGGTTGTTAATGCTGGATTGAATGAATTGGGACTTGATGCTCCACCACCCCCAAAGTTAAATAAGGCTTTCCACGGTTCATTTCCTTACTCAAATATCAACATGGAAGTGATAGCAGAGGAAGATGAAGATGAAGAGACTTCTGGTGAAAACATTGTGGAAGATGAGGAATCAGATCCTGAACCTAACAGTGATGAAGAGATCTTGGAAGGTTCAGATGACAATGACGATGAAGATTGCACTCAAATCTCAAGGACTAAAAACCAAACAGCAACCAATTGCAACTCAGAAAATGATTTGAATCAGTTGACCAAAGCGGTGAGTTTTTTCCTGCTTGTTTGGCTAAAGTTAAACTAGTCCTCTGACCACCTTTTTTTGCAAAGCTGGATTTTGTGGTGAAGAAAATCACTGGCTCTTGTGTATGGCGACAAGAATTTGAACGGCATGCAGCAGGGAAAAACTTGAAAAACCTGATTGCTGGAACATCAAATATCAAAGCCGAAAGTGTGCCTTCAAGGCAAGAGAAGTAAGTTCTTTACTGTGTATTTATACAATACTTTTACTGATGTCAGCATGGTAGGTTATCAATTCAATGCTCAAATATGAATATGATAAATATGAAGCTCAGATTCAACATGCAAGGTGTGGTGAAAATCAAAAACAGTTTGGTCACTTCAATGAGATTGTATTCAGCAAAAAGTACTGGATGCTGATTGATGAACTGAATCAGGAATTAAAAGTGAAATATTTCCTTAAATTGATTATCTTTGTAATCAATATGATGTTGACTTTTCTTGCAGCCTTTCAACCATCTCACCAAAATAATGGTGGGTGATGGTCCTACAGGTGCATTTGTCCTACCAAATTATTTCCAACTCATCTTGGATTTGAAGAAGAAGGAGGCAACACTTTTCATTCAATGTATCTTAAAATGATAACCAAGCTCAAGGCTTATCAAGACAAGGCATTGAATTGTGAAACACTACTCATGGCGACAATGCTTCATCCAAGTGAAATTAATTGAGCACTGCTGGCCAGAAAGAGCAGAGGATGCCAGATCTTTACTTGAATCACATTTTACCAAGCGGGAAATAATCTTGAAAAATAACAACAATGGTATTGAATTCTTAGAGAACAATTTGAAGAAGATGGTCAAATGTGAGAATATATTTGATATGTTCAATGCACCTCCACCTACCAATGAAAGGAAAGAGTTGGAAGTCTATATCAAGAACATGGATCAAATTTCAGTACCAAGTTTGAAGGATCTAGATAGCATTCTGATATGGTGGAAGGTATGAAAGTTTGGGATTAATGAAATATTGTTCCAGAACTTACTGACTTATTTTTTTTTCACTTCCAGGACAATTCCCAGATGTACCCAGTCCTCTCATCATTTTCCAGGGACTACTTGGCATGCTCTGCATCATCTTGTGCAACAGAGCGCACCTTTTCATCAGCTGCTGATGTCTGCTCTACTGGCCAAGGGAGCTTGAAACCACGCACAATTGAACGGTGTGTCAATAGCCACATGTGGCTGAAAGAGGGTGTTAAACCGACTGGAAAATTCTCAAAAGCACATGATGTTGTCACATCATATACATATTTTTCTACAAAAAATAAGTAGCTGATTTCAAAAAAAAGAAAAATTTTCTTCCTTGTAGTTTTCAATCATATTTTTTGTTTGCATGTAATCTGAATCCATTTCTTCACTATTCTAAATCTTGTGTGATGCATCCACCATCTAACATAACATTTAAAGAAACTCCACCAGCTACGCTAACATATAGCGTAGTGGGTCAATGGATTATGCTAAATTGTAGCATAACTTTTTCAACCACTAACACAGCTAACACAAATTTCTGGTAGTGTTAGATGTTTTTGCCTGACCCCAGCTAACGCTACGCTACCAACTAACAAAAAAATGCAAAAGTGTAGTGTAACTTTTCCAACCACTAACACCGCTAACACAAATTTCAGGTAGCGTTATTTTTTCTCCTGGCCCCAGCTAACGCTATGCTATCAACTAACAAAAAAAATTTTGGAAGTTTTTTAGCGTTAGTTGGCCAAATTGTGTCGCTAACGTTGTGGTGTGTTAGCGTAGCTAATAAAGCTAACACTACGCTACGCTAAGGATACGTGTAGCGTAGCTGACCCACCGTTGGCATTGTCCCTTGAAAAACCCGCCGTTGTGGAACTACTCTTGGGGAAAATAGAGCTTGAGAGGGATAAGTGCTTGAAGGGATGCCTCTCTGTTTAATAGCTGGGAGATTAAATTGAACAGAATAAGAGTATGGACTCTTAAAGAAAGATGTGGCTGATGAAGATTTTAGATTCAGGAGGGAGAGGTGAAAACCCAGACTGGCTACTGCACTGCTGGCATTGACTACTCTGATAGGCTGATCAGAGTAGTGCTCGGATTGTTCTGTCCAAGTAGTCCTCAGACCCCCAGGCTTGATGGGTGAGCTGGACCAATGAGAGATCGGAGCTGAGTGGTCAGAGCAGTTCATCCACTCAAACCAAACAGGTTTGAGCAAAAGGCTCGATGGGTTCTCGGACAAGTTGGTCCAATTGGATCATTGGGTTGGACACAGCTGGTTTGATCAGTCAGGGAGATCAAACCAGCTTGTCTCGACAGGATCTCGGAATTGGTCCGATGAGTCCCTATCATTGGACCCGGTGGAGATGACCAGAAATTGGACCTAGTCCAATGAGTCTTCTGGTCGAACCCCAGTTACCCAAGCAGTCTGCTCGCCGGTCCAGGCAGTCTTCTCGCCTGTTCAAGCAGTCTGCTCGCTGGTTTGAGAAGTCTGCTTGCTGGTTTGAGCAGTCTGCTTGCCAATCCAAGCAGTGGGCTCACCGAACCAAGCAGTACCTGCTCGCCAGTCCGAGAAGTTGGCTCACCGGTGCGAGAAGTACCTGCTTGGAAAGCAGTTTGATCTGCTGTTTGAGCAGGTACAAGTACCTGCTTAGCCATAAGGTTGACCAGCTGGCCAAGCAGTTACAAGTACTCACTTCGCCAGCAGCTTGACCAGCTGGCCGAGCCTGTACTTGTACCAGCTTGACCAGCTGGCCGAGCCTGTACTTGTACCAGCTTGACCAGCTGGCCGAGCCTGTACTTGTACCAGCTTGACCAGCAGGTCAACCTGCTGGCCAAGCATATGTAATGGCTGGCCAAGCAGAAACAAGTACCTCAGCAAGCAGGTCAACCTTCTGACCAAGCAGGTCAACCTGCTGGCCAAGCAGGCACAGTACCTGCTCCGCTGGATAAGCAGGTACATGTTACCTGCTGTGCGAGCATTTCAACCTGTTGGCCATGCAGGTATAGGTACCATTCTGGCCAAGTAGGCACAGATACCTGTCAAATCCTTGGTTTAAGTGTTTAAAAAAGGGTTCAAACCACTTTAAACTGGGTTTAAATGATTTAAAGCTGTGATTGAATGATTTAAACCTGGGTTTATATGATTTAAAGCTGTTATTAAATGATTTAAATAAACCTGGGTTTAAATGATTTAAACCTGGGTTTAACTGATTTAAACCTGGGTTTAAATGATTTAAACCTGGGTTTAACTGATTTAAACCTGGGTTTAAATGATTTAAACCTGGGTTTAAATGATTTAAACCTGGGTTTAAATGATTTAAACCTGGGTTTAAATGATTTAAACCTGGGTTTAAATGATTTAAACCTGGGTTTAAATGATTTAAACCTGGGTTTAAATGATTTAAACCTGGGTTTAAATGATTTAAACCTGGGTTTAAATGATTTAAACCTGGGTTTAAATGATTTAAACCTGGGTTTAAATGATTTAAACCTGGGTTTAAATGATTTAAACCTGGGTTTAAATGATTTAAACCTGGGTTTAAATGATTTAAACCTGGGTTTAAATGATTTAAACCTGGGTTTAAATGATTTAAACCTGGGTTTAAATGATTTAAACCTGGGTTTAAATGATTTAAACCTGGGTTTAAATGATTTAAACCTGGGTTTAAATGATTTAAACCTGGGTTTAAATGATTTAAACCTGGGTTTAAATGATTTAAACCTGGGTTTAAATGATTTAAACCTGGGTTTAAATGATTTAAACCTGGGTTTAAATGATTTAAACCTGGGTTTAAATGATTTAAACCTGGGTTTAAATGATTTAAACCTGGGTTTAAATGATTTAAACCTGGGTTTAAATGATTTAAACCTGGGTTTAAATGATTTAAACCTGGGTTTAAATGATTTAAACCTGGGTTTAAATGATTTAAACCTGGGTTTAAATGATTTAAACCTGGGTTTAAATGATTTAAACCTGGGTTTAAATGATTTAAACCTGGGTTTAAATGATTTAAACCTGGGTTTAAAACACTTAAACCTTGGTTTAAGTGATTTAAACCTGGGTTTAAAACACTTAAACCTTGGTTTAAGTGATTTAAACCTGGGTTTAAAACACTTAAACCTTGGTTTAAGTGATTTAAACCTGGGTTTAAAACACTTAAACCTTGGTTTAAGTGTTTTAAACCTGGGTTTAAAACACTTAAACCTTGGTTTAAGTGATTTAAACCTGGGTTTAAAACACTTAAACCTTGGTTTAAGTGATTTAAACCTGGGTTTAAAACACTTAAACCTTGGTTTAAGTGATTTAAACCTGGGTTTAAAACACTTAAACCTTGGTTTAAGTGATTTAAACCTGGGTTTAAAACACTTAAACCTTGGTTTAAGTGATTTAAACCTGGGTTTAAAACACTTAAACCTTGGTTTAAGTGATTTAAACCTGGGTTTAAAACACTTAAACCTTGGTTTAAGTGATTTAAACCTGGGTTTAAAACACTTAAACCTTGGTTTAAGTGATTTAAACCTGGGTTTAAAACACTTAAACCTTGGTTTAAGTGATTTAAACCTGGGTTTAAAACACTTAAACCTTGGTTTAAGTGATTTAAACCTGGGTTTTAAACCAAGGCTTAAATGTAAACCACTTAAACCCAGTTTCAAGTGGTTTAAACCACTTAAACCTTTGTTAAAGTGGTTTAAACCACTTAAAACTTGGTTAAAGTGGTTTAAACCACCCAAACCTTGGTTAAAGTGGTTTAAACCACTTAAACCTTTGTTAAAGTGGTTTAAACCACTTAAAACTTGGTTAAAGTGGTTTAAACCACTTAAAACTTGGTTAAAGTGGTTTAAACCACTTAAACCTTGGTTAAAGTGGTTTAAACCACTTAAAACTTGGTTAAAGTGGTTTAAACCACTTAAACCTTGGTTAAAGTGGTTTAAACCACTTAAACCTTGGTTAAAGTGGTTTAAACCACTTAAACCTTGGTTAAAGTGGTTTAAACCACTTAAACCTTGGTTAAAGTGGTTTAAACCACTTAAACCTTGGTTAAAGTGGTTTAAACCACTTAAACCTTGGTTAAAGTGGTTTAAACCACTTAAACCTTGGTTAAAGTGGTTTAAACCACTTAAACCTTGGTTAAAGTGGTTTAAACCACTTAAACCTTGGTTAAAGTGGTTTAAACCACTTAAACCTTGGTTAAAGTGGTTTAAACCACTTAAACCTTGGTTAAAGTGGGTTTAAACCACTTAAACCTTGGTTAAAGTGGTTTAAACCACTTAAACCTTGGTTAAAGTGGTTTAAACCACTTAAACCTTGGTTAAAGTGGTTTAAACCACTTAAACCTTGGTTAAAGTGGTTTAAACCACTTAAACCTTGGTTAAAGTGGTTTAAACCACTTAAACCTTGGTTAAAGTGGTTTAAACCACTTAAACCTTGGTTAAAGTGGTTTAAACCACTTAAACCTTGGTTAAAGTGGTTTAAACCACTTAAACCTTGGTTAAAGTGGTTTAAACCACTTAAACCTTGGTTAAAGTGGTTTAAACCACTTAAACCTTGGTTAAAGTGGTTTAAACCACTTAAACCTTGGTTAAAGTGGTTTAAACCACTTAAACCTTGGTTAAAGTGGTTTAAACCACTTAAACCTTGGTTAAAGTGGTTTAAACCACTTAAACCTTGGTTAAAGTGGTTTAAACCACTTAAACCTTGGTTAAAGTGGTTTAAACCACTTAAACCTTGGTTAAAGTGGTTTAAACCACTTAAACCTTGGTTAAAGTGGTTTAAACCACTTAAACCTTGGTTAAAGTGGTTTAAACCACTTAAACCTTGGTTAAAGTGGTTTAAACCACTTAAACCTTGGTTAAAGTGGTTTAAACCAAGGTTTAAATCGCTTAAACCTGGGTTAAAGCAGTTTAAATCAAGGTTTAAATCACTTTATCCCAGGTTTAGTGGTTTTAAATCACTTAAACCCAGGTTTAAGTGGTTTAAATCTGTCAGAATTACAGCTCTTTGAGAAGAAGAGGCGGTGAAAAGGGCTGACTTGAAGGGGCTTGTCAGGTTCAAGGAGCAGAGATATTTTGAATTTAATTTTAGGTGCAGACTGGGTGATTGTATTTCTACTGGAAACTAGACAGATTCAATAAAGAAATCCAAGAGCGGCCAGATTTTGGGTGGTGGGTGTGCTTGGTACAAGCATAGCTTATAGGAACTACAAGCATGAGTAACTGAAAAATATTGAAGACCCCAGGTTTCAGTGGTTTAAATCACTTAAACCCAGGTTTCAGTGGTTTAAACCAAGGTTTAAATCACTTAAACCCAGGTTTCAGTGGTTTAAACCAAGGTTTAAATCACTTAAACCCAGGTTTCAGTGGTTTAAACCAAGGTTTAAATCATTTAAACCCAGGTTTCAGTGGTTCAAATCACTTAAAACCAGGTTTAAGTGGTTTAAACATAGGTTCAAATCACTTATACCCAGTTTTAAGTGGTTTAAACCCAGGTTTAAGTGGTTTAAACGAGCAGGTACTTGTATCTGATTGGCCAGCCGTATGACCTGCTCGCCAAGCAGGCATTTTTACCTGCTTGTCCCGCTCGGCGAGCAGGTATCTGTACCTGCTTGCCAGCAGGTTGACCTGCTCGCCAAACAGGTACCTTTAGCTGCTTGGCCAGCAGGTTGGCCTGCTTGCCAAGTAGGTATCCTGTACCTGCTTAGCCAGCGGGCTGACCTGATTGCCAAGCAGGTAGCTGTACCTGCTTGGTCAGCAGGTTGACCTGCTCGCCGAGGTACTTGTATCTGCTTGACCAGCAGGTTGACCTTCTGGTCAAGCTGGTACAAGTACACACTCAGCAAGCTGGTCAAGCTGCTGGCAAAGCAAGTACTTGTACCTGCTTGGCCAGCTGGTCAACCTGATGTCTAAGCGGGTACCTGTACCTTCTCAAACAGCAGATCAACCCGCTTGCTGAGTAGATACTGCTCGCACCGGTGAGCCAACTTCTCGGACCAGCAAGCAGGTACTGCTCGGTTCAGTGAGCCCAATGCTTGGACCGGCAAGCAGACTGCTCAAACCAGCAAGAAGACTGCGCGAACCAGCGAGCAGACTGCCCAGACTGGCGAGAAGACTGCTTGGGCCACTGTGGTTTGACCAGAAGACTCATTGGACTAGGTCTGATTTCTGGTTGTCTCCACCGGGTCCGATGATAGAGACTCATTGGACCAATTCCAAGATCCTGTCAAGACAAGCTGGTTTGATCTCCCTGACTGATCAAACCAGCTGTGTCCAACCCAATGATCCACTTGGACCAACTTGTCGGGGTTCTCCTGGTCCATGAAACCATTGAGCCTTTTGCTTGAACCTGTTTGGTCTGAGTGGACAAACTGCTCCGAGCCTGGGGGTCCAAGGACTACTCGGACAGAACAATCTGAGCACTACTCTTATCAGCCTATCAGAGTAGTCAATGCCAGCAGTGCTGGTGTAATCAAGGAGTAAAGAGGTGAAGACCCAGACTCACTACTGGTGTAATCAAAAGTAATGATATTTCTACTAAACTAATATTCTAATAAGACTGTGACCAAGGCTAATCAATGCTTCTGAATGATTCTAATTGACAAGTTGTAAGTATTAATGACCAGGGCTAGTAATCTATCTACTAATTGCTAGGGAACAAGGTGAGGAAAAAATGAGGGGGGAAAGCAAAGCTGCTTATAAAAGGAAAAAAACAACTGGGCAGAGGCCAGCATATGTGGACAAAGTATGACCAAAGAGGAACAAGGCTGAAACCAAGGGGATGTAACAAGTGGCTTTTGAGTATGCCATGGAAGTGAAACAAAGTATTGTGGGGTATACCATGGAAATGGTGGGGAAGGAAACACATGTATGTGGAATGCCACAAGGAGGCAACTGTAACTGTGGTGTAGGATTCTGATTTGAGGTGGAACAAGTCTGGAGAGGAATATAAGAGTGAGGGGGGTATGATACTTTCCATTGGTGAAACTTGTAGTTGTTGTATGTCCTGGTTATTGGGTGTTGCTGAGCTGTCATGTGTCCTGTGATTTCCTGTGATTTGTACTTGATGTGTGATTGCTTGTTGATGAAATATATCCAAGTTTTGATTGTTATGTGACAGGTGTGATGAATGACTGCAGTCCATGTTGTTTTGTAACAGGTGGAGTAGAGGTGTGCTGGATATGTTGTTGATTTATATGTGTTTAGGATTGGCTTACCACACCGTCAATTTTCCCATCCCTTTCTTTCCTTGTTCATTTCAAAATTCCACTGGCTCCAATTTTTCTCTCACTCAATTTCTCTTTATCAGCTCATTTCCATAATCCCACTGGCTTCTATGTTTTCTTTCTCACCTGAACCTTCAGTCCAGGAATGAAACAAGGGGGGTTGTTGAGATAGACCTCTAGCCCCTCTTGATCTGCTGCATGCCGGTCACTGACATGTCACACAACTGGTGCCTTACCTGAGTCATATGTACATGAAAGAATGTTTTCTCATCCTTTCATGAACCTCTCACTATTGACTCAGGTAAGTACTGACTCTCATTCTCTTTTCTCATATCATGTTCTTACCTTCATAACTAATATTGTTTCTTTGACTCTCTCTCTTATTTCTGGTAATTCATCCTTTCATGAACCTCTCACTATTGACTCAGTTCGACCTCGTCACACTCATCACTTGCAGCTCCAGGCAAGCTGACTCATCCACCTGCTGGTCGTCCCCAAGTCCTTACTGCAAGCATGGCAGGCGTTTTGGTGGATTTGCCACTTGAGTTTCAAATTGCTGGGTTAACTGTCCATGCAGCTATCAAAGAAGACACCCAATTCAACGAGGGATTCTTCCCAGCTGTGGCCGCCTTAGAGGCCCTCCACAAGAAGCTCCTGCAGAATGAAATCAACAAAGCCACTTATGAAGCTGGAGCTTGGCCAGGGGATTTTACAGACAATATTGCACCCCTGAGATCATCCTTCAAATGTTTTATTGGAGGGGAGACTGTAAACCCCCTCCTCTGTCTGGGTTCACATAGCTGTCATACACATTTCACACTCTTCTATCAAGTTGTCAGGACCACTTTTTCCTACCTGGTTCAGTAGAGAACTGATCCCAAACTTCTCTCTGAGCCAGGTAAGCCCTATTTCCATTCCACTCTTGTCTTTCAATTCCTTTTCTTATTGGAGATTGTGAGGAGAGAACTGATCCAGTAATAAAAAGCTCCTGTTTGGTCTTAGAAACTGTTTAGGCTCAATAAGCCAGTCCCCTCTGTGCCTTTTGACAAAATCCATTGAAGGGAATCTCAACCCTTACAATAGGTCCAGGATGTGTTTGTGACAAGAAAAATTTTATAGTCTGTTGGGACAGGCAATATATTGGGTAGAAATGATGATACTGTACTGTTTTCCATTGCCTAAACTGGCTGTAGACTGAGAGGGGGTATGGTTAAATTGATGGCCACAGTTTGAGAAGGAATGGAGCTCACAGATTCCATAACCTCCACTAGAATGCTTCCACTTGCGGAATTATTTCTGGGTTTGTTTTTGTTGGTCATTTCCAGGAAATGGGTAAGGTAAAAAAAAGTTGGGGAAAAATTTAATTGATAGTGTTCAGGTTGGATGTTCATGGTGAAAGAAATGAGGCAACCAAGAGAGTATTTAATAATTAGGCTGGGGTCAAGGGAGGGATTGGTGACAACGGTCAGGTTACAGAGGGCCGGTGTTTGGACAATGTCTAGGAGATAAACAGCATACCTATTTCAATGGTTATGCAGGGGTTTGTGTTGAACCAAAAGGGGCAGGACAAATCAACACTCAGTGGAGCTACTGGCCAGATGGACCCAAGAGGGTCCAGAGGCGGGAGCTTGTTTGTAGTAACCAGAAAGAGTGTCAGAAATAGGAAATTTATGGTGCGACTGAAGGATAGTCATTGTTCACATCTTGAGGTGCAAAGAAAGTGCAATGTGTATAAGGAAAGGCGGTGTTGTGGAATTTAGTGATAGAAGATACAAGTAGACTGCAAGGAGAACAAAAAGACAACATCATGAGAGAGTATAGAAAAAAATAATAGAAAATTAGTGGAATGAGATGAGAATAGATGTCAGTGAATAGTGAGAGGCCCAAAATTCACCCTTTCATACCGGTTGAGCTGGTGGTGGGTTCTGTTGCTTCAGAATATGTGAATCCTTCTTGGGGCATCAGTTCTTCCCCCAGTGGCTCTACAGCTGAGGAGTCATTTTCAATAACTTCTTCTGCGCCTTCAATAGCGAGCGACTGGGATAAAACACCCATGATTTTTTCGTATAGGAAACAACGGTGGGAAGATATGTTGTGTTGCGTTACAGCAGGGTAATTGGATAACGTAACTTGTTCAAAGTTATCCAAAAAAAATATTTCTGTAACGTAACTCAAAAAAGCTGTATTTTCAAGTAACGTATCTTGGAAAAAAAAAATGGGTAATGTAACTTTTTTTAGGATGATGGTCTGGTCAGGAAAAAAAATGAATTCCAAATTGAATATAGCTTAAGGGTTAATTTATCCCTCCTGGAGGGTGCAAAAGTCAAGGTTGAGGGTTCAATCCTCATACTGAACCACTTTTGGCCTGGCTTGCTGTGGAGAGGACACTTAGAGTCTGATTGTTTCAAATTGAGCAAAACATACCTCACTCATATTGAACTCAATGATTCAAAATCTAACACTTCTCTCGGAAAGTTACAAATAAGTTATCCAAATTTGGAAAAAATGTAACATAACCCTGGTTTTGCTGAAATAAGCTTGGAATGTAACTAGTAAAAAATAGGGGCTTTTTGCACAGCAGATATCGTAACTGGATTATAGATATCTGTAACGGGCAGATAACATAATGTAAAGGTTAGGTTACAGCCAGAGTTCTCCATTTGGAGAACGTATCTGCCCATTGTTGTAGGAAAGGCATATCTTGGGTGGTCATTTGGATTCAATGATCAAGCTTTGAAGCTTCATTGAAGATTTCTGGTGTGATAAGACTCACACTGACATATAAACCCATCAGATGATTGCCGCTTCAGAGTTTCTCCCGACTCATGATGGTGATAGCCTGTTTTTCCAGGTCAGCTATTGAGAAAATTTTGATTATCAGTAAACTGATGAGGGTACACTAACTTGGTCACAAATTTAGTCAGTCCATTGATGATTACCAGGAGCAGTTCTTTGGAACTCTTTCCCAATACAATCAACCTACTGAAAGGTGGAGTCCCAGCCTCTGGCCCTCCCCCAGTATCTGAGTCAAAATTTCAAATTGGTGTGATCCATCTTTAGGAACAATGTGATAAATAACTTGGGTGACATACCTAGCTCCTGCAGAATCCTGCACACATGAATGACCTTCTCGACTTTGGGAGCTGAGGTGTCAATCCTCCAAGTAGTGTTGAGAGGGTTGACTTTCTTGACTACCGGAGGAGGTGCTGTGTCCATCTTAAATTAGCCTTAAGGATTTATAGTAGGAGTTATGAGGGGTGATATGATGGAAATGAACGGGATAAGAGTTCTCAATTGGAAACCCCATGAAGGACACATAACTCCAAGCCATTAGAGCCATTTTGGAAGCCAACCCCCTATGAATGGTGTATTATGGATATGAAACTGACAAGAGGAACAAGCTATGGTCTCACCAGGATCAGACAATTGGAATTTCACTTTGTCTGAGACATGTAGCTGGTGAGAGGCCATGTGCTGGCTCAGATTCAAGGGGACAGTCAGAGGATTTTGATGATCCCAAGGGCAGACTGGTGTCTCAATGGAAAGTGGGTCAAATATTATAGGTCTAAAGCACAGAAACCTGATTTGACCAGTTTACATGCAATCCTCCTGTGCCAGTATGCGGACTTTCCAACCAAGTCCCTCTCTTTGGTCGGGCTAGGCAATGCTAAACCACTCTTCGGGGAGAGGGGAGTGGACTTTGGTTGAGTTCGAAAAAAAAATGAGATTGTGCAAGTGGAAATACATGAAATTGAAAATATGAAAAATGGAAATACAAAAAGTGGGGATCACAAACAAAAGAAGAAGATTTTTTTTTTCTTCTTGAAACAAAAATAAGTTTGTTTTTAATTGGGAGGGTAAACAGGGAGTTGGATTTCAATAATCAACACCTCTACTGACGACTTCCTTACAAGTAGGTCTCAAGATGATAGTGTGTTCATATTGGGCAGTCATACAGCTTATTTTTTTTTTTTATTTTTAAAAAAAATGTAGATTAGAAAGTCAGAAAAGGGACGTTTGTATACCAAGTCGAGAAGCAATATCACTCACCCTTGGATATCACTTAGCGGAGGATAATCCTGGACGATTCCTAGATTAACCAAATTATCAAGCTACAGAAAAAAAAATCATGTGATTCAAATCCAGATGAGTGATCTGTCATTTAAGCATAATAAGAAATATATGCAGAAGAGCTTACAGCAGCATAGTAACGCGTTTCTCCAAGACGATCGAGATAACGTTTACAGAACGGTAAGGTGTCGAAGTTTTTATTGATAGTATTCAACAAAGTTTTAGCCCGAGCGAGTCTTAGAAACGGGGGGCGGACAAGATGAAACAAAAAGGTACGTTAAAAAGGGTTCAACATCATTTATGAAAGAAAAGACAGTTCGAGCTTACCTGATCGGTTTGTTAACATCAGGCGTCTTAGCGTAATGAGAACATTCGCCGTCTTCCATCACGTATCCACGGCCGGTACTACCAAAAGTTTCAACTGCGAAATGGTCGCCTTCTTCCATGATCGCCGTCTCGTCCGAATTAGCGACTATTGGTACCGATTTACCTCCGTGGATATGATAGGGTAAAATGTTGTGACCAGTCAAGTTCCTAATCGACTTGACTGGAAAACCATTTCATATGAAATCTTTTAATCAATCTTCTTCTCATCGATAGTTGTTTGATTGAGACTAACTTTTATGAACTTTTCCGTCTACCTCGACCTCATAAGACTCCATCGTTTCTTGAATACTAGCACCAATATCACAAAGCCGAGCATCAATGCCAGCTTCCTGTTAAGAGAGAGAGAGAGAAATTCAATGAGGATTGACGCAATGATGTCCGATTGGATTAGGAACACTTACTCGTACTCCGGTGTTGGTAGCAGCACGGACGGCTTCGAGTAGCTTATCATATTTGTTATTAAACGTCAACGTGAAAGCAGAGTCGACGATCCGGCCCCCAACCTGGACACCGAAGTCTATCTTCAACACATCATCCGCACTAAGCACTGCAGCAAATCAATATCAGGCCGGCGTGTTTTTGTTTTTGTTTTGCTGATGATTATCACACAAGTTTGAAAGTTGAGTTTTGGCCATACCGATGGTGTCACCCGCGTTAGGAGTGTAATGGGCCGCACAATGGTTAAGGCTAACGCCGGTAGGGAATCCGATACCTTTTTGTAAACCATCGACTTCGACGAGAGCCCGAGTACCGTCCTCAACCATCTCTGCAATTTCAGTCATCGTCATACCAGGCTTGATAGTCTCTCTGACATAATTACGAACTTGACGATGAACTTCAGCAGCCCTTCGAATCGAGTTATAATTCTCTGGTGATTCTGGATCTTCTTGTGCTGCCAACTTCTCTAGATGTCGTTTCTCTTCATTTGAGGTTCGATAACTGTTCTCTCCTTCATACGGGGTTTCTTCTCCACATGGATAATTGCCATTCGGGAACAGCTTAGAGACTGGTACGCGTGGGGGTGAAGTTTGTTTCCCAGATCCAGCCTCACCGGTTTTCTTTTTCTTTGGTTTTTTCTTCTTCTTTTTCTTCTTCTTTGTTCCATCTATGTAGAAGAATAGACAAAAAGTAAATTTGAATCTCAATTTCCAATTCTAAACTATGTATTTGAATCGAAGGAAGGATTATCACTGACCAGTAGGACAAGCCCCGTCTCCTTCTTTTCCCTCTTCTTCGTCGTCATCTTCATCTTCGTCACCTTCCACGACGACTTGTTGAGGAGGTACGACGGCTGATTCGGTGGCTGGAACGGCCTGAAGGTCCGACTGGGGTACTGGTATAGTCATGGCGTTGTCTTGGGATTTTGATTTTGCGATTGGAATTTGGCCTGCCACGAGCAGAGAGAAAATTATGTAGAAGGCTGTCACTGATAGTTTCACAGACCTGTCTGGGAGGCATGTCACAGCTTTCTTGATGATCGTGCTCGTCTTGGCGCATGCCCTAATCTTTCTCTTCCAAGAACAAACGAAATTAACAAGAAAATGGATGACTACACTGCAGCCACTGTAAGTAGATATAAGCACTCTTCTTGGAAAACTCCCGTCTTACTAACACCGGAATCAAACTACAGTTAGCTTGGGAAGCCGGAACAGCCTTTGCACCAGACCTACCGACCCATCTACACAGCTCGATAGGATTTGCTTTACTAGCCAGCGCGTTCGGATTAGGCTTCTTATTCACCACGTCAATACCCCACCACACCTTCCTTAAGAAAACCACCAAAAGAAACTGATTTTCGTGCCTGTCTCTCATTCAATAAAACAAAAAAACAGATTACCGAAGAGTGGTTTTCCGACTACCGAACTCATCCCCGCCCTCATGGCCTCCCTACTCACCGGCTTTGGAGTTGTCTTTTTATTCAATGCTGCTGGTGTATACGTTTAATAAACCCTTTCAAGAAAAAAACCTGCTGCACAATCTTCTGAAATCAACCAAGCTCTCCTCAATATCACCATCTCTCTCAAAACTGTGGGATACAAGTCAAGCCAGAATAATAATGAAACTAAAACCAAGAAGAAAAATCTACGTGAGAGACGGCCCAAACAAATAACTAAAATAAAAACACATTTTAACAAATCCAGAACGAACATAAATATAACCAACTTTTTCAATCCCTCAAAAAGAGATTATTTAAGGAAACTGCACCTCGTCGAACTCCAAAGAGAGAAAGAGTGGTTTCCATCATCCTGCCAAGAAAGAAACAGTCTCAAAAAAAAAACTCCAACTAATTCAGTTGATAAATCAACTGACCAAAACAACATCCACCAATCCCTCTCTCCCCTCTCTCCACAAAGAAAAAACATTTCTTGTTGTATATTATTGCTTTCCCCCAAAAAAAAACAATCAAAAACAACCTCATAAGAGTATGTACAAAAAAAGAAAAAAAGCTTACATATAAGGAAAAAAAGCAAGAAAAAGATACAGAAAACGGATTCAATTTTTTTAAAAAAAAATCAAGAGACGACTATGGAGAGTGCATATACAATAACAGAGAAAAAAAATAAGAAGCATATTACTGTGTAAATATGTATGCTGATGCACCAGTTATAAACCCACACTGAAACCAACTGCCATCCCTTCCCAGCAAAACGAAAACAACTTTGTACAACACAACGCGATAATCAAAATCCTTTCTTTTTAAAAAAGAAAGAAGAAAAACAAATGACTTATTGTTTGTATAACGTAATATTTATTGAGGATAGAATTGAAGAGTGAGAGGAAAGTTACAAACATCCCCCACAACTATGTATGTACTATGTATGTACGTGATGACATCAAAATACAAGAGACACACACAAATCTCGTTTTATATTTTCATAAGAAATTCATTTTTTGTTAATAACAATAATCATCAAACCAAAACAGAAAAGTGTAAATAAACAAGAACCACAAGATAATAAATAAGTTGACATTGATGAAGAGGAGAGAGAAAGAATGTGTGCTTTTGCTTTTAGTTTTTAGTTGATTGAGAGAGAGACAAGAGACAAGAGACAAGAGACAAGAAGGAGTAGGATCAAGTTAGGAGACAAGAGCCGTCGCGTCATAGAAAAAAAAAAATCAAAATCAAATCAATTAATCAGTCGAGCGATTCTAAGACTCTTCATCTTGATCCAAGCGAAGCTAGAATGGGTATTAATTTCAAAGATGAATTCATTCAAGCAATCATGAAAGCAGATAGCTTCCTTAAACCGATCAAACTGAGTAAAAGCAGTCAATCGACTATCGATCGATTGAGGTTGATCTGAATTTGAGTGAGAGTTGGAACGGTAGAGCAAGCTTTTTAATTCGCTCAGAGATTTGAGATCCAGTTGGAATCGCACGAGGATTCGGTTGCCGCCCGGATGGACAGCCGAGCGGAAATACTGAGAGACATCGACGAGGTAATTATCGATGACGAGGATCCGGAGATCGCAGGGACGTTTGACGGGTTGCGTTTCCCGTGCGTCTTCTGAGGGCCGATTACGGCCGATCAAGTCGTGATGATATTCGATCAACTTGACCAACATCTCGTCTCGCTTCCAGCGGGGGATCGCCGGCTTATGTGTCGTGGTCCGATCGGGCCGTCTCTTGGGATTGTAGTCTTCTTCCGTCCGGTCATAGTCCAGTTCAATATCAGAGGAGGAGGAGGAGGAGGAGGAGAGCAAGCTGATCTGGTGGATGTCTTCAAATTTGCTAGGCCTGCCGTCTTTCCTTCTCGAGGAGGTAATTTCCAACACTCTCTGCCGCACCTGTTCGACCTCTGTTGAGTCGGTGTAATTGATCTTGGGTACCAAACTTGTATAGCGATATAAGAGGTAAATTATCCACCTTGAATTCAATTCAACCAAACATCAATCTCAGCTAATTGACCATCAATGGTGTAGGATCTAAATCCTCACTTTGAGGGGTCCCAATCCAGACTGTCTGGGCCGTTTCTATAATCCTTCGGAAAGACATGATGGTAATCTAAAAAAAAGGATGAAAGAATGATTCAGTAAGAAAATGATCGGATGATTTTAAAGGAATGGACTCAACTATGATTGGCTTCGCCACCGGTGAATAGGGCGAGGATGAAGTTAGACCTGGCAGAAATATCGAGGTCGAAGGAGCGTTCCCCGTAGTAATGAGCAAAAGAGTTGATCAAGAAGGTGAAATGCCAGATGAGGATTCTGGATACGAATCCGGGCCAGATGATGCCATCGAGTGACGAATGCTGATTACTTCGCAAGATAAACCGACTCAGGATGTAGGGCAGGATGAAACCCATAAATAAACTTAGTGATACATAGTGCTTGTGTTGAAACCTGACCACTGTTTTTTTTTTTTTTTTTGGAAAAACAAAAAAACCCGCGCCATTTTTTCTTTTAGCTTCTCTTGCCATCAATTTCAGGTTTGGATTGCTTTCACTAACCTGGATCTTGGTTAAGATCGGATTGTTCGATCAGTTTAATTTTTTCGTATTTAGGTTTTCTGAAGATCCAACCCATGTGAGAGAAGAAGAGACCCTTTTTAGAGTTATAACTATTAATACACAAATAAAACAGGGCACAAGTTAAGTGTACTTTCTTCTTGGGATTAGTAAAAAAAAAAAAGGACTGACGGATCGAATTCAGAATCGGTCCAACGGTGGTGCAACCGATGTCTCAAGACCCACCACTTGATACTACCCTGAAAGCCGAGACAGCCCATTAAACTTAGGAACCATCTGAGGCCGACAGAAGCTTTGAAGGATCTATGAGACCATAATCTGTGGTAGCCGATGGTGATACCGAAGGTAGCCAGTTGCCAGGATAGGATGGTGAGTAGGATGGTTTGTTTTGAGATCTTGTGGATGGGGGAGATGAAGATTGCACCATAGATCCCGATGAGATGGACCGAGAAAAACTGGGGATTTCAAATTCAAGTTAGTTTGTCAGGAGCCTTGAACTTTGTTGTCAGAAAAAACAAGGGGGGTGGGACATACAAAGATCACGTTACTCCACCAGATCGATGGCTGGGCTGGAGAGTGTTGGTGAGTCTGAGTGAGCTGTCTTTTCATGGTATGTGTTGCTGGTGATGGTAAACAGCCAGTTAACTTCGACGAATAAAATTGTAAATAGTTTTCAGAGAATGAGCCAATTCCGATGGAGGAAGTGAGTTATGGACTTAACTATGCACTAACACAGCAAGGAAACACTCACAGATCGACGTCACAACACACGGAGGACGAAGGGCGCTGTACAACACAACAAGGCTCGAGATAACGGACTGGGGAGGGGTGGCAGAAAAGATGAAGAAATAAATAGATGAAGTTTGGAAATCAAGAGGAGGATGGGGTTTTGGGAGAAAGCCCGAACAACTGCTGATCAGAGTATAGTATAAATAGGAACAAAGCAAGGCCAGGGACCGGGACACTGAACAACAGATGAGCCCTCCAGGCAATGAGAGTAGAATCAAAGAAAACCAAGTCTACATAGTCAGCTCAAGTAGCCGTTGTCTTCATAGGCGGCGCGACTACGTCCCTTGCATCAACCAGCCGCCGAATGGTCGTGATGTGGCCGTCTCAACAGACAGGAAAGATACTCAAACGGAGGGGCGACTCCCTTGATATTCTTGCACAGCCTAAGTTTAACTGATTGCTAGTCGGCTGGCGGAAGCGGAAGGAATTTTCAATGGACTTTCTATGCTGAAAAATCTGGTTTAATTTGCATTTTTTTTGCTCGAAAAATGAGGATTAAAGGGGTTTTTTGTTCCAAAAAATAGTTTGGTGAGGGCAAGAATAGATATTGGACTTGATGTGCCAGTCTGCCGGCGGGAAGCGGCGGGCCTCCTGCAGAGAGGGACTTGTGATGGATTGGCAGGAGCAGCTGTGAACCACCCTTGGTATCCCTGCTATTTACATCCGAGACCACCAGTATAATTTGCTGTGAGGGAACAAACCAACGAGACCACCCAAAACAAAACAACTCATAAAACAACGTACACAAAATGGAGCTATGTTCCTCACGAAAAAGCTGTGTAAAAGTTTATCTCGATTTCCTGAACCAGCTCAAACTCAGACTTTTTAAATTTTCGAGCGCTCGAATGTGCTCGGAGCCACGCCAAACTCCTTTGGCAAGTCCACCTTCAACTCCCCCGTCACGATCACCCTGATCAACGCATAATGATGAGTGGCATGTAAACAAGCAAACCATAACTGATATACAATCAAGCGTTCCGACTTGTCAATCAGTTTGAATATCCTCCAAACTTAAAGAAACAAAACTAAAATCAGTGTGATCTCACTTACTTCTCTATTAAACGTCGTTTTTAAATCTACTCGGGAGGGCGTGATCGCCTCCAATTCCATCTGTTGGTTATGGTCAAATGATGATCTACTTGTCGACGGGTTTTGGTTAAATTCTGAACTTGGGTCTTGGAGATAACGTGACTTAAACTTGATGAATTCTTGCAAGATCACTTTCTGACTACCTAATTATCAAAAAAGAAAAAAAAAAAAAATTGAGACAGGGTAAGATGATTTAAAGACCGGTAGAGAACGGGTACATACTTTCCATCGGTACGTTTCTTTCTCTCGAGTCGTAGTTGAGGATTTTTTGATCTGATTTCAAAAGAGCCGATTCGAACAAGATTCGAAAGTGATCATGAAGATGTCTAGTGAGCGGGTAACCAATTGAAGTGTTAATAATGAAACTGAGTGCGAAGTAATATAAATCTGATAAAGGACAGACCGAAGATGTTTGCCGATAGTACTTCCAGGAACCAGCTCGGAGACGTCAGTCAACAGGGCATCAGAGTTGACGACGTTTTCGAGGAGATCGATAGCCTGGTCGATGAGTCCAATAGCCACCGTCCTAAGTTTAAGATACTGTTGATAGCCCACACATTCGACGGGAGTACTATTGGTGGGCAAGTCATCAACTGGATTGGATCGAGCTTGCGGGTCTTCAAATTGTTGGACTGGAGTACTCATCGGGTGATAAGTTGAAGACAGTTATCGTTCTGGGTTGTTGATGGGAGAATGGGTAAACTGGTGATCGAGTTTTAGTGAAATAGTGAACATTGTTTGGTTTGTCATACTCAAAAGATGAGCATGCGATGACATCAGGCGAACTCACCAACCCCTAACATACCAATAGATACAAATTCCGTTTTTCTTTCTTTTTACTTGGAAAATGCAGCTTTACCAATCACAATGCACGACTGAGCAAACACAAATTCAACAATCTCAAAAAAATATCTTACACTCTCCAAAAGGGTTTGGAGTATTTTCATTTTGTCAGAATAACAACGAAAATCCTCCTATGAGTAAAAAGGAAATGAGCATCACACCTAACACAGAGTTGTATTCAGAGAGAAATGAATCAAAAAAGTAATGTGGGCTATTAAGGGTACATAAGATTATATGATGTGATATTACAGAAGGAAAAATGAGGTGGTTGAAGTAGTATAAGAAGTGATGAGAATTGGCTAAGTTATGCTAGTGATATTGGCAGTGAAAAGTTTAGGCAGGCAGGATGGGGTTCATCTTGTTGTAGCCGACCTCTCCGACGTACGGACTACTTAGGGTTCGACACTCCTTGGAAACACGACCGATGACTAAGGACTTTCGTGGCTCATCTCCTCGGTCTTTAATCTCCGGTTGTTCACGCGGCTCTCCGCACTCTCTCTCTTGCTTTGTCTATGTTGTTCTTACGGATACTTAAACTCAGACTCTTTCCTAATAGTATCAAACTCCAGTCTACGATTGTCATCTTTAGATTCTCATTGTTTTAGAACTTTATCTTTTGCTTTTACCTTCGAATATATCAAAGTTACTTCTTCCCCAGCTGTAGCAACCTAGCCCTTACTTTGCCTGTTGCCCGTCCCGCTTCATTGTCAATGGGGCTCTAGTTTAACAAAGCTTCTCGATACGGAGGGTCCCGGGGCACGGGGCGAAGCCCCGCGGGACGCTTTCCGTAGGAGAGGCTTATACATAAAGTCCTCTGCGTTGGCGGGAGCGGAATGGATTTTCAATATAAAAAACACTTGAAAAATTATTAAAAATCGGTAAGCAACAACAGAAAAAACTGAATATATAATACATACACTTGTACCCTTCAATCTTGCGCAGATTTTCGTGTCGCCGGCTCTTCTACAACAAATAATTGAGCCCTCTAGGCCCAAAAGAGCCTCTAGAAAAAATCCAACCGAAAAAAGAAAAAAACACTTGGAAAATCATTCTGCATTTTGTAGATTGATTTTCCAGGATCATCAGCCTTGGAAGATCCTTGTCTTTCCCATACATAGCAAGGTTCCAACGATCGACTTGCAAGCTATTAAAGCATTACCCCGACCGATGAGGAAGGCTCATCGGTCAGGGTATGACCTCACCCTGACCGGTGCGGGTTCCTCATTGGTGAAGGTAAGGTGTTACCCTAGCCGATGAAGAAGCCTCTCGGTCAGGGTGATGCCCTACCCTGACCGATGAGCCGTCCTCATCGGTCGAGGTAATGTCTTACCCTCACCGATGAGGCTTCCTCATCAGTCGGGGTAATGCTTTACCTTGAAGCTACAGCCGTGGAGCAACCATGTCCAGTGGTGTTCCGTCGAAGCTGACTACCGCTACCAATGAAAACCTCAAGGAGCTAATCGAAAGGCAAGCTACCAATCGATGCAAGCAACCACCGAAGCCTCTCCAAGCGGCATCCCGACAGAAATCCGCGTTGATATTGTTGGTACTCATGTAGCAGCCGTCGGGATAGTTACCTCGAGGAGACGACTGGCTGGATGAAATCTTTACAGCAATCAACCATGAAGTTGATGTATCGACCGGATTCACAAGATAGGAGGCCTTGTGGATACTTGGTTAATCCTGGTCGATCCTGGCGTATCTATCCATTGAGAGCAAAATGCCATGTTCGACTTTTTCAAAAATTTATTAAAAATCACCCGTAGGTGATGTGGCAGTTTTGAGTAGGGGGAAATGACCACATGATTCATTAGAATCCTCAAACTGTGAGGCAGGCTTGGGGAGTGGCAGGGGAAGGAAGTATTAAGCTAAGAAAAATGGTCCCGGACATTTGTGACTTTCTGTTCCCGCCAAAAAAGAGAGTTTATTCCTAAGTCCCTCCCTGCGGGAGGCGTGGGCTTCGCCCGCTCGCGGCAGTGGCACACAGCGAGCCGCGCCTCTCACCAGGGAGGACTTTGTTGAGTTAGATGGGGTTCATCTTGTCAACTTGCTGCTCTTATTGATGAGCTCACTCTTATCAATATGACCTTTTATTGCGTCAGATCATGAGTGACCTGGTCAAGTTTCAATAGTCTGCTGATAAGTGATTATCCAGTTGAATCCCAGCAAGGTGAGTATTCAAATATTACACCTAAGGCATCGTCCCGAACCCTGGGGCTCGGGGGTTGAGCCCGAGCCCGAGCCCTGGGGTTCAGGGATCGGGATTGCGCTTACAAAAGCCCCGAAACCCCGGGGATGCTGTGATGGGCCCAGATTGGCTCGAAAAGAGCTTTAATTGGGTACAAAATCATTCTTGGGGGGGTTCTGGGTTGGTTTTTTGGGGGGTACTGGTTGTTTGCACTCCGTTTCTGGGGTATAATTGGCTCGGAAAGGGCCTTAGATGATGATTTTGGGGGTTCTGGGTATTTGTGCTTGGTTTCTGGGGTGTATCTCGGGGTAAATCGGATAAAAAAAAGAAAAAGTTCGAAAATTGGAATCCCTGGGGTTCAGGTCTTACCCCAAGTTGTTGAGGGTTTGTTCCTCGGGATGACCCTCAAACCCCGAGACAATGCCTTAATTACACCTTCTGTATACTTCATCTGTTTTGATGGTAGGGGAACAAATCCAAACTAGTGTAAACTTTGTTTGGTGGTGAGATCTTCATGGCAATCAAATTTTACCACCAAGCAAAGTTTAGGCTCCGTTTGGACATCCCCAGTGTAATGAAACAATCACTTTTTTTCCAAGCAATTATTTCAGGGGGTCCTCGGATATGATGACATCAAAATGGCATGTTTGGCTTGCCCGCACATGTGATAATACTCATGACAGAAGTTGACACTTTTCCATACACTGCAAAAAAATCTGCTTCAACTGCCAGCAGTTGATATGCAGCTTACTCTGATTTTACTCAACTCTTATTCAAACTTTACTCAAACTTTACTTGAGATGCACAGTCACTGTGCACCAAAGTAACTTTTGACTAAAGTTTGAGTAAAACCAGAGTAAGACCAGAGTAAAATCAAAGCTACTGCATGTCAACTGCTGGCAGTTGAAGCAGATTTTTTTGCAGTGATATACCCCCCTGAAAAGTGAAAATTTTGGTCTGGACCAAAATTTTCACTGTCATAACTTGTCAGCCTGCTACTATTCAGAGACAACCTGAACAAAGCATAAAATATTGAATAAAAATAAAAAACAATATTAAAATTACATTAACCAAAATAATTCTCATGTACATGAAAGAAAGCGACATTATTACATGGTTTTAAAGAGACATTATTACATATAAATAAGCATTATTATTGTAGAGACATTATTACATATATAAACCATATATATGTACTTAAATGTGCTCAAATTACAATAAACCTTATTTTACATATGTAACACGTTGAAATATGTGGAACCATAAAAATCAGTTGTTTCAACATAAAATAAATAATAAAAAATGAAAATGTTAATAACTTCTAAACCTTAAAGAAAAATTAGAATATTATTGCATATTCTCAATCTACACTAAAAATAAACTAGGGTACCTCACTCATGGTACCCCTTAAGTCTTACTCCTTCACCTACTTTGAAGTAACTCACATGTACCCATTTATCACGACACATGTCCACATTACACAAGTACATGAACCATCAGGTATATCAATACTGACTGGTACATGACCAAAAACACACGTCAAACTGAGGTGTTGTGTAAACTGGCCAAGTTAGACCCAACTGTGACGTGAGGACTCCAACCCCGCACCCCAGTTCAGAAATTGGGAATTGGGCCACAGACCCTCCCAGAATACACGAACCCCAAGTTAGAAGGGTTGTAAAATTATGAAAAAAATACAGGGGGATTCAGAGCGCCCCAAAAATATGGGAACAACTCCCCAGACTCCCGAAACCTTGCTGCATCACTTGTATTGTGGCACTCAAAGGTTTGAACAGGCTGAATTGGGCCACAAACTGCCTCATAGCGCTGTAGCTGGCCCAGGCCAAAGGTTACAAGGGGTCCAGGACCCAACAAGGCTTGTTACCAACCAAGTAGAAAACCCCCAGACCCCTTGGTGAGCGCCTCCAGCCTCCTGGGCCATGTGTACATAGCTACATTTGGCCCAGACCAGTCAAAATTGCACTACTCCACCAAATTGAGAGATTGTGGGCGCTTCTGAGGCTCTAAAATTACTATATAAGAGCCCCAGAACTCCCCCCAATGTAGAAATCATCCTCATTACATTTAACAGCATTTTTACCGCCCTTTAACCAGCCTTTAAACTAGTTACTTTAGCTTAAATCCTGCTGTTTTGCCTTGAATATCAACCGACAACCACCTATCCTGCCTTCAGCCTTCAAATACCACCAACCAACTACCTTTTTGAGCGCCTCAAGACAGCCTTAGTCCCTCTGAACACCCTTGGATATACTTGGAAGCACTAGTGAGTACTTCTTTCATCCTTCTTCAGTAGCAGACACTTTCTGGGTGTACTCTTTCTTAATTGAGAGACCTGATATAATCAGGTCTTAAAAACCAACCTGCAACCCAGGTCCTAATTATCAGAGGGAACAGTAAACCACCCCTGCTTTCAGACCCCTCTGTAATAAAAAATAGTAATATTTTTTATTGTCTTTTCTTTTGTTACTTTTTTACAAAGTTCCACCATTTTTCAGCGCATTTCCACACCTGAACCACTCCTGTTTATTACTTGCAGGCAGTGTAGCTAGAAGGTTTTAAGACCTTGGAATCACTGACCCTGACATAACTGTTTGCCATCAATTCAACTCCTTGTCACAAGGCGTCTTGTACAAGAGACGGGTGGGCACTATTTGAAGGAAGGAAAGGAAAGGAGGTAGTTCAAAGAGAGGACTGAATTTTCGGAGTTCTTTTTGTTTTGAAGAAGAGTTACTAGGCTCAGAGGGACTTAAAGTAGAACACTGAAAGGGTTAGCAATGGCAAGGCTCAAAGACGGCGGAATCAATTTATGCTGAAAACTATAATCTTATTTTGATAAGGAAAGATGGAAAGCATAGAAGTAGACAGCTTATATAGGAAATACAACTAGTACTACAAAGTTATGACATAGGTTTGAACAAGAGATGAGTTCATAGGGTCAAATCAGAAGAAATGAGATAGGGCGGTCAAAGCTTCTGAGATCAACCAACCAAGGCGAGTCCATGACAGAAGGACCAAGCAGGGGTAAGTGTGATGGGTGTGAGGGAGACTGAATTGAAGTTCAAAGTTTGAGGACTGTGCAAGTCAAAGTTTGAAAGATCAAAGAGGAAATGTGTGAATCCGTAAAAGGGAGTTTAAGCGCATAAGAAAGTAATGCCAAAACAAGGAAGACCGGTAAGAGGGTTATTGGTCTTGCTTTTGTTCGCATAACTGGAAAGCAACGTGCTATTGGATCTTAGAAGGTTTGTAAAATAACTTCAAAGAGAGCACTGAAGATTGCTGAGGGTGCATATACATGTGATGTGATATGCAACCCAAGGATTAACCAAAAGCTTGAAAGTTGCTGAGGTTGTAAAGTAGGGTACAAAAGCATCCTTAGTAAATGCAAGGAAGATCCAACTGCAAGATCCTGAGTGCTGAGTCTGTTGTATGACACTCCTATCCTCACTTCCCCCATCTTACTACACACCTCAACAAAAACAACCACCTCAGGATCCCTTGCATGTTTGGGACTAATTCTTGGTTTCTTGACTGGGTGGATGACTGAGATGTAGTGCCAAATGTCCTGTCATGAATATCATCAATAACGTACCAGACGGCCAGGCCACCATGAGGTAGAAGCTGATGTAAGCTGCTGCGTGAAGTTGCAATTTAGGTTTATGAAACCCTAATTACATCATCATGCAGAAGTTCACGATCCCACATCACAATGGGGACAGCCAAACAGGCCCTTAGCATTTAGAATTGAAAGTCTAATTTAGAAAATTTGAGCAACAGGAAGTCCTCTACACTATGGATGAATAATTTTGGGTTCTAGGCCGCAAAAAAACCGTTGTGGGTGAAACCCCAGTTTTCTGGCCAAATAAATATGGCCTTGGTCCAGAAACCAAGTTACTTTAGAAAAAATCTGGTCTTGTGCAAACTGGGTTTCCACAAGGTTTTATGGGTCCAGAAAAGCATGGTTTTCAACTGATGACAAATTGGCTTGAAACACCAACCAACTGGTTGTTGGAGTTCAGCACAGCCCAGGGTTGAAACTTGACTGGTTGGTTTTTCCGGCCAGATTCTTGGTCCAATAAAGCTCCATCTCAGAGGGGTCTCAAAGTACTCTGGATGTGTTGAAACATCCAGAAAAGTTGTTGTGATATTGACTCCAAAAAAAAAATTGGAGCAACTTGGAAAAACAAAAAACAAAAAAGTGGTTTCCAAAACATATAAATGTATTGAGAAACAATGTCAGAAACAACTATTGTGCAGTGGTTGAACTCTCTTGGTATCATTTTGAGGGCATGGGTAGGGTTGGCAGGTTGAGTTTTCAATCAACCCTTTTTGCCTGAGGCATTAATGTTCATGGGATAAGAAAGACCACCTTTTAATCAAAAGTCAACAAAAACCCAAAAAAATGGTTTTCTGCCACAAGGAAAACCAATGGATTTCCAGGTCAAAAAGGGGTGACCTCCCAACCTGAGACTTGATGTCTCTTCTTGCAGGCGGGTGATGCTAAAAAAGAGCAATTGGTTGATTTTCAATAAAAAACCCATCTTTTTTTCCATGGTGTAGTAGGCTAAAGATGCTTTAAGTTCATGGTATGTTGGGCCATGCACTTACTGCTTTGTGGATGGAAGGTTCCCACCATGGTTCAATATGAAAATTTAAAAAAGTACATGATTTTGGTGTCCATCAAGAAGGCTTACTACAGTCTGTACCAGCTGTAAACATGAGTAGTGATTTTCATTCAATTGTCACTCAAAAACTGGATTTTATGACTCAAAGTTCTAGCGCTGGATCCCAAGCACTACCCAAGACCATGGGGACAGCCCGGCCACCGCCCAACAGATATACTCGTAGGCCGGGTACTAAAGAACTAATTTTTTTTATTGATTCAAACACAAAACCAGACTGAATAAAAACAAGGTCAGAAAATTAAACATGAAATAAATGAGAAAAGAAACAGAAAAGAACAATGAGATTTACCACCACAAGAATAAAGGAGTATGAGAAGAACAAGACAATAGAGAAGCTATAAAGATGAAAGACACAGGATATGGCTTGAAAGGAAAGACAAGATATTAGCAAGAAGAGAGTGTGAGCAATGGTGTTTAAGTTTTCTCACCAAATTGAGATCAAGCAAGTTGAGTTGAGATAAGAAGTTGAGTGACAGAGTGGGGAAGTATTGAAGAGAGTTAGGAATAGGAATTAGTACGAGTTGATCAGATGAGGGCAGAAGAGGTTAAGGAATAGGAAGAGAAAAGAACGGAGGACAAGTAAGGACAAGAAGGAGAGTGATTGAGGTTATTGAGATGATTGAGTGAGGATGAGGAAGGAAGAAGAGTGAGGACAAGGAAGGAAGAAGATTGAGGACAAGTAGTAGATGAGTTGAGAAGGTTGAGCTCGGGAAGTGAAGCGATGAGTCAAAGGGAAGAAGATAAAGAGATGGGAAAAATGAGCTAAGTGGAGTCTCGAGAGGAAGAAGTGTGTCAAACCATTGGATGGTTTTGAGATTAGTTTGGGTTAGGTTTCGAGGTTCAACAAGGTCTGGAGGTTTGACAAGGTTCTAGGAAATTAGAGTGCGGTCTAGGGAACGTTGGGAGATTCAACAGGTACCAAAATCAGCGCTCCCGAGGGGTATCGGCGGGTAGCGGGTCCATTGTGTACCCTCAGCCCTAGCTGGGGCTACAGGTATACCCGTTAGCCTGCATGACCCACACCAGTTGGGCCAACTGGCCATTCATTTCCATAAGTTTTATCAGATGATGGACATCTCATTGGTTGTCCTTCCAAACACTAAAAACGGTAGTAATGTTGATTCCTCCCAACTTGTTGCCCTGCTAGCCAGCAAAGGTCGGGTACAGTAGACACCACCATACCCGTCAAACGTATGAGTGCCAGAGCAAGTCCCAGACACCGTTTCCATCGGGTCGGAGCCGGGTATACCCAAAGATGGCGTTGGAGCAGGGTATACCCGTAGATGGCGGGTACGGGGTCCAGCGCTAACTCAAACCCCCTAGTTGCCACTAAAGGCATATTTTCAACTCTAATACAACATAAACTACAGCTAGTCCGCATATTCCACTTGGTCAACCGCAGAACTCTACATAAACCCATTATGAAATCTAACCAATCACTATTAGTAGATCCTAACAGAGGAAAACCAAACACCACAGTGTTTCATGCATTCTCTAATCTCCTCTGATGTAGTCTAAACTGGGGGATATTCTGACACCACTTTCTTAAGAGTTTCCCCACCTTTTCCTACATATTCTGGCATCATCCTTATTTTTTGGGCCTCTATTTTAACATTCTAATACCATTTGCCTGCATTTCAATATTTTGACTTCACTTTAAGAATATATTAGTATGTTTTCTGTTTGGTCATGTGTACCCCACTCTATCTCCATTTCAGCCTTAAAAACAGTAAGACCTGTCCAAAAGGCTTCAATCTTTTTTACTTACAATGAATACATGATAATTATCTTTAGCCTTCTATGATCTCCCAAATTCCTTCCAATTACTTGTTAAAATGATGTTTATTATTGTTTATTATCTCTAAACCAGATGAACAAACCCTTGTGGGATATGTATTATGTCTCATAATTTATGATACAAACTTTTATAGTGAAATAGAGTCATGATTTATGTCTGTAATGAATAAGTGTTGTAAATTTCAAGAGTTAAACTTGCAGTGTAAAATTGAACATATTTAAGTTGAACTTCCCAGTTCTAGATCTGACTCAGAGGAAGGAGAGACCTTCAAGTTCCACATCATCAGCTCAGAACCACTCACAGATCCAGGACCAGTAATCATCAAGATGGTCACTTTAGAACTCATCATCTGATTTCACAAAGATCCCATACTCCTCTTATCCTCCTGCTTCTTGGTTTCAGTATAACATTACAGTAATTCATCTTGGGATAAATCTTCTGATAACTCTTCAGATCTTGAGTCACTCTGATGATCTCTTGATCACTCTCCTACATTGGAGGTCTTCCCGTGGCAATTTGCAGGGCTGCAGATTTTAATTTACATGTCAAAAAGCTAAAATTCTAGCTTTTTGACTGCAAATAAACTCTAGCAGCTAACCAGATCTGGCTCTGAAGGGGGCTGTAGATCGAAGGGAAGTCCTCCATTGCTCTAATCTAATTCTTTTAGCAATTTTTTATGGTGGTTTCTTCTTCAATAAACAAACCAAATAGGTTTCCCTTTAAAGAACCTTGGCAAGTTTCCTTTGGTCTAAAAAATTGGGAGAGGTTTTGAGTATTCAACCTATACCTTCCTCAGTTTCTGTTGAGGAGGAGGCTTAGAGTCTTTTACATCACTTTGCCCTAATAGTGGCCAGTTTAGATCATTATTTCACACATTATAGCTGCTTAACAAATTTTTAATCCCACTAGAAACTTTGTTTCTAAACTCTTTCAACTTTTTATTCTTCCAGATTCAAGCTAACCTTGTGTCTGTCTGTCACATAAGAGATCCTGGCTAACACTCCACTACAGCTAAAATCCCTCACTTTTTCAATTTAAGTTAAAGGAGACTCTCCTCCTTTTTTTCTCTCTCCTGGACCAGATCTGCCCAGTAGGTTCTACTCACATGTTTTCTGCAGTCACTTTTCCCCATAACACTTTATTACTGGTAAATTGTCTATATTATTAGTCACTGAGAGCAACTCCACCACAGGCGCTTCCAGAGGTGCTAAATGTTTTCTGTGTTTAGATCCTGAGCTTCTGCGGCCTGCTGCAGCCTCCACAGCGCATGAACTATTCTGAAAGCTATACTCAGCATTCACCAAGCTCCGAGTGTGAGAGATGGCAAGATTTCTACAAAAAGGGATGTGTCACGGGAGCTACTGGGGAGCTCAAAGTCAGGTGTTGCTATGTTTGGCACCACCTGAGCTCCCGGGGCTCCCAACACTCCGGATAGCGACCGGGGTGGCCCTAAATTTTGACATTCAACAAGCTAAATGTGAGATAGCACCCGCAGTGTAGTTGCTCTTAATATTGAGTCTTCACAGTTATACCTTACCCTTGCATCAATCATAACTTCCCCTTATCAGAAATATCAACTCTTATTGATCTTATAACCACCCTTGGTTCAAGCTGTGGTTGAGTCATAGCACTTACACCATGAAAGATTTGAGGTGATTAGGTGTCAGGTGACATTCAGTAACATCTGTTGATACTCCAGTAGTAATCCAAAGTTACTTGACCTCAATAACAATGGTCCCTTTTTCATCATCAGGGATATTTACAACTTTGTGATTAGTGTATGGTTTGAATTATTGCTGCAGTAAGCTGCATGGCACCTTCCACCTATTCCCCTCAATGTTTTTTGCAGTGTTACATGCTCTTTAACCAACTGGGCTATTCTCAAGGGTCTTTAACACGTGGTCCCCTGGCTTTGAAGGTGCCACCCCCAGCTGTCGCAAGGGCGTCATGGGGGTTGCAACTTCAAACCCCCTGTTAAAATGGGGGATTGCAGGTTGAATTGTTGACCTTCTGCCAATGAAGGCTCCTCCTTGGTGGGAGGTACAGAAAGTACCTTTCCACTGAGGAGGGACCCTCCTTGGCCAACAGGTACTTCCACTGAGGAGGGACCCTCCTTGGCAGACAGGTCCTGTCTGTTTTTACTTCAGGGATGCACCCACATGAAGGTGACACCCTTTTTCTTACGGTGAGACAGAAGCCAGAACATAGAATTTCTGAACTTCTAAAACACATTTATAATGAATTCATTTCAAAAAACAAGAATGTTACAAGCAACCCCACATATTATTAATTAGATTTGCTTAGACTGTTCTATTGGCAATTCAGAATTGAAAAATGAATAAAGTCAAATTGAAAATCCATCAAAGTTGGGTGCACATTAGCTAGATTTACACAGGATGAACTTTGTGAGAGTTTCTAGTAGCTGAAAGGATGTTAGACAAAAAATATACAGTTTCAAATTCAAGATACTTAATCCTCATTTCACTTCATTTGAGTTGGTAGCATATGGTCAATTCTAAATTTCCATCTGGTACTACTAGGGCTTTTTCTAAACTTGATTGGTGGAAGAATTTCATTTCCCTTTGATTCTTGAGTCTGAATTGGTATGCTAGGGTAATTTAATCTTTGACCTAGGAAATTGAATAAGATCTACATGAGATTGGAATAGCTCTTTGATTGGAGGACTTCCTGTTGCGAATCTGGAATGCAAAAATTCTAGATTCTAAACTTTATTTGGTGGCAAAGACTCTTCCAGATTGTTTTTGCCACCAAATAAGGTTTGGAATCTGGGATTTCAGATTCTAAAGCGGCGATGGGAAGTCCTCCATTATTTATTTTATTCAAGACAGAGCCAGCTAAAAACATATTTATGTTTTCATCTCTAAAGCTAGATTTTTGAGTGCAGATAATCTATAGGAACAGGAAAACAACAAATCCAAAATTAAAACATTGACTTTCCTGAAAAAAGAGAGAAAGAAAAAAAGAAAAACTGCGGTACCCAGATAAATAAATGAAAAGGGTGGTGGAGAAGAAGTAAGAGGGGATATATGGAAATTGGAACAGAAATTGCGCGAAAAAGTGAAAATTCTAGCTGTTTTGAGGAAGACTGCAAAGACAAAAGTGTTTGAAACATTTCCAAGACCTATGAGCACAGACCGATCATCTAAAAACACACTGTTGCTTTTGTAGATTTGGTTTCACCAAACCAAATGGGAGAGGAAAAATCTGGTAACTAAGTACCACGTACAGAAAAGACTGATTCCGTGAATGGGGATAACCTCGTGTCATTAAGACCCTCGGGGATAGAAGTCTAGTAATTTGTCTTGAGCTGGGTGCCCCGTGGATTGAATTGATAAACGGTTAGAAGTTTTTTGTATAAATTGCTTGGATGATTGTGAGTTCTGATGATGGTCAAGTTTTTGGAAAGGATGAAGTGTTTCCCCTTTCAAGACAGTTCTTCTTTACACGGTCCGCCTAACCTGTACTTCGTGAGCTTCGATCGAGTTTATTGCGGTGCTAGGATAGGCTGGAATGATAACCGACTTGATTGAGGCGCTGAGATTGGCTGAAGTCACGTTTTGACTCTGTGAAAGTGATCCAGTTGTGAATTGCATGGGTATACTCTCTTCAAAAATGTCTGCACGTCTACCAACGGCTTCTTCTGTGGACGTTGGATTACTGATTATACCATCTCCTGCTCGTGGGAGTTCAACTTCCTGGCCGGTCGTCCAAACGGTGATGGATTTGATCGGACCGACGTAGTGAGCTCGACCATAAAGAAACCAAGAAGCAATTGCCATCAAAGCAACTAAGGGAATTGAAGCACTCGAAACGGCTCGGACAGCTGGAATTTTCAAAACAGTGTTAGATGCCTTGCGGCCTGCATTTGTCATGCAACAACAAAAACGTGATTTTTACTCGAATGATCTCACTCACGGAATTGCGATCCAACTTGCTTTGGATCAGTGGGGAAGCCACCTAAGACCATCTGTATGAGTAAAGTGATGAACGCCAACCACGCCAACGGGCGACTCCATTCCTGGAGAGTCCAGAAGTTGCGTCCGTCACGGTAAAGAACATCCTTGTCACTGAATAGATAAAGAACGATAGGTATCACATAACACATCTTCATCCCCCAGTTAGAGAAAGTAGAGTCAGCTTTGAGCTGGCTCTATTTTCATGCATGTATTATTACGACTAGAAATTTTGACTTGCCAAGGATAGATAAGAATCAGATCTCCAGATGAATACTGTGATATGCGTTTGAGATAGACCCAGAAAGCAAGATACCAAAATCGTCAAAGTGATAAGAAGGATTGTTGCTCTTCGTGGCATTTGACTTTTTGTGCTTAGCTTGCGCCATAGAGTAGCGAAAGGGAATGCATTATCTCTTGCTAGAGCCCAAACAAAACGAGTAGAGGCGAGAAGTTGAGAGATTTGTTGGATCCAGGTGACAATGAGTAGGCAGGTGAAGATACAAGCCGATGCCCGACGAGAGCAATGTGCCATTACCAAGCTTGGCATGGTGGGTTGATGCAAAATACTTGACTCTGAAAAAGACTGCGGTGGTTAAAACAAAGAGGGCGCGATTCAACTTATAATGAGATGATCGGCCCTAGGGTTAAAATAGTTCGACATGCGCCACGTACCACGTAACAGCAAATCTGGATTATGAGCACATTGATGTAGTTGATCAATGTGGCAAAAAACATTGCTCTAGGGACGATGAGTTCAGCTTCATGAGTTTCTTCCGCCATATGAGCCGAATTTTCAGCGCCTGCGGCAGCCAGGGAACTCGCGCCGAGCATGAAGGCCCATCCGTTGCTTTTGATTTGACTCTGGTTTTCAAGACGTGTAAAGATCGTAACAGGGCTCTGGTGGAAGTTGGAAGTAGAAAGCAACAAGATGCAGATCGTCGCACTCAACGTGGCAGTCAAAGCCGCAAAGCCAATCCAAAGCCGTGGTGAGCGTGAAACCGGTAACAGCATAAATGCACCACTGATCACCAAGTTCACACAAGATAGCATGTATATGTGCCATGTGCCAAATGACCATTGAGGAAAAACCAGTCTGGCCAATTTCATGACGAAGATGGCTGAGATCAAGGCGCGAACAAAGTAAAGATATCATAAGGAGGAGGGACTCGCATGCGGGTGACAATACAAAACTTACCGAGCTGCCAAGCATCCTCCACTGCAGCAGAATCATGAAATGAAGGTAATTAATGAGATGCGGTAGGACAGCCCTCTCCGAATGTAATGACACGACTGAAGGACGAGCTGCTCACTTTGAAAAATGATGTGAGAAACAAACAGATACATCGCTACTGTCCATGAGAGAAAGTTTGCCCAGTTTTTTGTCTTTAGATTCGAATGAGCCAGCTTGAATGTCCTTTGAGGAGATCGAATTTCAGAATATCAGTTACCAAGTCCCCTTTCATTCCACATTCCAAACTTTTCTGTTTCTCTTTTTATACCTCACCATGTAAACATTGCCCCTGCAGCGGGATAAGCTGAGGCCAGCTCGGCCAAAACCTTGAGAAATAGTAGGACAAGACGTCAATTTGGGGATTGTAGTACAAAAAGGACTCCGGCTAATTGGCTTACCATGTATTGAATCAACATTACGGTACCTATCAACATACTTCCCCAAAACACTGAAACCGGACCTCCAAGTATATAGAAGGTTTGATACGCCCAAAAAGTACCGGAAGTTGCTCCTGGAAACGGGAGAAAGTAAAAGAACGAGTTAGTTCAAGGAAGTGAATGGCTAATCGGGCTCTCCTAAACTTGCCCAAGTTAATGTAAGAGAGCGAGAAGGAGGACCAGAAACCCCAATTTCGCGATAGTTCTTGTCGGTAACCTAGCCATGCCAGTCGCAAACTCGTCTCTTCAGCTGTCGGTAGCCTTGTCCTGTGGCGAGGGCTAAAAAGATTTGGCATGAGGGTCGTCGAGTTGATGCTCGGTTGAATTGTAATGGCGGAACCGGAGGTCAAGATGGCGGAGGGTTGATTTTGTTCCAGCAATCCATTTTGTAAATTTCGATGAATCATGATACTGAGCAACCATCAATGCGAAAAAACACATGCGAACGCAAATTCTATTTCGCCCTCCGAGACCGCTAGATCGAGTGTGCACTTCAAGGCTTATGTTTTGCTGGTGAAATTTCGTTGCGTGCGCAACAGCAACAGAGTGCTGAAGATTACCACCGGTTGGATGTTTTTTTTGTCAAGACTGGAGAAGAAAAATTATGTAGATGCGTCATGACCTGAGGCTCTCGTAATCCACGTTTTGACTCCATTTAACCTCATCTCATTCCATGTTGAGTAACAGTTGTTGATTTATTCAAACGCCTCCGAATCTTAAAGTCAAAACATCAGTGCCACACTTCAGCCATGCGTTGATATCACCCAAAGCTGTATAATTTACTTGCGTCTGCAGATCCCATGTATGACACTTTCTTCTCTGACTTGCTTGGTTGGATTAAAGCCCCCGACTCAATAAATTATGACATAAATATCACTGTTTAAGAAGCCACATGTGTATTGTCCATAAATCCAAATTATACAATGAGCGCCTATGTTCAGCAATCTTCAGCAATGCAATACATACATACTGGCGAGGAAGCAGGAAGAAGCTTTGTTCAAGTGCTGGTGTGATCAGTGATCACCGAGCACCCAACACTATGTCACCTGGTGTCACCCAAGGGCCAAGTTCTCAACCGCCTCGGCGGATGATGTGCACCACTTCAGTATCACTCACCCCAAATCTCAGACTCCAATGTCCTGGGCAGTCCCGTTCGGACAAGACCTGTCGACATACCCATTCGCTCAATCCACAATCAAGAGATAGGGTTGGTATCGCACCTTCAGTTGCACACCAAGTGCCAGGTGCGTTCTAGAAAAGGTCCGCAGAAGTTGGCTGGAAATCAGAAAACGAACCTGGTTAATTCCTTGCAAGGGAAACCATAGTTTTCCTGTGATCAGACTTCAAAAAATTGCACGAGAGCATGGTGGGATAACCCACACGGCATCAGGATTTAAAGATCAATTTTTGCAATCAATTCAACTGCGCTTCTTACACTTCCTGGTTGATCGTTCACTGTCCGAGCTGCTAGATGGAGATCTCCTGATCTAGTTCAGATGCCTGAAGCAAAAGTTATCTGCAACCTAAATTGGAATGTTCAAAAAGAAAACTGCAGATGATTTATGATACATATAGGGATACGTGGCAACTTTTATTCAGTCGGGCCACAATCCGTGCGGTTATCTGTGAGGAGCTGGAGAATTTGGATTGAGATTACTCAAAATCAACATGTTGTTAACAATGGTGCAACTTGAAAGCAAGCAGATCTGTTTTTTGCTGATGGTGAAAAACATCAAAAATATTGGCTGATTCGGACCAACTTTTGCTGATTTCACTCTTGCTTAAGTAAATCTCAGTTAGGGTTTAGTCATGACGATAACAAAGCTTTTGTGTCTACAAGCTCAATTACTTAGCAGTTGCATGCAGGCTGGTCCAATCGAATTTTTAAGGGCATCAGAGAAATTGGGCTAATGATCAGAAGGCCCAAATTTATAGCAGTACGTGAGCTTCCCTATTCTTTTGAATGTGGTGTGTCAAATTAACCAAATTTTGATGCTTCTTTATCTGAAAAGTTATTGGATCCCATATCTTCATCTTTTTGAGAATTTGCAAAATCAATAGAGCACTGTTGTCAATGACAGCTGGGTCAGGCTTCACTTCATAAAAAAATAGATAAAATATAGGCACTGACAGTATTATTAGCTAGATTGAGGTTAGTTACAGTTTAACTTTAAAAGAGCAAGACTGCCGATGTATCAATAAAAACCCCAAAATAAACCTTCCACTTCTTTAGGTGATGCATCCGGGCAACAGTGAGCTGGAATCTTTTGGTAAAATCACTTGTCTACCCTCCTATTTATAACTATTGGAAGTTACAAGAACCCAACCATTCTTTTCTATTTATGGCATCTTAACAACATCCACCACCACATATATATTCCTTGGTCAACTTTGATAACAATTTCCTAATGCAATCATAAAAATTTACATTTCTGGTACTGGAGGACTTCCCGTCGAGAATCTAGAATGCAAAATTCTAGATTCCAAACTTTATTTGGTGGTGAAGACTCTTCCAGATTGAGTTTTCACCACCAAATAAGATTTGGAATCTGGGATTTCAGATTCTAAAGCGGCGACAGGAAGTCCTCCGCTGCATCAAAAAAGTCAATTAGTCCCACACATGTATGATCAGAACTACACCTTATTAATTTCCATATCAGCCTACTTTTGTCCTGTTTCTGCCTTCACTTTCCTTATCCTCAAATTGAGTCTTGCACCACTGCCTGGCCATCAACAATTAGCCTCCACTTCTATGCCAAATCTATTTCTCTTGGTGTTGTGGATCAAGAATTGCATTGCCTATATGATGCAGTATCTCCTCAAATTCTATAAATGTAGATGCTATATTTGTCCAAAACCACATACTCACACATATGTGAACAGTGTCATTGTGAATGAAATTGATAACACACCGGATATCCAAATCCTTTGACCTAACATTGGCTGATGAAAAATGGTCAGTTTGTACATACATTGTGTTCTGATGGATGTCAATTCTTTGGTCCTCTAACCAGCAAGTAAGTACTTCCCATCTAATTATAATGATCCTATCAGCACAACCTTGGAAACTTTATTCAAATGGTCCCTCTAACATGGATACCATCACAATGACTTCTGATATAGTTGGACTTGCTAGATTGTAAAAGTTGCAAGCAGGAAAGGAATGAAATTCAACAGGAGGCATCACCACAATTACTTTTACTCCATGTTCACTCAAATATATGTTGCCTTCATTAAAAATCCTAGGGTGTCGCTGGTGCATCACTCTATCACTAATTACAATTTCATAAATCAGCCATTCCTCTCTCTATTGTTGGTTACAACTGGTGCAATGATTTCATTGTAAGAGTTCCGTCTTTGTTTACTTCAATTCCATCAGAGTCTACATAAGCATATCTTACTAAAAATCATCTAATCAAATCCAAAATTAGAACTCTTTTATTGTTGATTTTGCTGATATTTCCAAGTTCTACACTTTGCTGACCTTTGTTGTGTCAACAGAACCTCTACTGAATAGTGACTTGATCTAGGTATAGAATTGCAAGTGATGCGAGGTTAAAGAAGAAAATTTCCTTGGAGTCCGTAGGACAGGTCAAATGAGTGATATCCATGGAGTTTTGTGGAGGAAATCAACACGGGATCATTTTAATTAAATACAGCTCTATACTTGTCATTATAGGTGTAATAGACATTTTCTTATTACTCTGATTAGTAATAGGTTGCACAATATTCAATTACTTGGATGAGAAGGTCAAGCCCGGTCAAAGACCTTAGTCCTGGTTAAACTGGGATACACTCAACCCAGTTAAACCAGGTTAGATTCCAATCTATCAAATATAAACCCAAGGCAGCTCTAAATTTTATTCATATCTCATAAGTTTAGATGAAACCAAGTCTAATTGGGTTGAGTTTATCCCAGTTAAACCCAGATACCATCATGATCAACCCTGCTCAAAATTCTGGCACATTTTAACAACATGCTTAAAATTATCTTAGGTGAGCTGGGGCCCAGCTCACCGACAATGGGCCATTATGCTGATCATGATTCATAGTGAAAATAAAATCAAAGAGTGAACCCCCCTAGTAAAAAAAGTCTGATGAAACCCAAGTGCTAAAAAACTTGAGGGCAAAACATAGCGGCTGCCATGAAGCAAATTCAAGCCACTGTTCAAACCATACACTCATTGCACATTTCTGGAACACCCTGATGAACACAAAGGGGAAAATGTTGCGGCATTGGAGTTTTGCCAGCTTCTGCAGATGTTGCAAAGTCTCACCTGAGGCTGCCACCTATTTATGTAATTCCCTCACTTCTTTCATGGTGACTGGTGTAATGGCCCCACTTTGCGTGACAGGCTTGCGTCGGTGACATGTCAGCCATTGTGGAAGCGCGCCGTCTCGCGTAAAAAGTTGACAGGAAAGTTGAATTGAACCTCAAAATCGACACAGTTACAAGTCACCCATAACATTAACCATAATTTCCCCGCCAGGTGCACGTGGTCTTGAGGATGAGTCAATTGTGGTCTTCGATCGAAGAGGATGACGAGGACGTGGAAGTAAACGAACAGGTTAGCTATCTAAGGTTTCTCACTTCATCTTGCTCGAGACACTTGACTTGCGTAATGAATCCAGTGTGTTGACATGAGCAAGGTGGACTTAGCGGCGCTCACCTTCGTCTGTTTTTTGATGTAGTATCAAGGACGCAAAGATGCACTTATAATCGCGATTGAGACGACAGAATCAATGCTATCATGGGCTCCCAGGAACGGCGAGCAAACGGATACAAGCCAGTCGAGCTGCTGCTTGCTAGAGACCATCAAAGTCGCCTATCAATTGATGAGGCAAATGATCATCTCCAATCCGAAAGATTGCCTTGGGCTCATGGTCTTCAATACAGTTCAGTCACGCTCGAATTCATCTTGTGTCGTTAAATTATAAGCTGATTCAACAACCCTGATGACATGTGTTTCTAGGAATCTGGTTCTGTTACCGGCGCGGAATCTTGGTCAGCGTGCAATTTTTTACTCGATCTTCAACCCGTCGACGCCCCATCTATCAAGAAAATCAAAGGATTAATTGAAAGCAAGTGATAAAATTGGCTCCGACACCGAGCCTCTGTCGTTATTCTAACTTGCTCCTTGTATCTAGAATGTGAGCGTGATCCGAAGGAAATCAAACGAATGTTTTCCCCACAGGATAAGGAGCCAAATCAGATCGCTCAGGCCCTAAAAGCATGTTCAAATCGATTCACGGAACGGTGGGTTGTTATCAATCATCAATGTACTTTGTTCATATCTTGACAATTGATCACTTTTCTGCTCACAAAGTCTACCTGGGGAGGCCTCGAAACGAGTTTTCTGGATTACTGATAATACTTCCCCCTTATCAAATACAAACGAACAACACCAGAAAAAGATCAACTTTTGTATGCAGAAATCTAGTGTAAGGATAAGGGAAGACCTACTGAAAATTCATAAAGCTGACTCAAGATGCTCCTTCCTTGTATTGATTCATGCACTTGCACTTGCTCTAGGATCTGAGAGACCATCAGATCGACCTCCAATTTTTCTTCAATCAAGTGTCGACTCCATTTGAAACTGGTGATTTTTACTCGGTAATTCTACTGTTCCTTCATCTTCCCCAACATTTATACTATTCATAACCCTGTAGAGCTTACCCGGATTACTGCTGTTATGCGCTGGCCAATTGAATAGACACTTTCAAAAGCCAACGCACCAAAAGACAATACGGTGGACTCATCAGACCCCGTGCAGCACCTTTTCCCGTTAAACTTCGATATGGATACTTGGTCTGAAAACCTTCTCAAGGATGCCTGTACGCGGGAAAGCCAAAAAAGGAACGCTTTTAAAATTCCATTTAAAATCGGCGAAGGATTGGAAATTGGTATCAGCGGCTATGTACCAATAGTAGAACAGAAGAAGAAAGCGCCCATCCTCGTGGACCCAAATACCAGCTCTAACGAGCAGGTCAAGGCTGTCACCGAATACATGGACGCAGTTAAGATTTCTGAAGATTGCTTATATCTTCCCGATGTCACATCATTGATTGTTCTAATAATCATATCGCATCGTCCTGTGGGACTAAAACCTAAATAATTTCAGGATTCGACAGCATTGGTTGAGAAAAAAGACATCATCAACTACTTTCCAATCGGGGATACAAAAGACCTAAAGACCCTCCGCAGAGTAATCTTCACTAACGAAGAGATCGAAAAAATGCGTACTGTGGGACTAGATAAAGGCGAGTTGGCTTAATTATCCAACTTGAGCTTCCCTTACGCATCGAAACTTATCTTTTTCTGAAAAAAAATGGGAAGAACGTAGGCTTAATACTCGTAGGCTTCCGACCAAAAGATGAGCTTTTGTGGAAAAACCACGTCAAACATTCATACTTCATATATCCAGACGAAGATGTAAGTTTACGTTTTCACTATGATGGTCCAACGCTTTTACTCATTTCAGTGAGTGTTTCGACCAAGACATTCGTGGGTTCTACCAGAACATTCTCGGCGTTGCTTCACTCGATGGCCAAGAAAGAGAAGTTTGGCTACGGTCTACTACGAACTCGGAAGAATGATACACCAGCACTTGTGGCCATTTTACCGCAAGTTGAGCATCTAGCCAAAGTGATTGCCGAGGCCGATGACTAGTTGATTGATTACGCATCGATTTAGGTGGAAAAATTCGACGAGGCGCTTGATAGGCAAACACAACCCTCTGGGATGCATTTGTGCACATTGCCTTGGGCCGACGATCTCAATCCGCCGCCGCCAGTACTTTTAGATCACTCGGACTGTCTCACACGTTTGTTTTTTTAGTTCCTCCTCCGAAACCAGCGTTTTACTTACACCTTTCTTAACAACGTTTGAGAAGCGGAGAAGAGTAGCAATCACATCACAGATCTTGCAGCACAGATTGTACGAAAGGTAAGCATTACTTGGTGAATCGGAAATGACAGACGGCTGACATCCCGCTTCTTACTGGTTCCTGCGAGAAGTTGAAAGTCAAGTATTGCCCAGACAACATTCGCAATCCCGCACTTCAATATCATTACAACTTTTTGGCAGCTAAATATCTCAACGAACGATTCAAACCTGATGAGGACCAGTCAATTCCCCTGTATTCAGATATTCAAGAGGTTAGACATTGGTTACTTTTTGAGTCGGATTGAAATCATTGACTAGCTCTGATTGGTGTTTGTTTGGGAATGGCACTCATTCACAGCGGTGTGGGTCTATGATCAAAGAACTGAGAGTTGAAATCGATCGGGATCCCCGTGCAGCAGAAAGCGTGGTACCTAGCGGCTTCATGGCCAAAAAACGACGCCGAATCGAAGATGGAGAGGGTGTTGACGTTGAGGTAGTGGAATCGGCATTTGCTTCCCGGAGAGAAACAACAGTGAGCTTAGAATACCTTTTCGTCCAATTATGTCCATCCATTCACATTTTCTGCATCCCCCGTGATAGCAAGCTGATTCATTGGATCATCATAAAAAACCCTAGTTGACCGTAATACAACTGAAGGAGTACTTGATATTCAAGAAAGAACTACCGATCGGTGCCAAGGCTCCACTGAAAGCTGAACTTATCGATATGGCCCGAGCGTTTCTGGTCAAAACCGGAAAGCAATGTTCATCTGGTTCAAAGAGCATTGGAAAATCTACAAGGAGAACATGACAAATGGAAGGCCGCACGGAGAATTTGATGACCTACTTTCACCGTGAATTTAACCTCGTTTCGATAAATGTTTTTTTTTTCTCTTGTCTGTTGTCAAATTACAAATGATATTCTTGATAGGGGGTCATACCCCTAAGGAGAATCCATGTCCAGCTCTGCCAGACAAGCACATAAGCTCCATAAGGACAGCCCCTCTTGATGCCCAGCAATAGACCAGTGCTCTGTATTATTCAAATAAGTGAGATACAGAATGTTAATAATAACTAGAGAAATGTCAATCAACCTTCGATGGACCTTTCAGATTGTGGTTATTGGTGCTCTTTCCAAGACTGTATAGCCTAAGATGAACGCGGTCTAATAGATTTTTTTATTCTTTATCCAGCTCTAAGTTTTGAACAGATTTTGTCTTTGTTTTCATCATTGGTGACAACTACCTCTTTCGCCAGAGCAAAATTTATTTGATCGTGTGTCAGAGAGTGAGGATAGTTTAATTTTTATCTTGACATGGAGAATCAATGTAAATGAGCTGAAGATAAGTCAGTTTCTAAGTAGATAAAATATGCATGGGGGTGGGAGCCAATTAGAGGTAAACTTAAAGCTAATGACTAGGAGTGGTGAATTTTAGGGAGTAATACTTTGTTACTTTGGATTTGCAAATCCTATCACATTCACTAGTGTCTTGGTTAAACAGCTCTGAGAAATTTGTTTTGTGAATCCTGTACAGATTTCTGCAAAATAATTTTTGGGAGTTGTCTACCCAAAAAAGCAAAATATACCTTATCACTGACAAGGGCAATTGGCCTAAAAATTCTACTGCGTCCTGATAGTGCCAGGCTGGTAGTATTAAAGAATTCCTACTCACCAAATTGAATGTGAATTTGCTCTTTTTAATTTTCCTGATTTAACTACAAAACCCCCTTAACTTTGGACTGAATGCCTCAAAGCTTCTCAGACTTTCAGAGTATTAAGAAAGTTGTTAATTGGAAAATTCCTGTAGTTTTCAGAATCACATGATTTACCAAATTTGAATGAGGACCATACGAATAAAATGAATAAATTGCCAACCACATCAAATTTTATTCAATTTCTCAATGAGAAATTACAATCAAGAGTGAAATACAGTGAATCAATTGAAGACAATTCTTTTTTTCTTAACAAAAGAAAGATAAAACCGGAAACAATTATAGAATATGAAGAAGAGAAAATAAAGAGACTGTAGGTTTAATTTCTTTTTCTTTTTACTTGCACCAGCCTCATCTTGAAGCTTTTGATTCAACTGGAAGTAACTGGAACAATTTCCCTTCCAAGCCAAAGCTTCAGTCACAGCCCAGTTCTACCATTTCCTGAGGACCCAAGTCATGGGGGCTTATCATCAAAGTAGGAAAATTAAAGAAACTTTCCATTCAATTTGGTGAATAGAAATCCCCTAAAAATTTCTGATTGTTACTAGCCAGGCACTGATAGGACCCAGTAAGATATATAGGCCAATTGCTCTTGCCAATGATGATATGATTTTTTCCTTCTTTTTTTTTTCATGGGTTGACAACTCCCAAAATGAAATTGAATTCAATTGGTGCATATGTTGCAATCAACTGGGGGCCAGATTGTGCAGTGCGTGGAAGGATCAGTTTATTTCAGATCAGAAAACAAATAAAACAAAACAAAGAAGAAATAAATAAAGAAAGAAAGAGAAAGAGAAGAGAGATGAAAAGAAACAACATACCTGGGGGCCAGATTGTGCAGTGTGTGGAAGGATGAGAAACGATCTTCCACGTCTGCTGCTCCCAGGTATAGTACAAGCTTTGTGACATTTGAGTGAAATGTGAAGAGCAGGTGTGTAGCACACATAGAGACAGGAAAGGAAAAGAATAAACAGAAAAACAAGAAACAACATTCTAATAGCGTAAGGGTTGAGTGAGAGTCTCAATGAGATTTTTGTTTATGGAACAGGAGGCAAGGGCTAAAATTCTAGAGGCAAAGCTTATGCCAAAACTAGATGGTGTGGTGTTTATATATGGTGGTCTGCAGATTGAGGCTCAAGGGAGGCTGAGTAATACCCTTGGGCCAAAATGCACATGAAAAACTTGTGTTTTTGCAGAGCTAAGGTGGGAAGAGAAGCGGAAGACTTTGTGTAAAAAGCCAGGGGACCATCAAATTGTGGAGGAGGAACACACAAACACTGGGTGGATTGGAACAGCAATAAGAGGGACCAACCTTAATGAATGAGAATTGAGGGGCACATGTAAGGCTAAGCTAGGCTGAGAGGATTGCATGACATGGCATGTGGAGATACACAGGAATACACTTATGTCACACAGTGGAGTAGGGGATGGTGTGATGAGTGGGAGAGTGAGATTGGGTGGAGATTTTAGGACAAGAGAGGGATAGATAGGCCATCAACAATCAGAGCTTTCTTTACCTTTCTTTCCTTATCAATTGCAGAGCAGACCTGATGAATTGGTATTCATCATTACCTGGACACCAGCTAAACCAATCTTTAAAGAAGCACGTAGGAGAGCGGACACTCAGTGGTGAGGAAATTATTCTTCATCAGGTTATAAGTACAAACTTAATAGGGGAGACAGATGAAGGGAGAAAACGAAGAGTACTTACCTAGATGGTGGAGAGAAGATCTCTGCCATCTAGGTAGAAGGGGAACTTGTGCCTGGGTCATCTGGTCTTTGTGATCTTGTGAAACCCATGAACCAAGGGGGGTTTCACACGGCAACTCCCAAAATTTACATCGCAGACGCAGCTGGAGTCGCAAAACAAATTTCTGCGAGTCGTTTAACGAAGCCCCATTGAATGAAATCAGCATAAACTGGAACTTCTGGTATCAAGCATGCTTGTAGTTAGCTGGAAAACAGTCGACAGGCTATTTTCAGATCTCAATGTGTGTTGCATGAATCAAGATTTCATTGGCAGTTCTTACCAGGAGGCTTTATTTTTCAATTTTATCAAGGCCAATGCTTCACATTTGAAAAGATGGTGTTTGATTGGGTTTGGGGTGGGCAAGGGGCTCGACTCGGGAAGATGGGCTTGGTGATGCGCAGTTCCTTTGCAGTCCAAATTTAATTTCCATCTTGGGGTTGTTGCGAAACAGCTCCTGTTGACCATCGACCTCCTTCCACAGACCAACCCAACCTTTACATCAAACTTCCAACTCCTCTCTCATCGACCTCATTGGTGGATCACAGCATGAGTGAACCCGCGAGTACCAGTAATACCCAAGCCAACATCAATCCATCAGAGCCGATGCCGTCCCAGCAAAACAGCGAAGGCCCAGCTCCCATGCCTGGTCAGTCGTCATCCGCTCAAGAAACCTCCAATGCACCTCCCCAACCGCAGCCAATACCCGAATCTGGTGATGATGATGAACTGAGCGAGCCGCCTATTGACGCGTCAACGGAAGAGTCTGGTGACCCTAACTCTACAACTGAAGCTGTATGTAGTTTTAGCTCCTCAGTACAAACAATTCTTGTCCCCCATATATTCATCAGAAATTTGCTTGCCTGATTGACCTCCCAGGGTGCCAAGCTGAAAACTGAAAGACAGCTAAGGCTCGACAATGAGAAGGCTGAGCGAGCGATAGCGCGTAATGTAAAGCCAACCCCACTGTTTCTCTCTTGTTGCCAAGAAAAAAGATATCGCAATAATCTTCACCCTTTGCGCAATGTGACAAAAAAACGTTCGCTGACATTTTTGTCGCTAACCGTTCACTTCCAGGATCAAAAGAAGATTGGCGAGGCCCGCGAAGAAAGTCTAAATTTCCGTAGGAAAGAAATGGATGCTGGCAAAATAGCTGACAGTATTAAGCGATTCAGCTTCCTTCTTGGCCAAACCGAATTATTCCGACACTTTACCGATTTGAAAGTAGGCACCACTCATAAATAGCTTGGCGACGGCACAAATGGTGTGTGGCGCGTACCTTAATGCCCATCATTGCTGTTTTCTAGGCTCAGAGGGAACCCGAATTTGCCAAGCTGTTAGCCGAGAGTGAAAAAATGTGTAGCAAGAATAAAGCCAAGTCAGGCGATCTTTCGTCTTCATGCTCCCCATTTTTCCTTTTTTACAATGCTTGGTCGACGTTGCTGATAGCGTGTTGACAACAGGCCTAAAGGTCAGCATAGAGGACGAAAGACCGAAAAAGAAGAGGATGAAGAGCTGTTGGCGGCCGAGAAACGTGGTGATAAACAGGCCGAGGATAGCCAATCAGCCACAGATGACGAACCTTTTGTGTTTACTGAATCTCCAAGCTGTACGTGTCGCCGACCACCACCCTTCAGTTTTAACTACGCTGGACTCCTCCTGATTCCCATTTGCTTTAATTTTTAGATGTCAAGGGTGGTACAATGAGAGATTATCAGATTCAAGGCTTGAACTGGATGATCTCACTCTTCCACAACGGGATCAACGGCATTCTGGCAGACGAAATGGGTCTAGGCAAGACGCTACAAACCATCTCCTTCCTCGGATATCTAAAACATCATCGATCACTCTCAGGTCCTCATCTTGTGATTGTCCCCAAATCGACGCTAGACAACTGGGTTCGAGAGTTTAACTTTTGGGTACCCGGATTCAAACTGGTCTCTCTCAAGGGAAGCAAAGACGAGCGAGGAGAGATTTGCCAGCAGATCTTAGCCCAGGATTTCGATGTCGTACTGACGACGTATGAATTATGCATTAGAGAGAAAGCCTCGTTGAAGAAAATCCCCTGGGAATATATCATCATCGACGAAGCTCATCGAATCAAAAATGTTGACTCGATGTTGAGTCAGATCGTCAGACTTTTTCAGAGTCGCTCCAGACTACTTATCACCGGAACCCCACTGCAAAATAACCTGCAAGAATTATGGGCGCTGCTAAACTTGTAAGGAATTTATTTTCAGCCGTTTTATCCCACTGTGCGCGTCATACCGATCGTCTCGACACTAATCCCTCCCTAATTTTTGTACCAGTCTCTTACCAGACGTATTCAGTAGCAGTGAAGACTTTGATGCCTGGTTTGAGCGTAAGCGGAACGGTGCTGAGGATTCCTCATCCGATGCTGAAAACAGTGTTGTGAAGCAACTTCACAAAGTCCTCCGACCCTTTCTGTTACGTCGAGTGAAATCTGATGTCGAGAAGAGCTTGCTACCGAAGAAAGAAATCAACGTCTACGTGGGGATGACCGAGATGCAGCGCAAGTGGTATAAGATGATTCTTGAAAAAGATATCGACGCCGTCAACGGTGTCACCGGCAAGAAGGAAGGCAAAACGCGGTTAATGAACGTCGTGATGCAGCTGAGGAAGTGTTGCAATCATCCTTACTTGTTTGATGGCGCTGTTCGTCTACTTTCAATTTACCGACTTTCAAAGAGTGTTTTTTGCTCTCTAATCCGAAGCCAACATTCTCCAATTTTAGGAATCTCCTCCCTTCACTACAGATGAACACCTCGTTTACAACAGTGGGAAGATGATTATTTTAGACAAACTGCTTAAAACGATGAAGGCCAAGGGTTCTAGGGTGTTGATTTTTAGTCAAATGAGTCGAGTCTTAGATATCCTAGAAGACTACTGTTTTTTTAGACAATACGGCAAGTTCGGTTGTTCTCTACTCTCGGAATCTGTCGAACTTATGATAACTGAGATCTCCTACAGAATACTGTCGTATTGATGGGCAGACCGCTCATGAAGATCGTATCGGTGCGATTGATGAATATAATAAGGAAGGAAGCTCAAAATTTGTCTTTCTGCTGACCACCCGAGCCGGCGGCTTGGGAATCAACCTCACGACGGCAGACATTGTGGTGCTGTTTGATTCCGACTGGAATCCTCAGGCCGATCTTCAAGCCATGGACCGAGGTAATTAGGCACTTTATTTTTCTCTGTCACCCCAAATTGGTGACCGAATTTGATTTGTAAACTTGTCAGCGCACCGAATCGGCCAGAAGAAGCAAGTGTACGTTTTCAGATTTGTGACTGAAAATGCAGTTGAAGAAAAAGTCCTGGAGCGAGCTGCGCAGAAATTGCGTTTAGATCAATTAGTCATCCAACAGGGAAGAGCTACCATTCAACAAAAAGGTCAGTTGGCCTCGAGCTTCAGCTGGTACATCGTCACCGTTCGTATTAACTTTCGCGTTCTTTGGTTTGCTCAGGTCAGAGCAAAGAAGACTTGGTCGCTATGGTTCAGCATGGGGCAGAAAAAATCATCAATTCTAAAGAAGACATGTTGGTGGATGACGACATCGAGTCGATCATCCAGCGCGGTGAAGCTAGGACAGCCGAGCTGAATGCCAAGTATTCACGGTTAGATTTCGACGATCTTGCGAACTTCAAAACTGAAACTAATACTCAAAAGTGGGAAGGAGAAGATTACGCCGGCCAAGCTAAGAAAAAACTAGGCTTGAACTGGATCGAACCTGCTAAACGAGAACGAAAGATGAACTACAGTGAGAACATTTCATTCAGAGAAATGATGAGAGGTGGGCCTGTTGCTCCCAAAAAGAAAAAGGGTCCAAAAAAAATCAACACGTACGTTTTCTTGAGTTAGATCTTTCAGGACCACTTGATTGTGGGTTGAACTAATTGCCTTATTTATCCAGATCGGACTGGCAGTTTTATCCTCCCCGGTTTATCGAGTTACAAGATCGAGCTGATTTGTACTACAAGGTGTGATTCTTAGATTTTTGACTAATGAATAGGAGAAATTGAAAGTCTTACTTTTTGCTTTCTCACCTTCAGAAAACCCACAGTATCAAAGCTGAGCTACCTGAACGAGATGAGGGAGATAATACGAGCCCGGAGGACCTTGAAAGGGAAAGACAAGAATTGCAAGCTGAAATTGACAATGGTGTGTGCAGACTCCCACACCAATTCCACTCAACCCATGCCCCAACTTAGCTGACCCCCGTGATTTCCATCTTGGGTTGCAGCTGAGCCCCTGAATGAAGAAGAGATTGCTGAAAAGGCTGAGATGCAATCACTGGGTTTCGAGGCGTGGACGCGAAGGGACTTCCTGAATTTCATCAAAGGCTGTGAACTTCATGGACGGTTCGTTTCTCCCTCTCTGTTCTGCCAAGCAAAAGGTTATCTGCCTAATGACTCGAGCGGAAATTGTGTTTTACAAATTAGGACTTCGTATGATTTGATTGCTAAGGAAATCGAAAACAAGACAGTGGATGAGGTTCAAGAATACGCAGAAGTATTTTGGCAACGTCACGAGGAAATCGAAGGTTGGCTTGATTTCATAGATTGAGCCCAAAGCCTCGGGATGATTGACATGAATATTTTGGTTGGTTGCAGATCATGCTCGATTTATCAGCAAGATCGAACAAGCAGAAGCAAAGAGGAAGAAAGCAGACCGGACCGAAGAGCTCTTGAAAGAGAAAATCAGTAGCGTCAAGTTACCCATGCAAAACCTTAAAATCCATTATGTCAACCAAACAAAGGGCAAAAGTTATAGCGAGGAAGAAGATCGATTCTTACTTGTTCAGCTGCATAGACACGGACTGGGAAAAGAGGAAGTTTATGATCTTATCAAGAAAGATATCATCGAGAGTCCCTTGTTTCGGTCAGTCCAAAAACAAGAGTTGCATCTGGACCTTTGGTTGATAAAATAAGTTGCTGATGGGTTACGTTGTTCGCACCGCAGGTTTGACTGGTTTATAAAATCAAGAACGCCTCAGGAAATCATGAGGCGTTGCAATACATTAGTCCAATTGATCGTCAAAGAATTAGATCCGGAAGACGCAGAAGAATTGATGAGGAAGCGAGTGACGAAAAACAAAAAGGATGAAGAAGGCGAGGGAGCGCAGAACTCGTCGACGGCGGCAACTGCCAACGGTACGACAAATGGAAAGGCTAAGAAGCGGAAGACGGAGGAGCACACTGACCACCACAACTCTTCCGCCGCGCCTGACTCCGCAACGGCTAATCATGCTAGCAGCCTGGTTGATTTGAATGGGTCAGGTAGCAGTACACCTAACCAGAGGAAAAGGACGCGTACCAAGACCTAAATAATCATTGACCGATCGTCATCCCGTGGTCACCATCTGGTCTGAAGCTCATTGACTTCCTTCTCTTTTCCTCTTGATTTCATCTGATTTGTGTAATTCTTCTCCCTCCCGTTCCCAAGATCATAAAATAAATACTTGTGCAACAGCTGATGATATCTTGAAATGCTCTTTTTATGTCCCCGTGCCTTCCCTTTCTCTATCAATTTGGATCCGTACTTTTCTTGCACTGTCTAGTCCTCTCTTCGTGAAATTGATTAAACAGAAATTGAAGTGAGAACTATTCAAACTGCTCTGTTCTCGTCTTATTTTGGATCACCAGTCTGTCAAAGCTACCTGATCAGGTTGTTCGAGCTGGGACAAAGACTAGAATACTTCACAATTTAAGGAAGGGTTCTTTTAAAAGTTGAACCACTGTCTTGGAACACTCTAACATAGGGGTCTGGGGGTCAGCCAACTTGAATTTCCCAGCATGCAATTACATGTCACAAAGTTTCAGTTGCAGGTATGGACTGGTTACACAATTGTGAGCAGGAGATGACTTGACTTGACCCACAGCAGCCATAAGGTAGTAAATTTAGCAGATACCTGCGGAGCAAGGGACCAAAGTTAGCAAGTGATTGCTGGTTTGATTGATCCTGGCATTGTTTGACAGAAAAATTTCCAGCCACTCCTAAAAAGGTTCCAGTTGGGATAAATTGAGGGAAACTGGACTAACAGGGAAGTACTCAAGTCCAAGAAGCACAAGGGACAGGGGAAACCTTTTCCGGTCCACACAGAGGCTGCTAAAATGCCACCAAGTGTTTCAGAAGGGCCATGAGGCCCATAGATCTGAGTGCCTGTCAAGCTGGAGCCCTGAGGCCCTCCCCAAAAGGAATACATACTTATAATTGATGCTCTCTCTTGGACTGGGCAAAAGTACTCCCTTGTTGCTCTTGGTCCTTTCTCCTCCCCAAATCCTAAAATCCTAATTTTGACCCTCTTTTTTTCCAGAGGTTTTTTTTACTATTTTTTGATATACTCTTTGAAATCCTTGGAGAACATCACCATATCATCCCTTCCAAGGACAACATCTAAAAAAAGGTTCAATACTTCAACCCTGTCAACATACTTGAGAAGCAGCACCACGTAGTACCGGAGATAGCTAATGAATCAATAATCCAGACACCAGAGTTGTTGGTGGCAAAAACATGGATCACAATTTCATATCCAGAGTTGTTGGAATTGCTTGCATAGAGCAAGCCGTACAAGTAGGACTAGACATTGTCTGAGACTGCTGGATGCACATCAAAATCCTTGACTGCCTTGAAGGACACCCTGGTGGTCCAAATATAAAGTGAAGATAAGGACATCATAGACTTGGTTGTAACTTGTCAGTATAGTGTCAGTAACAAACATTTTCCCACATTGCAACCCACAGTTGATGAGTTGAAGTTTTCTGATAAAGAAAAATGACGCAAAAAATAGATCAGAAGCCACTACTACAAACAAAAAAGATACAGATCACCTCTTATGCGCTTATGCAGACCTGAATTCAGCCACCCTACACCCAGAACTGGAAAGAGATCCAGCTCAGCCAATGCTTCACTACAATAAGAACTAGAGGCAAAGTACTCTTTTGAGTTCATCCACAGATCAGTGCCTAACTACTGTGATGTAGGTTTCACTCCATTCTTCAACAGGAACATCCAAGAGTTTCAAGGGCCTCTTCCACTCCAAGTATTCAACAAGGATTGGTATGAGGAAGCCCTATGCTTTCCCAGAGGGAAAAATTTCCAACAAGGACAAATGGGAGGGTATTTACTTTGGTTTCAAATATCCATACAAACAGACTCAAATTTTCAGCCGTTGGGCAAGTAACCACCACAAGTTTCTAATCATGTTTAGATATATAGATCAAATGAACTAGTTTTTAGAGTGGATTATAGGTCCACAAGACCAATGTCAACCAGATCATCATAGACAAAAACTTCTTGGCTGATTTCAGGCTTGATATTTTGATCAGAAACAACAATTTTCTTCATATTGAGTCACAACTGGTACCAGAAAACAATCCACCATATATATCTCTGTATTCAGAGAAGATATACATCATCAATGTGTGAAGCTTACAAGAGATTTAGGAGAAACAGAGTACTCAGATAAACCTTAAATTTTTGGATGTGAAAAATTTGGGGACAGTCCCAAGACTGCAGGGAGGAACAAGTCAAAAGAATCCAAGAATAAAAGCAAAAAATTATTGGGTTTATAAAAGCTCTCACAAACACAGACCAGGAACAGATGGGAGCTATTCAAACTCAAGAGTATAAATTGACAGGATTTATCAGTCTAGTGGCATGGTGCACTGATATGGAGATAGACCAAGCATTGGATACAAAGAACCCAGGCATGGACAGCCATGTTATGAAAATGTAAAGAGTTAAAACAAACATGACTATGACTCTTGTTTCATCAAGAACCAACACTATAGAGCACCATTAAACAACTCATACATGCTCTGCATCTGAGTGCAGCTTCCAAAAATCAGGATAATCCCAATACACCCAAGGGGAACACACACCAAAAAAATTAAACAGAAACAATAGAGGAGGAAAGACAGTGAGTAAAATAAAAAATGGAATTTTCTCAAGTTTTTGGCTCAATCACCTTGTCTCATTTCCTCTGTTTTTTTTTTTTTTTCTTAAATGTCCTATGCATTAGATGGCTCTATAGTCCTTCTTCAACAATGAATATCTTTCTGACCAGAAATTTACTATTATTGTTGTTAATCTCTTAGGGCTATGTGTTTCATGGGTACCTCAGCCATGAAACAATCTGTTTGAACTTTAATGAAGACTGTTTGAAGCTTAAGGATGTGCAAGGGCAGAAATAAAAGGAGGGTCCCTCTTGGTGATTGACAGAAAGGAATTCATGGCAAGATGAACTTACAACAGGGGCAACAAAAACTAAAATGATTAAACCTTCTACAGGAATACAGAGATCTCTTGGAGGGTTTCAGATTAGGCTTTAACCAAGGGATCCCAGAGCGTATTTACACAAACTTAACACAAGTCCTCTCCCTGTGCCTTGCTCAAGAGGGCCCCGGGCGCCTGGTTCTTCTGTACAGACCCATTGAAGTAAAATTCCAAGAATGTGTTTTGTGTAATTTTAAAAATTAAAAAACAAAATTTAGACTGGGAAAACCTGACCTGCTACCGCAGAGCAGGCAACTTTAGGTATAAGTCTCTCCTGCAGAGAGAGTACAACGGGGACGGGGAGCCTTTGGCCCTGTCCCCAGGACCCTCCACTCGAGAGGCTTAGTTAAGCTCAGTATATACAAGGCAAGATATTTACTTTTTTTTGGAGGGCAAATAAACAGCCCCTATATATTGTAACTCAGGCCCCTCCTTTTGTTCTTTTTCTTAATGAAAAATATGTGAATTATCATTTTATTATCAAAACTGAAAAGAAAAGACCCAGTGATCAGTGTAGCCAATTCAAGATTAATTTCTTGGGGTATAAGAACTGAGTCAGACATTGTTTTTTTTCTTGGCAGTTCCCCAGAAAGGAGTACAGAGAGTTAAATTCAACTCCAAAGCCTCACACATCTGCTTGGAAGCTATTGTGGAATATGAATGAGAAAGAAAGAAGATCTGATTTGGATTCCAACCAGGGCCCAGATCTTGACCTTGCCAGTTGATTCATCCTTGGTGTCTCAACTTCCACTCATAATTGAACAGCTAAGCGCTGGGCTCTGTTCATTTGTTGAACCAAAGTTAAAGGTAACAGAAACACATTATGACTGAGAAACTCAGGGCAGAAATAGATGTCAAAAATTTCACAAAAAAACTGTTGATGGCATTCCACAACTATCCAAGGTTTTCCAAGTGGACAACACAATCAAGTTCACAAAAAGTAGTTGAGAAGAATAATTGGTTATGTTTTTGTGTTGCATTGATATATTATAAGCCGATTTCAAAGTCTCTCTCTGTGTGTGAACGGAATATCATAAAAGCTAATTTGAAAAGATGCACAACATGAAGAGACAAAAAAAATCAAGCCACAAAAAAATACAACAAAAAAAAAACTATTAGGTACATATTTGTTAGATGTGGATGTTCATTTAAATTTGGAGTATAAAATAAACAAGCTGTATATGAATTGGAAGGATGAAAAAAGAAGGATTTGGATGAGTAACGATTATTGTATACAGAGAAAGGCTGGAGGTGAACGAGCGTACATTAATAAAATCAAGACAGCAATGATCACGCCTGAAATCACTCGTTGATGGTACATTCTAATAAAAACAGATCGAGAAGAAGAGGGTCAAAAGTTAGTGAATGAAACCGATCAAAGTGATCTGGTTTTTGATAACCAGGATTAAAAGCGGTTGGGTTGGTGTTTTGGCGTGGAAACTGAGTGGGGGATGGAGAAAGGACTTGCCTTCTGATCATCTTGTTGAGTGTGTTGCTCGCTTTGTCGAGGTGTCCATCGGCTTCTCTTAACTGATCCGAGAGAGAAACAGAGTTTCCAAAAAAAAAAAAGAATGCGAGTAAGCAGCTATGAATAGCGGATAGAGGTGAGACATCTTAAAGAAGGAAAACCACTCAACGGTATCCCGAGTGTTCTCGATCTGCTCTCTTTGACCTCTCAAATCACGGAGGATTCCTGAGCCCAATTGCTCGGTTTCGAGAGCGATCCGATGGCTAGAATCCAGGCGTTCCGAGCCGGACTCTAGTAGATAGTTAGCTTTTAAAAGTCGCTCGCGTTGGGCTTGTTGGGATTTTGTCGAGGACGCTAGGTCCGAATCTTCCTGGTAAGGCCAATCCGAATGAGGTTCTGAATTGGTCGTTTGTGAGTGTGCTTGTTTCTGTGTGCCTCAAATCGTCCATGTGTGTGAATTTTCATGTTTTTCAAGAAAAACAGGATCAACGTAGCTGGGTCAGTGAATTATTATTACTTTGGGTGATTTTGACGAGTTTGTAGATGGGATGAATTGTGGCTCAACGATTTGCGATTTAAAGCCGGCTAATTCGGCCTTGAAGGATTTCAGTTTCTGGCTGATGGTTGGCTTGAGTGCTCTATCGAGTGACTGGAGCTCGACATCCATCTGAGATAACTGTGAAGAAAATAATGGTAAACATGAACCCGAGGACGGAGTATTACTTGATCTTTCTATCTTCGAAAACAATGGAGGAGGCTTACGATTTCCTCGGCCTCTTCGTAGTCTCGTTCTACCCTTCTCAAAACAGCCTTCCTCTGTTCTATTGACATGACCAACCAGGAAAAAATTAATGAGGCCCTTCATGTTGGTTACTGAGTACTTCAAATGCATAAAATAAGGGATAGGAAATGGGAAAGCTCACCACCAACAGAGTTCTTGGCTTCCACGTTGAGTGCATTGCGGACACTGATGACGAGATCGTTGAACTCTTGCTCGTAAGAGTTAAAGAGTTCCAAGCCAGGCATCGAATCCATTTCGGGCGATAGTGAATCTGTTTTCTTGGGTTCCTTGGTAGTTCGTTCGGTTTCAGTGGGTTTTTCAGTTTGTTGGTTCTGTTGTTTGGTTGTGATGTTGTGGATGTGTTTTGAGTTTTTGGTTTTTGGCCGAACCGAGATGAGACTTGAGCCATAGAGTTTGAAGCCCCCCTGCAGATACTTCAAACTAATTCACTCTGGAACACACACATTTTAAATATCCCATCAGCAGAGTGCTTAAAATCCACCACCCTAAATCAACTGAAAGTGAACCCCCCTATTGAAAAACCTGTATTCTAACAGAGGCAAACCCAATTCCCAAAAGACAACATACATTTGTAGTCTTAGATTATCTGATTATGACAACTCAAGAGCCTATTACTTTAGATTCATAGTATACAATGCTACCTACCATCAAAGACTCACTTTCAAAAATAAAAGCATTACATCTTTGCCTCAATCAGATCCCAAGAAGAAACTTAAAAAAACAGTTCCTTAAAGGCAAAATTTTCTTTCTTTTACATAACCTCAAAATTCATTTGTTACTTTCAAGATCATATATATATATATATATAAGACCATAGCCTCCATGATGGAAATAGGAAAAGAATTAACTAAATTTTTGTAAACAATGATCAGTACATACTGGTCAAACAGGAACCCAAACTGGACCATACATATTCCTTTTACTCCTCAAGATATTTCAAGATATGACATATTTGATTACCTTGTTCTTCAAATTATAGTTTTGTTCTTTCCACTCACATAATCTTCAGGCTTCTGGTTCTCTTATCTTCCTTCCCATAACATCTTAGATCCTCATTTTAGTTTCCTTACATCATGATTTTCTGATGTTTGTCCATTACTAATTGCTAATTGTAATGTCTATTGATCCATTTAAATGGATCAATGTCTATCTGTTTCTATTCATTATTATATCAATTATGTCAGTTTTAATACTAGCATATGCTTATACTATTTGTTTAGCCCAACCACAATCAGTGTGTTTCTTATAGTAGCTCACTTAATCTGGCTTATGGCCAGAAGAAGTCAATCATCCAGTATGAGCCTTACAGCCTTTTCACCAAACTGAAGCTCCTTGATCCTATCTCAGTCCCTCAAGATTGTGCCCCGTCCACATCCTCAAAATCCTCAAGAGCTGGAATTCTAACATATAACCTACCCTTAGATGGTTTTGCTATTATAGCACCACCCACCCAGTACCATGAAAAACTCAAGAGTAATAGGTGGTAGGTAATCATACACTTAGTGTACTGTGGTAGAATCATCTGTTGACCACAAAGGGGCCATCGTCATGAAAGTGACTTATGGCAGCCCTATATCATTTAGCGAAAGAGACTTCAATTTCAGGTACTTTTCATCTTTTAAATGGATTTGATTTTTTGGTTGGTAGAGTAATCATTCAGATTGATCATTAAAAAACAGTGAAAAGTGAAAGGGTCGAGGGAATCTTAATTGGATCAAAATCAAATCAATCCATTCGACTCTTAAGGACCCTTTTAGTGACTTGATCAGCTTCGATGATCCAGACCACCGCGCCCCAACCTGAATAAGCGTCCCTGTCGACTGCGTTCAAGAGGGTCTGACTAATCGTCTCAAAAAGATCTTCTGGAGCCAGGTTGGGTTCCCATAAGGCTTCCGCCATTCCGAAGAGCTTCGAGGATGCCGTGCCGGAAACTACAAAGTCTTTTGCAAAGCTGCGCGTGTCAAAGATCGCGTTAGCTTTCGTGACGATTTCGGTTGGTAGTTCTTGAGCGGGCAGTTGGGCCTGAGCTGGACTCACTTGATACATCCAATCAAATCAGTCGCAGCGATAAACGGCTCGTTCTTTGAATCCAATCCTGCAACTACCGGCTCAACGAAGTAAGGTCCAAACCTACAAAACAGTCCAGTAGATGTAGCAGAACAATTGTCGTCAGTCGATCAGTGTCAGGGATTGGAGCCGGCTCATGATGCTAGGTACAAAGACATTGGCCTGACCGCTTTTGATATAGGGTGGACGAAACCAAATGTGCCATCGTTTGGGGCTCGATAACCCTCTCCTCCTTCATCTTGTACATGTTCACCCGATGTCTAAACACATTCTTCCTGAAAGTATTCGATGAATAACCAGAAACACGTTTAGTATCAATCATTTTTTCTCGAATAAGTATGTTTAAAGCGACATGATAGGCTTTTCGAGTGGACTGACAGGGTGAATGTATCGGTTGCCAATCCGGGAAGGCCGATGAACATCTTATCGGTAACTTGAAAGACCTAACAATTTAACAAAGAAACAAACAAAAACAGGACTATAGGTCAGCGTTCCAACTCTTGAATTTTTAACCAATCGTAGAAAGACGGATAGATAGGAGAGAGTGGAGATGAGCGGACTTTTTCGAAGTTACATGCCACCGTCAGCGCCTGGTTTCCTAGTCTCAAATCACACGCAATCGCCACACAATCCTTGCCCACCATGGCCACCACCGACCCACCGTTCAACTCCATGATCGACTACGTTTCCGTTTCCATTGTTGGTGCATTCATTCAGTCATCCGTGGGGATGGATTTTAAATCAGTTGACTTCTTTTTATCATCGAAACTCAATGATGGATGTAAAATGACTGACCATGTTGGCTAGAGATATTTATCTTTTTTTTTGTCTTTTAGATGGCGTGTGCTCGTGTGCGACTGTTGCCTGTTGGTTTTGCTGTTCTTGAAGAAAAGGGATATAGGCCTGGCGACTTCGAGGCAGCACTTCCAGGCTCGATCGGCCTGTCCTAGCACACGACTGTCACAGGCATTTCACAGTGCACTTCGCTGCTGGGATGACGTACCTCGTTATGGCCTTAGTACTGTGACACCTTCAACTTGTCAAGACCACTTCAATCATGAGACTGTTTTAGTCCTTCACTCTCCTTGGAAACCACAGTGTATAAAGATGCCTTTCTATCTTCATGGCTTTTGTCTTGAGCTGGTCAAGATATGCAGCAATATAATTCTTCTTTTTAGCTCTCAATTTATGGTATTCAAAATTGAAACAAACACAAATCAAAGTTTCCCCAGCAAAAACTTGAATAAAGTTTTATGATTTCTGGCAGCTCCCTGCCAAAAGTTTTTATGTAAAAAGCGTTTATGATTTTAAGATTCAATTTTGAATACCACAATTCCTGAAACATCAATTTGTAACTTATGTAATATGAAATCTGTCTGTGAAATCATATATCAACAAATGTTTGCCATTTTTATAAAAAAGGGAGATCTTTCCAGGAGATTTATTTGAATTAGCTAAGAAATCTGTAGAGACCTTGGTGCATTTGGATATGGTTTTGAGAAGGGGACTTTGGAGGGATGTGACAAACCTATAAACACATTCTTATAAGAAAACCCACTTCCCCCAGCCCCAGTTAATTGCAATTTAGAAATAAATAATAAATAAATAAATAATTTACCACCAATGTATCTCTTGAGCTAGAGAGTTGCCTATAGCCTCTCATGTTATCAGGAACAAAGTTTTTGTCTCAATTAAAAGTGTGCCAACTGGCGCTTATAAATACACCATATCAAGAACCCATGATTGAGCTTCAAGAAATTGAATGGTGGAGTTGGTGGATTTTTGAAGTCGTCTTATACAGGAAGGCGTTTGAACACTTCCAATCGTATATTCAAATTCCGAATTTTGTGAAATTGAGTAAAACTGAGTACATTCATGGCACAGTGGATCAGTGAATCTAGCAGGTGGACAGACTCCATACCTCTCTCATCACTTTCCTGTTTGCAAAATTTGGCTTGAGGATTTAACACAATGTAAGGCTATTATGCAAAACCCACTGTTAACCCATTTTTTTCAGGTCGGAATGACGGGGCAAAAATGACCAGATTTTGTGGTGGTCAAGCAGGGTTCAAACAAAACCATGGTTCTTGGAGTAATGGAATTGGGTCGAAGGAGCCCCGTTTCAATCCTTCTTCACTTGACCATCTGAGAAGTTTCTAGTTGGAAAATAAACAAGGAACAGGGAGCCTTTCATTCATTATGGAACGTGAGATGAAGATGGCACAAGATCTGGTAAAGAAGCTTTACAAGAACAAAAGGCACATAAAGGAGACTGGAAGAGTTTTTCAAACCTTGAGTTGATCATACGTTAGCCCATCAGGACGTTGGATGGCACTAAATTTGAGTTGATCGATTGTTTTTACTTGTGAATCATCGCCGTTGGTTTTCTGTTCCAATCCGATCTCAACTTCATCGCCAGGTGAAATGGAAGAAACCCCAGCTGGTGTACCTATGTCATACAGAAGAAATCAACTCAGCTCTGTCTAAGCTTTGGAGCTCGTTGACATATACTCTCCGCAGTCTGAAGCAGAAAAAAACATATTCAAACGTATTTACGAACCTGTCAGAATCAGGTCTCCTTCTTCCAAGGTCATGATCCCACTACAGTACGAAATCAGTTCTGGGATTTTGTATATCATGTTTTGAGTGGAACCTGTAATGATGGCAACATAGCTCAGTTCCAATAGGACCGATGTCACAAGAGAAAAAAGGATGAACGAACTATGCTGTTTGAGTTGGCCGTTTAACTTGAGCCATATGGAAAGCTGATGGGCATCGATTATGTCACGGGCTTCGATGAATTTACCAACGGGACAGAATCTTTTGATCAAAAGAGCAATCGACGGAAAATCAAGATCCGACTACAGGAGTAGATGAAGTGATTGGCGATGTGAAGATTTACGTGTCGAAGCCTTTGACAGACGACCAAGGCAGTTGTTTATGTTTTACGTCTTCTTGTAGGTTGCGTGCTGTTAGATCAATCGCCACTGTGTATCCGGCAACATATTTCATGGCGTTTTGAGCAATCACCGATCGACACTTGTTTCCAATAATGACCCCCAATTCGACTATGAATCGAGAGTTTTGCGTATCAACCGGTAGTGAATGGGCCAAAAGGAATGATCAACATTTTTCTGGAGTACAGGCCAGCTTTTTGTTCCTTCAAGGTGTCGAACCGGACAGACTGACCTTCATGATGACAATTAATTCCAGCTGGGATCTCAATATTTTGTCCTCGAGTAATGTAGCTTGTCGTGGGCTTTAAGAAAAAGAACGGCTTGGAGGGTGCCTAGAATTCCAGACAGACGAAAAACCGATCAGAGCGTTCCAACTTCCACGAGAAATTTGATTCGGCCGTTGTCCCTTCGTTCATCCTAGCTCGATGGTGGTTTTTTTTTCTCCTCCCATGATTCTGAATCAAAAACTCCAACTGACTTGATTCTTTAATTCTTTAACATGGTCTAAGTAATTTCTGTGATCGAAGCAAACAAAAGACAGACATTTTCAGGTTAGACATCTTTTGATCAGACTGAACCAACGATCAAAATAAAAGAAATTCTAAGGCCAGGAAGTAATCAATTGATAAGCACCTGCCGATTCCGATGATCTAAGACACCACCAATTAATGTGTAACGGATGCTTAGGGTCAGGACCTTTTTTTTGCGTAAGAGATTCTGTGCTTGTATGATCGAGAAGCCAGATTAGATTAACTAAAAAAATTGGAATACATACCTTTTTGCCTTGACCAACAAAGTTAGCCGCGATCGAAGCCATCCGTAATTTATGATCTGTTCCGATTTTTGCCAGTCGTTGGTTTGGAGGACACTGTTTAACTCTCGAAGAAGCTCTAAGATTGTCTCCCTAAGATCCGTATCCGGCAAATCCGGCTCCGATTCCAGGTATGTATCTGCCAGATCTTTTAAAAACTTCCACAGATCCAAGAATTCTTGGAACCTTGTCAAATCTGAAAGGGTCTTGTTGTCTTGTAAATTACCACTACTGGTGAGTTGAAAACATATGCACCACAACCCAACCCCCTAGCATCAACAACTGTCTGTAGCCCAAACAGCCCACAAAAAAGTGACAGAATGTTTATTTTGTTGTACTGATGAAATTGAGTGCATGTCTGCACAAGATCAACAGGTTGCTAAACTATTTTGCCACTAACAGTTAGTATTTTTTTTCCCCAGGATTTATTTAGGGCCCGTACCACTGCTTTCAGGGGCTCCAAACCTGGGATTCCAGGCCCCTCAAAATTTCGAAAATAGCAGTCAGATTTTTCCAAGATTTTATCTGGTCAAAACCCTGGCGACCCCACAAACCGCGTACCACAGTGTCCCTCAAGTTCCACCCCACCACGTCGTCCATAGCCGGTTCACCGTCAACAACCAATCTAACTTAAATAAGTCCACCCTGTGCGGTCGGTAGCTGGGAAGAGTGGCTGAGCTTTGTGCCCCCGCCGACCGCAGGGAGGGACTTACAGCTAAAGTCCACTTGGTCGCGTGAGACCATATGCACCCAAAAAGTTGAGAATTTAGTTTTTGAATTTTCATGATCACAACTCTGATGCTGTCCTCCTAAGGTAAAGAAAACAAGATTCTTTAAGATCTTGTTGACTCACACTCACCCAAGCTAGACTCCCCTCCCTTTTTTGCTTTATTTTCCAAGATTTTCAAGGCTCTGGTGCAAAATCCGTAAGTGTATAATCCTCTTTTTTTCAATCCAGCTGTTGTCCTTCTCTTTTTATTCTCTCTTGCCATCTCTCCTGATCACTTCCCTCCAAATTTTCATTAACCAGATATCCATTACAAATATATGCATCTAACCTGGTACCTTTGGCTCAAAATACAACTGAACTTATCGAACGATCCAGTCCTCCCTTCCAGTTTTTATGCCGATAATGTCGCAGCCCGATACTTCATCATCATCGCAAACCTCGACCGAACAAAAACTGAAACAAATCTCCGATCTGATCAGGAAGTTGAACTGGGAACCGAAATGCTACAATATCGAACATTTTCTAAACGTACCGAAGGGCGGCTTAATGATCAAACACCGACTTTGGGGTACCAGCAGTTGGAACTCAACAAGACGGCTCTTGGAGTCTATCAAAACCAATGTTCCCGAAAATCCCAGCGGTAAAACCCATTGGGAGGATTTTATCCTGGATGAGGTATGTTTTTTTCTGCTTTTCGATTTCATTTTTCCTATTCAACCTTGACTGATGCCAGAACCTGTGGTTTTCATCCTCAAAGGCAGTCCTCATCACTCGCAAAGAGAAACCGAAGGTACTATTTGTTTGATTTTTTCATATTATAGTTTTTGAGTTGTTCATCATCGAGCTTCAGGTCCCAGGATTTCTTTGTTCAATTTTTCACTTCGATCCTTCAGTAAGTTAGTTGTTGGCACATGCCCTTCAGACAGATCGCCAACCGATAGTGCCAACGACAGTCTTTCCATCCTTAAAGTGATTTTCTTTTTCAAGAGAGTCGGTCTTCTTTACCAAAGGAAGACTCACACACCTTTCTAAACCAATTGCTTTGCAATCAAGATCTACCCCAGATGCCAAGCGTGATTGGGGCTAGTAAAAAGCGGTTGAGCTATGTGTTCATTTAATTCAGCCGCTTTGTCTCTCGCAGGCACATTTTATTTTACAGGGAAACTCGGAATGATGTCAAAATCACATTTCTTCATATTAATCAAAACGACACATAAAAATAAAAAATAAAGTCAAGATAAAGGAAGACAGGATGCAAGAGCATCTTTTCTTCCGCGGAAATTTGTGTGTAGCTGTTAATCCGACAGAGCTACAGGCTGTCGAAAAGTTCTCTCTTTTTCCTCAGATCGTCTCACGCGAGCAGGGGGACTTAGGGTGTAAGTCCCTCCCTGCGGTCGGCGCTAAATCTGTCACAGCGCCACTCAGACCGCAGTGGGAGGGACTTTGTTAAGTTAGACAACCAATCATTCGGTTCATATCAGTAGTAGTAACATAGCCACTCAACTGGCACACTGGCTTTGAGATCTTTAAACCTCGGATCTAATTCGATCATCACTTGCTATTTTGCTGTTTGATCGTCCCGCCCCGAGTTCAAATCATCAGTTTCTAGACCACCGTTCGATGAATCTTCAACGTTGGGAGATTTTAAGTGAGGCTTGATCAGATTACGACGCTCGCTAATCAATCCATTATTATGCTTATTGTTGGTTGAATGATCATGGTCTCCATTTCGTTGATTGATCTCAAGTTCTTTTTCGAAATTCTCAACGATCTCTCGAACTACTGTCCTCAGATCGAGCTCGTCGATCTCGAGCGGTAAGCTGATATCCGCAATCACATCCACTCGACCGCTATTGATCCAACTCAATGGTCCATCAGAACCAGAACCAGCCGAGTTACCTTGCAGATGATCGATAGGAACTCCATCGATTCGACACCTGGACAGTCTCGTCTGATAGCGTTTATATGATTCTCGCCCATTTTCTAACTTTCTGGATCTCAGATTTTGATCATAGAGCCCAGCCTTGGCGTTCGAATGTGTGATCGATTGAGGTTTGTGTAACGAGAATAAATAGTTATCAACCTGTCTAGCCATCTGCTCAGCGCTGAGTAAGTCAAGAAACATCCATTGTTTCCTGAGTTTATGAAATGTTGCATTAAAAACCGAGGTGTACTGTTGTATTTTTAATCGAGAGAGAGAGAGAAAGAAAATGTCAGTACGAGCGCTCTCTTGATTTCCTTTTTTTTTTTAGTTCTTGGGGGTTGAGGACTGACTGGTCGCAAGTTGCTCGGCTGAAAGATGGTGACTAGTGACCGGTCAAACAGGCTGAATGAACGTTCAGCCTGTTTGACTGGTCAAACAGGCCGTTCAGCCTGTTCAGTCAGAATCAATCTTGATATCTTCATCGGACTCCACTTTTGGTTTGATATCAACATTCTTTTTTTTGCGACCCTTTTTTGGGAGGAGCTTGTCGTTTGGGTGTTGGGTTGACTTGGAAGGCTGAAGGGAGTTGGCCACTGATTTTGATGGTTGAGGGGAGCCATCATCGCAAGAAGGGATCGGTCGAGTTCCATCGGAGGGTGGGTTTGGTGAGACGAAACAAAATCTGAGTGTGAAAAATAGCTCCAAGCTATTTTTTCAAATCCAGGAAAACTGAGCAGATTCTCAGGTTCCCCAAAGTGGTTTTTTGTGTTATGGTACGCTGATTTGGGTTAACCCAGGTTTTCAGAAAAAAAAATGCATGCCGCGCAAAACCCCAGGTTTCCGCGGGCTATGGTACAGACCTCTAAGTTTTAGCTGAAATTCCATTTTGCTGAACTAAATGCTAGCATTCTGTCATCTTGAAAACCTTTTTGTCCAAGAAAGATGCTGTGTTTTCTCTGCATGTATTTTTTTATTTATAATTTTATAATTTTTTACTGATCCCTCAAGAATTTGAATTGATTTAACCTTGCTCATCCCAGTTACCCTTCATCCAATCATTAACCACCATGGCCATTGCTTTCCTGCCATTGGTATGTCAACTTTTTGCTTAGCACTATTGAATGACCACTGGATCAGCCTCAACATCTACAAGATACCCTCAACCCAAACTTAACACAAGTCCGATCTCCCTTCTGTGCGCGGCTTGTGCTGGCGTATGAGTGACCTCACACTGCCTAGCGCCGACCGCAGGGAGGGGCTTGTGAGTAATACATGAAATTCCGCGTGGATCCTGAGGGGCACAATTCCACTTTTTGGTGTTACAAATCTTTGGCCGCTTGCCTACCCACCTTCTGGGGGTCAAATGGAAGCTGATGATCTCCCCTTCCACTTTAGCAGCTCCATTTTTCAGGGCTGTTGATCTCGCTCAGCATAGAGCTGGATCAATAAGCCGGTTATTCCTCAGATTATTAATTAGAAGAAGCCCAAAATCATGTCTGTACAGATTTTTGGCTCGCATACATACCACAATGTTAGGTAGTGTTCACTAGGATGATGGCCTTTTAAACCCCAGGGGCAGACACGCTCAAGGAAAAGGGAAAAAAAGTGAGGAGGCCAAAATGACCGGGAGATCAAGGCCTACACGACCATCAAGTTGCCGTAGCACGGCGGCTGGTTGTTGGTTAGGAAAACGGAGCTGAGTGAAAAAACACCATTTGAGGTGCTATCCTTGTCAGGATCCACATCAAAATTTGTGTTTTGCTTGTAAGCCTCTCTGTGAGACAGAGACCATTCGGGCTCCCTCACGAGAGGCTTTGTTAGGCTGGCCTTCTCATCACCTCCTACCAGACAAGCTAGCCTGCCTGTGAGCCCTGATACCTTGCTAGTAGCTACCCTAAACAATGGTGGTCAGATAGATTACATTGTGTAACAGAAGGGTTATTGGAGAACATTTCATAACCTTTTTAAAATTATCCAATATTTTTTTGTAACATAACTAAAAAAAATGTAATTTCAAGTAAAGAAAAATCTGGGCAAGGTAAACTTTTTTAGGATGATTTTCTAGTCAGAAGAAAAAACCTATCACATTTACCTTTCCCATTGCAACCCATATACAGCTAAGGCACGCATGGTTGCGGTTTTCCTTTTTTTTTTTTTTTTTCCGGCCGCGGATTTTTTTTCCCCCGGAGAAGATTCCCGGTGAACTCGTAAAGTAGAAGACAGAACAAAAAATCAAAGATCAGTCCACAACTCGGCCGTACAGCACTCAAACCTCGGGATCAACAAGTCGCCGGTAAGTTATTAATCCACCATCTGCTTGGCCGATTTCAATTACCTTAATTGCTAACTAATGCAGCATTGGTTGGTCAGGGACACATCGTCGGCGTAATGCCTTTCAAGAAGTACTCAGCGGAACTAAAATACGATGCCGTTCGAGCGGCAATGGAAGGCAAGACGTTCACCGAGATCAACATTTCATTAGCCTATTCAATTAGCAGCGACTCCCTTCGACGATGGATTAAGTTGTACGACAGAACGAGGGCCGTAGTGTGTGACCCAGCAACGTATCGTACCCGGGGCCGACCATTTGAGTTGAACGAGGAGGATGTTAGCTTTATCAAGGACATGGTTACTAACAAACCCACCGTTTACCTCGACGAGATCCAACTAGCTTTGATTGAACAATGAAGACATAGATTCTTGTGATCATTTACCACCAGATCTATTGTCCTGTGAGAACACCGAGGCTCGTACCATGCTGAAGGAACATTGGAACAGGTATGCAGGTACCGTGGCCTGCATATTTAAGAACGCAGCTAGGTATTTTTATGACCTGTGGCACTGGCTCTCGCTACACAGAAAGCACGTTCATCGTTAGACTAGAATAATGTGTATACGCAATCGCCTGATGATTAATTAGCAGTACTCGAGAACAATAAAGCAGTGTGCATAGTCAACCACAGAGTGTATATCGTATTAAAGCAATTGTAACAAAGCATGATAGAAGATGAAAAGAATTGGTAAACAAGTGGTTGGGCCAACAGATAGGCCTTCGGTCATTGTATCAGCGCATTGAAGAGACTGCTCCGCCTCTTTCAGCCAAGCATCGATCTGGCTGAGTGTTGGGGTGTTTTGTAGTTGATTGGAAAAGTCGTCTAGATCTGAGCGAATGGAGTCAGATGGGTGCAAGCAATCGGGATAAGATGAAAGAAATGACTAACCGGGGAGATCCATCCTGAATGTGGGTAAACTGGTGTTACAGGTTATAAAATTTAGCTGATGGCAAGCCAATGCGGATTGGCAGATGGGCTCCGGGGAGAAAGAAATCGGGGGAAAAAAAATCCGCAGCCAGAAAAAAAAAAAAGTTGAAAACCGCAACCGTGCGTGCCTTAGCTGTACATAATTAAAACTTATATCAGTTAGATTTAGTTCCCAACAAAATTTCTTCCCAAAACTTATACAATGAAACAGCCATCAAAAAATCATGGCAACAACCACTCTCAGTGATTTTGGGACCCCAATGACCACATCCAGTGGTAATAGAGCTCAAAATTACCTCAATCCCCCCTCTTGATTGAAGATTAAATCCTCACCTCCCTACTTTCATTTCTCATAGTCCCCACCAACATACACAGCACTCCCAGCAATTTTGGGATGGCTATCATCAAAACTATGCCTCTCCTTTCATCCTGAAGATCAAACTCAAAGACTCACATCTCATTCTCCACATCAACCGGAATCTCATCCTTGGGAATCCCATCACCAAAGAAGGCTCTCACAATCACCCCACTTCTCCCAGCTTCCATCAACATCAGACCTAATCAGACTCCATATTTTCAATCTTCCCATCACCAAACACACTAATTCATGTGGGATTCCCAGCACCAAAGACAGCACTCAAAACACCCCGAAGTCCCCACCTTTCACCCAATTCTGATTAATATCAGACTTTACCTTTTCAATCTTCCCATCACCAAACACAGCAATCCACATGGGAATCCCAGAATCAGAGACAGCACTCCCAATCAGGGTGCTACTACTCTCTGTCTTCTCATTCTCATCAAGCAAAGCACTTACAATCACACCACAACATCAATTTCCATTCTCAACCTTGCCTCGGTATATCACATGATCAACTGCCGAAAGATTGCTTTTCCAAACTGGACTTTTGAAAATTAAATATCAGGGATACTTCTTGAAAAAATTTCAGCAATTCAATTTGAAAATCATATTACTACTTCTCCAAGCCTCTTACCTTGCATTGCAATGTTTCATTTGAAAAGTAATAGAAAATTGTCTACAATTTTGAATCATAAATTTTGACTGGTTAGAATCAGATGCTCAGAGAAAATCCTACATCATATAATTTCTCACAATCACCACAATTCGAAGCTGTCTCATGCGGTTCCAACGAAACAAAAAGGGCAAGATGAAAATTGTGATTCTATAAATTAGATGCTAGGGAGCATATCCCATTTCTTTATGCTTAAGGTGAAAAGAAAATCACATCCACTGTTTTTGTATCATAGACTATACTCACTATCCAGAGAAGAGCCCGTCAGATTCAGAGAAACTTGTCTTTTGTTCTTTCGTGGATACCAAAACTTTTTTTCTTTTTCTTTTGATCATATATGAGCAATCATGGTGGTGAAAACAAGCAGTGAATAGCCAAGAAAAGTGTACAATTTACTCATTGTGTCATGATGAGTGGTACATAAATGTTTTAATTCTTGATTGATCCGTGTTTTTTGGGGATTTTTTTTCCTTGACAGATATTGATAAAGGACAGACTGAAATAAAGCCTTGCCTTGCTTTTTTTTGTTACTTATCTTTGGGTTTGGGTAAAGTTGAACGGTTGAATTTAGATACCAGATAATCGACCACCTGTCTGATTTTGGAAGAGGGACCGTCGCCGCCATTCAAGTACCATATCGAACCATTAAGATAAGTTGCAAAGGTGAGCCAGGCGCACTACAATCCACAAGAATACATAACGTCAAAGTGAGCTCTTCCTTATCTTTTCTACAGGAATATGGGCACATAGAGAGGAAGAATCAGAGTGCTTGGATACATACGTAAGGCAAGAATAGATACGCGGCTTTGGTGTTGAATTTACTAGTGACGTTCTACGGAAATGTAAAAAAAAAAGTAATCTCAGAAACCGACAGGATCCCTATCCCACTCAGAAATATTTAACGAGAATTGGAAGTGTGATACTCACAGTCATATAAAACACAGTACCAGTGAGCGCAAGAATATCAACCAGTGCCGGCGCAGGTTTCTTCAACCCAAAAAAGATCGGGGTCCACATGAAGTTCAAAACAATTTGGCCGAAGTAAAGTGTCAATGCCGAGTTTGCCAGATCCTCTGTGTCAAAGAACGGGGTAGTTCTCAAGGATTCGGCGATCAGGTGTGATGCATATCCCATCGTGCCGTAAAGATAAGTCCATGCGACCGGAAAAGCCCTGTTTTAGCAGCATGAGCCATGTCCATACTCCAATCAAACAAGGATCGATCATTCGTCACTTACCATCGTGGTGGTTGTCCCTTTGGTTTCTTGAGAGTCGGATACCAGGTTTTGACCGACTTCTTGGTGATCAGACCAATCAGACTACCGATCGTCACCGGCGTCAGCACCGCAATCACCGGATTGCTCGTCAGTCCAAGTACGGTGGCTGGGATGGGACCGCGTAACGACATCCCTTTTTGAATTGATGAAGTTGGTGTTATTTTTATGAACTGAGCTTGAACTTGTCTCGACTTCCCGGCCAAAATCACGCAGCCACTGATTACAATTTGAAGCCAAGCTGTGAGAGGCTTGTGACAGGTAAAGCATGCCACATTCCACCCTATTCCACCGCCATTTGACTGTATTTATAATTGCTGACTCCGCTCCACATCATCGCCTTGGTCTTCGATTCGGCTTCGAATCGATCGATAAGATCAGATCATGAATGTGGCAGGCAAACTATTCCATCCCGCTGTTCCCTGAACAGCACCCCCGATAGCTCAGTTGGAAGAGCGCGAGACTGTAATGGTTAAGAAGTCGATCTTGAGGTCGCTGGTTCGATCCCGGCTCGGGGGATTTCCTTTTTTGCTCCGGTCTCCCGCATGCATGATGCAGCCAATGGTTCAACAATCTGGTCAACTTCTTACCGTGATTAGAACTTGACCATTATTTATTTTACTGATCGAGGTGCACTGTTGGTCTTAAGAGCCTGTCTCATGAATGGGAATTTTTTTAATGTTTGTGTATATTGTACAAGTCGCACGGCATATTGTGCGTCAACCATCAATGGGGAATCTAAACAGAGAGACAAAAAAGTGAAATTCCAAGAGAACAATGGTGCTACCCAACCAATAGTTGAGCAACAATCAGTGGTGAGAATACCAACCGATAGAACCCGGTTTCGTCCACCTTTCTGAAGAGCTTGTTTTCATCCAGACCTAAGTTTTTAACCCTATGACATCAGAATATCAAAAAAATTAGACCTCGAATTGATGGATCGAATTGAAAACTGGCATATATATTATCAAGAGAGACAACTGACCACATAGAGACCATAGGTTGGCCAAAGTAAACTAGCCAGGTAATCAGCCATACTCTACCAAGACAACCATTCACGTTTCGATTGAATGCTTTCTTGTATCCATTTTCTAGGCTGACACCAACCCCTTGACTTAAGAAGAAGATGGTTGTTCTGAATGTAATATCCAGTGGGCCAGCAGTCCAGAACCCTTATAACACGCGTGCAGAATCTGTTAAAATGAGATATTTGAAAGAAAAAAATTACATTAGTACTCACCAATTTCATGAAGCACTGCAGAAACCGCAAACGCTCCCATGATTCCAGAAATCCGAACTATTTTTGATTTGGCTTGAAAGCCGAGAAAGTGAACCAATAAACAGTTTACAGGAGTGAGACCTGCTTCGATAAAAAGGTCTTTCAAAACTTCATGCCAATGTCTACTCCAAAAGTCGGTAATACTTGATGCACTGAGTGGTAATCTTTTGAAATAGAGCGGGTAATTTTGACCCAAATCAATTTGGTTGAATTGGACCAACTTGTTTGAGATGGTCGAGTCGGAATTGGTCGGTTTTGAGTGGAGTGTTGGTAATCGACTGGTCATCTTGAGGATGAACATTGTCAGTCTTGGAATACAGCCCGAAAGATCTATCCCTATCCAAACGAAAATCCCGAAACAGATCGATCTGATCTCTAATTTGAAGTTTCTGATCTGGTTGATTATTGGTTGGTCAACTACAATCCTCTCGTCATTCGTAATTTTCCAGCACATTAATCCGGCCACACTCATCAAGTTGAGAAGGATTAGTCGTCTGAGTGTTATCCACAAAAAGATCATGTCGGCGCGCATGTCCTGATGCCTTCCTGACAGAATTGTTGGTTGCTTTGAGGGATTGGTGCTCCCACTGCGTTCAAAAGTAAATATCAAAATAATAACGCGTCAGTGAAAGTTGAATAATTAAAGTTTGCACAGGTGTTAGGTTCTTTTTTTTTGTGGCTTTCTAAACGCGGGTGGATCACGTATAAGTCTGTGACTGGCTCTTACTAACGCGAAGGCAAGCAAAAAGATATTGAGAGGAAATGGTATTGGGGAGTGTTTTTCATCCGAAGGAGCTTTTGGTGTGGACTTTTGATCGGGAGAAGGCGGCTGCTGGAAGGCGAGAAGGACGGCCCTGAAGAAGTGCCCTCCCCAAGTGCAGCCCATATTAGTCTTAACGAAAGTCGACAGTTGAGAGTTGTACTTGAGATTCCACAGATCGGATAGTAGGAGACTGAGGCTGATCGGCAACAGGGATATTCTGATCCATCGAATCATTGGGTCGTGGCGATAATAGGGACGAGTCCAAACCAGATTAAGCAAACCGGCTTGAATCATCATCGGGGCCATATGGGTGGTTACCTTTAGCCACTCCATGGTCTTCTCCATCTTCTTCCAAGTGGGTTTCTTCGTCAATCCCAAGGTGATGAATCGTCAGCTAGAGTATTTCCTAAGAGAATAATTTTTGATATTTGTTTTACTGATTCGAAATCCAATCCAGTCGAGCGCGAAATTCCTCACATCCAAAGCGTCCCAGACCGTCGAAGATATATTTTTGAGTGGCAGGGTATTTTTTTTCTTTCGGAAAGACAACAAAGCCCTGAACCAGGCCAAACCTCAATTAGCACAGCCCATGGAGCGGCCCCTGCCAACGTGTGAGACCGGGGACCAGCTCTGAGCTAATCGAAGCTAGTGCTGGTTGCTACAGACAATCTATTTATGTAGGGTGAATCTATAACATTGCAGTTGGCGATCTGACAAGATGAACTGGAACTCCGTGAATTCTCACCTATTTTCACCATCAGATTTAAGGATAAAGTATGTATCGCCTTGAAATACCTGATACATACACAGCATGTACAACCCTCACGAATCGCGTTCAGGCAACCCTTCGATGAGAGGCTTTCTGACTCAACCCGCATATCTTTCATCATGAAGGGTCAATAGTGGAGCTGGCCAGGAAAGCCCGTGACAGAATGCTAGTATCCCCACGGGCCGGCTGGATAAGGATAAGCTTGAACATTTCTTAGACACCATCATGGATGAGCGTAGATAAACATATTTATCATGACGTAGGCAAAGTGAACCACCGGGTAGCTCCGACCGACGACTGGACGAGTAAATACAGGTTATACTACCCAAGTTCATGATCGTAACCTTCAACATATCAAACAAGAGACGAACTGTGGGTACGTTGCCAAGTATATGTGGCACCCGAACTGGTGAATGAAGAACGAAGCGCAAATCACCAGTTTCTGGACTGACAATCAAGACGGTTGGCAATGTTTCAGGAAATCTGGGGGGTAGGCTTCTGAGATAAGAGATTGAAGGGAAACAGCTGTCCATGTTGGAAAGCTTTAAGGGATGCAGAGCGGTACAACATAAACAAATTCTTTGGATTTCTTTGGTTGGCCCAGCGAGTGATTTTGTCAACTTTTCAATCCTGTTGCATTACAACTCCTACCAGAAATACTGATCAGATCAAACCAGTTAAGCTAAGTTATATAAAATCCTCAATACAACTACCAGGTTTCTTCTTTTATTGGTTTCAAAGAAAAAAATAGCACCTGTGGTGAACAAAATGAAGTAATATGGTTGAAGGCAAAAGCACACCAGTTACATAGCAGTTTATGAATAACTTGATTTACAAACTTTACAAATGGTGTCAACAACACCGGGTGAACTGAAGAGTAGGTACCATTGATACACAAAAGCAAAAAGAAAAGAACAGAAGAGGATAGTATATATTTACCTGTTTTTTTACAGCAAGAAAAACCCAAAGGGGGGGGGGTGGGTAATAAGCAGGTTCAGAATTAAGAAAGTCTAGATAGACATTGAATCTGATAGTTTGAGTTGAGTTAATGATCCTCCAGATGGGTGCTTGCCTGTCAGTTGCACATATGTAGCACCAGTTTTAAAATTTTGCAAATTTGAGACACTTTTTTCAAGAATTTCACAAAAGCGTTTTTGTTGTTTATTGTAAAAGCAGGGGCTTTTCTGAATTAGCTGTACCTACCCATTGCTCATTCAAAATCAAAAAACTTCTACAAGTCTCACATGGAAGGCATCAGTGAATGATCAGCTTCCTAGGGATGAATTACTCAGTGAATCAAGTTTCCATTGTCCACAGATCAGTCAAGAAATATCACCATGACATATTTAAGACAAATGAAATGGTGGAGATGATGATACAATAAGTTTTATGGATGTGGAATACAAGAATCCCCACTGTCATCCGTACAAACAAACAGACAAACAAAGTGAACCAAAGAGTTATTGAGACGTGGCAGTGATTCAAGACGTCCCAACGACAAGGAGACAGTGGAAAAGGAGAGGAGAGAGTGAGAGACAGATCAGTTAGAGAAGATGAGTTGAGGCAATATCAAGGGAGTGAGGACCATCTACCAGAAACCGAGCCGAGAGATTCTGGCAAAAAGTTTAAGGTGGTCGAAGGCCATGTTGTTCATCCAGAAGGAGGCCATCGGTGTGCCGAAGAATATCAGCCAGGTGTAGGTCCACAGGCGTCCGGGGAGCCCGCCAACAGGTCGACCCGAGAGGCTCTTGAACCCATTCTCGAGACATACCCCCAAGCCTTGGCTCATGAAAAAGATCGAAGTCCTAAGACGCCAGTCAAATGGGCCTACGGTCCACATTCCTATGGAAATGAGATCTCGAAATTAGCTAGATCGGGACGATGATGAAGAAGAACATCAGAGTCAACTGACCGGCTTCGTATATGATTGACGAAATAGCAAAAGCGCCCACGATTCCACAGAGCCGCAGTAGCTTGGGATGGACCTTGCGAGTGCCTGAGGCCCATATTACGAGCGACGTCAAGGGGATCGTGCCGGCTTCAATAAAGACATCCTTGATGATCCCGTGCCAATGTCTGCTCCAGAAATCGGTGAGACTCGATGCGGTGAGCGGGGTTTTCTTGAAGTAAAACGGGCAGGTCTGGTCGAGATCAGTCAGGCTGAGTTCCCTGGAGATGCTGGGTTGGTCAGAGATGAAGCTCGATAGCAGTCGGTTGGCCGACTTGAGTCCGAAGAGCGAAATCCTGTTTAAACATCCCATTAGGTCGATCGATGTCCAGACGAACACCCCCCAAATGAACGCCGTGATCTCGGACTGGTACTATTTGATAATCGGGTAGTGCCCCAGCAGAGCTTGGTCGTTCACGCCCTTCCACAAGTACAAGCCGACCACCCCGAGGAAATTGAGCCCCGCCATCCGCGCGATTGTCGACATGAGGAAAACCGCATCGGTGCTGATGGTATGGTTACTTGTTCCGGTCACTAGTTTGACTTGCTTAGATGGATCCGAGCTGCCACTAATGTTAAAATTGACCGTCAGATGTCTCTGTCGCTGCAATAGGCCAAGTTTTTGGACTGAGGGCTAACTTGAACAACAGTGAGACGATGTTGATGAGGGTGTATAAAGCAGATTGGGGATGGTGAACTTGGGAGTCGTGTAGTCTCTTGGAGCTTGGTCGGATGAAGGCGAAGAGGATAGACTTGAAGAATAGACCGCTGAACAAGCATCCGAGGATGAGTTTGATGGCCGCTGAGATTCCGATGTGGTTCTTGAGGGCGAGATGGTTGGCGGACAGCAGGCCGAGGCTGATGGCCATTAAGCTTATCCGGATCCATCGGATCCTCGGATTGTCGCGATATTCCTGCGATGTCCAGACTTGGCGGAGCAGACTGGCCTGGAGTGCCAGCGGAACCATCAACCACTCCATCGTCTCCTCTTCTCGAAAAAATAAAATAAAATAAACTGTCACGGCTATCTTTCCTGTCCGCTTCTATAAAAAAACAAAAAAAAAGTGCTTTAAGGTGCAAATTAGAAAACATGTCCCACATCTGATAAGCCTGCTGTGCATTCGTCCACGGCCCCAGCTGGGAAAAATTTGCATAAAGCTATATTTAGGAGGCTTCCGCAACAAGCAAGATATGGTTATCCGGTGCACATGCATAAAAGGCAGCGTTTCCCTCCGCCATTGTTTCTTTGTCTTGGTCCTGTCGGTACATGCTTGGAAAGTGAATTCTTACAGGAGCTTTTTTTACCTTCTGGTTCCCTCTTGGAGCCTGTGGAGTCGTCACCCAGTCAGGAGGTGCACTGGAAGTGAGGGCCTCAAGATGTGTTATCAGTTCATCTGCTTTGAGTCTTGACGTGAAGGGTAGCAGAACACAGAGGTGACTCACTCTCGCCTCTACATAGATCTGCCACCAAAAGGACCCTCAGATCAAATTAAGCTGAAGTGTATTGCAAAAATGTGGTTTTGCCTTTTCTTTGCATTCCATTCAGGAATGGTTGTAAAAAAAATTGAAGACAAGGTTTTCTGACACTTTGTACATGCAGTGTACCAGCTAGTGAGAACTCCTGGCCTTCCCAGACGATGGGCTCAAATTTATTTGTTAGGGTGTATCAATTACGACCAAATCCAGCATGACCTACATAACAGGCTTTTCAAGAACCCACCATTTTTAAAAAATGTTATTTATTCTCTTCCTTTTGGGACGTCACCCATTAAGGAAAATCTTGGGTTTTTACTAAATGGCAGGTTTCTAATGGGGCTTTGAAAAAAGACTCCCCATTTTTCGACCAACGACTCCCACAACCGGGTCGACATCGATTTTGGGAATCATCGGTCGAATTCCGGCCGCGGGCCTGGGAGTCGTCTTCCCAATCCGAAAAAATTAAAAAAACGGGAGTCGTTCTCCCGAATCCGCCGATAGACTAGGCGGATTTGGGAGTTGTACCTCACTGACCGGAAGAAAATCCTTCTGGTCAACGAGGCACAACAACCTCATTGACCGGAAGGAAAACCTTCTGGTCGACAAGGTACAACAGCCTGATTGACCGGAAGGATTTCCTCCCGGTCAATGAGGAGTTGTACCTCATTGATTGGAAGGAAAACCTTCCGGCTGACGAGGTACAACAGCCTCGTTGACCTGAAGGATCTCCTTCCGGTCAATGAGGAGTTGTACCTCACTGACCGGAAGGAAATCCTTCCGGTTAATGAGGCTGTTGTACCTCGTTGACCGGAAGGTTTTCCTTTCGGTCAATGAGGTTGTTGTGCCTCATTGACCAGAAGGATTTTCTTCCGGTCAGTGAGGTACAACTCCCAAATCCGCCTAGTCTATCGGCGGATTCGGGAGAACGACTCCCGTTTTTTTAATTTTTTCGGATTGGGAAGACGACTCCCAGGCCCGCGGCCGGAATTCGACCGATGATTCCCAAAATCGATGTCGACCCGGTTGTGGGAGTCGTTGGTCGAAAAATGGGGAGTCTTTTTTCAAAGCCCCTTTCTAATGGTAGATTTGGCATATTTTGTCAGCTTGCTACTATGCACAGATAAGCCTACATAGTAATCAATATGTGTTAAAATATAGTAATAATCCGCAGTGGTATGATTATCAACACATTAGGCATGGACTTGGTAGCCTACACAGCTGACAAAAATATTTTGTTGTCCTGATAATACATTGTGTGTGACTGCGTAAGTGGCCACAGTCACTGTGTACCAATCCCCCACATTTTGTCAGCATGACAAAATCAGACTTTTGTCATCTGCTTGCAGGCTGTGCTAGTTGGTAAAGGAAGCACTTCTAGTATCTAGCTTAACACAATCCCCTCAATTGGAGGGACTTGCAAAGCGAGCCTCCGAAGGAGGGGCTTGCCCCCTAAGTCCCAAGTTTGGCCTGAGAGCTGCCTCGCTTTTTGGCAGAATAGTTATTTTTTTTTCTTTGATGTGTTAATGCTCCCAAACCACAAATCCCTCAGGCAAGCTGTGAAGGGGCCCCAGTGGGCTTCATCCTGACTGATCCTTGTGTGTGTATCTTAAAAATTCACCCATCATGTTTGCCGATTTTTTGTGAGACCAGAGCGTACAGGATCAAATCAACTACAATACACATTGTCATTGAGTCCGTACAGCTCCAACAGTTCAACTGTGTGTGGCATGGGGAAAAAAGGAGGGGGGATTAATCGTTTAGGGAGTGGGTTGGCCAGAACTAGGCCTTTTCATTGGTCCAATTGGCCTTGGAAATTTGTGAGAGGAAGATACCGTCTGGGCCAGTGCAAGTTTTCTACAGCCAAACTTGCATTTGCTCTCAGGCCAAAATTGGGACTTAAGGGACAAGCCCCTCCTTTGGAGGCTCGCTTCGCAAGTGGCACCCACACCAGCCTTAGGTCACTGGCCCTCCAATCGAGAGGGCTTGTGTTAAGCTAGCTCTAGTATAGTGTCTTAGATTCAAGCTGAGGTTGGTTGTTTCAAATCTTGCATTCAAGATTTTATGTAATTTTTCCCAAAACAATATTTGAATACCATAATAGCAATCACACATGTATAAATGGAATACATACAACATTGGTCAATTTATGGTTACATGGTCTTAAAGCTAGTATGCATGATTTGGATGAAAATGAGAAATTCCCCCAAGGGAAACATGTATTTCGAGAAGACCACCACTATTTATAGGTATGTTTGTACGTACAAGCATGTGAAGATGAGAAATAGGAAATAACATGTGTGAAAATATAAGAAATGTCTATAAATCCATGGGAAGTATTTATTTAGTGACTAAATACATATGCTGGTTTTAACACATGGTTAAAATAGCCCAGCTCACGTAGGGCAGTTTTAAGCATGTTGTTAAAACATTGGATGCTCATGAGATTATGTTTTAACATATAATGACAATGATTTCCCACAAATTTATGGGATATTGTTTTAAGCTCATTGCATGCAATTTTGATTGGGTCGGCCTAAAGGCACACCAATTATTTCCTCCATGGACACCAAGAAAATGGCATACTCAGGTGCGGACACCATACTAAAAGGCGTTTTGCTCTACATACGCCAGCCGCCATGGCGTCCAGAGGCTACAAAGCCAGTTAAGATGGTGTGCCGGGAAGGGCCCGCCATAAATGCCATTGCAGATGGTGTTCAGGTCCACGCAAGCCAAACAAATTGGTGTGCGGTAGTGTGCATCTCCCATGATCCCTGGGATCATTGGCTGTACCAAATGGCCTGACGGGAACACACTAGCGTCCACATACCTGGAGACCAGATTCTCTCATTTTTGGTGTGGGTGGAAATTGTGGGACACCAACGGGATTTGATGGCCAAAGCACCTGGTCAATTGGCTTATAACTGAGTTCGTGTCTCCTGTGGTAATCAACAGATGTGGTTGCTTGATGGACGGACTTGAATTTGCCCTTTGTTCAATCAAGTAAAGACCCCAAACGAAGCCTTCCAGTAGATGCATGAAAATTTATTTGAGGATCCAGAATATTCTACACACCCAAAAGGTCTAAACTATGTACATTTTCTGGTCACTCTTTTAAACCAACTTTTTTTTTCCGCCACATCATGTTTCTTGACCGTGGGGTTTCAAAAAAAGAGTTTATTCAGATTCGGAAAACAAAAGAAAAAGGATGAGTAAAGTGTCTTTAGGATGTTTCATTTGATGGGAAGAGAGAAAGAGTTAGCCCAGAAGAGTTGGATACTGATCGACCACCAAAAGAAGCCAAAGTACGAAGGATGACGGAACAAGCAATAGACGCCAATATTAACAAGGGTATGGTTGGGCTGCTTGGACAGATGGGGCGAGACTCGATGGTTGAATGAGTTGGCTGCCGTGACCATCGCAGCTGTTTGGACGGTCTGGCCTGCCAACAATATTTCTATTCCGATCGCTCGTACGATCCCATCATCTTCTTCTCCGAGAAATAGGTTGTTTGAATCAGGTATTCCAGGACGCAGAATGTCTGGGCATACCAATACGAAGCTCCGCTGTTCAATAGAAAGGCTATTCTGTCCCAATTGGATCGTATTCAGTTTGGAATGAGAGCCCTGTGGAGTAAAGATCTAGTTGTGAAGGAAGAAAACTCACAATCAACGCACTCCACCTTTGATAGCCGGGTTCACTGGATTTGGTGTGCGCAGTACGTGCACTCCAACCTTTCTGGAGTCGCATTGCTGTGCACTCATGGGGCTGAGGGGTCTTTGGCGTCCATAGCTGAGGACTCCAATGTTACTGGCGTCTGCAGGAGGGAACTCACATGTGCCGTGGCGTGCAACCATTGGCACACCAAAATACATGGCGTACTTCCCCCATGCACACCATTTTGGCGTCCACAGAGGAAATAATTGGTGTGCCTTTAGGCCGACCCTTTTGATTTTAACTTTGTTTGAGCACCTACGTGAACTGGGCTAGTAACCACAACAAACTTTAGGCCACAAACACCATTTGTACAGGTTTTTTTGGCCCGTTACAGACTGTAACATATTGTTATCGTCTGTAAAGTATTTAAATTAATATAAAGATACCTGTTTTAAAGGATCTCAAAAGATTAGTTTACCCCAAATATCCCCTTGTGATCCCACATCCTGATATCACCTGGCATTAAAACACCACTGCTTCCAGGCCCTCTGGCTGTAATATTCTTTTATTCCTATCAATCCTTCACCAAACCATTTATAAAATCTTAGAAAACAATCAAGATATGTCAGCTGGCAAGTAAATCTTAGTCACCCCTAGACTGGCCAACTCATCAATTTACTACACCATCTGCAATCTTTTTCAACTTGTTTTGTTTCTTCTGTTCATTTTCATATTTCACATTCATTTCACTGATTTCATTATTAACATACTTTAGATATGCTTGTATCTAATCAACTGTACAGGCCAGATACTTAAAGTTGTACTTACTGGACTCTACTGCTCCCTATACTTTCAGAAGAGACGATAATAATAATCACTTTATTTACTCATTCCTCTTGAGCTTGAAGATACATCAACATATCACTGCTTCAAGCTAGCTTGACCCTCTCAAATCAACACATCACTGTCTAGATCCTTGAGCCTGAACTTCTCAAAACTTATCAACAGCTGGGCATAAATTCTTTGGATCACATCAGAAGCCATCTACAACTTGCGAGCCACTGGAAAAACCCAGTAGACTTCCATCAAGTGGATTCTAGATACCTCCGGAGTAGCCCACCGCTGACAAGATAATTGTTTTTGATTGTTTTGTTATTACTGTTATCTTGTGGCAACTTGTATAACTAGATGGATTAAATCCTAGGTAGCACATAGCCTGGCATATTTGATACAACCTAATAAGGGATATGGCTTTGAGTAGGATAATTGTCAACTGATGTGATGATTTGCCTTTGTTGCTAAATTTGTTTTTTCAAGCTTTCACTGCTTTGATGTAGCTATAGGTCTGAGATAAGGCACTGTTTCAATAGGCATGGCCACAGATCCCTTCTTCCTTAAGTCTAATTTCCTTCTAGGACAGGTATTTTGTTTGGAAGGAGAAAAGGATAATGTTACTTGTCCCAATTATCCCCATCTTGTTTCTAAAAGCTGGTTGGCTGATCTCATAAACATTTTCTTCAGTTTACCAACAACCCAGGACCTCCATTCAAGAGGCTCATTTTAAGACCATGAGTTTAAGTATCCAAAGCTGGAAAATTGAGAGCAACCACATTGGTAGTGGTTTCATTTTGGATTGGAAGACTTAAAACTCCTGCCCAACCGTGTTCATTCTTTATTTCCTTTTTTTTTTTTATGTTTTGTTAATTTGAAATCCTTAGTTTATTCAACTTTAACAGATTTTTGAAAACTTGACTGACTTTTTTTATTTTATAACTGGAAAGGATTTAAAAAAAGCCAATCTCAGATTTTTGGGACTCTACAACAAAGGTGCAGAAAAACCTTCATCACACCACAAAGCATTACTGCTCACTTCATGACACATGACAAATTTTTGGATTCTAAGAGGTAAAAGTAGAGGGCCCTTACCACAGTGGGCACCTGTTTTTGCCATTTTTTTGTGCTTTTTTTGTAAACAAAAGCTGTGGGTGAGACCTGTTTCCAAAAACCGCGGGAAAATCATTAAAAACAATTTTAAGATTCAAGCAAAAACCAACTGTGGTGCACGTTTTGCATAAAAACAAGTCCTGAGAAAAGAGTTTGGAAAAAACAAACTTGGAGGCCATTAATTTCAGTGAGATGAGGAAAAAACATAGAAAGAAAGAAAGATAAATGAAAATACAATTGAATTTTAGCTAGAGGAACAGATGAGCTGATAAGGAAGGAGGCTATGAGCAAAGATACAAAAACAATGATAAAATGTCCTCCATGCTATACTCTCAGGAGAAACAATTGAAGCAAAACCAATCTGGAATAAAACAAAATGTGATGAAATGTGAATGAGAATTACCACTACTGTGACTCATGGTATTGGAAGCCAAAACTCCTCCAATCTCAAAGCTTCAACACACAAAGAAATCCAACATGCTCTTTCCACAACTTTAAATTCATTGCATCGATGCACTACACCTCTCACCACTTGCTGACAAACTTGAAAAGATGTATTGGAAGGATATTAAGAAAAAGTTGAGACTTCTTCAATTAGAAAAGCACAGCCACTCTGCCTTGGCTAAAGAATGCCTGTAGATGGGTTTATTCAATATTTACTTCTATTTATCTGATTCTTATGGATATATGAAATCCATTCCAAGCAACTACCTTTTTTAGCAACTTAACTGCAAAGCTAGTTTTGAACGGATCATTTGGTGAGGTGAATAACTGTCCAAAGCCAAGTTTTTCATGAGTCTAAGGAGGTATGGATCTTGTAAAGCAAGTTACTTTGCACACCCATAACCTGCCGTAGCCCATAGCAAGATGCCCAATACAAGTACTCCTAATGTAAATCAAAGTCAATTGAGCAACAACGGGAGTGAAGAGGCTCCTGTCAGGCTTCATCATAACCTACCAGTGGTATTTGAAAATCTCAATGATAGGTGGTTGATGGTGGGGTGTCCATGGCATCAAACATGAGCTTACCCTAACTTAACCCAAGTCCCTCTTCCTATGTGTGATTGGGCCGGGAGGGACTTACATCAAAAGTCAACCTCGGCACTTGAGTGCTTTCAGCCAAATGGCTGGGGTGATGACCAATCACCACTTTTTTTCCAATTTCCATTCAACTGTTTACTCTACAGCTCTGCCTTTGTGACCATCAGAATCCTGATATTTTTCTCTCAATTTTCATGTATTCAACTTCCTTTCTAGAATTTTCCAGTAATTTTTTTTCAATCTGATACAGAAAATCCCAGAATCCTTGCAGTTCCTCTGGGGCGGCTTTTTGAGCATCACTTTTTTTGTGCCTCACAACCTGTATGGCCTGGTGTACAGGCCCAGACAGCCGGTCTGGAGGCCTGCCGGACCCTCATTAAAGGCTGGGGAGGGTGGTATGGCCCTGGGCATGTTGAGGTTGCAAGAGTTGGCCAACCACCATAGCTTGAGCCAAAGATTTTATTGGAACAGGTCTTATCCCTGTAGCATAAATAATGTAGAAGTTAGCCTTCTTGGGCTGTTGCAACAATGCCAGTATATGCCTGTCAGTGGCGCAAAAAGCAAGAGGCATAAAAAAAAGGGAAAAAGAAAACCTACCAATCTTCTTCTGCAACATTTTGAGCCGGAGATTCAACCCACAGGCACTAGGGAGTGATCTTTGAAAAAACACGGAAATCTCTAATTGCCTCAGGCAAGCAAGGGGACTTTGGGCATAAGTCCTTTGGAGGGTCCCTCTGGGACCCAGTCCCCCTCCAAAGACAAGGGACTTCATTAGGTTAGAAACCAACCCCACCTGAGCCGCAAACTTTCTGGGATCAGCTGTACATATCTGTAAGAAATCCGACTTTCTTCATGCCCAACCTTCCATCAGATATATCTGGTTGTTAAACCCCTTGTAAATTATATTCCCACCTGCCAAAAGATGGGGGGAGACTTGGGAAACTTGTAAAACCCACCCACTTCTGGGATTCACAAGACCTGTCACATGATTACATAATCTCGGCTTGTAAGTCTTTTCTCTCATCTTTCTTCTATCCTTGGTTGTACTGATTGGAGAGATCTTCTCTTCTCCATCTAGACTTGCAATTCAGCACACCTTGGTGCTAGAATCCCACCGTGCGCCCCTTTTCATCAAATTATCTTAAACTCTAGTGAAGAACAAAAGTGGTTCTTACAAAACTCTCCCAGCTAATCTAACAAGTGCTCCAATCCAATAACCCAGAGTGTCTCACAAGAAAGAGAAATTACATTCTGAAAAAGCAAAGATAGACTGTTTTGGATCAGGTGGTTTGTTATAAAAAGGTATCAATAGAGACCTGAGATGGCAGACTACAAAGGTGTCCAATTAGAAATGAAAAAAAATGAGGCTGAGCTCTAATCACAAGCCTAATGAAGCCTCTCTGTGGAGAGCCCCGTAAGGGTCTCTGTCTCCCAGGGAGGTTCACCACTAATACCGGAAAACTGGTATGAAACTGGCATGAATCCTGAGCGGATTAAGTGCAGAAAACCGCCTTTCTGCATACATCACCCAAAGGTCATCCAACACCTCATCTCCTGGCATTTTGCAGGAGATTTAATTGTAGACCACAATCTTGGGCTCAGTTTTCCCTCCTTCATTTTTCCACAGCCCACCATGGTGTCTTTTGCCTTGGTCCCCAGTTTGCTTTGGGTAATTATGGGACCCAAACTGCATACAGTGAAGCTTTCCAAGATCTTCTTACATGGATTCCTGTTTTAAAAATGCACATGAAGTTGAGACCGCTACATACAGCCAATACAGGCTTGTCAGCAGTAACAGCTGTTTAGGCGAATCTTCCGACACTGGTTGGGACACTTCAGACAACTGGCTATCAGCTTTGAATGAAGAAAGGAAAATGTCCCATTGTTGATAGTAATACAGAGGAAGCAGAGTTACACAGCTTCAAAATGGTACAAAGGGCGGGAAATTAGAGTGGTGGGGATGTTGTCTTAAAATGGCCTGAAGTTGTGTACCACCAAGAATGGCAAAAAGCAAACTTAACTCAAGTCCCTTGCCTGCCGGAGGCAGGCCTTGAGGGGAGGCCTGCCTCCGGCAGGCAAGGGACAAACCTAACCCAAGTCCTCCCTAGGGGGAGGGCCGGTAACCCCACAGAGCGCCTCCCAAAGGGAAGACTTGTGCCTTATGTGTGAAATTTGGCCCTAGCAGAATTTGGGTTTTGGTGGTGACAAACCTCAGCCACTTGTTACTCCAAACCCCATTGTACAAACCAGGAGCTTTTTTGTCCAGTGGTGGACATTGATGTTGCACACAATACTTCCAAATTTTGGGCCCTTTTTATCCAGAGAATTTTTCTTAATCCTTCTTCAACTTTTTACAATGCCATGTACACAAAAAAATAACTTTAAATACAAATCTGGCAGAAATGTTGGAAGAAGGTCTGAAAGTGTTTTTTTTTCTTCCTCTAATGACAAAGATGACATTTGTATTGAGAAACTGTCTCATCAATAACACATTTTTTTTGGAACACAACTGTGATAAAAAAAAATCAACTGTAGCCGCTACGGAGGTCATTAGCTGTCAAACAATACTGATAGAAGCCGGATGGTTCTTACATCTGTGAGACAATTCACTTAAAGGGGTTGTCTCCATTTTTCCAACTTTTATGTCTCCTTTACCATTTTTGGGATGGTTATGGACCCAAGAGATGTACCAAAACTTATATGGAAGTACCTCAGAATCATGGCTACACAGCCGTATTTTTTATCATAATATCAGATGTCTGGGGGATGGGAAGTGCAGAGCTAAAGAAAAAGAAAAAAACATTTTTTTGCCATTTTTCCGCGACCTGCTTGGGCAAGGTGTGGGACTGAAGTCATAAGTCCTCTCCATGAGGGGCCCCCTGCAGGCAGATACTTTATCCATAAATCCTTCAATTTTATTTGTAAGTTTGATTTTTGCACTAAACACTTCAACTTATCATCAAGATTAAAAAACAATGAATTTGTCACTGGTTGTTCTTGAAATTTAAATTAAAAAAAAGTGTTTATAAAGTAATTGATTTTTAATCCTTCATTGGGTGATCAAAATAAGTTACCCAAGTCTCAGCTGAGTGCGGGGCCCGCTGAGGGGACTTAGTTAAGTTTGGGCGAGGGACTTGTGTTAAGTTTGGGAAAAAAGCCGTCTCAGGATCCAAGCCAAAAAAAGTGTATTAGTCCCAAGTTCCTCCCTGCGGTCGGTGCTCTAGCTTAACACAAGCACCTCGATCGGAGGGACTTGCAAAGCAAGCCTCCAAAGGAGGGGCTTGCGACTAATCCCTACTTTCTGGCGTGGGCAGTATGGCTTTACAGCCGTGTCCAACACAAAATCTTCTCAATTCCGATGTAGGTGGAGAACAAGAGCTTCTCAGAGCTTGCAAAGACCGCCCCTCACTAGGCAGCATTTGTGCCATTTCCCTCTTTTTTTTTTGTCTTGCAAACATATTGTTAACTTGTTCATCCTCCAAGTCTTGCACCGAGTTGCCTTAGAGCTGAACAATTGGGATTTAACCCATTCCAAGGATTATACTACTATGTACATGGGGTAGGCAGCTCGACTGTGTGTGAAACATGGGAACGACAGGTTTTGGACTAAGACAGAACCATGGCTTTGGAAAATTTTCAGAATTTGTGGATCTTTAAGGCAGCCTAGAAACACATGTGCCTCGCGGTAGCCAGCTTTTGTCATGGATAGGGCAAGATGCAGGGCAATGGTTTGGTGCAATCAGCGAGCTGTATTTCAGTTGGGATGGTGCTCATTTTGGATGAGCAAAAATTTACCACCAAAAAAAAATACCGTCCGCACCAGAGATTGGGGATTAGTCGCAAGCCCCTCCTTCGGAGGTTCGCTTCGCGAGTGGCGCCCACGACAGCCTTAGGTCACCGGCCCTCCGATCGAGGGGCTTTTGTTAAGCTAGGTCGGCGCTGTGCAACGTGAGGTCACACATATGCCAGCACAAGCCGCGCACAGCAGGGAGATAGGACTTGTTAGGTTCGCTTTGATCACAGTTTTAGTGAAGAGGTGGTGAATTGGCAGGGGAAAATCTGATTGACTCACGTCACCGAAGCGACCTTGCAGGTAAGCCTAACCTTACGGAGCATCCCACGGGGACGCACCTCTGTTTCGAGAGCGAACTTAACAAGTCCCTTGCCTGGCGGTGAGCCCGCAGCAAGCGCAGCGAGCGGCGGGCTTGCCCGACCGCCAGACTTGGTCCCAATCCCCTCAATTTGGCGTGAGACGGCACACATTTTTTGCCGGCAAGTTACTCAGCCGCAAATAAGCACCTGTTCTCGTCAGATTTGTATATTTTTCTCAGCGGCATTAGATTTCCACGACCCTTGCGCTTTTTTGGCTGTGGCTTGTTTTTTTTCTTGTGCCATCGCTTCCCCTAGACAATTGCGACCGAACAGTTTTTTGAAGTTCAACATCTGATGGGCCATATACATAGTGCCTCAAACACATAAATCAGCTGCAGGTTTTATGGTCATATGAGTTTTGAGTTTGGCTGCTATGGTTCAATCAAAATTCCAAACTCATAGTACTGGACCAATCGGGCGGATACAGCAAGCCTCGCATATCCGTAGTGTGATAATTCAGTCTTGAGGAATTATTTTGCTTTTTGCGCAAAGGCTCGGCATAGGTGCTCAAGTAGACATTTTATGAATGTCAAAGCATCATCATGTGCGCAGGATCCAAGGGTACTTCTGCGTGAATTCTGAACAGAAGTGGTATCTCGTATGATGGTTGTACTAATGAAAATGTAGCAACAATGCAAGTTTTACACCTTATCACAATCCTGTCTCAGAAGGTTGCGATTGGGTGTAAGCCTCTCTGCCGTTGGCAGAGAGGATTTGTTAGGCTCGTTTCGAGAGGCTTTGTCAAGCTCGGAGCTTACCGAACTATGCTTGTAGGTAATGAGTCTCTCAAGGGCAAGCGACATAGCAAGTCGACTAGATAGTGGGCATGATGACGAATGGTCATTTGGGACGATGCATAGGGTGAGTTTATAGTTTTGGATCATAAGATGCATGAGGAGGTTAGGGGGGACAAGAGGGTTTTTGGGGGGAAAATCGACAAGTATACGACAAGAGTGGGACCTAAGCAGAGGCAGCCATGTATGCTTGCACCTTGGCCTTGACGTTGGCGGCCCGTTGTTCCTTTCCGATCTTCGAGGGCTTGTTCTTCTTGCTGGCCTTTTTGTATTCTTCCAGCTTGGATTTGTCGGTGGGTTTGGGCGAGGGGTCGGCGCGGATAGCCTTGTGGGCTTCCGTGTAGATCTCCTCAATGTCGGCCGAGCCAATGTCGTCAGCGAGATAGGTGGCGAATTGTTTTTTGAAGCGCTAAAAAGGACGGTAAGTGGTTAACAGGAATCCCAAGAATGTGCGAGACTTGGATCGGGTGCGATCTGCCAAGAGAACTCACTTCGTCATCTTCTTCTTCAAGGGCCTCCATGTACTCGGCGACATGTCCACCGTAGATGTAACTCTTGAGCATGTCAGCGTCCAACTCCTTGGCCTCAGGGTCGTAACCGGGGAAACGATTTTCAGAATGGGGTACAAAGATACCTCCATCAGATGCACCCTTCATTGCGCCGAAGACACGGGCACCGGTGGATGTCCGCCTCAGACCGACGTCGAGGAAAGCTTTGAACGGACGGGGTCCCTCGTCGTTGGCTTCGGTGAGGACCAGGTCACCCTCGGGCTCCTCAACACCCTGGTATTTCTCGTCCAGACCAAGTTTGACGAGCGCCCGGCGGGCAACCAGGAGACCGGTAGCGTAAGCGGCTGCCCAGTTGGTCAAGCCGTGTTTGATACCGTATCGTGGTAGTTCGTGCGAGTAGGCGGCGGCCAGGACAAAGTCACCCTGCATCTTGGCGTGGACAATTTGACAGATGATGTCCCGGTTGGTGATTCGGACCACCAGACGGTACTTGGGCGAGTTGTACTTGTTCTTGGCCTGGGCGATCAAGCGTTTTCGAGCATAGTAATCGGTTTTGCCCTCTTAAGAAATGAGAAGGTGATGAGTTAGCTTGATGATTCGGCAAATTTGAGGAAGCAAAAAAAAGGGAAGAGTGGGATGCGCGTCTGGGATCAGATAGGAGCGAAAGACTATATGATAGAATAGATGATCAACAGTGTGCCGTAGCACTCAGTGTGAACTATGCATGAATCTCGGAAAATCATCATTTTTGTTTTTCCGTTGGTAGGAAAAGTAACCAGCGAGGCTGTAAAGCGAAGTCACATGATAAAAATGAAGGCCGACCACTAACCTCGACGACGACGGTACTTGACCTGAAACCTCGAGTAGTAGGCCGAATTCTTGACGACCTTGACGAACGGCATCTAATGGCAGAGGTGAGGAAGAGGTGCAGCAAGGATTGTGTGAGTTAGCAAGAGTACAAACGGCATGGCCGATGGGTGTGTCAAGCCATGTCAGGTGGAGGAAGAGAGGAAGGCTTGCTCACCTTGAAGGATAGGAAAGGATGGAGAAGGAGAGGCGGGAGACGACTGACCTGGGGTTGTCGGCTGGGGCAGGTGGGCGATATCCAACCAACCGGTTCACGGCCTGACCATCATCAGGTTAGGTTTCGGCCGCCCACATCCGCCAGCCTCACGACGTAATCACGACCCCGATCACGACGACCAAGCCACAGTGAAACATGAATATGCAAAACACGCGCGCAACAAAAAGAGCCCTTCGACGACGCAATTGTGCCAACCAGACACATTTCCTTTACATTTTTTAGTCGACTTGAAAGAGCACAAGGGTAAATATTTCAATAAATATTACTGGGGAACGAGTGGATCACAAGCGCGATGTTGCCCATTGCACTATGAGAAAAACTCGACCAATATTACTTGGAAGACATCAATGATCGGTCGGCCCCCCTCTGTGTATTTGTTTTGCCCAGAGGTCACTGTCGAGAAATATCTAGATGACATCCTCATAAAACAAATGAGAAGATGATGATGACTAAAAAACTACATGTTTTAATGGTGTGTAATACAAGAGCCCTCAGCACTATCCATACTTGCCAACAAAGAAGAAATTGAAACGCAAAAGCTTTTAGCCTGTGGCATTAATTTAAGAACTCTCGACTAAAAAGAAAAAAAAAATTGAGGATTAGAGTGAGTGTATCAATTAGGGTGTGTACCGTTGATTTTTGTTTTAGCTTAGGCCACATCCTTACTCAGATGCCACTCTTAGACTATCTTGCTGGTTTGTGGAGCCATTTGTGACACTGATAATTACTGAGTTTTCCACAGTATTTCCAGTTAGAAACCAGTCCCAAATCTATTTCCCATCACTGGCAACTATTTCTGATGAATTCAGACTTGAGAAGTGTCAGAGTAAATGGCCAGTTATCTCTTCCCTTCTCTTTCCGCTCTCAGTCTCATTCCTCCGTCTCTTTCTCTCTCACCCTTTCTCATAAAATTCCAATAAGAAATTGATTGTCCTGATTCTGGACAGTGTAGTTTCCAGAATTCAGATGAAGTTATGTCTCCCTTATGGAAGAATATCTATATATTGGGACAGTGTAGTTTCCCTTTATTTATTTATTAGTTTGGTCCTGGTGGTGGGACAGTGTAGTTTCCCAAATTCAGATGAATAGTGTTGTGACTTGTATCCAGTGTAGTGTCTCAAGTTCTTTTCTTTGTCCTGTCACAAGTGTAACAGATGATAGTAGTTTAAGTAGTTGTTCTTTCTCATTGAAATCAATCCATCGAGTTAGAGCATTTTCTCACTTGACCCACTTCTCTGAGAAAAATCAAGTCAAACAGCTCCTCTTTCAATATTTAATTCTCAATTCTTTCCATACATAATCCGCCTCACCACCTCAAATTCCAACAAGAAGAACTAGATTTCAGTAAGATAAAAGTAAACAAAGATGAAATGAAGATTATTACAACTGAAAAGAGAATCCCCTTTCCTCTCTCCCTCCTCTCTATCTGATTCCAACATCTTAATACTTAAACAAAAAATTCCCTTGTACCTTAACTCCCAATACACTCATCCTATATTCCAATCCCGGTCAAAAAAAATCTCACACTTAATGAATTATCTGCTGCAATTCTGGCCGAGAAGAAAGTTTCCAAGATTTGTTAAATTTTTGGTTACAATCCCAATGAATACATGGTCTTCCAATCCACACAATTTCCATGTTACATTCCCAATAAAGCCACACCTCCTGTATATATAGAACATCCAATGTTCCATTCCTGATGGTGGTGAGTCCACCGTCATTCAAGCTTTTCTGTCAATGACAAAGTTGTCAGTAGATATATTCTCCTTATAATACATATTATCCTGTGCATGTATTATTCCTATCACAACACATCTGCCAAGTGATTCTGCAATTGTAACCTGAATAGAACACCACACTTTCTAGGACTTTCCATATTTCAATATCATAACTCAAAAAGAGAAGAAGGCTCTTGTCCACAAAAGATCCAAACAAAAGGCGGATTGAATAAAGTACTCATTCTATGGTATATTAAAAATGATCAAACAAATTCTACTACCTACAAAGATTGAAAGCCAACTCAAGAAAATTGAATTAAAAGCAACCAATTTCCTAATAATTGGCTAGACTGAAGGTATTACAGTTAACCTGTGATGAACTCAACCAAATTGAACTTGGTTAGCTTTTATATCGCCCAACTGAATATAAAACCACAGAAGCCATCTTAGATTTAAATTTCACTTTTTGGGATCCAATCAAGTTTATTCCATTGATTGGGAACCAATCTAACCAACTTTAACTTGGTTGAGTGTAGCCCATTCTAGCTGGGATACCCTTTAACTAGCCAACTTTTTTGGAAGTGGTACATACACCAATCTATTTCTTGCAGCCACAATGATCTTTACATGAGTAGACAAGTAGTACCACAAAAAATCAAAACTTGTTTCATGTTTTTTGATCTCTTTACTATTATTTATTACCATTCCCTTCATCACATGACATGATTTAGGCCCAGTTTGGCACCGTCATGAAAATGGGTGTAATATTGAAAATTTGATTTAATAAAAACCAAACTGTCAGCACAAACGTAACAAAATTTGTATGTAATGAAAAATGGATTCCTGCTCCATTATTGAAAATATAAGAGTCCATGTATTGGACTGTTTTTAGTGCCATAGTAGCATTATTACCCTTTATATCTGTTTCAAGTGTAATATTAATATTGTGATGCTCATGACAGCCTCACATGCCCATTCTGATGTCACAAATGATGCAGCATGTAGCACTCTTTATTAATATATCCATTTTGTTATATTTGTGCCAACAGTTTGGTTTTTATTGAATTAAACGTTCAATATTACACCCATTTTTATGATGGTGCCAAACGGGGCCTTGTGGTATAACTTTTTTATCTTAATTACAAAACTACACTATTAGGTTTTAGGTATGATCACTCTCATAAATTTTCACCTAAAACCATTAATGTAACATTTTTATTATTATTCAATTACACTTCCTTATAACTCATGTATACCTTTCTCCTGTTTGAATATAACTACACATACCCCCAAGAATGAATATTGATCAAAGAATGGTAAAAAAATAGGTTCCTTGAAACTTAAATATTATAGAATGAATAAATTCCAATGGCCTCAGAATACTTATCATTTAACACTGCCAACATAATGACCTAGGTTGGTTGTATCAGTTGGAATTCAACCAAGTTCAACTTGGTGTAGTGTATCCCAGTTTGACTGGGATACCATCAACCTATTCAATTATGTTGGCAGTGTTTACTTACCAAAATTAATTAGGAAGATTAAATTTCCTATGAGGTCTGCCAATCCAAGGAGCCCTGAGAAATTCAGGACTTGTACATATATGCACCATGTTTTTTTTGCAACTCATAAAAGCAAGTAATTGTTAGAAAAAAAGTGTGTGTATGTCCTCCAAACAGGCTTCCAAACCAGTAGAAGTCTTTTTGTTGTTTTTGTGCTACATCAATTTACAGCCTTAGTTTCAATACAAGCAATGTGAGGTTATTGGTTTAAAACAAAAAAATGGCCGCTTTACAACTCCCTAATTGACAGCCTTGATGTGGAAACCTTTGACAGAAACCCTTTTAAGAGTTTATGTATCACGTTGGAGGATAAAAGATGTTTAGAAATTAGTAGGAATCCAATTTAGCCAGCAAGAACGCATGTACTCATATAACTGAAGAAAGTTCTGGGTTATTTGGTTTGTTTTTTGAATGATCAAAGGCTGGCTATTGGATGCTTACTTGCTGATGAGCAGTTCTGTCTTCAGTTGACGCCTTTTCTGTTTTCTTTTGTGAAGGTCTGATGAGAGCTTGTGTAGGGGTGAGATAGTTTGATGAACCAAGTGCCGATGATGTCTGAAGAAAAGGTTTGAGGAGCCAAGTCAGAAGAGATGGATGATAAGGACGTGGTGATTATCGGAGCAGGAGCCAGCGTAAGGGCCACCGACAACCAACACACCGATATCCAAGAACTGATCTCAAGGGACTCTTGTCTGATAAGCAGGGTCTTGCAGCCATCAAGCAACTAACAACGACCACCGAGCTCAAGGTGATTTGCTTCGAGGCTAGAAGTGGGCCGGCTGGAGTCTGGTCAGTCCATCAGTGCCCTCTCCCTAGCCATTAGCATGGATTCCGATTCTGTTACTGACACTCTGGCCGGCCGTGTTATTCATGTAGGAATCCGGACAGCAACAAGAAAGCCAGGAATGTGTCCATCCATTTCGATCGAATCGGCCGGCCATTCGTCGAGCCACCTCCGTCGGACTCATCGCCGATATACGATGGCCTACGAACGAACGTCCCCAAACATCTGATGGCCTATCGTGACCAGCCCTTTGTGACCAACGACCCCGAAAGCGAATTCCCTCCTGGCCATGAAGTCTCAACCTATCTGCTCGAGACCGCTCGTGGACTAGAGTCTTTCATCCAGTTCAACTCTCAGGTCCAACGAGTCGCCCATCTCAATCCAGATATCAATATTCTTAAACCCTCCAAGAATCGCCGATGGATTGTCCATGTCGTCCTCCTCCCTTCGCCACATCTCGAAACTCAGACCCATACTTCTCCGAAAACCATATCAGTTTCTTGCGATTTCGTTTTGGCAGCTTCTGGGTTAGTTTGATCATTGAAAAAGTTGGCTCGACCATTAATCGGACGTAGCTGGTGTTCTCTAACCTTCCGAACTTCATCTCTTCAAAGGCGTCATTAGACATTACAGCGTACCATATGTACCCTTTATCCCTTCGCTTGGGACATGGCCCAAAGAGATCACCCATTCCTGTATCTACACGAGCCCCTCGGACGCAATCTTTCAGGGAAAAGTAAGTATCACCTTCCTAACACTTCAAAGCTCGAAATTTCGAATCACAACACCCATATAACGATAATTTTATTTGGGGGGCTATAGACAGTTGCAGTCATCGGGATCGGTCCATCAGGTTACGACATCGTTAGGGAGCTAGCCATGTTGCGGGAGAAGGGAGGCGGAATAGAGAGCAAGAAGAAGAAGCTGTATTCGGTTGCATCCCATCCCGCGAAACTAGGCTGGGACTTCAACGATCCAGAGGCGCCCACATGGACGAAGCTAATCACGACGGTCCCGAGGTTTGAGCGGATCGATGGGCACCGGATCCAGCTCGTTGATGGAAGAACGCTCGAGGACGTCGACCTGCTATGCTTTGCCACCGGATATCTTTACGCCTTTCCGTTCTGTCAACCAACCGACCAGCCATGGGTCCTCCACCCACTCATTCATCCTCCCCCTATACCTCTTTCATCATCTCCTCTCCCTGATCTTCCCCCAACCCCTGATACTTCAATTCATCAATTTCAGGGTGGCTTTCGCGTCCATCATTTGGACCAGACTCAAATGTTTTATTACCCCGATCCAAGCTTTGCGTTCCTAGAACTGAGCAGTCAAGTAGTCCCCTTTCCATTGGTTAGTGATTGTTGGCTGTCTCTTCCCAACACAATTAATTCAATCAGATTAAGTTGAATTTTTCTTTTAGGCGGAGTATCAAGCCAGAGCCATTGCGGCACGATGGTCAGGCCGGAAGCTGTTCCCACTCGAGCCGATGGAAGACGAAGAGACGGATTCGAAGGGGGTGCATGCGCTCCCGGCGGTGAGCACATTTCTCAGCCGGGTCTCGGGATGCATTTCCTGGCACCACATGTTGATCCTATATATATTTCTGTATGCTCTCTTTTCCCAGCCGAAAGAGTTCGAATACGAGGATAAGTTGTTGGAGCGGATCGACGAAGGTGGGCAGATTGATAGCGAGAGCCATTGGGGATCAGTGCCCGAATGGAAATATAAAGCTAGAGAACAAACGCCGGCCAAACGCAGACTCGAATTGGGTTATTGAGTCGCTCTTTTGATGAATTGTATTAAGTCCTTGGTCAGGTGTGCAATCGTCCTTCTTGAATGGTATGTTCCGGACATCCATAAAAACCACCTCTTGAATGGTATCAATAGAAGTATGTACATGAACCGCGCGTGTAGAAGGCAGTGGCAGCACCCTACTTGGCGTTATCTCGCCTCTCATTGTCAAACCAAAAATTTGTCTCTATTGATTTGTTGTACTCAGCTTGGCACGGTTTCGGCGCACAGAAAATCTAACAAGATGTTTTCAGAAACGAACGACTTTATTTACAACAGTTTTCATCTTATGAGCGTTCATAACCCGCTTAATCAGACCCGACCTAGACTCCTATAAACTCCAGATGAGAAAAGTAAAAGAGAGACAAAAGTGCAAGAGATGGGTTAGTAACACTGTAACACTTCTTGATGGGTCTGAGTGAATATATAATAAGAAGGAAATAAAAGTCAGATCCCCTGCACGATTAATAAAATCATCATCGAGACAAAAACAAAGAATCAACGATGAATTCCCTTTAAAAAATGTAGGGAAGTCCATCGTCGACTGATGTCAAGTCCGATTAAAATGCGCCCATACTTTTGGACGACTTGGGTTTTTTAAGGTATTCAAAAAAATCATCATTCTTTTTCTCCTTTCCAGGTTTCTTTAATTAGGTTTTGGGGAATGATCGAAGGTGAGGTGACTGGACTTACTTCAGAAATCGGGTGGGTTTTTTGTTAAGATGAGGTCGATACTTGAATTTTAAGGAGACGGGAGCAGTCGTGTGTCCATGGGTTGTCGGGTGCGGGTATCCGAGCAGGACCTCGGGGCTTAAGGGCCGGGCCTCCCACTTCCGGAGCCCCAAAGAGGGGCTAACTTATCAAAGTCCTGCGAGGACTTTGCCGAGGGGCTTTCAAGTCCAGAGGCCCAGGGACTACCCCTTAACACCATTTTCTTGGCTGAGAGTATTGTGTTTTTCACCACTTTTCAGCCTTTATGTTTTTCCTGCTTTCACCACACACCCTCTTCAAAAATGAACCACATGGCAAGAAAGGTGTGGTAATCAGCTTTCAGCCTGCGTGGTCCAATTTTCTTTTACCCACCAGAGGTATTTTTAAAAAATAAATAAAAACAAACAAAATTTGTAAAAAGCATTTTTTTTCCTGCAATAAGATGAGAAAATAGACCGTGCACAGGCTTGGAGGCGTGGTGGTCAGAGGGTGTTTTCAGAAAAATGGACCTTTTCAACAAGCAATAACCGCATGAAGAAGTGAGTTTGGAGGGCCAGATTTTAGAGTGAATGGCGGCAAGATGCAGATCATGATATCATTGAATTTTTAAGTTTTTTGTCCAATGACTCTGCAAGGTGTGGTTAAATTAGATTTGTGCCACCAAGACTTTTCAAAAGTCTCAGGCAAGAATTCTCGCTAAGGCGCAAGTGCCCCTGGCAAGACCATCTGGGGCCCGGGGGACTTGGATAAGTTAGAAAGAGGGGTCTCTGTCAGCTGGTATGTGTGCCGCTTAAGAGAAGGATTGAAAAAGACAAATATGGAATACCATCTGCCAGCATCTGCCAGTGCAATTGGTGAGAGTACTATTATCGATGATCAGTGATGGTATGGTAGCTTGCGACATCATAAAGGCTCACATGTGTAGATTCTTGATGTAAATACACAGTCAATTTAAGGAAAGAAAGATGAGACAAAAAAATCATTAGTTTTTAGATTTGTGAAGATTTAAATTAAGAAAATTAAATGGTTAGAATTCTAGTGACACTTATTCTCATTCATGTGGAATTCATAAGAAAGTCATCTGGCTGTGAGACCAAATTTCTTTGAGTAGACAAGATGTGTTAGCACTTTTTTGTTGTAGTTCACCATTGGGTTTCCACCTTTTCTCAAAACTGATCAAGAGTATATTTGATACCGAAGACAATCTTGCTTTTTGTTTTGGCTCCAATTGAATTCCATACTCTCTTCTGTTTGTTTTGAGTAGTGTAGAAAATCTTGAATGAGGTAATACAAGTCAATGGAGGACCAGTCTGTAAAGGAAGTATGTAAGTAGGTGATCAGTCAGTTGAATCCATGATTCTTCTGGAAATGAAAAGAATTTGAAATGCCAATGTTGGTTTCCTCTGGGGTAACATTGGGGCTATTAAGACAGGTGTGGGATTCTCTTTGGAGCCAGTCAATTCCTAAACACCCTGGGCAAATTGGGGTCATGAGAAATTGATACAGGTAGCTTTCTCCTGTGTGTTACATAAAGGATACTGTGTCCTGTGTCCCAAACCGCTCACAAGACCACATTGAATTGGGTTAAATTGGTGCTGATTTGGCCTGCAGTGCCTGAATTTAGGATGAAGTTAGTGGATTGCTCAATCCTCAAGAAAACAATTTAAAATGGGTTTGAATTTTTTCATTTTTATCATTCTTATGACATGCCATACTATGATCTCCAATTTTCTTGGCTTGGTTGGAGCAATCTTAAAGATTTTCAAATATCTTGCAATAAATAAAAAGGTTTTCACACTTACATTTTTTATTTTTCCTATTTTTATTTCATATTCATTCTTGGGAACATATTTTACACCCCAGAAACCAATCTTGTGAATTGAGGTTTGTGTCCTGAACTTCTGCAATGAAATATGTTGCAACTAAAACTTTTGTCTAGAGACTGTACATGTAATAGGTTGTAACTGTAGACCCCGTGTCATGTTCTGGAATACTTGTCCTGTCTGTGCAATGTGACCTTTATCACCTGACATGAATTCAGGACCATGTGACCTGAAGGCTGATCATGACCACACTGTCATGATGAATCTGTGGGCTTAGTGGGTCCATGATTAGAGGCCAACTATGATCTAAATTGCTTACCTCATGCATTGGCAGAAACTATTCTGACCAATAAAAACTCCAAATAAACATGAAAAAATTCCATAGCTGGGGCCCACAGCACAACCTTTTTTGTTTTTAATTGTCAAAGGTTCATTAATTTCATAAAAATAATCTTGAAATGTCCTTACAAAATTTGATTCTAACTTTTTATGCAACAATCAATTTATGTATCTTTGAACACACTAAAATAAAGATTTTGAATTGCAATCCATAATTCAAAAAGAAATACTTAAAACTTCCTAGTTTTTAACTATACATATATTTTATGAAGGCTTGAAGCTTGAACAAACAAAATCATCAACTTCTTGAATGAGATCAAATATGAATCTTCCACAATAATCTCCCCATTCCACACTTAATTTAATCTTCCAGAAACACAACCATACCTTTAGACCTGATATATAAATCATATCAACCAAAAAATCCACCAGGGGAGTTGGCTTGGTACTTGAAATAAAGTGTCTACCTAGGTACAAAGGGGCCCCTTTGTATCCGGGTAGGCACTTGCTTTCAAGTGCCAAACAAAATGCCCTGGTGTTTAGTTACCTTAGAAAAAAATCAGTTGGAATCCAACCAATTTTAACTTGGTTGAGTGCATCCTAAATTTAACTGGGATACCACCAACCCAGACAATTATATTAGAAGTGTTGATCTGAATCGAAAAAAGTTGCTTAGTCAAGCCTATGACAGCTTATAACATCAGTAGACATACATACATACCTTCCAATACAAAGATATAGCTTCTTGAGGCTAGAAGCTTCCCAATTATGTATCATCTGTGGTTTCATTCCATCTGAACTCAAGGGTTTATAACTACTACCCCATATTCAAAATTGATTTGAACTGAATTTGGAGTTTGATTTTTCACAAACCAATTTTATTAAATTCAAAACCACCATCCCAAAAACAGAACATTTGTTTGGTAATTGCTTCTCAAAGGGCTCTCAAGCTGCACTGCCAAGCTTATTTCACAAGGCCTTGTTGTCCACTTGGGATACTGACCAGTAAGTATGAAGAAAATCAACTCACTGCATGTGCTGACACAATGCCCCACCACTGCTGCCCATATTGCAAACTCAGATGCTTGAAGAAAAAATCTCATCTGAAAGAATAGTGGCCAAGGGCCAAAGACAGATGAAAGGATGAGCCGAGAAATTTCAGAGTGCAGAAAACTCAGGTGCTTAGATCACTAGACAACAAGTCTCTCAAGAGCAGGTCTTGTTAGTATTGGCTCAGAACTAAGTGTGGTTTGTATTTCAGAGGGGATCAGAAGAGATGCATGATGTGAAGGGGGCCTAAGTTGAGGGCCTAGCAGATCTAAGGAGGAAAAAGAATGAAATAGAAGGACAGCAAAGAAACCCTCTTTTGGGTGTGGGCCAGAAATCTAACATCATCTTCTGGCTTTATCATAAAACACAAGTTTTATGACAACAATTGCAGTCGACTATTTACACATCATTTAGTCCCTGGAGAACGCCGGGGAGATCTTTATGGGCAGCTGGGCTTATGTGGCGCCTTGCAATCCCTGCTCCTTGTGATTCATTTAATGTTGAACTTTTTACCATCGGTAGTCTTATGTTTCGTACCACCGGGAACAGGGTGATAAGCCACCCGATTGTAACGAGTGAATTGTTTGATGTTTGGGTGAGCACAGATTTTGAAGGTACAAAGCAGATAGATCATTGAAGTTGGGGGCGGCTCGGATGGTGCACCACTCGACCAACTCAGCATCCGACCTGTTCACCTCCACGCAATGTACCAGACAGATCGCCGGGACAAGGAGGATGTTGACTGTTGCAACGAGGCTCAAAATCCTGGGGTATGGACGACGCCGGAACATTGATGAGGATGAAGGTTGTGTGCCAAGGGACTTCAACCTTGGCCGAGGGCCTCGGCGGGTGGGTTTGCTGAAGTGGGGTGAACGCACGCTTGCTAACCATTCGACAACTTGGGTAAGTGCGAAAGAGCCCGGCTGACGTTTTTAAACCTTAAGGTGCTTGTTGTCCGATGTCATACTGATAGGGACCACCGTATTGGAGACCTTTCATTCCGAGGACTACAAGAGGATGACTTGGCCTGCTTTTAGTGTTAGTTTACGATCAATACAGAAGCTCATGCCATCAAAGGCTCTATTTTGAGCTTTTTCCAATTGTGCATTCATTCCTACTTCTTCAGTCAGGCAGCAGGACTCCTGACGGACTTCGCTGCTTTTAGCATGCAGCGAATTCACGAGTTAAGAAACTCTAGGCTGTGTGCTAGATCAAAGCTTCGTAAATCTACCTGCTCATCGAACTTAGCACAAGCCTGCGCTGGGAGGGCCGCGAGGGCCCGCTTCGGAGGGCTTCGCTAAGTTCGTCGCCTGCTCATTCACTTTGTGAGTCTTGGCAGATGGAAAAATGTTATATTGAGGGCATCATCATGATCGGGTAAAAAGCATCTGTCAGTGGAGTGGGGAAGGCGGTCAGTTCCGGACTGTTTTCATTCGCAGTAACCAAAACTTGCCAGAGACTCACCCTCACAGCTTCTTGAGTGGTCAACTGGCTTACTCGGCCAGCTGCTCACATGGTCAACAAGCAGCCGACCAACATCCTCAGACAGTTTCACCTTCATCTCACCAACTCATCCTACAAGGGCATTCGTATGATTTCGATTCACTCAAATCGAATATCGCTGGCTCATCTCTCCCTGTTCTTGATCACTGGCTCGGCTTTTGGCTTTAGGTTTGGCTTCCAAGATTCGAACGCAGCAGCGTCACAGGAGCACAATCAAGTGATATCAGAGAATGAGGCACGAGCTCCCAATCTAGTAAACGAGCTCGAGGAGCGACTACAAGAACTTAGCATTGGTAAGTCGATCATGATCCTCACGCAAGTCTGAAAGGGAATGCTCCAGAAGATTGAACTTGAACGATTTGTTCGACTGTCACAGAACCCGACCGCGAGGAAAGCTCATGCTACAGCAACATCTTTGGTACGCTCACGGCCAGCCAGGAGGAGAGCACGAGGCCGGAACCCTCGTTGTGTTTGGTGCTAGGTCGCTCAGAAGCACATCGAACGGCATTTGCAGCCAGGTTGACAATTTGTGAATTGGAAACTAACAGTCTAACCTTGCCAAGAGAATGCACCCTGTGGATTGAAGCTGGTTCTCAACCCACTTCCTCACAGCTTCAAGCTTGCGTCGGTGCATTGCACGCCTCTCCTCAATCCTGGTCCTCGTTTACTGGACACCAAAGAGAAGCAGTTCAGCTTTGTTTTGCACATCACAAATTACAGGGAATCGGTAAATCACATCAAAAATTTACTATTATCAACTTTTCATATTCAGATTTGTACTTAATATTTTCTTTTTCTGTTTTTTTTTTTATTTTTATTCAAATAGAGCTGGCCACTTCCTTGAACCTCAAAACCATCAAGTTTTCAACTGATATGATCAGATTAGGTAGATTGGACCATCAGTCTAACCAAGAAGAGCTCAGGAAGTTAAGAGATCACATGAGAAGTTTCTTTGATCAAAGCATCCGAAACTTTGACTCAATCTCTGAAAAAAATCGTCAAGAGGCCCAAAGAACATTCCTAGAACTCGAAAATCGCTTCCAGGAAGTAAAGGACCACTTGTATGATCGTAATGAGCAAATGTGGAAAGAATTCAATTCTCATCAAAACCAACAGATCCACGCTATCCATCACAGCGTCCAATCTCTGAATAACGACCATGAGTTAAAAGTTAACGAAAACTTCAATAGCTTCTTACAATCGGTCAGTATATAAACTTATTTTTATAAAAAAACAAGTGGTCCACTTTTTTGATGATAGAAAACAATAACTATGAAGTACTCTTAGATGAAGGAAGAGGTGGAACAGAAAATCCAATCCAGTCTCGATTCCGCCGCTGTCGGCATGATAGCAAATCTGAAACAAGCTGTTGATCTTGAAAGCCGATCAAATTCAGCGAATTTGAATCATCAAATCAAACAGGTAATTAGAGTTTGAAAAATGGCCCCTTATGGACAATGGACATGGGGTTTTCTTTCCTTCTTCTCGTGGAGGAATGACTGTGTGCCGATTTGAACTTTACACCGATTGATTAATGTAGGCGTTTGAAGCTGCCTTGGATCTAGCCACCCAACGACATCATCATGCGTTAGAGGAAAGTATCACGTTACAGTCCCGAAGAATGGTGAGTACACTCATCGCATCCATTCCGTTAGATGTGAAGGGATATATAATTCAACGAAAGCAATCCAGTCGTCACTTTTCGATGAACTTCTTTCGGTAGACAATATCCTCAGCTCAATGAAACAAAATTTAGACTCTATTCAAATCACTTCAACTGATCGCGAGAGTGCTCTCAGAGAGTCCAACGCCAGAATATTGGAGCAGAAAGTAAGTTCACCTCCCAATGTCACATCATGCGTTTAGATTCATTTGTTTTTTTTTACTGAACGCATTTTTCTTTTGTTTTGGAAACTGAAATTCGTGGTCTCGATTGAAGCGGAAATGTGAAGAGCTGATCAACAGATTCATGGAGAGCATGGAGAGCCACCAAGCGATGATCCAAAACCTCTCGGACTCAGTCTCCAACACACCATTCTTCATATCCTACTCCTTCTTCAAAACAGGAGATGGTTATATCTCCAGATTAATCAGTTGTGAGTTTTTTTCCGCCAGACAAGTTGGATTTTATTTAGAATATCGGATTTTACTGATGACATTATCGCTTGGGAAACCCATGAAGATTTGTTTAGTAAATTCTCGTTTTCCAAATTCAAATTTCTGATGGGTTGGTTATTTTGGTCTACGTGGAATCGGACGAACGGAGGAATGAATTGGATTACTATAGTAGGGTTGGTGAGTCGGATAGCCATATATCTATGCCGCACAGAAGATATGAAAGATTGCTGAACTGACGCGCCATGGAATTGTTTTGTAGTTAAAAGCAGGAGCGTTATTCTTTCTCCGCTCCGTTTGGAGGCTCATGTGGTGGAGGTACAGGGTCTCTTCCATGACACCTGGAACACAATCCAAGCAAATTATGAGTGAGGATGGGGCCGAGGGTGACCGGCCACCACCGTAAGTCGATTTAAATTATTCCCAAGTATCTTTAGGATTTAAAAAAAACATAATAATTGATTTATCGATGCTTTTTTTTAGTAGTCCAAATGGTCCTCACGATCCGAGCTACCCAAACGCAGACAAAATAGTGTGTATAGAACCATCAAACCGACAAGTTATTATATTTCCACATTCTTCAGACCATCATCATCGCCAAGTTCAAGTGATCAATGTGAAACGAAAGTTCAGCAGTCAATCACTCGGCCGTAGTCGGATCGTCCCTGCCCGTTTAATCGGCGGCGGTTGCGGCTAATCTCTCGAAGATCTTTTACCTTCCTCTTGACTTGTGAATCTTATACCTTACAACAAAAATTCCCCTGAAAATAATCTCAAATAATTTGTAAAGAAATAGAAAAAAAGAAATGCATTGGCATTTGGTATGTATGTACATAAATATGTAATAAATTCTTTAATTGCTTCAACCACAAAAAAACCTGACAAGATGTGTTATAGTCCAAGCTGCTAGGCTGACTGGGAAAATATCTATGTACACATAATTGATAGTGTGATTGATGCTAGCTCGCTGATAATTTATTTGCCAATGTGTAAGGACTTGGTTGTCCTCCACTGGTTCTCTGGATTTTGTCGGGCACGTAGGGAGTTTCTAGAACCAATGTGTATTATATTTCAAAAGACTAGACGGGAGAGAAGAATCTCTCTGTAAGTACAAGCTCTTAGAATGAGAGAAACTGAAGCAGAAGAAGAAAAGGAGAATGAGACTTACCTAGACGGGAGAGAGGAATCTCTGCCGTTTAGGTGGAGGAGACGAGGTAGGCTTAAGTACCCTTGGATTGATGACCTAATCTTCAGTGACATGGTCATGTGAAACCCAAGGGAGGAGGGGGTTTCACACAATGATCATCCTAATACTATCCCCAGCCCTGGTGGTTTATATAGTGGGGGGAGTTTTTGAGCCAATTTCAGCACTATACATAGTATGAGTTGAAAAAGTACTGAGATATGTCAATATGTATCACCAGGGGAGAGGAGGGGGCACTTTATAGGAAGTGCCATAGCTGAAGTTGACCCTGGTTTTGGTCTGAACTCTGTCAGAAGTCAATCACAAATTGTTGATGAATTATTCCTTTCAATGAGGTGAACTGGAGGTGGAATAATGGTGAAGTGATATGCTACACATTGTGAAATTATCAATAACTTTTGTTGAATTTATTTTGAATTCTAGCTCAACTTAGTCATGACTATGGGATATAATTTCTCAATAAATGCATGTTACACAGACATACTGTTCAACAATCTGGGCCTTTCACAGCCAATCACCAATGTTTATTAGTCATGGGGTGTGAAACCAATTTTCAATTTGTCACCCTATTGCGCTCGTGCGCAATAGGGTGACATTGTCAAAATCCCCTCTCACAAAAAACAGAAATGGAACATAAAATTGAGAATTTCTAAATAAAAAAACCCATATTACCACAAAATGTGTGGTAATGCAACATGATGTCCAGCTGAGCCCTGACACTCCACAGATTGACTTCAACTATTTTTTGGACTGAGAGGGGTCCCATTTTGTCACATGTTGTGGCACAATCGTGGCAAATTTTGGCTTTTTTTAGGGCATCTTCTTAGATTTATTTGGATGCAAAAGGTAAAAAATTCAATAGTATAATACAATTATTAACCGATTTTTTTCAAAACAGATCTTGGCCATGATGATCTGTTGGCACATTATCATCCTTCCTCAATACCTTTTTTGTACACTACCAAAATTAGAGTCTGAATTTTCACCAGAAAAATTTTGTCAATTAAAGAACAGTTCAACTTAAATTACAAACTTGTTGTGGATATCTTTACTATACAGATCAAACTAAATTCCAGTAAAATTCCAGATGAGTTCAACATGGGTTAACCAATACTTCATGAAGGACAAAGCAAGATATAGGGGAGGTATCCACCAGAGTTACAGGAAAAAGTTCAGCTATGGCACTCCCTAAAGAGTGCCCCCACCTCTCCCCTGGTGTATGTACACATTAAAATCAAGTAGGAGAACTCCAATGATTTGATTACCTTAGACTGACATGATATGATAGTTATGGAATCAATTATGAATAATACTTTTTTGGCCATTTGGGTGGGATTGCAAGTATAATTGTCTGTCTTTCTTCTCTCCCGTGTTGCTACAGATTGTCAGAGTCATAATTTCTGCACTCTTAGTCCTGTCTCAACCCCAGTAAACCAGTAACCCTTGTAACCCATTATTTTCAATTCATGTCCCATATTTCCTCTTTCCTGTACCATGTCCACTACTCATGTCCTTTTATGTCATTTTCTTCTTCCTGTTATGTCACACAATAGAAGTCCGAACAAAATCTTTTGGATCATGCTCCTCTTTCATCACCATCTCAATCTCCCAACCTACATATCTCAGCATAAATTCCTGTACTCAATTATCAGATAAATCAACTTTTTCATGCTATTAAATCTGATAATCGTCCGTCAGTTATGTATACAGGTTAATTTCAAACAGGTGGATAACACTAGAAAGAATGATCCTTCTTAAAAGCTAATGAAAAAAAATCCAGTTTACAAAGCTCATGTCAGCCAATAATATCTCAAAAAGAATAACATCAGAAGTGATATGCCACCAAAATATCTGGAAAAAGACATAACTTCTGGAACTATCAAAATATCTTCAAAATAACAAAATATCTGGCACCAAATCCAATAGAAATCATCCACCTCTTTCTCAATCAGGACATTCAAGATTTATACCAGCCAAGAAAACCTTTAGTAATTCATTCCTCCCCAGCCAGGCTTGTAATTTCCAAAACTCTTGCCCTGAAGATCATTTGAGCTCAATGCTTGCTACAAAGAAGGCTGAAATTGAAGCAAGTGTATCATCAACTTAGTGGCTTTGTCTTTGCATCATTTTACATAGTAAATCCTCACATTTATCATCATTCTTCTTGAACACCTAATACACCACCATACTGTGTTTTTCTTTTTCTTTGTTTTGGCTCAGAAGTCAAACTAGCTTTGGTCTTTATAATAGGGGGGGTCACCATAAAGATTTCATAAGATAAGCTATTAAGAAAACGGAAAGGTTGCTGTGTCTATCCCTGTGGGCTTAAAACTCTGGCTTTCTGGCCAACTACCATTCTGACATTCATGCAAATTGCTGGGGAAGTTTTTCCTTTGGCTGGGATTGGACAAAAAATCCCTAGTGCAAACAATGTTGGCCATTGAAGCTCAAGTCAAACAGATTTCAGGAGAAAAAAAAGTAGCAGCCTGCAATGGTATTTTTGTTACACCACAAGGAAAACGAAGTGGGAGATTGAGACATCAATTCAGTGGAAAAAACAGGAGGAAAGCTTGCGCAGCGTTTTGCCACCGGGGGCCAAAAATTCTCCCAAGGGGGATCGAACCCCTGACATCAACGTAACCTCTTTGAGGTGTGTGCTACCACATCATATTGGCTTCCGCCACAAGGACGGAATACCATAATATAAGCATTGCGCTCTACCAACTAAGCTATGGGAGAGGTGCGGAGGGCGCCACTTTGTGACATTATAATGGCCAGCTGCCTCGATTCTTCGGCCTGTTTTCCTCCAGATTTATCGAGAAACTTGCCTATTACCAAGCTGTCCTTCATCTCGATCAGCGCTTCCCAAAGTCAGATTGTCGCCGTGTCGCCATAGGTTCTGTTGCTCGGTCAAGGATAACGTCTCCCAAAATCGAGAACCGATTCGAAACCACATAAGCAGTTTAGGAAACCAACCATAGCCCGCGTGAATCTACCACAGGATAAGGTCCCATCGATCACAGTCAACAAGAACAGATAAATTTGACGATAGCATGAGTTCTAGAAACCAGCGTGATCAGAAGCCAGATCCCATCTTGTTGTCTCTATTTGCCAACAGTTAAGCACTCCGTTCCAATCTCTTTCTATCCTCATAACCTTCTTGAGACAATGGTTATTATCTGCTGCTTTTACAAATTTTGCTAATGAATGTTGTTTTCATTTTTTTACAACAAAAAAGGGTTTATGTCTGTTGCAGAGGTCAATGAGAATTGCATCAAATCTATTGAATAAGGTCGTGGCTCATTAACGTCAATCGGAATCTTCTGCATCTTTCAGGCTATGGGACGTAGCTTACAACAAACCTCTATCAGTACCAACATCAAGTCAGTCTTTGGGTCTTTCTCTCCTGCTTGGTAAAATTCCCCATGTTACGAATTGCTGATTAGAGTCACTCGATTATCTTTTAAAACCACCACAATATACCTTACAATTTCACCCATATCTGTTCTCGAAAATAAAAGAGAAAGACTTGATTATTCGTGTGCGATTTTTGCACCCAATGGAGATTTGGTAGCCAATGTAAGTACTTTACCGGTCATTCTCATAGCCAATCGAAGGTCCGCATTTATCACACTTCCTCGTCATTGCTTATAATCTGTCGAAACAATAACATCATAGCCTGAAAATGTCGGTTGATATTTGCTTTTCGAACCTTCTTGTTTTGGGGGTGGGTCTAGGCGCCTCATTTACCCGTACACCTCGGCTCTATGTCTTTGTAAGAAATTTCTATCCAGTGCATTTTTTTTTGTTTCTTTCACATGTACTTATTTTCTTTCCTCCAATAATAGTGCTGTCCGGTATCAAATCCAACACCTTCAAGGACAGATCTTCCCTGGAGATGTCATCATGGCTAACCACCCACAAGCTGGAGGAAGGTAAGTACACATTGCAGGATTTTCGATTTATTATTTGTCAAGAAAGACGAATTGTCAAAACTTCACACCTCATGTTTCATGCCTTGCTTGACTGTGCTCTCTCCCTGGTGACTTCTCCAGTCATTTACCGGATATCACTTTGATCACACCTGTATTCAATGACCAAATCTTGGTTTTTTTCACGGGTATGTACTTTTTGTTTTTATCAATTGACCTCGTCATGCTCGGAGGAGACAAGCTCTTTTCGTTTTTGGTTTATTCGCCTCGTAAAAGGATGGTATGTATTGACAGATGGGTTTTCCTCTTCAAAGCAAGCCGTGCACATCATGCCGATATTGGAGGAATCTTACCAGGATCGTGAGTGAATAGGCATCACCGAGATATTAGCACTCAACAAGGAGACATGTGTTGTTGTACAGGCACAAAGTCTGAAGTTTTTTGATGTTTTTTTTTTCTTCCTGTTTTCCTCTTGACAACAAATAAGAATGCCACCAACATCGACCAACATCTTTCAAGAAGGGGCGCAAATCAAATCATTCAAGATCGTATCTAAAGGCCAATACAACCAAGCCGAGTTACAGAAATACTTGATTGATGAGCCCGCAAAGTATGAAGGCTGTTCAGGCACCCGGTGTTTCGGAGATGTCGAAAGTGATCTTAAAGCTCAAATTGCGGCCAACAATAAAGGTGGAGTTTCTTCTCAACCCATCAATCATACGGATGCCGCACCCACTGGTTCAGAATAATTTTGACCGGCACCCCTCTTGATTTCATCACATACAGGCGTTGGTCTCATTTATCTAATGATAGATGAATATGGTTTGGAAACTGTTCAAGCTTACATGGCTCATGTAAGCGATCTCCTTGTATTTATCTCGAATGACCAAGAAGCTAAACGTAGCAATGACGGGAAATCTTGAATCAAACAGATCCGAGATAATGCCGAGTTAGCGATCAGGAATTTGTTAAAGCAAGTTGTGAAGGAGAGGGGATCAAAGCAGCTTCATGCAGTTGAATATTTAGACGAAGGTACACGAATCGAACTAACTGTCACGATAGATGACCAGGATGGCTCGGCCATCTTTGATTTTAACGGGACTGGTCATGAGCTGATTGGTAAGCTGGAAACTCACCACTCAATCTCCGAATCAAAGGTATCTAATCTCGTTATTGTTGGAATAGGTAACTTGAACACTCCCAAAAGTGTGACATATTCGACCATTATATACTGTTTGCGAGCGATGGTTGATTTAGATGTAAAGAATCATCAACGAACTCTCTTTTCCGAAAAAAGTGAACGATGGATTTGTATTGATTGTTGCTTATCCTCTTGTTATTCAGATCCCCCTCAACCAAGGATGTCTAGTCCCGATCGAAGTAAGGATTCCGCCGAACTGTTTCTTGGATCCATCCGATACGGCAGCAGTTGTCGGGGGGAATGTGGAATCAAGTCAAGTGATCACTGGTGTAATAATGAAAGCATTCAAAGCAAGTGCAGCTAGCCAAAGTACCTGTAACAATCTGACCTTCGGTCAAGGAGGTAAAGACAAGGATGGCAACCATGTAGCCGGCTGGGGTTACGTAAGTACAGTTTTCTTTTCCAGAAAACCTATACATATTTACATAGATGCTTCCTTGAACTAAGCTCTTTTCGTTGCGAACAAACCAATTAATAGTATGAGACAATTGCTGGTGGCAGTGGGGCTGGTCCTACTTGGAATGGAACTAATGGGGTTCACACCCACATGACCAACACCCGAATCACTGTAAGATCAGAAAGATACATCCCCTAATTCTATCCGATCTATGGAGCCCTTCAAACAGACCTATCGCAAGCTAAGCAACTGAAATATTTATTTGGGGGGCTGGCTGTTTTTAAACATTTTAAGGATCCTGAAATTCTGGAAAGAAGATATCCGGTGATCTTACACCAATTCTCATTGCGGGAGGGATCAGGTGGAAGTGGTGAATACAGTGGTGGCGAAGGAGTTGTTCGGGAGATTGAATTTGTCGAGTAAGTGTCCCACCTTACAGATATCAAAAGTGCGTGAGTCCTGAACATGACCGTTGGCTCTAGACCGATCCAATGCTCGATTCTTTCGGAAAGAAGGGTACAACGACCGTACGGATTAGAGGGAGGAGAGCCAGGCGAGTTAGGGATGAACCTGTGGATTAAAAAGAGGCGAGTGGAAGACGGAGACATGGATGAAAGCCGATTGGATGGAGGGGAAGACTGTAGGATCATTTCTCTTGGTGGGAAAAGAACGGTGATGATGGGCAAACACGATCGGATTCGTATCCTCACCCCCGGCGGTGGTGGCTGGGGTGTCAAACAGGCTGATCAACAACTGCAAACCAAAAACAAGTCTCTTTCTGGCGATCTTTTGATCAATCAACTGCGCGGTAGCTTGAAAGATCAACACGATTCCGCCCACTCATCCTGATTTGACTTCAACTCGCTACATATGCAAGTTGAACGATTTAATTGTATTCATGTAGTTTCTGGGATCTTTAGCTTTTCAAATCTTAAAACTATGTCCATATCATTCTGCAGTCTCGAAAGCTGTTATCGATGGAGCCTAACACTCGCCGAAGTGTGTAGATCGCTCCAGGGTGGGTGTTGCCTACTCTTTTGCCTCTGCGCAAAAGCAATCCCTTTGTTGTCTACACTGGAGGCACCCTGTCCATTTTCGTATGAATGGGCATTCCAAGAATTCACTACGGATTATGCTAGATTGACGAATGTTTTTTGGGAGAAGCGCAAGATGTCAGAGTAAAAATCTGCTGCTTTCAGGTTCTTTCTATTTGGTCTGAGCTGGTCTGAGTGATGTAAAAAAAAAAATCAAACAACATGAAGATTTGACCGCAAACCTTATCATCTCAGGCGGAGAGTTTGACTTAAATATGTAGCATGTATGTAAGCTTCTCCTTCTGACAGCGTCTCTGACGCCCTCCGATCGAGAGGAGTTAAGCTCGAGGCTTATGGGTGTGTTGACTTTTGAAGTTTTGAGACACTGAAGCATCCATCCTGAACTGAGTCTCTGATAGTCCGTCGCGACGCGTGAACGCCGGAGTTATAACATCGAACGGCCTCTTCCTTCTGCAAGGCAGCCACTACCCAGTCAGTCCTATCGAGCGGACATGGCAACCCCCAAGATCCTGCGTGCGTGGTTCGATGGACAGAAGCAGCTTTTGAAGCTGGAGCGAGACTCCGAGAAGGAAGAGTTCGACCTGCTCACCTCCGAGAAGGTCAAACGCGGCCAGACTAAGCTGTTGGAGCGATTGGGCATATCGATCGGTGCCCTTGGGGTTCGTAGCACCAACATCGGTCTGGGTGGAAAAACGTTAAGTCTTGGCTCTCGTCCTTTTCTTTTCAATGGCCGGCTCATGGCTAATCGCCCATCTCATGGCTAATCGCCCATCTCCCCGTATGTACATCCAGTATCGTCGAACTGGAACGGCCAGCACAATATCACACTGACCCGAAGCTGCCTTACCATACTCTGCGATCTGGCGTCCCCGTTGGGATAATCGACCATCAAGTCGGTTCAATTAAACCATCCAAAAATAGTTCTGCTTCATCCCATAAGCTCAACGTCGTCGAAGGCGTGGTCTCCAAAGTCACTGAAACTAGCATCGCGGTCACCATCAGCTCACTCAAGGAAGACTCCGATCAACTCGAACTTCCTGCAAGATGTCGCTTGTAGGTGTGGATGAGATGACCCGACTGATGTGCTACTCAAGCGCTGATTGGTTTCGATCGCTCTCGTCTTGGCCTTCGTTCCTTAATCTCACATCCAGAATTAAACTTGCAGATACCGCCACCTTCGATAGGTAACTATTCCCCGACTTGAGATATCATCATGTAGTATTTTCAAGATTCTCCCAACAGACTTTTGACGAGTCGGCCGTTCCGCATCCAACAGACTTGAGCAAACGATGAACCAACTCTGTGAGGCTTGTCAAAGCGCAGGGCTTCTCGAAGCTCGCTCTGAAGAGATCATCTTACCAGGAGGCGACAGTGCATCACTAAACGAAGGTGCGTTTCAAGTACGCTAAATTATCAATCAACTGCATTTAAAAGAGGAGTTAGTAAACCTGGACATGTCCAGCTGACGTTTCGCACTCAGGTCAGCGACCGCAAGAGCCTGAACCACAAGCGTTGCAGGGCTCCACGAAAACCTCCCAACGAAAATCTTCTGTTACTATGACGGATTTAATACGGGTCCTTCTGGGAATTGATCCTATCAAGATCGTGAGGAGCACTATCTTATTGTTGAACCAATTCATAAATTAACTTGAGCTGAATTCTTCGCTCATGACAATCCAGCCTAGTGAAGTAGAAATCAACCAAATCGATCTCCCTGCAGTTGTCCGCGACTTAAACTCGTCTCAACAGTATGCCGTCAAGCATGCGCTTTCGCCCTGCCCTGTGACCTTGGTTTTTGGGCCACCAGGTGTCTTTCCATTTCTCTTGGAATGTCAATTGCGTTAATTGCTTCTGGACCTTAGATTAACTTGGGGCTTGTAGGAACCGGTAAAACTCATACTTTGGTGAGTATCATCGCCGCCTTGCACGCTAGAGGAGACCGGATTATTATTGCTGCTGCATCTAATTTAGCAAACGGTGAGAGACCATCCAAGTCGATTTTTTCAATGGATTTTTTTTGTTTGTTACTGTTTTTTCACTTCTATGTCCTGCAGATAACATCGCCGAAAGGTTAATAGATTTGAAGCTACCGATCACTCGATTGGGACATCCGGCCAGAGTATTAGAGTCCCTCTCTTCATCCACGCTCGAATACCAACTCAACAACTCAGACCAGTCCGACATCATTCGCGATCTTAAAGTTGAGATCAACCAAAACTTGGCCAAGCTCTCGGCCAAAGGCAAGCAAAGATTGTTCGGCAAAGCCCGCGGTTCGGTCTATAAAGACGTAAAAGAATTGCGCAAAGATTACAGACAGAGGGAAAGAGGACATACCCGAAACATCATCAAATCTGCTAGAATCATTTGCGCTACTGCCCATGGGTATTTCCTTTTTTTACATCTTAAAGGTTGTAAATCAGGTTTGAACGAATGCTGATTTTTTGGACCTCTCTCTTTTTTATTCTAGTGCTGGCTCTCGGCAACTTGAGAATGAGGAATTCGATGTTGTGATCATTGATGTAAGAGCTAGGTCTCGAGTCCATTTTCAACATTAATTGGATTCTCATCCAGAAAATCTTTGCTGCCTTTTTTTTGTAGGAATCAACCCAAGCATTCGAGGCGGTGCGCTCATACATATGATCTTAAGATAGGGCTTGACAGCGCAATTGACGCTCTTATATCTTCCTACTTATTTTCCGTTTTGCCTTTGTTCTTCTCCAACCTATCATCCTTCAATTAGGCGTGTTGGATCCCTATCTTGAAAGCCAAGAACAAACTGATTCTAGCCGGAGATCCGTTACAGTTACCGCCGACTGTCAAGTCCTTGAAGCCTCATCCGGTGAGTCCTACAGCCTTCGCCGTCACTGTGATTTTTTGGAAGATGGACCTCAAGATTCTCATGTTGAAAACTATCTCATCAGGCGAAGAAGTCTCAAAATCAAAAAACATCAGATTCGAAAGGTTCTAAGAAAGGGAAAAGTAAATCAGGTTTGATCGTTTCCGTGACCAACATCCAGAACATGATCTCCGTTTCATAAACATTTTATCTTTTTCGGTTCGCTGGTTCATATTCAACCTTTCAACAGGTACCAGTCAATCAGACGCCAAGAAGAAACCAGAAGTCAAGAAGGAATCAGAGGGCAAGGAGGAACCAGACGTCAAGAAGGAACCAGACGTCAATAAGAGCTTGGAAGGTGCTGAGAGTGATTCGGATGAGCTCAGTTCGCAAGTCAAGAATGTTTGTACGTCTGTTGTAAGATTGATGTGTTGGAGGTTTGTTTTCACTAGGAATGTGGTGATTGCTAATCAAAAGTATCTTGGCACAGCACTCAAAACGCCGCCGCGACGGCCCCTGATGAAACGGCCAAGAACACTAGAAACGACGATGTTTTATCGGCTGTTGAAGTACCAACCCGAGATCAGCTGTCTGTTGAATGTCCAATATGTGCGTCCAAGAACACCGACACTTTTCAATCTTAGAAAAGTGAAATACATATTAATTGATGATATCCGACCTTCCCTACGTGCACGTCTCTGGATCTTTCGCGCCAATAGAGGATGCACCAGTTGATCATGAAATTCCCTTCTGATGAACTGTATGAATCCAAGCTACATGCTGCCGATTTGGTTGCTACCCATCTACTTAAAGACTTGCCGAACGTGACAAGTGAAGAAGCCGATGGGATCGTCGATCCAGTTTTGCTAATTGACAGTACGTTCTCCTTATAACGGATTTTTACCTCTACACGCCATTAAATTTTGACGAATCTGATGAATATTGTTTAATAAGCTGCTGGAAGTTTCATGTTTGATAGAGATGCTGATGAGGGTGGAGAAGGAAGCTTGATGAACGAGAACGAGGCAGAATTAGTAGTCCGAAGAGTCAATGCGTTGGTAAGTCATGCAAAATAATCATCTTCATCTTTATTCAATCAGAAGTGTTCGACGGTGTCTCAACAGCTGAACAAATGCAACAACTTACTAGATTGATTGCGGGGTACATGAAACCCAGATCATGGTCATTTCACCCTGTAAGTTTTACATTCAAGAGATCCGTTCTCATTGCAAGAAATAGCTGATCCTTCAATACTGATTTTTAATCAAAGATGCCGCCCAAGTTTCGCTTTTAAATTCTCTGTTGAAACCTCAGTTTCCATCCTTAGCGATTGGTTCAATTGACTCATGTCAAGGTACTTCCCATATCATATTGTATCATCTTGGTAAAACCGTACAATTGACTTGCTCCTTTTCGGCGGGTAAAAGGTCGTGAAAACGAGGTAGTAGTCATTTCTTTATGTAGAAGTAACGCTGAGGGTGTCGTCGGGTTTTTGAGCGAGAGACGTCGATTGAATGGTCAGGCAATCTTTCTTTTCGCCCCTTTTCACATAACCCATCTATCATCAGCAACTGATTATCAACATATCTTCCCCCATTTTTTTACTTAAAAAAACCCCCCTTCATTGGTGATGTTATCATATAAAGTCGCCATGACTCGTGCTAAACGACACTTGACAGTCATTGGAGACTCGGATACATTATCGAAAGGGGGTAACTTTCTCAAGGTAAAAATGTCGTCAATTCTTAATTCATTGTCTGCTTTTGGAACGCTCAAGAACTGATTTTTTGTCTCTTTTTTTTAGAATTGGATGAATTGGCTTGAAGATCATGCGGAAGTCAGGGTAGCTAGTTTGTAGACAAAAGTTCTCGAACACTTTTTATCCTCGATCATATAAAAAAAAAACATTGTACATGCTACTTGCAGATCAGCCCGCATTCGCCTCACTGCCGGTATGGTTTATTCCCCTGGGACGCCAAGAAAATGCACACTGTACTCGGAGAGCTGCACACTTCTTGTATGTTGATATAGTGGGTGTCATCATCGGGGCTTGAGTTTTAATCTCTTTGCATCTAGTGTCAATCTCTTATCATCGGAGTCGGACCAAGCATCAACCATGTTTGGTTTGGCTTGATTGCATAAGTCGTTCTTTTACTTGTCACACATAATTTTTTATCATTGATTGAGTTCCCTCTGACTGAGTTTTTAGCAGCTGAGTCGAGTTGGATAGATCCATGATAATCTCCTATGAGTACATCCTGCTAATAATCTCTTACAAGACCTAGGGAAGATAGTTATAGTGGTGGAAGCATTGCTATCATCAATCTATAGATCCCAATTTAGACATTGAAGAGCTGGGTTTCGGGGGTCATTTTCCACTGAAACTCACGCATTTCAGGATCTCTAAAGCGGAGTCAGCCTGGGCCATGAACCTGCCCCCACCACTTGGTTTATGCATCAGAATGTTTCCTTCCAACAAGCGGGAGAATTGGAGGCCACAACAGCGCTGACTTTGTCAAGAATTGAGGAGCTTTTTTGGGTGAAATAAAAATCGGTTTCTGGTGGGTAAGTCAGTCCCCCGTGAGCCATTTTCGTCGGATCATCAGGAGGCAATCCTTATCTTATTAGCATCACCAATCCAATATGCGGATGCCCTTGCTCGCAACTACTTCACTCTCCCAGCTCATCGTTCAATTTACTTTTCTACCTCAAACCACCACCACCCTCACATCTCACTCCCCTCGATTCATCTTGCTCTTGTCTTTTTACTATCTTTTTCTCGCTAATTATAGCCTGCTGATGCTCTCACTTATCTTTCTGCTTCGTTATCTTTCCTCACTTGTACATGACGGTTGTTAAATGAGCTCTACTAGAAATTGTATCACTCTTATTTCTTCAAATTTTAACAGCATTGAGATCAGGTGAAATGCACGGGTACATGATCATCTCAGCTGAATTTGTCTAATTACGTTTGTGCCGTATGGTGATAGACTGTGCCTTCACTACGTGTGTATCGCCAAGTTTAACGGTCTTCTCCAAGTAATGTTCTGCGTGCTGGTTGCTTAGCAGTAAGTATTGCATGGCATTCGGCCCGTCGTTTTGGATGCATATCCTGCCTTCTGCATGCTTGTACAACCTCACCACGGAGCTACCAGGGCCCAATGTCAAGGGATTCCCATCGGCGCAATTGAACACCGAGCCCCCCTTCCACGTCCGAACAGCTTCCTCAGTGCTGGGGCTGACTTGCTGGCGCCACCCGGCAACTTCGACAACTGCTGCTTTCAAACCGATTAAGCCACCAAGGAAAGCGGTGACCATCGCAATCCCGTTGATCTTCATTTTGCTCAAGTGAAATTCGCTTGGAGAAAAATGGAGCATTGTATTAGCTTGAAAGCCAACTCAACAGGAAAACATTCTGCATGTATCAGGGACTAATAAGGGAAAATAACGTTTGATATTTGGCTAATGGCCGTAATACATGGAAGCCGCTGTTCAAGCTTGTTGCCCGAATGGAGTTTGCAGTCGGAAGCTGAACAACGATTGGATGTCGGGAACACTTACTTTGGATGGACCACTGGTTGACAAAGAGGCACAGAAAGCTAAGAAAGGCTCTTCAAGATGCAGAGAACTTAGAATCAGTCACAGAGACGTGATGCGATGAGCAAGTTTCACTAATGGCTCTAAAGAGTGGTCTTCTTATAGACCTCTCAAGGTTGGGCAAGCCATCGTTTGGAGGGACCAGATAGTGGGCTCTATCTCTGAGTCTTTGTTCATCCATGTAAATACAGAGGTATCTGTGCTATCTGTCGAAACCAAACCAGGTTACAGCAAAGCCGCAGATCTCTAACGGTATCATTAGAGTCTAATAGCTGTTGAAATGAGCTAGACCTGCTGCCGGGAAAAAGAGGTAGGTCCCCAGAGGGTGTATATGCTGAAGGGATAACGGAAGCTTCTCCGGCCTCTGCCGTACGCAGGCGCCGGCTGTAGACTCGCCAATCTCAAATCTGTCAGATTGCAGGGTCCTATCTTGTCGAAGAGGCCCTGAGCCGTAATACTCTCCTGAACTCTATCTTTTAGGTTACTCTGGTGAGCGGCGCGGGGGAGAGCCTGCGGGGCGCAGCCCTTGTGGGTTACGGCCCGGCGCGAGCCTATCTGCCAACCGACAAGTGCCCTGACTAGCACGCCGTCCGATTACACCTCGGCCACACCTTGGACTTGACTTAGAGCAGTCGCATTGGACCGGTTAAGTTGCCGATTTTGAGGCAACTTAACCGGTGCGGCAACCGCATCGGCTCAGGTTTACTCTGGGCTAAGTTGACCGAAACTTCCAATTCAGGTTTACGACCGCGGCCCCGTTTGGGAGCAGAATATGACGGCCGTAATATTACACTTTGTGCGTGAAATCCTAGGTGACATCTTCTCAAGTTCACCAAAATGGGACCAAATGTCACAAGCAACTTCAATATTACATGCGTAATATGTCGCTCCCAAATGGGCCTAAATTTACCAGTCGTAAACCTGGCCGGTTAACACTATTTTGTAGCAGCTTCAAGGGCAGATCTCCAGGTTAGCAAACCAGAATTCTGAGAGGCCAATGTGGATGCCACTTAGGCTATCTTGACCTTAAATTTGACTGAACAAATGTGAATGGTCTTAACACCAGCCCTCTCAATTGGAGGGCCGGTGACCTAAGGCAGGTAAGGGTGCCACTCGCAAAGCAAGCCACCAAACAAGCGAACTTAACAAAAGTCCCACCTGCACTGCTCTTGCACCAACCACAGGGAGGAACTTGCATGTAAAACCTAACTTAATGAAGCCCCTCTTACTTCGGAGGGGGGGGGGGCTGCAAGGCCTCCTCCTTTGGAGGCCCCCCCCCCCCCCCCCTCCAAAGTCAGAGGGGCTTCATTAAGTTAGATGTAAAACACACTTTTTGGTGTGAGTCCCCTGGCGCCAACCATGGGCCCATTGGAAAGCCCTCAATCTCATCTTTTTTCTGGTCACCTTCATTTTTATTTATTCAGGCCCAATAGCGGTAGAGCCAGGCCTCAATCCTACCTTGTCTGTTGATTCTGAAGACGGGCGTACAGGCATACAGGCTTGTACCTTGTTTTATACAGGGGGAAAATAGTGTCTGGGTGTGGGGATTGATGGGAAAGAAAGGTCTGAGATCCTTAGAACTAATGGCAACAGACTGAAGGAAAGTACAACATTGACCAAAAGATGCCTTAAAATCAAAGCTATCACTGGTCAGGCCCTTGAATTTCAAGCGGACACGTCTTGAAAGCAATCCATAAAAAGTGAAATTAGGAAAAACATTTGCAATACAGCAACTCATACACTGGGGACTCAGGCCAAAGAACATGTTTTACACATAAGCCTCTCTGAGACAGAGACCCTTCGGGGGCCTCTCACGAGAGGCTTTGTTAAGCTCGCCAAAGGAGGGGTTTGCTAGTAAAGTCGTACTTTTGGCCTGAGAGCTGCCGTGTTTCATCACATAATTTATTTTTAACTCAAAGGGTCATTGCTCCCAAAGACAGGCCATAAACTGGCAAGTAGCCTTTGACCTGGGCCTGAGGTCAACCTGATCTATTTTTCAAGATCACTAAAAATTGTATTTCATCCTGGAAATTGTGTGCAAGACCATGCTTTTGGGAAGGCATGAGAATACACTGAAATACAGCTTCTGCCATAAAAAAGATTGCAAAAAGCAAAGTTCAACATGCAAATGCAAGGGAAATAGTGGGTGGCAGATCATTATTGCTTGCCCATACTATGCACCAGATTCAGGCCTTTCCAATAGTACAATTGGCCGTGGGGAAAATCATTAGGAACACCACTGTTGAGTGTGTGCAAATTTTCTCCACCAAAACTTGCATTTACTCTCAGGCCAAAAGTACGGCTTGACTGGCAAGGCCCTCCTTTGGAGGCTTGCCTTGCAAGTGGCACCCTTGCCAGCCTTAGTTCACCAGCCCTCCAATCAAGAGGGCTTGTGTTAAGCTAGACCTTGGTATTAGAACTGTGATTGTTTATTGGTAAAACTCAAAGCCAGAATAAAAGAAAAAAATTAGAAAGAAACAATCAACAGAAGAATAGAATAAGAAAAGAAGAAAAAGATTTACCACCACAACAATAAAAGTGCACAAGAGCAAGAATATAAGACAGCTAGATGATAGGGCACAAGAGGAACTGAGAATAAAAGAAGAGAAATTAGCCAAGGAGAGACAGACTGAGGACTGAGGATGAGATCAACGAGGGTTGAAGTATTTTCTCACCAAATTGGAGTGAGGAGCGAAATGATTGGAAGCCACAAAGTCGATGAGGTTATATGAAAAGGAGAGGAAGAAAACAAGGGACTAGAGAAGCAACAGTAGGCCAGCTACGCTACGGCTAATGGGTTTCCGCTGGCTTTTAGCAGATGTAGTGCTTTCGCTATGGGCCTGACCACTCCCAACGGTGGGTTGCTACGCTACCCATAGCGCAGCAATAACCGCTAAAAGCTAACAGCTTTTGCTGTAGCTGTTAGCGGTTCAATCGCTATCGCTACAGTGATTGTTAGCGGTAAAAAGCTGCTACATGGGCTGTAGCGTAGCGTAGCGGCCCTTAGGACCACTACAAAATTGCTAACGCTACAGCGTCGGCGACAAAAAATTGGGGCCGCTACACTACACTATTTTGGGCAAATGGTGTAGCGACCCAGCGCTGCCACTACGCTGCGTTACAGCGCTTTTTAGAGGAAAAAACCGCTAAAAGCGGCGAAACGCAGCTTAGCGCAGTGTAGGGCCGCTAATGCTACAGCGCTATTGGGCTTCAAAAAAGGCCGCTACGCTGCGCTTTTTTTGAAAAAAGTGTGGTGTAGCGTAGCGGCCCACTGTTGAGAGAAGGAATAATGGGGAATGAGAAAGAAGGAAGAGAGGAAGCGACAAAGTCAGGAGGAAAGGAAGAGGGGAGGCAATGCAGCCGGGACGAAAGGAAGTGAGGAAGCAACAGAGTCAATAGATTTAAGGAAGGTAGGATGATGGAAGTGAAAGGAGGATGAGAGACAATGTATAGGGTTTTAATAGATGAGGATTGAGGAAAGGAGGACGAGAGACAATGTAAGGGGTTTTAATGGATGAGGATTGAGGACAAGGATTGTTGATGGTCAGAGATGAGGAGAGCGGAGGAGAGATGATCTGGGAAGTCCAATGGCAGATTTTGGTACAATGGTTTAGGGTTTTAGATCTACTGAGAGCGAAAGCATAGAGTACACACACGCCATGCTGGAGAGTTGACAAGATTCAACACTTGGGACTCCTCAAAGTGGAAAAAATCAATTTTCTTTCCACTTGTCCCCCTCCCCAGTTATTTTTTTTTTGCTTCAAGGTAGGATTACGGATTTCAATGCTTCTGGCCAGGCTTACTCTCATGGGAACAAACAAGGATAAATATTTTTACGCCTGCCACACCGCTCAGAGTGGACCTTCCAGGACCTCTCAGAGCAGGAAACACCAGCCAAGACCAAGCTTGGCTGATCCTGATGCTTGAGCCATCCCAAGCGTAATACATGGTGTCTATCACCATGTTTCCGAGCTCACTGGGTGTAAATTGTGTGAAAATGAGATAACACAGGAGCACTACTTGGCCATTACAGTAGTGCTCTGTCCTTCATCATTGCCTGTGCTGAGCCTGACACTTGCAGGTTCAATTTCCTTTAGCTGAAAAAGTTTTTTTTCTCACAGCTTGGGCCTGTGGAATCAAAAAAGAACTGAAAAAAATTGGTTTACACACCTTTTTTTTTTTTTTTTTTGATTTTGGGATCAAAAAAAAATTGATTTTACAACTGGTGGAGATTAAGGCATGACCCCAAGAGCCAGGGTTCAGGGGTTTTGCCAAACCCTGAACCCTGGGGTTCAGGGCTCAGGATTGTCTTTTGCCAAATCCCAAATCTCTGGGGTTTGACTGAGATGTAGTCTACATCTTTTTCTTGTTCTGCTGTTCAACTGTTCTCTCTCTGTCACATTCTGTGACATTTTGCTCTCACTCTATCTGGAACCTGGCTTGTGGTAGGACCAACGGTGGGTAGTTACTATACAGTTATTGGTAACGTAACAAATTTTGGGCCAATATTGTTACCAATACTGATAACGTGTTGTGCACTACGTTATCAAGTGCAGCAAAAATGCAATTTTTGCCGCCATTACGATATCTGTGTGGGACCAGCAGATATCAAGTAAGATAATGTGCAAAAAAAGCCAAATGGGGCTTCAAGTGACTAATATTGCGTTATTGTATCAATAATGCGTTACTTTGACCGTAATGGCCTCAAAAAATGTGGCACTTTACAGTACGCCTCAGGGAATCAATACCTGTGTTACCAGTAACGGTAACTTCCCCGCAGTAACTGGGATAGTTATGATACGGAAATACGCCAGATATTGTATCGTAACTACCCACCTCTGGTAGGACTCTTCTTCTCCTTCATCACACTCACACTTACTGTGTGACTGTTCCAGGTAAAGTACTATCTCTCTTATGCAACTATTTATCCTTCCACGGTCCATCACACTCACACTTATTGTGTGACTGTTCCAGACCTCCTTGAAACCAACACACATAGGTGTCGCACGTGGTATATGATTATCTGAGTGTGATGCTGTGAGAGGACTCCATTCCTCATCCATTGACAACATTCCACTCAGGTAAGCATCTTCTTTCTCTTTTCTCTTATGCTTCTCTTCTTCTTTTCTTCTTTTGTTTCTTTGTTTCTCTCATTCATTTACTAACAATGAGATCCATTCACGACATCCCACTCAGACCCAGCTCAGCTCATTTTTGTAACATTGGTTTTAATGCAGCCTGGAATTTGAGTTACGACTTTCAAACTTAGTGTGTAGGTGCAAATGTTTACATTGGTTTAGTTTGTGCAGAACAATGAAAGTTTTTTATGGGTGGAGTAGAGCTATTTCTGATCAGTGTCTATGATAGAGACAATGATATTAGACTTGAGAGTGCCATTTTGCATGCAATGAGATAAATCTTCAATGGTTAGCAATAACATGTTGGCTGGGGCCCGGGGCCATGGGTGGCATCTGACACTTGTAGCGGCGAAGCCGCCTTGGCCACTAGTTCAAATAATTTTCACACTCACATTATTTCATATTCATTATTGGGAACCTATTTTACACCCCTGTAGCCAATCTCACAAATTGAGGTTTGTGTCCTGAACCTCTGCAATGAAAGATGTTGTAATGAAAACTTACTTCTAAGCACTGTACATGCAACTTGCTGATCAGCCTGTGTTTGGCTCCACTGCCAGTATGGCTTATCCCCCTGGCACCCCAAGAAAATGCACACAGTACTCGGAGATCTGGACACTTACTATATTTCAATAGATTGAGTGTTATCATTGGGGCTTGGGTTCTCATCTCTTTGCACCAATCTTGACTCTAGATCATTCTGTTATCATTGGAGTCCAAGCAAGCATCAACCATGTTTGGTTTGGCTTGATTGTATAAATTCTTCTTTTACTTGTAACACATATTTTTTTATCAGTGATTGAGTTCCCTGTAACCAAGTTTTTAGCAGCTGATAGTGGTGGAAGACTTGCTATTACAAATCTATAGATCCCAATTTAGACATTGAAGAGCTGGGTTTTGGGGTTCATTTTCCACAGAAACTCATACATTTCAGGATCTCTAAAGTGCAGTAAGCCAGGGCCATGGACCTGCCCCCACAACATGGTTTATGCATCAGAATGTTTCCTTTCAAGAAGCGGGAGAATTGGAGGCCAGAACAGCACTGACTTTGTCTAAGAATTGAGGAGCTTCTTTAGGGAGCAATTAAAATTGTTTTCTGTTTGGAAAGTCCCTGTGGGCCATTTTGATTGAATCATTTATGATACAGAAGGCAATCCTTATCTTATCAGCATCACCAATTCAACATGTGGATGCCCTTTCTCACAATTACTTCACTCTCCCAGCAACACTGCAACACGTACAATACATGTATTTTTTATTTTCCTGTATCATATTTAAATACATGTATTTTTGATTTATCTGCAATACACATCTTCCCAAGATTGTGTATTTTTGTTCCCAATACAATACAATACATGATGTATCAGTGCAAATACACACTGTATTGTATTGAAATACATGTATTTCTGATGTATCTGCTATCAGATACAATACATGTATTGTATTTGTTGCACCCTTCCTCCCAGCTCATCGTTTAGTTTCCTTTTCTATTTCAAATCACCATCTCACTCACCTAGATTCAGCTTTCTCTTGTCTTTTTCTCAGCTTTTGCTCACTAATTATGCCCTGCTGATGCTCTCACTTATCTTGCTGCTTTGTTATCTTTCCTCACTTGTATATGACGACTGTTAAATGAGCTCTAATTGAAATTGTATCACTCTTAGTTCTTCCAATTTTAACAGCATTGAGATCAGGTGACATGATCACCTCAGCTGAATTTTTATAATTAATTTTATGCCATATCGTGATAGACTGTGCCTTCACTATGTGTGTATTGCCAGGTTCAACGGTATTCTCCAAGATATGATCTGCATGCAAGTTGCTTAGTAGTAAGTATTGCATGGCATTTGGCCTGTCGTTTTGGATGCCTATCTTGCCTGCTGCATGCTTGTACAGCCTCACCACGGAGCTACCAGGGCTCAATGTCAGCGTATTCCCATCAGTGCAATCGAACACCTGGCCCCCCTTCCACGTCTGAGCAGCTTGCTCAGTGCTGAAGCGGTATGGCTTGTGCCACCCGGAAACGTTGACAACTGCTGCGTTCAAACCAATTAAGCCACCAAGGAAAACGGTGACCGTCACAATTCCGTTGATCTTCATTTTGCTCAAGTGAAATTCGCTTGGAGAAAAATGGAGCATTGTATTAGCTTGAAAGCCAACTCAACAGGAAAACATTCTGCATGTATCAGGGACTAATAAGGTAAAACAACGTTTGATACTTGGCTAATGGCTGTAATACATGGAAGCTGCTGTTCAAGCTTGTTGCCCGAATGGAGTTTGCAGTCGGAAGCTGAACAACGATTGGATGTCAGGAACACTTACTTTGGATGGACCACTGGTTGACAAAGAGGCACAGAAAGCTAAGAAAGGCTCTTCAAGATGTAGAGAACTTAGAATCAGTCACAGAGATGTGATGCAATGAGCAAGTTTCACTAATGGCTCTAAAGAGTGGTCTTCTTATAGACCTCTCAAGGTTGGGCAAGCCATCGTTTGGAGGGACGAGATAGTGGGCTCTATCTCTGAGTCTTTGTTCATCCATGTAAATACAGAGGTATCTGTGCTATCTGTCGAAACCAAACCAGGTTACAGCAAAGCCGCAGATTTCTAATGGTATCATTAGAGTCTAATCACTGTTGAAATGAGCTAGACCTGCTTCCGGGAAAAAAAGGTAGCTCCCCAGAGGGTGTACATTCTGAGGGGAAAGCGGAAACTTCTCCCGCCTCTGCTGTGTTCAAGCGCCGCCTGTAGACTTGTCAAAGAGGCCCTGAGCCCTCATGTTCTCCTGAAATCTATCTTAATTAGACTCTGCTGGTGAGGGACGCAGGGGAGAGCCTGCGGAGCGCATCCCTTGTGGGTTATGGTCCGGTGCAAGCCCGTCTGCCAACCGACAAGTGCCCTGACTAGCATGAGCTAGCACACCGTCCGGTGACAGGCTGGCAAGGGTACCTCTTGCAAAGCGAGCCACCAAAGGAGCAAACTTAACACAAGCCCCAACTGCGCTGCGCTTGCACCAAACTTTTGTGAGACAGAGCCCCTCTGGGGGCGTCTCACAAGAGTTAAGCTCGCCAAAGAAGGGGCTTGCTAGTAAAGTCGTACTTTTGGCCTGAGAGCTGCCATGTTTCATTGCACAATTTATTTATTTGTGACTCAAAGGGTCATTGCTCTGCAACCACTACTTCCAAAGAAAGGCCGTAAACTGGCAAGTAGCCTGTGACCTGGATCTGAGGTCCACCTGATCTATTTGCCAAGATCACCAAAAATTGTATGTCATCCTGGAAATTGTGTGCAAGACCACGGTATTGGGAAGGCATGGAAATACACTGAAATACAGCTTCTGCCATAAAAAAGATTGCAAAAAGCAGGCAACTTGAGACCATCTGCTCCAAAAAGCAAAGTTGAACAGGCAAATGCAAGGGAAATAGGGGGTGGGATATAATGATTGCTTGCCCATAGTATGCACCAAATTCAGGCCTATCCACTAGTCCAATTGGCTGTGGGAAAAATCATTGGGAACACCGCTGTTGAGTGTGTGCAAGTTTTCTCCACCAAAACTTGCATTTACTCTCAGGCCAAAAGTACAACTTTACTGGCAAGCCCCTCCTCTTGAGGCTTGCTTCACAAGTGGCACCCTTGCCAGCCTTATGTTACAAGCCCTCCAATCGAGAGGGCTTGTGTTAAGCTAGACCTTGGGCCTCCTCAAAGCGGAAAAAATTGATTTTTTTCCACTTGGCCCCCTGCCCAGTATTTTTTTTTTTTTTTTGCTTCTAGGTAGGATTACAGATTTCAATGCTTCTGGCCAGGCATACTCTCACTGGAACAACAAAGGATAAATATTTTTCCACCTTCCACACCACTCAGAGTGGACCTTCCAGGACTTCTCAGAGCAGGCCACACCAGCCAAGACCAAGCTTGGCTAATGCTTCCGCTTGTGCCATCCCAAGCATAATCCATGGTGCCTATCACTATGTTTCCAAGCTCACTAATTTGGAGGTGGTATAAATTGGGTGAAAATGAGAAAACACAGGAGCACTAAGTGGTCGTTACAGTAGTCCTCTGCGCTGTTCCTAACAGTCGCAGGTTCAATTATGTTTAACTTCCAAAAAAAAATTCTTGCAGCTTGGGTCTGTGGAATCAAAAAAGAATTGAAATTTTTTTTGGTTAACATGCCATTTTTTTTTATTTTGAGATAAAAAAAATTTATTTTCCAACTGATGGAGATTAAGGCATGACACCAAGAGCCAGGGTTCAGGGGTTCTCCTGAACCCTAAACCCTGGGGTTCAGGGGTTCTCCTGAACCCTAAACCCTGGGGTTCAGGGGTTCTCCTGAACCCTAAACCCTGGGGTTCAGGGGTTCTCCTGAACCCTAAACCCTGGGGTTCAGGGTTCAGGGGTTTTCCCAAACCCTGAAACCTGGGGTTCAGGGGTTTTCCCAAACCCTGAAACCTGGGGTTCAGGGGTTTTCCCAAACCCTGAAACATGGGGTTCAGGGGTTTTCCCAAACCCTGAAACATGGGGTTCAGGGGTTTTCCCAAACCCTGAACCCTGGGTTTCAGGGTTTGGGATTGGCCCATGCCAAATCCCAAATCTTTGGGGTTTGACGGAGATCCTGAGATGACCGGTCAAACAGGCTGAACAAACTGGTTGACTGGTCCAACAGGCTGAAAGCCTTTCTGATTGGTCAACCAGGCTGACCAATCAAACAGCCTGAACAACCTGTTAGACAAGTTAAACAGGTTGTTCAGCCTGTTTGACCGGTCAGACTGATAGTCAAACAGGCTGTTCAGCCTGGCTGACCAATAAAAAAACAAAAAGTAAAACATTGGGTTTCAGGGATTATCCTGAGTGGGTTGGGGTTTGTTCCTCAGGGTGACCCTCAAACCCTGGGGACATGCCCTAGTGGAGATAAATACCCGGCCAGGATGTCACCCTGGCAGGTAAAGGGATCAAAAAAATTTGATTCTAGAATCAATTTTTTTATCTCAAGTGGCTGTGGTGTAGTTATAATGTAGATGTATAGATTCTTATGTATTTCATATTTAGAGGTTAAGAACTATGTATATATACTATGTAAAAGATGTGATGTGCTGTAGTCAACATCTACTGGGTACCAGGTACAAGCATACCTATGTCCCAACAGGATTCTACCCACACCCGCAGGCATTGAATCTGTGATCTGTTGGTTTTCCAGCCAAGGTGCACCAAAAAAATCATCACTTGACAACAAGTGACATTTCAAAGTCCTATGGTATGCCACTTGTTGTCAAGTGGTCTTTCTTTTTGGGTGTTGGTTAAACAACTCCCAATATTTGGAGTTGTGACTCCTGTGACAGCCGGGACGTCAAATTTTGGAGTTGCAACTCAAATTCAATTTTTAACTTGGGAGTCAGAACTCCAAAAATGCCAAAAAATGCCAAAAATAAAATAAAATCACAACTCATTTGTGGAAAGGGTGAATGGGCTGAGCAAATTTACTGAGTCCTCTGAGTGCCAGCCTTGTAATACCCTGAAGTTTTTGGGGAGTTTCAATTCACCAAATTGAATTGTCTTTTTCTTTTCCTTCTTTTAATTTTCCTACTTTAACTACAAAGCCCCCATAACTCTTGAGTCAATGCCCCAAGCCTCCCTGAAACTTCATATTATTGATTACCATTTGAGATCTTCTGGATTTTTTTCCATCATCCGTGCGCTGCAGATTACACCTTGTGCACACTCCCAGACACTTTGTGCACTGCAAGTGAAAGAAGAAATTTCTTTGGATAAATCAATAGAAAGGCTCATTATTGGCCTCTGTGAATATTTTGGGTATTTGGTGAAGCTCGTTGTATGCTAACAGAAATATGTTAAGAACCAAACAAACTGTAGTATTTCAGGACTTATTTATCTTCCGGCAGTCCAAAAATCCAAATCATTGATACTTAGAATCATTATTAATGTAAGAAAAGCTACTCCAGAAATTCTTAGATACTTTTTCAAGAATGAAGAATTGTGAATTGGTAAACTTAAAGAGTGAATTTCTGATAAGTAAGAGAAAATAACACAACAATAAAGAAAAAATACCTTAAGGCAACAAAAACAATACAATGAGAGAATCGGAAGAGACAAAGGACAATGAGAAGAAAAAGAAGAAAACTAATAAAGTAAATGGTCAATGATGGTGTCCATGAGTGTGAAGGAGTATTGATTGACTGAAACCAGTCTTAATGTTCTGAGCTGATTTGACGGGTGTCGGAAGAAGAAGGGAAGCGCAATGGTTTGTTGGCAAAGGAAGTGCTGAGTGATGTTCATCGAATGAGAATGAGTCAAAAGAATAAAAGTGAATAATGAATCTGATCTCAATGAATTTAATGAGTTGAGTGAGGTGAGGAAAAACAGTAGTATGATGATGAAAGCACTGTGAGAATATGAGAGCTCCTAGTTTCCTGAGGAAGGAAGGGAAGGATAGATAAAGGAAAAGGGAAGGGACCGAGCAAACAAAGAAGAGGCAGAAGATGTTCAAGATCTGAGCGAGAGGTGTGGGAGCGCTGTGACTGATGATGTCAGGAGGACTTGAGACTAGAGGAAGAAGGTTTAGATATCAACAAGAATTTTCACATCTGGGAGTGTGCGCATTGTGCCGCAAAGTGTAATCTGCAGTGTGTGGGTGATGGAAAAAATCCAGAAGATCTCAAATGGAGATCATGATGGATCATGTGCAGTTTCAGGGAGGCTTGGGGCATTGAAACAAGATTTGTGGGGGTGTTGTAGTTAAAGTAGGAAAATTCAAAGAAGGAAAAGAAAAAAATCATTCAATTTGGTGAATTGAAACTCCCCAAAAACTTCAGGGTATTACAAGGCCGCCACTCAGAGTACTCAGTAAATTTTTCAGCCCATTTTCTCTTTCCACAAATGAGTTGTGATTTTAATTTATTTTTGGCATTTTTTTGAATTTTTGGAGTTCCGACTCCCCAATTAAAAAATGAATTCAAGTTGACATTGTGGCCGTCCGGGGAGTTGCAACTTTAAATATTGGGAATTGTTTAACCAAGGGGCCGGCTAAATGCACACCCCACTTTTGCTAAAAGGACACCCCTTAAGGTGTGCTTTGGCGTGCACGCCTCTGTACACCCTATTTGGGGGTGTGCAAGGCTCGCAAGCCCAGATTTTGGCCTCCTCATGAATGCATGCCTTTGACAAAGGTGTGCATGCCCCAGACAGGAATGGCCACTGGGTCCTGCTTGGTGGATGCACAACTTGATTTGAGGTGTGCATGCCCTGAGGATGCCAAGGCTAATGTTGGCCGCGGGTACCCAGTATTTGTCAGCAGGGACCCATGGCTTTGGCGGGTACCTGCCTGCAAATACAAGGTACGGGTACAGGTATCAAGCCTACATTGCCAAAACAAGCAATACCCATGTACCTGCAGAGGCCATCGGTCCCAGCAGCCAGGAGAATTGGTCTCAGAAGCCAGGTACATTGTTCTCAGAAGGCAGGACCATTGGTCTCAGCAGCCAGGGGCTGAAAGTCAAACCGACCAAAAGCTGATTCCAAAACTCTCAGCTTCTGCTAGGTTCCAGCTGCTGAGATTGATTGTTCCAGCTGCTGAGATCAATCTTCCCAGCTGTTGAGATTGATCGTCCCAGCTGCTGAGACAGGTGGTCTCAGAAGCTGGGACCATTGATTTCAGCAGCTGAGACCAACATCCTCAGCAGCTAAGACCCCCAGATTTGGAGACCTCTGGTCCCATCTGCTGATACTTGTGGTGTGAGAAGCTGGGAACATCAGTCTCAGTGACTGAGACCATCATTGCAAGCTGCCGAGACAATGGGTCCCAGCACAGTGGTGCTGGAGCAGCTGTGCAGTGCATTCCTAGTGTCCAGTTGCAGACACCTGCAGATACTTGCCACTTGAACCCGGGTATCTAATTTGAGTGAAATTACATGGCAGGCACCCAGGTTCAAGGGGCCATCCATAGAAGAGGCATTCAAGTTGGCCTTTGGTCTTGGAGGGAATGTGAGAGAGCACTCTCTCCTCATCCCTCCAGGACCAGTTGGTCTTGGAGGGAAAAGGAGAAAGTATACTCTCTCCTCCCTTCCCTCCAAGACGCAGGCTCCTTTGCCTGGCCTGCTACCCCCGCCCACATCCTCTAAGCCGGAGATGGACGGTGCGTCATGTGCATCCGCATACACACCACAGATAGAGGGTGTGACAATTTTGGCATGCCCTTTGATTGAGGACCCAAATGTCCTCCGGGGCATGCATGTGCCTGTACACCCTGGATGGGGCGGACATGGCCATGTACGTCCTTCAAAAGATGTTCAAGGCCAGCACACCCCATTTAGGGTGTCCTTGCCCAATGGACACCCTAAACAAGTCTTCCATCTTTAAGGATACCTCCTTTGAGCAACGCTGTAAGTGATGTGATATGATGCAGTATTGCCTATTTATCGGAATCACATTGCTTGGACGATGCACCAGATTGTCCTGCCATGCATCGCATTGCCAAACATATGCACAATATTGATATGTATTGGGCTCCTCAATGCAGCCCAGGTGAAAGACCAGCATCACATCTTCAATCCGATGCGATACCAATAAATATCGGATACATCACCATTTTTAGCCGATGCAAAATCTTGATACAATACATTTTATGTATCGGCTGTATCAATGGTGTAACCGCTAGGCTATGTACACTAAAAAAAGCAATCATTTAGTTTAGCGCAGGGTCTCATTGGTCTCAGCAGCCGGGACCATCGGTCTCAGAAGCCGGGACCATTGGTCTCAGCAGCCAGGACCATTGGTCTCAGCAGCCAGGACCATTGGTCTCAGCAGCCGGGACCATTGGTCTCAGTAGCCGGGACCATTGTTCTCAGAAGCTGGGACCATCTGTCTCAGTACAATGGTCCCAGCAGCTGGAACCATTGGTCTCAGTACGATGGTCCCAGCAGCCAAGATCAATGGTTGTATAGCCCAGATGCTCTGCTCTGGCGCAGTCCTGGTGTCCAATTGCACGCAATCCAACATCAGGACTGTGGCGCGCCTGTTGTGTATGTGCATTGATACACCACTGTATCCATTGGTATTGCATTGGATAAACTGATACACAGTGTGGCAAGCCCATGTATTGTATAGATTAAGAAATACATCATGTATCTTCCATCCCCTAAGATGCAATGTGATGCATAATATTGGCCCTGTATCTCAATGCAATACCATTCAATACCGATGCCTGCATTGCATCACTTACAGTGTTGCTTTGAGGCAACGGTGGGCGGCTACAATAAATGGACAATAACTGTTAGTGTATTGGTTTGTTTTTTCTCACAGAATTATGTATTGTTATTTGGATTTTTATTTCAATAAACTAACTGTTAGTGTAGTGAAAGATTTTTGTTTCAAAACATCCAAGTATAATCAACCCACAGATTTGTAGCTTGAAAATAGCATGGCTTTTCCAAGAACAATTTAAACACAAATGGGGGCTTTATTTGACCCCCTGTGGCATAAAATCTGCCTAATAATGGGGGTCTCATGCCTACCCTGAAGTGCTATTCCACTGTCTTTATATACCCAACACAGTTGGTTTTTTTTTTCAAGGTATAAGTGTATTGGATCCCTTGGTGTTTGAAAATTTATTGCCTTGGCCAGTTGGTGTGGTTGCAATTGGTGTGACTGCATGTGTAATGGCCTTGACCAGTCACTGTGGTACTATGTATTGCCATCACAACATGCTTCCCAGGCCCAACTGGTCCCCAATGCTCTCCTCTCCCTTCATGGACTGACCAGGACGGTCCCAGAGGAAAGGGGAGAGTACTCCCCTCGTTCTCTGGGACTGCCCAGTCCTTGGGAGACGAGCAAAGGTGTACTCCCCTTTCCTCGAGGACCAAAAGGCACCGGCCAAAAATCCCAGAGGAAAGAGGAGATATACTCTCCCCTTTCCTCCAGGACCAAACATTCCGAGAGGCAAGAGGTGATATACACTCCCCCTTCCTCCAGGACCAAACGGTCCCAGAGGAAAGTGGAGAGATACACTCCCCTTTCCTCCTCGACCAAAAAGTCCTAGAGTAAAGTGGAGTGCTACTCTCCCCTTTCCTCCTGGACCGAACGGTCCTAGAGGAAAGAGGAGAGCTACTCTCCCTTTTCCTCCTGGACCGAATGGTCCTAGAGGAAAGAGGAGAGCTATTCTCCCTTCTCATCCTGGGCCAAACGGTCCTAGAGGAAAGGGCAGAGTAGCTCACCACTTTCTTCTAGGACTGTTCAGTCCAGGAGGAAAGAGGAGAGCTACATACTCTCCCTTTTCCTCCTGGACCAAACGGTCCTAGAGGAGAGTGGAGAGCTGCTCTCCCCTTTCCTTCTGGACCAAACAGTCCTTGAGGAAAGTGGAGAGCTACTATCCCTTTTCCTTTAGGACCAAACGGCCCCAGAAGAAAGATGAGAGCGGCTCTCCCCTTTCCTTCTGGACTGAAAAGTCCTAGAGGAAAGTGGAGAGCTACTCTCCCCTTTCCTCCTGGACCGAACAGTCCTTGAGGAAAGTGGAGAGCTACTCTCCCTTTTCCTTTAGGACCAAGCGGCCCCAGAAGAAAGATGAGAGCGGCTCTCCCCTTTCCTTCTGGACTGAACAGTCCTAGAGGGAAGTGGAGACCTACTAGCTCTCCACTTTCCCCCCAGACCAAACGGTCCTAGAGGAAAGAGGAGAGATAATAGCTCTCCACTTTCCCCCCAGACCAAATGGTCCTAGAGGAAAGAGGAGAGCTACTGGCTCTCCACTTTCCCCCCAGACCGAACAGTCCTAGAGGAAAAAGGAGAGCTACTATCTCTCTCCTTTCCCCCCAGACCAAACGTTCCTAGAAGAAAGAGGAAAGCTACTACATAGCTCCCATTTCCTCCTAGACCGAAAGGTCCTACAGGAAAGCAGAGAGCTACTTCCCTTTCCTCCTGGACCAAAATGTTCCAAAGGAAAGCGGAGAGCTATTCTCCCCTTCTTTCCATCCGGGACCAACCAATCCCAGGGGGAAGTGGTGAGATGCCCTCCCCATCCTTCCAGGATCAAACTGTCTTGCAGAAAAGGGGAGAGATACCATTCCCTTCCCTGAAGTATCAACTAGTCCCAGAGAGAAGGGGATATATTCTCCCCTGCCCCCCCCCACCTTGAGGATCTACCAGTCCAAAATGGAAATGGAGATACTCTTTTCTCCTTGAGGATCAACTGGTCCAAAATCAAAGTGGATTAATGATACCCTCCTCATCCCTCCTGGACCAGCTTGTTCCAGGGGTGAGAGGAGAAATAATATCCCTCCCCCTCCATGATTTAAAATTACAGGGAGAAGAGTAATACTTGTCTGTTATTTTAACTCCCCAAAACCAGCTGAGGCTTCAAAAATAATATGAATAATTTTGAATTGATTGTGAGATATTGAACTCATTGGAAATGAATTTATATGAGAAGGACTAAATAGAGAAACTTGACAAATTCAAGTGCAGCAGTGTAGCCGCTGTAAACTCTAGTTGTTATTGTTAGTTGGAAATAATCAACACTACACTAATAAATATCATAAATTTTTTTTGATAACAGGTTTTTGGGGTAACAGTTAGTGTAACTTAGTACAAGTTACGCTATACTACGCTGACGCTGAATTTCAAAGACTAACAACAGCTAAAAATTCAGAAAAATCAGTCTGAAAGAAATACTGAAAAAAAAGAAAATGATGTGGTTGATTCTTGTTTGTTTTCTTGGGCTCTTTTCATTCTTTTATGATAGAGGTGAAAAGTAATTTAAATTCCCCAGGTGGTTTCACCCTTGAGATGAATCATTTCATTATCAGATTCATTATCCTATTAGAAATAGTCAAAGAAAGAAAGTAAATCTATGAGACATAGAGAATAAAAATACATGATTTGTTTTTTTGGTTTCAGAACAGCGTGAAACTAATAAATTTAGTTTGAAAACACTACACTAACAGTTAGTGTATCTTTTTTTTCTGCTAACATAGATACACTAACACTAACAATGGATTCGGTTATTGTTAGTTTTGTTTTCCTGGATAAAAATAACAATACACTAACAGCAATTTTTTTCACCAATAAATGCTGTAGTGTTAGTTGGCCAAAATTGCAACTAACAGTATCTTTTTGTTAGTGTATCTAAAAAAAAAACTAACAATACTGTTAATGTAACTGGACCACTGTTGTTTGAGGTGTGATTTTAGCAAAAACAGGGCTTGCATTTAGCCGGCCCCTTTATTAAAAATAATACTGACAGATATTTCTCCTTTTGATCTCAATTGTTATACCAATTGTATTGATCTTCTGATGTGTCTTGTGTGATTATTTATTCATAATCAGCTTTTTATAATTATTTTATAATAGAGAAAACTACATAGGATTTATTCTCCTTTTGGATTTGATTGTTAAACAACTTAAATGGTTCTGGTAATAATTGATGATTGATGACTGTTTTAGGTTTGAGTTGAGGAGCAACTAACGTCACTATTCTCTTTGTGGTAATCCAAGTTTATTAAAGACAGTCAATCACAGAAATTTTGATCATGGGTTCCCCTTTCACTCAATCCAACAGAATTTACCCTCACCACCCAGCCTATCCAACCCCTGTCGAAGCTTCCTAACCATTCCTGTCTAGCAGGGTTAAAAAGTAGCAAGCAGATGACCCCCAGCGTGCCGTGAGGCAATTTATGCAAAGGGGGGCCACCGATTTGACCCTCAAACTGCGCATATGCAACAGTTTAAGGTGACTAGCCCAACTTTCAGCCACACAGCAGCTTAACATTGAACTGGTACCATGTGCACACCACACATTCCCCCCTCAAGAGTCTGACCACTTTTGACACCTTCCAACCTTGTACCACTTACACCAAGCTCAATCGGATTGGTAGGTTTCCCCCCTTAAACTTTCAATGCTCACCTTGTTGCCCTATCAACACAGTATCACAAGAACAACACTCTCCCAATGGTCCCCCCACTCTCTGACAGTTGCCCCGCCAACATCTAATAATCGAACACGCCAAGCGCCACACGTGCCTCATTGTGAAAAACCACTACTACACCAAGCCATCTCATCAGTCCCTACCTGATCACCTTAACTGTGATGCCCCCTTTGGCTCACAACTGCTGACTTATTTCCCTACCTTTCTGCTCAACTAGTCTTGACCATTTTGTGTTGCCTTGCTGATCGCAGGATGTGACAATGTAAGACTAAAAAGGTGTAGTGATACCCTTTTGCTGAATGGAGAAGGGGATGGTGGAGTTGCAAGCTCTGCCCTTTTATATTGTCAGAAAAACAAGACCACCAAGGGCACTTGGCAGTTTATTTATTGTGATAGGATGAGTTCAAGATGAGTGTGGATAACTATCTATTCTGATGATGGAACATGGAGTTGATGATGATGATGATGATTATGATGATGATGTTTAGAGATGGTGATGATGTTGGTTTAGAGGTGATTGATGTAAAAGGGTGATATGATGATGGAGTATTGAAGTGATGTGGGAGCAAGTGCTTCAGCCAAGGATTGGACTGAGGACCTCTTGATGAGTGGTTATGAGGTGATAAGAGGGGTTATATAAGTGAACTTTGAGAATAGACAAGTTGGATAAGGAACCTGTAAGTACTATGACTACACCAGGTCTTAACCCGGGTGGTATGAGATAACTAAGAGTTGTGATTGATAATACAACTAATGATAATATAGTATAAGGTAAATAAGACCATAAAACCAGATAAAACCTCAATATTGAGTGACTGATAATGAAGAGGTGTGACCAGTAATATAGTTGATAAGGGGCTAACAATAAGAGTTCTGATAAGAGTATGTGAGAGAGTTTTACAGAAAATCTGATCAGCAGATCTGGTGAGGAAGGGAAAAACAGGAGGCAGGCTATATGCACTACCCTAATTTACACCATTTACTCCAAAAAGTTGTCCATTCATCATGTACTCCAAGGTTTTGGGAGTACATCAGTAGTGTACTCCAAAAACCTTGGAGTACACTACCAATTATGGACTACCTTTTGGAGTGCAACATACCATGTAATCCAAAAAACTTGGAGTACATGATGAATGCACTCCAAAAGCCTGGAGTGCGCCAGATTTTTTGGCTTGGATCCCGAATCCCAAAATTCAATTCTTTGGTGGTAAAATTCTTTGCCTTTTTAATTCACGAGCCTAACAAAGCCTTTTTGTGCCTCACAGAGAGGCTGATGAGTAATACAAGATTATTGGCTTGATTCCCGAGTGGGTTATGTGCTGAAAACTGCCTTTTTGCACAAATCCCTCAATACAGATCAATCCAGCCCAACCGGGGCATTGCCAAGGGGACCAGGTGTTGGATGAAATGTTAATTGAATGTCACATGTCAAAGTTTGCACGACTTGAAAACAGCTGAAGTTCTAGAATCCTCTCTCAGAACCATTTGATTTCCATCTCAGCAAGCCACAAGACAATCAAGCAATCATCACTCACCTGAGATAAGGTAAAGTTGACACTTTTCAACAACAAGTAACTGTCTCTTAACTCAATCGCATTTAATGATCAATCAGAGCCCATCAATTGTGATCCAGTCAGAGTCCAGTCATCAAAGCTATAACACTCAAGAAGAGGAGGATAGGTACTTAATTTTCTATGTCTCTTTTCTTTGTTTCATTTCTCATTCTTTCTTCAAAGTCTCAGGTCTCTTTGTCTCTCAATCTCATCGCCAATTCTCAAATAATTCTCAAATAGTCTGTCAACTCAATTAAAAACTAAAATCTAGGTAAAATAATCTTATTGTTTTCATTTCTTAGTTTCTTAATTAACTTTGTTTTCTTTCAGTTTTACTACTACTGGTTTTTTTAAGGGTTTGCAATTATTCTTGATCTCTTCAAACTACACCAGGCTTTAACACTTGATGTTGCACTGTCCCAATCTTCTCCTACTCCTAAGAGGCAAGCTCCCTTGCCTGCTCAAAAACCCTTGATTTTCCTTTTCTTCCAACTTTAGGGCTGTATTCTGTGGCTGACAGGTGAAGAATACAAGCAAATACAGGTACAAAATGATGGCAAGGCACCTTACAAGTTGGGCACTCTGGTGGGTATGGGGGAGGGATCAGGCTTAACAATTTGATAGGATTGTAGAGGGGATCAATGCCATCATTTGGACAATTTGGCAGAGGGATGGGGTCATCCTAAGGTGTATAAAACGATGTCTTAAAATAGCTACCACCAAAACTGGCTAAATTGAGTCTCAGGCTAGCTTAACATAAGCATCTCAAACAGAGAGTCCCGGGGACCCCACACGGAGCGCTCTCCGTAGCTTGGGCAATAAGTCAGGATGCTTGCAGGGACAGGAGGGATTTTCAATCCTAGAAACAGTTACTCATTACTTGCTGGCAAAATAAATCCCCAACAAAAAATCTGAAGAGACAGGTTTGTTGGGCGAGCCACTGTACAGTTTCGAGTAACTTTTGGAAGTCCTAGGCCCATTATTGAGCACCACACTCAGCTCTTCAGGGCCCCTGATTCCTGGAGGATCTTCCATGGATCTCCCTCTACAATGAACCTTGCTCTTTGTATTTTCAAAGGAAATGCAACCTTCACATTCCTGAAAATTTCTCAATGCATGCATGTACAGCTATCCCACAAAAGGTTGTGGACTCCGCGGCTTTTTTTTTTTTTGCCCCGGCCGGGGGCAGTGATCTGAGCCAGTCATGGCTGGTGCTTGCCCAGCCACGGCCGATACCAACTGTTCCATACGATTGATACCTCCACCCACCTCGACGCAACCAACTTCTCCCAACGTGGTTTTTTAGGGTGAATAGATATTATTGTTGCATGTAAACATTGATTTTGACAGCCCAACTTTTGATGTAGGCCCATGTTGGCAATGCCTTTCCAGAAGTACTTGCCGGACCTGAAATACTCGGCAACAATCAGCCCTGACTCAATATCTCGATGGGTCAGATTGTACGAGAGGACCCTCCTCCGTCGTGAGAGATCCTTCCACCTTCAATGATGCTTATTGGGTAAGTACCATTCAAAACCAACCCTTTCATCCACCAGTCTTTTGGTACCTGATGTTTTCCTTTCTTGCTTGTACAGGAAGTAGCATCCGTGAAACTCTACCAACAATAAAAGCTCAATAACATTCTCTTGTAAAGTCAACCCATCTGTCGTTCCCCTACCCCTTGAGCAAATTATTGTAATACAACATCTTTGATTAGATACACATGCGGAAAAAACTCCGTTGAGTGATAAAAAACTTCTTGAATTAATAAAAAACTTCTTGAATTAATAAAAAACTTCTTGAATTAATAAAAAACTTCTTGAATTAATAAAAAACTTCTTGAATTAACAAAAAACTTCTTGAATTAATAAAAATTTCTCAACTGAAATTAAAATACAGCTTTGTTGCAAGATAATTGCTACAATTTGAAGGAAGTCTCAGAGACAAGATAAAGACGACAAAAGCTTATAGCTTGAAGAGTTTTGAATTATAAAAAAAACGAGGCGATAATTATCTTCCAACAAGATGAAAAAAACATTGATCTATAGGTTATTCCTGTGTCCCATTAAACAAGTGACTATAGAAGATAAAAAAGAAAACAAAGAGCTGTGGTGATCTGGTGGAGTTGGCTGTGCATCGTTTATCAATTCATTGAGTTGTGAGAGGGAAGGGGAAGTCACCATATCTGGGATTTTGGAGGAGAGAGAAGAACATCAGTAAATAGAAAAACAAGGGCATCAGCAATAGTCTTACCTTCCGACATAATCTCTGTCTGTTTGCCTCGAGGTGGGTGGAGGTATCATATGGAACAGTTGGTATTGGCCGTGGCTGGGCAAGCACCAGCCATGACCGGCTCAGATCCTGCCCCTGGCCGAGGGAGATAAAATCCGGGGGTAAAAAAAAAATTGCTGAAAAAAAAAGCTGCGGAGTCCGAAACCTTTTGTGGGATAGCTGTACATCATGAGAAACAGTGAAGCAATAGGGGTGTGAGACCATTAGATTCAATACTCAGCAATCCAAGCCAACACCTACAACACGGCTATTCTCATTTGAGTTTTCCATTCAGCTTGCAAGGAACAATGGAATTGAACATACCAAAGAGACTCTTGGAACTCTTCTGGAACTACAGTACGCTGGGTACGCTGGGGGGGACCGTGATGCATGGTGAAGTTGATGAGTCAAAAGGAGTTGCGGTATAGCTAGACGCCGGTACTTCAACGGGCCATGACTTACACATCCTGATAGGACACATGGATATGCAAGGATTCCAACCTTGTGAATCCTGGATTCACAAGACATTATACTTGTGAATCCATGGCTAGAGTTTGGACACGAAAAAGCAAAAATTATTATTTTGTAAAATTTCTGGAGAGAGAACCATTGAGCTCAGAATGTGAGACCAACACCAAATTGAAGAGCACATTAAGAAGCACCTTTTGGCTCTGGGGGAGGTCTCGGGTCCATGGATCATCAGTTGTAGTTGATTATAAAATTGCTCCAGCAAACAACAGTGGGTAGTTACATTACGGTTATCGGTAACATAACGATACCGTAACAATTTTTTATCCGTTTTCGGTACGATAACCGTAACGCTTTGCGCGTTACGGTACAACTTTTGTTCTGATGAGATTTTTTCTTTCGTTACGATACCCCAGTAACTCCAACGGCTTCACGTTACGTTACTGGGGTTGACCGGTCAGGCAGGGAGCAATCAGCCTGTTCGAACGGGTGAACAGGCTGTTCAGCCTGTTCGTCAGGTTGAACAAGCAGTTCAGCCTGTCTAGCTGGTCGAACAGGCTGAACGGCCTGTTTGCCCAATCAAACAGACTGAAGGCCCTGCTAGACCGGTCGAACAGGCAGAACAGCCTGTCTGACCAATGAAACAGGTTGTTCAGCCTGTTCGATTGGGCAAACAGGCCGTTCAGCCTGTTCGACCGGTCAAGCAGGCAGTTCAGCCTGTTCGACCGGTCGGAGGCAGAACAGTCTGTTTGACCAGTCGGACAGGCAGAACAGCCTGTCTGACCAATCAAAGAGTCTTAACAGCTTGTTTGACCGGTCAAACAGACTGAAGGCCCTGCTAGACCGGTCGAACAGGCTGAACTGCCTGCTTGACCGGTCGAACAGGCTGAACGGCCTGTTTGCCCAATCGAACAGGCTGAACAACCTGTTTCATTGGTCAGACAGGCTGTTCTGCCTGTTCGACCGGTCTAGCAGGGCCTTCAGTCTGTTTGATTGGGCAAACAGGCTGAATGGCCAGCTCAAACGGTGGGGGCGGTTAACACGTTCACCGGTATTGCGGTTAACACGCTAACTGGCCCCAAAAAAGTTACGATACTTTTTTTTCAGAGGAAAAAAAAATATTAACCGCTACGATATCCTCCACAAGAAAAACTCACCAATACTAGTAGCGTTAGCCGGGGCCACTAGTAACGGTATGAGTTACAATACACAGATAATGGTGGTTATTGTAGCGTTTCGTAACTACCCAATGTTGCTGCAAATGGATTTTCCTTTCCCTGCGACTACAGGGACTTATTGCGCAAGTGCCTCCCTGGGGGAGGGCGGCTCTGTTGCCGCCATTGCCACACAGCGCCGAAGCTCCCACCAGGGGGGACTTGTGTTAAGTTAGGTCTCAGAACTCAAGCAAGGAATCCTGTATTACTCACAAGTCCCTTCCTGTGGTCGGCACTGTGCAATGCAAGGTCACTCATATGCCAGCATCAGCCGTCCATGTACAGCAGGGAAAAAGGGCTTGTGTTAAGTTTGATTAATTCACCCCGAACTTAACACAAGCCCCATTTCCCTGCTGTACGTGGCTGATGTTGGCGTATGAGTGAACTCACATTGCACAGCGCCAACCGCTCTCTGCTAACTTAATGAAGTCCCTTGTCTTTGGAGGGGGGACCCTCCGAAGGAAGGATTTAGGCCCAATGTCTGATTTACAGCTCTAGACCATCAGCTTTTTAATAGACAAAAAATTTAAAAAGCAGATTACTTTTTACTCCAACCAATGTTGGATGTTCTGTCTTGACAGAAATGCGCGCAGACTCCTGTTTGATAGCACTGCCAATTCAGATGTACCTTTCCCATCCATCATCACCCAAGACTTGTAGGGACTTGAAGTTGCGTCTGTCTGCCCACCAAAGAGTGCAATGCAGAGCTGGAAGTTCTGGTACAGCTCACAGTCAGACTGTTTTACAGACATTCCATTCCATTCCACAAACTACTAAAAAGAAGATCCCGGCCCAACAAAAGGCATTGTTTATGATTTTTTGATGGCATTAGCAAAAGGAGATTGTTGGGCATCTTTCATGTGTGAGGGCAGGAGCCATAATGAATAGTGATGAAGCAAAAAGATGGAAAAAGCAAAATTCTCTAGGGCAAACATGCAGACATTGGGCATAGTCCCTCCGAAGAAGGGACTTTATTAAGTTGGAGCGAAAACCAATGCCTGTGGTACTGGTTTTTACTTGAAACCGGTTTCCAATAAAAACCTTCGGAAAAACCGACCTCGGAGGTCGTATGGTACGCGCCCTAAATTCACATTGATTTCCTGCAAATTTATGGGAAATCAATGTAAGCCCATTGCTTGACTTAACTAAATATGTAGGATCGAGCACCTACGTCAACCGGCAAATTAAAATATCCACAAATCTTTTTTGTTTATTTCTAAAAAAAAAGGAACACACACAGACGTTTTTATGTGTTTTTTTTTAAAAAAAACAAAAAGAAAAGAAAGGGTGTAGGTTTTTTTTTGTTTCTCAAGTATCAAAAAAAAACATAAAAGACCCGAGTGATCTTTCTGAGTCGAGTAACAAATCTCTTCAAAGCCCCAAAACCGAGGGACGAGAAAGCACATAAACGCCCAAGAACGAACGGAGGGATATAAAGCCTAGAACTGATTGGAGCGGTAATCGAGCCAGAGTTGGAGCGGAATGCGCCAGTCGGCCTTGTGCGCAAGCGCGTCGATTTGGGGGACGATATTTTGGTGCGACAGGATGATTTTGGAGATCCTAGCGAGCTGTCTTCGAGCCGGAGTCTATATCGCCCCGAAAGAAAAAGTAAGAGATAGCAAAAGTGATGAGAACATGGAGAAACGTACGACGGATAGGAAGAGGGGAATGAGGTCCCGGGTGATTGCGGCTTTGGGCAGCGGGGACGCCGACGGGGTGAAGATGTGGCGGTAGATGAGGTCGGCGTTCTTGGACGATCGGAAGTCGGCGTGAAGGTGCGAATGCGAGGGGTCGAGCAGGACGACTTCTCTCGCGGCGACGAGCTGGTCGAGGGCGAGAAAGACGAGGTTGACGAGCGACTTGACCGGGCCGTCCTGGTCGGCCGGGTTTCTCGACGAAGGTGCGAGGAAGCGGAGGAGGGCCTCTTCAGGACATTCGAGGAGGTCCGACGGGACAATGTGGGTCTGGCGCTGGCGGACATAGTACGGCAGACGTTTGAGCAGCCCGACAATCGTCAGGAAGGTGGCCAGATGCGACAGACTGTGGTCGATCGTCGTCAGGGGCAGGCCTAGCTTGTTGCTGCTGCTGCTGTTCGTGGGTTGGAGTAGTTGGGCCAGTAACGAGAGCCCTGGATAGGTGGTCGACTGGGAATGGTTGACTAGATCTGCTAGGCTCTTGAATCGTGGCTCGAGATGATGTGCTTCCTGTTGTGGGTGTTAGAATCAGTGATTCCAGCAGCAGATGGAAAAAGAGAACTGACTGATGCATTGATGAATCGAGTGAAGTGATACTTCGATAGGTTGTGGTTGCGAATGGCTGGTTTCAAGAGTTGGATCGTGGGATGGTTATCGTCGGCCTACGTAAGTTGGCATTAGTATTGCGATGGGGAGGTAGATGGAATACCATACCAGATTTGAGTAGCAGTTGTCGATTGCATTTCTCCACCACTGATATTTGAGCTGAGCGATTGAAGGGTGTGATACGGTTGATGGTATTCTGTGTATGTTGCTGAGGAATGCGCTGATGGCGAGGAAGGCAGGCTGAAGCTGAGTGGGCCAGAAGGCCAGCTGTAGTCTGGAACCAGATAGTCTCAGTGTATGACTGTTGTTTTTGGTGGAGAGAGTGCTTACACTGAATGGGGACTGAGTGTTCTGAGTGTGGCGAGTGGAGTGGCCATACTCAACTATCCACTCCAAACCACAACCATGCATCAACAACAACCCCACAAACCACAACACGCATTCAGACAAGACTCTGATGACGACGACCCAGACGAGGACGAAGACGAAGACGACGATGGCCTCGGTTTTCAAGTCTACAAAGGTACACACACAAACATACAACACACACACACTTCACTCAACATCTTCTCTCTGCGTTATGTAGACCAACCATCCAATGCACGATATACCAGCGTAGTCTCTCCCCCAATCACACCCACCCACTCACAAACCCCACTCCAGCCAACCCCCAAGCCCCTCCCCCAGTCTCAGCCAACGACCAGCTACCACTATCCCCCCGAGGAGCCCATCATCAGACACGCCAACCCGGCCTACAAACATGCCGTCTCCGACCTCGTGCACATGCCCGCCCTCGGCTCAGAATGGACAAAGGACGAGTCCAGACGTGACAAGGACTGGGACGGCAAAGACACCCTCATCAACAAGTCCAAATGGATCGACCGCAAGCACATCTTGCTCTCGAAGAAAAACGACGTCGACCATCTCTTCAGAGACTTCCTTGCGGGCAGACACAAGCTTGGAGGCTGGTTCAGTCTGTTCATGGCGCTGGGCCTTGTCCTCATCCTGCTTCTCCTGTGGGTCCCGGCGTCCCATATATTCCGCCAAAAAAAAAAAACACTAACAAAGGACCCCAAAACAGAGCGACATTGCTGGCATACTTTCTGATACCCAGGGTCCCGGAAGTGGCATACAACAACGAGAGTCCGGTGACGGGCGACAGCGGCCAAGGCCTCAGCTTCCAGCCGCTCGAGCCGGCCCGGTTCGCGTTCGCCGGCCAGATCCATCTGGCCATGGTGGCCAAGACCTCGTACGTCAAGCCGCAGACCTCGCAGGTCCTGGTGATCATCAAGGACCTTTCGTCGGCCGGCGCGCCGGTCGAAGTGGCCCGCGGAAGCACGCTCACGCCGGTCTCGGTCTCCACGCAGGAATACACGCCGTTCGCCGTCGACCTAGCCTTCAGCTACTCGTCTGTCCTTTGCTTTCTCTCGTCCCACGCATCCTCTGCTCATGCGTGTTGTCTGTGTAGGGCCTCGTCCTCCAAGGATCCCGTCTGGGCCGCCTGGCACGACGCCTGTGCCCATAAATGGCCCGGCAAAGAAGACCGACCCAAGATCCAGATCGGCGTCATCGTCCAATGGTCCATCCACGGCCGCCTCGGTTCCTTCGACGAACGCACGATCATCAACGACTTTGTCTGTCCCGTCGAACTCCCGGCTAATGCGCCTTGATCCCTCGATCTTTTTTCTTTGCATACTCTCTCTTTCTTCTCCTGTTATCCTTCGTCTTTACTTGTTCCCTGGTTTGTTTCCTTCGGGTTCTCAACATCCATTGAAAACATATGTAATAACAACTTTTTCACCCTTTCATTTTAGAGAGAGAACTTGAAATTGAACTCTAAAAGTTTGATCTTTTTTATCACGTTTTACGGATGATCTATGTAGTCTTTTTGGAAGGGTGCGGGTCTTTCTGGTTCTTGTAAACTCGTAACAAAAAGAGCTAATATTGGAGGGTTCTTTTGCTTGGATGACCTCCCTGTGATCTCCTGCCCCTTTCAGAGTCAGATGTCTGAGTCGACTCGCAGTCAAAACCCAAGAATGTTTGTTAGCTTTCTCTGATTTTAGAATTTGTGGAGGACTTCCCATGACCAATTTAGAATTTAGAATTCTAGATTCTAAGGCCCCGTTTGGCACCATCATAAATATTGGTGTAATATTGAACATTTAATTCAATACAAACCAAACTGTTGGCACAAATATAAGAAAATTGGTATAGAAATAAAAAGTGCTACCTGCTTCATCATTTGTGACATCAGAATGGGCATGTGAGGCTGTCATTAGCATCTCAATCTTAAGATTACACTTGAAACAGATATAAAGGGTAATATTGCTATTATGGTGCTAGCGATGACCCAATCCATGGATTCTTTTTTTGTCAATGATGGAGCAGGTAGTCTTATTTCACCCTATACCAATCCTGTTACAGTTTTATGGAAGTTTTGGTTTGTATTGAATTAAATTTTAGATATTACACCAATATTTATGACGGTGCCAAACAGGGCTTAAATCTTATTTGGTGGTGAAAACTCAATCTGGAAGAGTCTTCGCCACCAAATAAAGTTTAGAGTCTAGAATTTTGCATTCTAGATTTGCGACGGGAAGTCCTCCACTCTCCACCATCTCAATCTACACCCAAATCTTTTACATTTCCCCTCTGCGTAGCAAACCTCGGAAGAGGATTTACAAACTTTTTAAAGTTTTCTTACTACACATATCAATTTACAGAATCAAGTTCCTTACAGAACAACATCCTTTCTGTTGTACTAAGATACAAACACCAAGAAGCTTCTGTGAAGTTTGAATCTCGAGAACTTTAGCAGCATACAATCTACTTGCAGGCAAATAGACCTTTACACTTACGGATAAACACCTCATACATCATTAACAAACCATACATCAGATCCACAACCAACTATCCCCCCTTCTCAGTTGACCCCTATCAGAATGACCACCACTTCCAACGCAACTAACTCCTTTACCGGAGGTGAGTGTACCTCATTTTACGTGTTTATTAATGTAACCTTTACCGGTACTAATACATGACTATTCATCTGCGACATCTTTACAGATCAGTCAGCGTTAACAGGAGATTCTATGGACGATTCCACCATTGAGACCGCCTTACTCCCAGCGAACCCTGAAGAAGGGAGTCAACCAAATCATGCAGCAGGTGCCTCGGCTAAGCAGTCAAAAGGGAAAACCGAGACCTCTAGATCGGAAGCCAAACCCAAGAAAACGGCAAAACCATCGCGGACAGATAATGTGGTCAATGACCCGGTCATTACAGACATCCTCGGTGATGGCATAAGACCCGAGCGGCGCCAAGCATCTTCGTCCGATCAATCCGTTCACACGGCAGAAGATCCACCAATCAAAGAGATCATTCTTTCCAGTACTCCCACCGAACAGCGGTCATCACCAAATCTCTCAGTATCAGCCCAGAAGGAGTGGCTCGTAAGATTCCTAACCCAACTCCAGGAAGTAGCCGTTACAAACCACTTCCAACAAGTAGCCAAGCCAGATTCCAAACAACCAGCGGAAGATACTGTGGTCCCTGGCCCACAGACAGAGAAGAAGGCGAAAGGCCCTTCGTTCAACGATGCAAAGTTAAACAAACACACCAGCATCGGTTTCAGCATCTTCTTCGACAGAAACATTCAAGACTTGAAGGCACCAATCCCACTGACCATCTTCGACAAAGACTGGCAAGCTGAAGCCATGGCCTTCCAGAATGAGTGTCACATCTTGTCAGAACCAAGCAATGATAAGTCCGGCAAATAGACCGGATATCCGTACCCCAGCGAATGGATACTCAACTCTAGTGAGTTGGAGAGGAGGCACAAGGCCTTCTATCAGACGCTGCGAGATGTGTACAAATTCAACCAGTTTTGCACCTGGCTGCTCCGTCACAAAGAACATGCGGACGACTGCTTTATGGTAGATTTGCGGCATGATATCTGGGCCAGGTCCAATGCTTTCTCGCATCACATCGTTGAAGGAGAAGAAAGTTACATCTCGAACATAGGCATATTCCGCAAAGACATCGCAGCGAAGTGCCATGCAACAGCGGTCAAGCATGGAGAGATAATCTTTAAGGACAATCATTACGCTCCAAACGGTCCTCGTTCGAATTGGGACCCTCAGACCGGCGAACCTAGAGGGCAAGGTAGAAGTATGTATCAGCAAAACTTGAGCGGCCAGCCATCAGGTACGCGACCATGGAATGACCGGTCTACTCACCCTACTAACCAAAGAGGGAGGGGTAACCCAAGAGGAAGCTGGGGCACTCACACAAGTCGAGGTTCTTACAACTCTCATGGCAGAAATGAACAAAGCAATGAACCATTCCCAAAGTAGGTATCTTATGTTTTCTTGGGTCTTTTTCCTCCCTCCCCCCCTCTTTTTCTTTTCGTGTCTGCCAACATGTTTTTCGATAATCAAGTGATGTTGTACTCTTGATGATGCTCCGGCTAGCTTCTTTTGATAGAACCTTGCAATGTCACTCCTTTAATCATCTGTACTTCCTAAGAACATGCAAGTAAAAGACAAATGAAACAGAGAACTAAGCAAGTGTATTTTTCTTCATAGGGAAATACTCAGATATGAGTTGGGCGAGCCCTCGTTTATTTCGGTTGCTGTAGTGTTGGAGGTGGAGAAACCACTAGTAACGGTGAGAGATGTAGCAAGAAAACGCTCCAACCCCAATTCCTCATCTTGGCCAACAGGAGTGTCATGCGAAATGAACATCAACGAGTGGCGGCATGCCCTGTCGGAGGCAGGTATGCTAGAGGAATTTCAAGATGTCCTCAACAGTTTCCTGAACGGTTTTCACCAAGGAATTCCAAAGCATTCAATCAAAGGTACCCGATGGTTTACGCCTCCAAACCACACATCAGCCCTTCTGGCCAGGGAAAAACTTGTCAAGAGTTTTGAATTAGAACTCAAGAAGGGTAGGATGTATGGCCCCTTTAAACACAAAGAGGTGGCGGAACGATACCCATTTTTCAGATCTAGTCCTTTAGGAGCGGTGGTTAATGGCGATGGAACGACTAGACCTATTAACGACCTGTCATTTCCAAGAGACGTGGCGGCCTACCCATCGGTCAATTCCTTCGTCGATGCCTCGGATTTTATCACGACCTGGGACAATTTCAGCATAGTATCTAGGTTTTTCGGAAATCGGACGGACCCCTGCAACCTTGCCCTCTTCGATTGGGAGAAGGTGTACCGCCAGATTCCTGTTTCTGAAAGCCAGTGGCCTTACCTCTTCACGATGAATTTCGAAGGCCAGCTCCTCCTAGACACAAGAATATCCTTTGGAGGTGTAGCCGGATGCGGTTCCTTCAGACGACCAGCAGATGCATGGAAGCGGCTAATGATGCATGAGTTTGACGTCACGACTGTGTTTTGGTGGGTGGATGACAACCTCTTCGTAAAAGAACTCTGCTCTTACGTGAAGATGGAGGACATCGTAGCGAGGGCGGCCCAACTAGGTGTAGTAACAAATGAATTCAAATATTCCCCTTTCGAGGACGAACAAAAATTCATTGGTTTTATTTGGAACGGGAAAGATCACACAGTCCGACTGCCGGCCAACAAACTAGAACAAAGGTTACACTCCCTAAAGATGTACCTCACAAAGGATCAGGTTGTGAGACACGAGGAGATTGAGATCTTAACGGGACAGCTTAGCCATATCACTTCATTGTTGCCTCAGATGAAGTGCAACCTGTGTAGTTTGTACAGGATGCTGAAGAGTTGGGTGCACAAACATAGCACAAGGAAGCTGCCGCTGGACGTACAACAAGATTTACTTAGGTGGTCAGAAGTACTAACGAACTTCAGTCACACGCGACTGGTGGCATACCTGAATTCAACGGACGTAGGTTGGGTGGGTGATGCCTCAACCTCCTATGGTATCGGAATCAACATTGGGTCGAAGTGGGCACGATTTAGACTTTTACCTGGCTGGCAGCTGTACTCACGAGCCGTCAGGACGATATCATGGTTAGAAACCGTGGCAATTCGGCTTGGTTTGGTTTTCTTGATGTCACTGGGTGTACATAGAGGGAAGACTTTCATAGTTAATACCGACAACGGAATTGGCGATCAAGAAAAGGAAATCTAAAGACATCGCGGTAAATGACGAATGGCGAACCATTCAGGTCATGTTGATCCGAGCAGAAATTGATTTGGTCCCACAACAGGTCTCCTCAGAGGAGAATAAAGCCGACGGGCTCTCACGAGGTGACGTGACAGGTCACAAATGGGCGAATCAGCATTTCATTGTGATCCCAATTGATCTGGTGTGTGTCTTGACACAGGCATAGACAATTTTGTACGCAGGCGCAATACTTTGTACTTATTTCATATACATGCCAATTTGCAATGGCATTATGTTCCTTTTTAAAATAAAAAAAGGGAGAGCGGAGAGGAATGAAAGAGGAATCCATTTGAGCCAAATCGTGAGAACTGGATAATAGTAAGTACTTAGAATTGGAAAAGGGTAGTTCTCCCCATCTACACATCACTAACAGATGATGCATTGTCTGAAACTACACCAGTTAACCGCCTTTACAAGCAACGGCTCACCCCGATGGATGCCCATATGCTAGGAGGATGGAAACCGAATACCTTAATCTCGTATAATGCAGGCGTGAGAAAGTTTTTGAAATTCAAGAAAGTGACCGATGCTTTACCATTTCTGCTACCAGCGAAAGCCTAAGAAATCACGGTTTTTTGCTTCTGGGCAGGGAGGAAAGAAGGGTCGAGCGGCAGCCAGGAAGTGTTATCTAGGACCATTGAACGCTATATTTTCGCTCTCAAAGCCTGGCATTTATTTCACAACCACTCGTTCCCGGTCTCCGCCCAGAGCAAACTGACGATTTTACTGAGATCCTCCGCCTGGCTAGACGCAAAGGAGAAACCAAAAGAAAAGAAAGCCGCGGTTAGGATTCAAGACTTGGAAGCCCTTTGCGAGCGACTGGCACTCGGAACACCTTTCGATGTGCTGGTACGCAACATGGCGTTGGTGGCTTTTTGGGGAATGGCCCGACTGGTAGAGTTGACCTACACGATCAGCACAGGAACGGTAGACTCATTCTCTTCATTGTTGATAAGGGACGTACAAATTATCAAGACTCCCAACTCAGGAGGTTGTACGATGGTCCACCTGACACTCAGGGCAGCAAAGACATGTGAACCCGGCGCAATCCAGAAAATAAGGCTCAAGGCGATAGCAGGCCCACTCTGCCCGGTCGGCGCAATTGAAAGGCAAATGAAGGAAGCCAACGATGATGACGTGTCACTTTTCGGAATAGGGGAAGGCGTGGATAGGTCGAACCTGTTGAAAGGGGCAGCAGTGAAGCGGATACGTGAGGTTTTCACAGGACTCAGACGGCCTAATCTTTCAGGCCACTCCTTTAGGGTCGGCCGAGCATCCCTCAGGAACGCGATGGGCATCCCAGTAGAATAACTATGTAGGTTGGGAAGATGGACGTCAGCCTGCTATAAACTTTACATACGAGAGTACTGTGACGAAGACAAGCAGTACGCTGTTTCCTTCCTGAAGAACCTCGCACACAATTAACCCACCCGGCTAGATGGACTGTCCAGCCAATTTCTTGTACTCCCTGCGCGCGCAACCATGAAATTGAGAATGTATAGGTTCGCGCCAAATCAGACGAGTAGGTTAGGGTGAGATCCCTCTAGAGGCTCAGGCTCCTAGCGTCTGAGACTGGGGGTCTCTCGGGACTCATACCCGCTCCCCAATTGGCAGTCTCAACCGGCTACCATAATTCGGGCCGGTTGGGCGACAGCCCATACACGCGTTGAGTTTGGGCGGTGCGCCAGGAGTTGGCTCACCGCCGGACTTGGCTAAGGGGGGGTTGACACAAGTGACCCCCCATTCGTGTAGCGTGATTCGGAGTGGATTAAATGTAGTTTAGAGCAGCTCCACCGGGGGAGCTTTCCCAGGTAGCTATCCCATGTTTAGCATCCCAATCCCCAAAGCAGCCAGCCACCGGGGGCGCTAACTGAGCAGCTAGTTGCCTTGGGAGCTCGCTTGGGAGGGATAGGGCTGCCACATCTGGCAACCCTATCCCTCCTCGCGGATGAAATCCATCCCTCTTGGGCTAGCTCCTCCCGGTGAACGCCGCAGCACACTCAGATGGCAAATTGCTGCGGCCGAAGTTCGACGTGATTTTCGTCGGTGACACAACTGGGGGGTGATGTTGGGTGGCTATCTTGCCCGAACAGCAAAAATGAGGCCCCCTGGAATCAAACCCGGGACATCATGACCGGAGGCCAGCTCAAGTCCTCATTAAAACCACTCAACTACGCTGCTTTTGAGAGAAGGCCATCAACTTGCACAATCTAAAATGTTCCCTACTTTTCTAGAAAAAAAAAACCATCAAAGTTTTTTTTTCCGCCATCATTTTGGCGGAAAACAAGCAGCTCACACTGGTTGTCATTTTTCTTTTTTTCGACATGGAAACCCCGGCACATGCCTCCGTGGATCCGACTGGTTCATGGCTCGGTGCAGCCGGCGTGGGGTCCACGTCGGTTTCACGGAGCTGTGAACCGATCGGATCCACGGAGCTGTGAGGCACCGTGGATTCCATGGGGTTCCTTGCCTCGGTGGTTACGACGAATGATCGAGCCGATCCGTCGATTCCACCGAGGCTAGTTTCCACGTCGGCCAACATGGGTTGGCAGCCACGTTGGCCGACGGGGAATACCTGTCTTTTCCACCCGATGGTGGAAAAGACGTCGGCCCACGTGGATCCAACCGGATTTTTGTGGATCGGTCCGATCCACGATTCACATCGGCCGAAAGTTCGGCCGATGTGTATTCAAGACTTTTTAACTCCCGCGGTGGAGTTGCTCTTACCCTCCTGCCCAGGACTCCAGGAGCCTCGAATGAAAATTTATCCCAAAAAATTCATCGAACTCGTCCGCCGCGCGCGACCCTATCTTGTCGCGCTCGGCGCTTGTGCCCGTGTGCCGTCTCTTCACTCCGATCGTTGTCGGACTTCGCTTGTCCTTGATTTCGCCTCGCCGGTTGTCTCCTGCACAGCATCATTCGCCGCTATCCATACCCGCTGGTTCGTTATCTTCTATTCTTACTCTCCTTCATATCATCTTGAACGTTTTATGACTGCTAATACTTGACCGATCTTTGTTCCTTCTTATTCAAACAGCTATACATCAGATTTTGTCTGTCTATCTCGGACCGATCCGATTTCGCTGCCAATTTTCTGCGCCAATATCGGCTTCTAAATCATCCATTGCCCTCATCGAGCCTCAGAGGCATTATGCCTGAACGAAGCAGCACGCTAGCCAGACACATGATGTTGACAGACCGACCCTTTAGGTACAAAGATATAGTGTTCTGGTGCGCATATGATGCATATGTCTACGCCTTCGAGGAGTATTACATTTATGTGCGTACCGGCGACATGAGCAAGGAGGGTATTACCGCGGTGGCGATACACGACGCCTTAGTTGCCAGATGTTGTTACCCCCGCTCAATGAGAGACGACGTAAGGAACAATCCCCACATAGTCTGGGGTAAATCCGACTGGCCAGATGTGTCAGGTCAACCAGAGTCTAAAGCCAAGAAGGCATTGACTCTATACTGGTCACAGTATATAGCTACCGCAGCTACAGCGTGCGTTCATGAGGCGGGGATTCGGTATGACGGACGAGCCCCTTGAATGTAACTTCAAGCCCGTTAATAACCACCAGCCCCCATTGATAGGACTAGGGATTGCTCTCTCCGCTCATCATTGACTAATAACCACTCAACCACCATCGACGATCTTGCCACCACCGTTTCTTAGCTATCTTTGACTGCTGCTGCTTCTAGTACCCGCTATCCGTCGACCGAGTAAACCTCCAGCCCAAATTCGCCCCTACCATCGTACCTGCTGCTATCTTCAATCGATCCATCATCACTATTAATACATTTGCTCCGCTGATACTGACCTATATAAACGGCTATCCATCCTCCGATCTGTCCTCATTTGATCTAAGAACCACCAGCTTTAGCTCTGAATCCTCCATCGATCTTCAATCAATCTACCAATGAGCCGATCTTGACAAATTCTTCGCTCCACTTTGCAATATTGCACCTTAACCCAATCAATCTTCTCTGCCCCCTTTGGCCAACTAAATAAAATAATGAATGAAACTAAATGAAACTGCTTTGTCGTTGCTCCTGTACTGCCTATCTTATATCCTCCTGCTCCTGCTTCCATCCTTTTCTTCTTCTTTTTGTGTTGTTTGGAAATAAAATTGGACTGTGCCCCAGCTCTACTAGAGAAAAAAAAAAACCTGATAAAACCTTTGGACTGCTAATAAAAGTGAGGATCCCAAAAAATGAAATACAAACTGAGCTTTAAAAGTAGCCATGAAGACCTCCACAATTACTATTACAATGAATAAACCACAACTAGAGTACAAAAAAATTGATCAGAAAAGAAATCTTTGCTGTTTATATGTTGGGTTTAGTTCTCCCCTTATACATTCTTCTCCATGTCTTTTCTCTTAATGTATTGGTGACATAAACTGTTGATGTAATCAGAGGTCTGGAGCATACGGCATGGAGCGGTCAGCAAAGTGAGATCGTGGAAGGATAATTTATAATTATTAAGTAAGAAAGAAAACAATAACTTTACCTGGAGCATACAGCACGGAGCGGTCAGCGAAGTGAGATTGTGGAAGGATGAAGTGAGTTTCCTTTCACAATCCGAGCTTCAGGTAAAGAGAGAGAAAATGTCACACAACTGTGACATGTAGAATAAAAAAGAAATGAACAGCAGAGAATAAGAAAATGATAACACAATACATTAACATAAACTCTCATTTAAGTTCTTCTGTAACAATCTTCTCAAGAACCATCTGACATCACTTGTTCCTCTGTCCATATTTCTAAGTTTTCCAAGTACAATTTTGGTCTTGGCCAATCCAGAACTGTCATAAATCTTACTCTTGCTGTGGTACATCCCTGTAACTCCTTCCATGCATCCTCAACAACTAAATTATAATTTTCCAGATCTTTAAATAATATATGTGAATTTGGGTGACTGTGGTCAGTATAATCCAATCTCATTGGCATCATACAATTGATCTTGAATCCTCTCTTTGCTCCTCCTGAATGCTTACTTGATGTCTGCTGTTTTCTGCCACTGCTCCATGAATTCTGCTTGACCACGTTCTTCCTCCTTAGCTCAGTGAAACTGTCTGTATTTCCATGCTCCCAACCCACTTCAAAACATTTGTCTTGCCACCTCAAATCTGCTTGTATATTATTGTTCATTGCTCCTAGGTTAGTTGTAGTTCTGTCCTGAATTTCTGGTTGATGATCTGATGACATGTGTTCTTCTTTCGATTCCACATAGATTTCAAACAGGTCCTCTTCCCATTGATATACGCCTTCCCCTCCTGAATTCCCACTCCTTGCAAATGCCTCACTGGATGTGTCTTGACTTGCATATTTTCCTACTTTGAGGCAGCTATGAGACAACTTATCCACAATCCTCCAGGGTGGTGCCATTTCCCATCCGGTAACCTCTGGTGCACAAATTGGTATACATAGTCTTCCTCCATCCCATAGCTCATAACTCAAGATTTCTCCTCGTGACTACAATTGTCAGCCACTGAGGTTACCAGTATGGTAACCCACATGACTACAATCAACAAAACCACCCTAGTCTAGTTGGTAGTCACTCAGACTATGCAACTAGACCTACACAACCACTGAATTATCATGAGTTCAATCCCCATCCTCAGACCTTTATTATTATTATATTATTATATAAATTATTATTAATATTCTTATTTGAAGATTAAACTTTAAACTATTTACCCAATAGGCTAAATAGCCTATCGGTTAAGTCATTCTTTTACTTTTTATTATTTATATTAATATATTTAGAAATCCTTTATTTCACTTATGAAGATTATCTTCTTAAGCAGAATCTCTCACCCCACCGGTTGAGAGCAAAGGATGTATCATTTGAAGATAAAAGGAGGAGGATCCTGTCTTGATCCTCCCCCATCCGCTATTATTATTTTTGAACCTTAAGTCCTGACAACTTACTCTGAAAGTAGAAATTCTACTAAAGGTAACTGGGGATTTGTCCAAATTCATCTCAACATTTCCCACAAATCCATTTCCTCCCTTCTCCGAACAACTCTCTCACCTCACCACTTCTATCTTTCGACTCGAAAGTCTCTTTCCTACAATTCTCCCTCACTCTCTTGATTAATACAAACACTGTTTGTATAACCCGTCTTCGATAAGACAAAGAGCAGGCAAGGTGTTATTGCTGTTGTCCCTTGATTAATCAAGGCGCTAGCCCCTCCGCTTTTATAAGCGTGAGGTGTGGTTTTTTCCTCTGTAACAAGAGTGATAACTATCAACCGGACGTCACATTAGAGACACCGACTGACAACAATAACTCCAACCAAACTTTATGATCTGCCAAGAATGGTCGCCCGAGAACAGTATACACCTTACCTTGCACTATGAAAAAGTTTGCCGCCTTGTTATCCTCTGTATCAATGTATAATGGAACTAGAGTTCACTTGCGGCTTTGCCGCATTCATAGCTTACACGGACAATTCACTGTTTTTATAGCTAGTGAATGATGAGGGCCAATTCAAGTTCAAATGTAAACATGCTTCATTGTCAAATACAACACTCCAATCCACCATGTGGTACTCAGCTCAGCATATCAATTATACCATCACAAAAAAAAAATTATATGCAAAAAAGAGATCAGAATCACTGTAAATGGACAGGCCAATGGATCCATCCAATCTAATCACTGCCAACCATCACCAAAGAAACCTGCAACCTAATCAGCTCCACACTCTATTCAAAGACCAATCCCAATATAACCTTACCTTCAAAAAAAACATTGGTCTGTTAGAGTCCATGTATTTCAGCTCTCTGTTTTTTATCTTAACTCATTAGTAGAATTTATCTTCAAAATATGTTTATGTATTCTTATTCCAAATCAGAATAGCTTTATACTGGTTTTCCCACTTTTGTAGCATATTCTTATCATTACTTATAGCTTGAGTTTGTAGATCCAGAAATACAATCTCATTGAGTCTTTCCTTCTTTTGACTCTCTCATTATTTAACTCATCCATCAACATGCTCCTTGTTTGTTGATGAACATTGAACCTATCCATATTAATTCACCATGTTTGACTGAGCTTCTGCTGCAACAGTTTTGTGCTAAGCTTAGCTTGAATACGCAAATCAGTGACTGCAATTTCAGATGTCAGTCTTTGTATCTAATAAATTCACACTACAATCACTAACAACCTTTGATTCCGGATCAATTGCAATTATCTGTGGCTCATTCACTACTACCCTTAGCCATCCTTTGACATGGGGTCCCTTCAATAAGGCATGCTTCATGTGAAATTTGAATGTTGGAGTGATAGCTTGACACTTCGCAATGTACATTGATTATATCCAAATCAGGCCAAAAGTCAACCTTGCCAGTGAAAATGAGCCATGTCTTCTCCCTTTGTTGCACCACTCTGATCACCTGTGTCAGATCCAAAGTTAGGGGTAGTGAGCTGTACAACATGAGCTCAGCACATCCAGCTCTCAGGCCCTTCCAGTTCCAAACTGATGATATTGCTGGTTTCTTCATTGGTTTGGAACCAAATAGTTCATATGAAAAAACTCACTCTAATCCCAGGCGTATGAATGGCCATGTTGATATCAATATCAGTCACCTGGAGACCATTATGCAAGTATGTAGGATAGGCGGACACGATGTGGAAATCAAGCCTAAAAAAGCCTCTTGTGAGGGAGTCCAAAGGGTCTCTGTCTCACAGAGAGGCTTACAAGTAAAACATGAATGTTGGTGTGGATCCTGACAAGGATAGCGCCTCAAATCACGTTTTTCTAACCAATGCAACCCGCCGCTGTGCTACGGCAACTTGAGGGCTGTGCAGGCCTTGATCTCTTGGTCATTTTGGCCTCCTCACTTCTTGCCCTTTGCCTCGAGCTTGTCTGCCCCTGGGATTTAAAAAGCCCTCATCCTAGTGAACACTGCCTAACATTGTGGTAAGTATGCAAGCCAAAATCTGTACATTAATGATTTTGGGCTTGTTTCTTGAATCATGAATTGAATGCATAGCTGAGATACTATACAGAAATAAATTCTGTAACTTTGTGTATTGGTAAGTTAATAGGCAGAGGAAAGACCGGGTTATTGATCCAGCTCTATGCTGAGCGAGATCAACAGCCCTGAAAAATGGAGCCGGTCAAGTGGGAGGGGAGATCATCAGCTTCCATTTGGTCCAAGGGCAGGCAGCCATAACCAAAAGTAATTATAAACAACATATGAATTACATACATGGTTGATACAATAACAGTAGGAATTGATTGATAAACACACTGAAATACATCAACAATGAGGACTTTATTATATGTAAACATCATATACTTTATTGTAAATAATTAAATACACGTTCATGTGATTATAAAAAGTACAAACAATAATGAGATTATACATAGAATGACTCCAATCATTCTAATCACAACAAACCTTATTTTACAATAAGAAATACTTTTGATTACTTAAATTCCAAGCTACAAGTAGAGACATTATTGAATTGATAATTTTATGTGTAAGACATGCTCTTAATAGAAGAAAATACTATAAACCTTATTTTACACTTGCAATACTTGGATATACTTGGAATCATAAAATTAAGTTGTTTTATGAAAAATAATCAACAAATATTAAAAGTCATAAATAACTTTTGAACCTTAAAGAAAACTTAGAATATTAATGCATAATCTTATTCTACACTAAAAATAACCTAGGGTCACTCACTCATAGTAACCCTGAATTCTTACTCCTTCCCTGTGTTTGCAGGTACTACAGTATTTACATTCACCACGACAGAACACAAGGTTGTAACATAATTACATATACATATGGACTTCGAGAAGACCATTTCTGGACGTAGAATTGAGTTTTTGTGTATAGTTTGGAAACTAGACCCAACTTGGATGTGACTCCTCCAGGCCCACACCCTGGCTATATCCCATTCAAAATTGAGCTCAACCCCACGTAAAGTGGTAATACCACTGTTACATCACTTGCACATATGTAATAAAATTATGAAATCATCTATCATGTACACAATTAATGTTTATAAACTAAAAACCTTAATTATATCACATGTACACATGTGTCATGGTGGTCAAAGATTAACTCCTTGGGATTTGTGGCCCAATTGGGAAAATAAGTAATAACTCCCAAGGTATAACGCTTAAAATTTCAAGGCAGATCTCTTAATTAAGGTTCTGACGCATAGAAAGTGTAGTACCAACATTAAGTACATGGGAATAACCCCTCTGTCACAACAAACACAGACAGAATGTGTGGTATAATGCCAGATGAGCATTGTTACAAGTGATACTAAAGCTCAAAATGGATTGAATAACCATGAAAACTTGTCTTGAGTCCAAGATTGACTTCTGTTACAGGTTGAAAGGTGTCACACTCATGGCCCATCACCCAATTGAGCCATACCACGCCAAAATATAAGTTACTACCAGTACTACACGCCTTTATAAAGGGTACTGCTTGCCTGTAAAACTCCCCATCATCATTCATAGCATTAACCACAGACTTACATCGTTGTATATACAAGATTTACACTTTTTGCACTTGTTATACCTGTTATATAGTACCACTTTGCCGGTTGTTGCGCTTGAGATCACTTGCTTTCTCTTCACTTTTCACTCTACCACTCTCAACCACGCCACCAAAGGTCACTCAATGCCTCTTCACTTGTGGTTGGACTGCTCCCTGGAATATTTGGATTGTTATAAAGGTAATTGCTAGTAGTGAGTAATTTCCTTTCCAATAATTAGTCTCCAATAGCGCCTCTTAAAGGCTTGTACTAGTTGGATACCACCCCTGTATATCAGGACCTCCATTATAGTGATTCAGCATCACCCTGTTCCAGCAGAATCTGAATCAAAAGGGCACCCAAAACAACCCCTGTGCTATCAGGCACCTCTTTAAAATAAGGATTTATTTCTTTTCCTTTATTGCACCGTGACTTTATCAGTCAATACCTCCTTCCTCATCCATCATCACCTTGTGTAGCTAAAAGTATTACATTCTTGGCATCACAGAGGCGGACACTGACAGAGACACCTTGCGTGAGTCATTCAAGCAGAGATTGTTGAGACCAGATGAACAGATGAAAGGACACTGGACGCAACACATATGAATAGGAGTGAGAAATGGCACTAGCACTCGAGGAAAGAACTAGGCATTGAACTAAGAAAACATAAGACAGGGGAGGCTCTAAAATCTGGTTGTTGTAGCCACTCTTGAAAAAGTGTGCGCTAGCTGGTGCCTGAAATCTGCCAGAGCCTTGCCCCAAGGCACTCCGGGGTGCCAAGTTTTTGGGGCAATAGAACATTTTGAGTGTTTTTTTGTTAGAAACGTCACTTCAGGTGTGTGTAATGTACAAAACAAAAAGGCAATGAATGACATGATGCTTGGAAGAAGAGAACATGTTTTCAAGAAGATCAACAGAGGTCTTCAGGCTTCAGGGTCCCAGTTTGAATCCTTGAAGCTGACAGAATCAATCACATCAATGAATTTGTTGTCCTTGGTTTGTGGAACATTCTCCAACAAAACAAATTCAAAAAATCTTTGACTTTGATTTGTTGGAGAATGTTATGATCTTCAACAAAGAACATATTCCCATATCCATGAATGCATCTTCTCACAAAATCCAGGCGGTCGAGAGCCCAGATCTTGAGTCTCACCTTCACTTCCCCGGGCCATTATTGTACAGTACAAAATGGATGGCCCTGGGACTTGTTGGAATGAATTCTCACTTCAAGCACATTGTTTCCCAGCCCCGAGAAAATGAGGCCAGCAGGGTGAGTGCCAACCCCCATTTCCAAGAGAAATTACGTGCATAGGGGGGAGGGGCGGGTTGGGTGCACCTTGGTGCGCCACAACCCATGTCGCTGCCAACAAGACTCTACAAGTAATGTATGTGACTCGAGGTGAAAGGCAGAATAACCTGAGCTGACTGGAACAATCGATTCCATAAATACAGCTCTACCAGATCTTACTTCCATCTGTCCAGCCCCAGCAATCCTTATTATTCCTTTTCTTTTTTCTCATTGGTCCTCTTCCTGCTATCACAGCCGTGCCTGCTTTCAGGTACTAGCTTTTGTTAATTCTCAAGTTCATTGGTTGTCAACTTCTCACTTGTTTCAGTTTGATTGATTCAATAATATTACATTTCATTTTCTGCAATTCTTTTAAAATCATCTGCTCATGGGTAGATACATATACTCATAGAAGCCCCCTGGTAGCCACACCTGAATTCTGGACCAGGTAACCACATACAAGAATCTCAAAGATTGTAGAATGAAAATAGAGGGTAAAAATCACCCAGAGACTACTACAAGATAGTATATAAAAGAACTAATTTATATTTAAACAAGAACATATATAAAAAAAACCTGCCTTTATCACATTCCCCATTTCCTTTCTGGATTTAGAGGATTTTCTTCTGTTTCCATTGGTTTTTTACACCAGATCCTTAACATGGGTTCAGGGTTGATGTAATCACAATCTGAAAGATAATTTATCTTTCAAAAATTTGACCTACTGTGGTTTTTCTGTCCTGAATTGTTTCCCCAAATATTACTTAATTTTTTTAGTAACAGTAACTGGTATAGTAAATTATTTCTTGTGTATCCTTTCTTAAGGAAAACATAAGTTCTTGGTCACTAGCAGTTAAAACAACCTAAAAAAAGATATGTTACAGCTACATATGATTATACATTGGGGTAATCTACCTGACCACCATTGGCCGTACAAATTCAAACAGGAAAACAAAAAAATGTGTATTTCCTGTGTCAGATTTTATTGCTTTTTTCATGTTTTTTTTTATTGAAATCATTGATCAAAGAATCACAATATTTTGTATTTTTCTGAGAACATGGACTTGGTTTGCTTTCCTTATCCTTGAATTATGGATACAACCTGTTTTGCCATACTTATTTTGACACCAGTTTCTGTATTGGATGTTGCATGCCCCAAAGGCCTTTTTTCCATGGGTACAATGTTGGTACAATGGCACAGCCAGGCCATCACACAGTTCCATCCTTAAGACTAGAAGACTTTCCAAAAAGACAAATTGTAAGCCAAATGAAGGGAGAAAGATGAGAATCACAGATCTCTGTGTGGAGTTATCAAACTCTTTAAAAGATGATAAGAAAATCTGTATAATGTACACGCAATCTTAGTGATACACATCTAGCTGAATAATGGAATTGTTTGTTGGGAGATTGGAAATCTAAGATAAATAAACAAACAATAAAAGAGAGGGAAAAGGCAGCACAGAATCACAAGTATTTAAATAAGAATAATTGACTTTATTCAAAGCGAACTTTCAATTTAGACCAAGTTACAAAACTAATTGCAGTCATCGGAATAACTTTTAAGTACCCAATACTTAATCCGACAAAAAATCCACGGAAGCCTTGAGTGTCGAATATTAGTTTGGCGGTTTGGGCTATTGTCCAATGTGACATTGCTCCTCCAACTTGCATTTTTCTTCTGATAATTTCCAAAGGATATGATACTGTCTGGGCCGCCATCCCGGCAATCGATCCGCATGATAAATTCACAAGCACATTGTCGCTGATCGTACTTGGAAGATAGATCGGTAGTTTTGATTGCAACGTTCCCCAGACTAGAAATGAAGTTCCCGCATACGGTACCATACCTGTAGGGAGTTTATTTGTATCAGCTGATTTTCATTCATGATAAAAATGGTATAAGAAAAACTGACCACAAATTGTAGGTGCAAATCCTCTGTAAAATTTGGCGCTTGGAAAACGTTGGAAGAACTTTGTATCCCAGCTTGTTGGCATGGACGGCTGTTCTAAATAGAGTGATCTGGCCACGTCTCGTACTCGGACATGTTCTGTACGAGATTTCTTGATTTGGATGGCTGTTCTAACGCGGACGATTTCCAGTGGATAAGTTACAAAAACGGCCATCACCCCACTCAAGGCGCCTGCCATAAACCTTTTTCCGGGTGTTTCTGCATTCGCATCGGGCATCAACGACTTGTGTAGGATATCGTATGACATGAATTTTATACCGGCATAGGGGAAAATCCTGGGAGGAACCAGGAGAATCACGCATGATATCATGAGTGTTATGAAGCAAAACATGATGAGGATGTACAGGTTTCTAATTAACCGAAACACACCGGAATATTGTCGCGCTATGTCCTTGGACGAGGCCTCTGATACCAGATTGATTCCAAATCGCGCCGATAGCACGAAAGACGCCGCCAAGAGAGCCACTATATTTCGAATAATCTGGATGGCCAGTTTGGAAGAGGATCTTAACTCTGTCGAGCGGGGAGACAAGGGTTTTGGCCAGACATCCTGCAATCCCACCCGCCACGCCTGATTTCACATGGTTTAAGGTTATCGATCGTTCCGGTTTTAGAGGAGGAGGATTGATCGACTTGGAGGCCGAACGAGGACGTTGATCTGTTACTTGAGCTGTAGATGACTTGGCAAGGATGGAAAATGATTGATTCCGAAAGTGGGTCAAGGTCAGAACATTCGCAGAGTCAGTCGGCGCAAAAATTTCAAGAAGTACTCAACCAGCATGATCGTTCAAGACTGCCGAGGCCATCTTGACGAGATCGAGAGCCAGAGGAAATTGTCGGTTCGGAGTAGATGTGACTAACGCATGACCCCGGGGGTCGGGTCAGGGTCTGAGGATCAGCCCGAAGGACGAACCCTGAACCAGTCGGGGTAGACCCTGAAACCCCGGGGTTTGAGAAATCAAGAGAAAAACAAAAAAACCTTCTTTTTTTATGTATTTAAGTCCATATACATACACCTAAGCGGACCGTCCAGCTGTGACATCTCTGAAGAGGACAAAAAAGGCTGATTTACATGTCAAAACATCGTCGGGTCGACCCAAACCTGACAAAAATTAAAAAAATGAACCACCTGGACATCGAAAAGTGGTGCAAATCAGGCACATTTCAGAACACCTGGGGGTTCGGGGTTCTCTAGCGTCTCATCCCGACCCCTGAACCCCGGGGTTCAGGGGTCAGGGGTTACCTCCTCTGAGCCCCGGCTCTCGGGGTCATGCGTTAGATGTGACTTTCGCTGGGATAATCGGCGTGTGGTTGTGCTCGGCCAGTGTATGTACTGTACATGCGGGTTGAATTGGCCGGATGATCCGAGAATCCGACGGATCAAACTGCAGCTGAACCTGAACCTGCCTGATCCGCTTAGAAAGCTCTAGCAATGGCCCCACTTGAGAAGATGATTATGCACCATCAAATATTTTTTTAAAGCATCAGATTGTAAACTTGGATCAAAAACCAGAACTGGACACCTGTCTTGCGTCCAGGGGCACATCTCAGTGTTGAATCTCGCTCCCGCCGCAATGGTATTAGTTATTCAATACCATTGTATTTCTGGTGTTTCTCATGAATTTCATGTTGCTATTTGTTTTCTGTTATTTCCATGTGTGGTTGATTTGGGTACATATTTTTTGGTCAAAGCTTTTTGTTTCCATGCTAAGTAAGTTGATGGTGCTTAGTAAGTTGATGGTAGGGTTTTACAGTGGATATCATGGTGGCATTGGTACCAGCTTTCACAATTGTTGATTGACTCAAAATTGGCTGTAAAATAAAAATAAGTGCGAAGATAAAAAAAGAACGGCAAGGGGAAAAAAAGCTACAAAAATCGCGCTAAAAGTCATGCCGCATGAACGAGAATCTCTCCTCATTTCCAAATGATAATGTCTGTCTTGCAGTTAGAAAATGGAGCTCGACCTGGATGTTTCTAACCAAACAAGAAAGATAGCTCTACTGGAAGATGATCACAGATTAATAACACCCGCGGTCATTATACCCAAAATGACGGTCAACTTCACGGGGTTTTTGAAGTAGTTCATGGAAGCTGAGGAAGTGGGCTCATTCCTGCTCAAAAAATTGATTGTGGAGGTCAGTTTCAGCTAAAGCGCAAAGGGGATTGATGAACGAGCGCAGGGGAGGGTAAACGCACGAGTCTTCGTCCTCAATTTCAAGGGTATCAGTATCAGAGGGTGTCTTGTCGGGTGCATCCATGACTACCTGGGTGATAGTAACGGGAGCCGGAGAAACAGCTGTAGCGGGGATGTTAGACGCAACAGCAGGAGTCGGATGAGGCACAGCAGAAGAAGGATGAGGCGCCACAGCAGGAGTAGAAGCCGCAATTGTGTGAGAAGCTTGGGCAGATTGAAGGATGGCCTTTTCCATCTGAAAATCTACACACCCCATACACGCTGTATGTATCGAAGAAAGTTTAGCATTGACGGATGATTTTCATTTTGCAAAAGAAAACTATCACTCAACTAGCATGACCAGTTGAAACACCGGTACACGTAAAGGACCCTCGAACATTGATACGTTCTAAGATTAACCAAAGGCATTAGCTCCAAAAGCTATGAATGTTCAAGAGGGATCAAAATTTTCACTCCAGGGAGCAGCTTACGACTATTGCTGGCTGATGTTCTGCTGAAGGCAATTGTGCAGGTTTCACGAGTCAAAGGTCCCGGGGTAAGTTGCGCCGCAACCTGTGAGGCCATCGAGCAGCCATCAATGACTGGATGAGACGTTTCAGTTCAAGGAGATATGATAAGCTTATTGTCTTCCAAAATTCAACTCCAAAAAAAAAAAAAGGAATGGGGACTTGCCCACACCACCAGTACAGTTTTGAGTGCAAATAGCATTGGGTCGTTCACCACAGGCTGTTGATAGGAAGATTGGAAGAAAAAGGGAGCTCCATCAAAATTAAAATCAAAAACAAGGTCTGCCGTCAGCCAATGACTTACTAGCAGACTGGGAATTTGCCTGGGCATAGTGGGTGCAGCTTAATGTCTCGCCAATAACGACGTTGGCCGAAATGCTGGGAATAATTGCAACGGCAGCGAAGGTTGCAAGAAGGAGTGCGGCTGTAATACGGGGCATGGCGGCAAGACAGTAGAAGGAGGTGTTCTTATGAAGCGAGTTGCTAGAAATACTGATAATAATAAGGTTATAATGAAGGTATAAGAAAATGATGCAGTAGATTTCCGCAGAGTCTCATACTCAAGACTTTAAAGCTACACCCTCGTATACTAGTTGCCCGGGGACTAAGCGGTCACCACTCCTGCTCGGTTGAGGCCCATCGAAATCCCAGACGGGTTTGAATGATGTTTAGACCTTCATGTCTGGATTCAAACGAAGGGCTGATGTGAAATTATCAGCGGGACCTCCTTGGGAAACAGGCACGGATAGCAGATCTTGGAAAGTTCATCCACTAAACGCTGGTCGCTTCTGATCCCAAATCACAGAGTTTCCCAGGAAAAGGACTCCCATAAAGATACAGGTGTACTCGACTCGATCAGATCACAAATGGAAACGAGATAGAAATCTGATTTGAAATTCAGTCCTTGTTGAACGGGCTGAAGGATCGTTTGGTTTATATTGTGAGTCAGCTCGGTAGGATCAGTGGTTTGTTTCCCCGGTGGTCAAGTGATTTTGATGTCCTTCCGGCATTCATCCAACCGGACCATGAAGGTCTTCAGATGAGAACGTCCCCTTCTTCATTATTTACATCGGAATAAAAAACATTCACCATCTTACTAAATCATCTATACTCGAAAGCCTCCTTTCTATTAGTATACATAACCTCCCTCAAAATGGATGACTTGCCATCCAACTCATTCAAACTAGTAGTAGAATGAGGAATCCCGCAAGGTGCCCCGTTGTCACCTATTCTCTACGTTATTTATAATTCATCCTTACTGATCAACAACTCCCTTTTGTTAATTCAAAACTACTGATTACAGATCCTCGGGCTCCATAAACCACCGACCTATGATTGTAGTTCATTCATTCTGATCTGGTCATTTCCTATGTGGTTTCTACAATCACTGATTACGCGTTCTAGAGGTATCACAATGATTTGGTAGTGTATGATCGGCAAGATGGCTATGTAGTAGGCTTGATATAACTGTTTCCTTTCTATTTATTACAAGCACGCATTCATGATTGGACAGTATTACATGATCATCAAAAAAGAAGCCAATTTGCTAAATTGAAAGGACGAAAGAAGGCGGGGAGGAAACTACAAATCTTGGGTCTGGTGGTCCACATGCGATGACTAAATTACAGGGAGTGACACCGAGGATTGATACTGTGGAACTTTAAAGAGCTTGTTCAGAGCCTGCGCGGATGTTATTTTGGCTTGCTGTCCAGTCCCGCCGCTGCAACAGTTTGCCGATACCTCTGGAAATCAAGGACGTCTTTCCTCTTGACTTCAGGCGTCCTCACAACCAGATTTATGTTCGGCGTCCACCGAGATTTCGGGTGGGTTGTGAGGGAGTGCGCCTCGACTTCCTCCGCCGTGTGATAGAGCGTGTGGCACCTTTGACAGACAAACCTGCAGCTCCGCAGCTCCCCTTCCATATCGTCATCCTGGCGTTCTTTACAATGTACATGCCGGACATATTTAAGACCAGGATGTGTCTTTTTAAAATGTTGGATAAACTCGTTATGCCGGTGATAAGTGTGGTGCGGATGGCACACGGTACATTGAACTGCATGGTGCACAATGGAGCATTCGCCCAGCAAGAAGACAAGGAAAATGTCAATCATTGGCAAGGAAATATTATTTTTATCAATCATGACATACATTTTTTTGGATAACGATGCGAAATGACGTGCGCGCTTAGGTTCCACTGTCGACCTTTTCGTGCCTTATGTTTACAGCCCTCAAATGGGCATTTCTTCCCATGTTTGGCTTCTGAAACGCGTCACCATCCAGGCGCAAAGGCAATGATAAATGAGAATGGCATGTTGATGGATTTAATTAACAGATTTTTTGCAATAAACATACCGTCTGGCTCATCCTCAGTGTCACCCACGAGCTGTGGTGGCACTTCCTCCTGTTGGCTATGCTGTCCAAAAATGAACAAATGGAATAGAAAGGACACTTCCCATAAACAAACTTTATCGGGTTTGAGATCAAAGCAAGACTCACAAAGTATCGGGAACACCACAAGGCGCGGTGTCGACGGTGGTGTTGGGGAGTTGTTCGTTTGACATAGGAATGTTATTTTCAAGCGGCTCTTCATAGCTGAGCAGGTTCTTCAACGCCACATGTTGGCTGGTTTTTGTGAAATTCATGAATGACCAAGTAATTGATCGAGAAGTCTAGGTGAGTCAACTGAAAACGTAACATTTCGGGCCTGAAGAAATAAGCTCACCCGCATAACTCGTCAAAATTCTGCCACACAAACTGGTACACTAGTGGCGACACCCAAGATCACAAAAAGCAACAGTCAGATATTGTAAGCTTTTTTGAATATGCCACGATAAAATAATCCGAATTGAGCAAACAATCTGTTGGATATATCTTATATTACTAACTTTCATTTCACTAAGCCTTCATGTCACTCCACATGTCACCAGTTGTACTTAGACATATAAGATGATCTGCTCCATGAAATTCATCATCAGTTTTGAGCTTTAACCATCCGGAGTGTCCTTTGCTCCATCCTCCTGATCCTGTCCCCTTGCAGTCACAAGGTACAACCCACTTTACCATATGATGTCGACCGTCTCATCCGGAGAATCTTCCCTTCCTGACTTGTTCGTCGACCGTCTTATCCGGAGCAACATGTTATCAACCTCAAACGTTGCCGACCGTCTCATCCGGAGCAACCAACCTTCAACTTATTCTTTTTCTCACACAATCTCGATTCCAATCCGGCAAGTTCATGTCCGGAGGTGAGATGATTGGATCCTGTGGGCTACTCCTAGATCGGTTGCAAAGTATAAAAACCAACTTCAGTCTTTGATTTGAGCGATGTTACTAGCCAGTTGAAGGAAGGACTCACTCATAATTGCATCCTCCCTCATAACGCGGTACTTTATATCCACAGGCATTGGCTGGAACGTTTTTGGTCAAAAATAATGTCAGGCTGCTTGAAATGCCATCAAGGTCTCTTCGGTAGGATGTGGACAAACCGATGCCGCAAAATTCGTTAGATGTATGCCCGCAAGGAGCAGATGGAGGCGTAGGTGATATTGTTGGCTGATGGATGATAACAGATGGGCTACAAGTAAAGGTAAAGCATAAATGAATTGCGTTCAGTCTCCAGTGTCATCAGGATTACCCCCGAAATGAAAGAAAAACTTACCCCGCATGATCACTTGCAAGAACAGGTAAGAATGGGTTTGAGTAATGGCTCTGTGGTGCTTTTCAGCCGAATAATCCCTTCAACTTAGCCACTGCTTATTTTACAAGGGAATTGACGAAGGCAATGCATAATGCCTAATTTATTTGAGGACATACCATATTGATGGGCTTGATAGACCACATTCCTAGCCTCTGAGCCTGAGGGGCCTTGGATCACCGGGTAAGAGGGGTCCTGCATCTCGGGAGCAACCTGCTGTCCATTCCAGGTTCCTTCTGGCGTCATGTTCTAGTCCATATTGTACCTGAGAAAAAAAAACAAAAATAGATCACATCGAATAAAACAGAATTTCTTATCAGCAAACCAAGTTTGATTAATCTGAAGGAAGCCGATGAAAATTTAACATGACAGTGCAAAGAAAACCAAATGGGGGAACGCGAAAAAAAATCGCATTGCTTGATGGAAATCCCCAGTGCCTTGTGTATTAGACAGCTTAAGGCTGGTGCAATTGGGAATGCCATACCAACGGCATCTTCAGTGTATAATGACGCGACTGGAATTAACAGCTGAAGTGGCGAAATGCCAGCAGCAAATATCTAAGCTGAGCCACAAAATATACATAGCATTCGAGGATGGCCAGGGAAATAATACATGAATGATTCATTCAAAGCGAGGGGAGAGATGGAGATTGATAGCTGGGAATTTGGAAAAGGAATCAAGGTAGAAGGGATAATGGGTACCGACTATGACTTCGTCGTAGATAAATGTTGTACGCGGTTAAAAGAGAGCGCGAAGAGTGTGAATGTGAGTGCATAAATATTTTTCATGAGAATTTTATCACCTACATTTTGCGTTATGTTATTTGTCTAGGGAAAGAAGCTGTTAAGAGGCTAGGTTTTTGTGAGAATGGAGAAGGCAGAGGAGTGCAACAGTTTATGATCTGTTGTTTGTGTTTAGAAAGAAATTTCTTACAGGCTAAGTTTCTACGAGTTGAGAAGGCAGAACAGGCTAAGTTTCTACGAGTGGAGAAGGCAGAGGAGGAGTGAGTTGAGAGAAGTGATCTTTCTGGGATTTAGTGATTTTTATAGAGATCTGCTGAGTTGTAACATCTCACAGAACCTAATCGATCAAGCCCCCAGTTATCAAATAAAAAAGGAACAGGAAAATCGGCCCATGTATTCCTTTTTGTTATGTGGTAATGACAAGCTAAAGTCTACGGCTAGTACCACCCACTGAGTATGTATACAGAACCAAGTTGCCATCTTGCTATTGGCGGATTACACAATGCTCAGCTTGAGATTAGTATCATTATGGTAGCATTACATCCGCATCCTGATCAATCCCCTGATGAAACATGTACTTACGAAACTGCAATTGGTGTCTGGATATCCAAAGGATAACGGTCAAGATGGATTCTACCTCGGTCCACCGGTGCCTCCGCAAATAAAAGCTGTTACCTCATAGTGAAGAAATACCGGCGAGAAGAAAATCCACTGTGCCGGCATCAGGCAAAGGAATTCAGCCAGCCATACATTTGGCTACCACGAATGCTTATTTTTCCTGCGAATGGACTACTCTATTTAATAGGAAAAGGCTCCAACGGGCAAGGGTCCAACTTTATTTAGGTGTGAAAATAGGCATAATGCATATTAGTATGTGCTACAATTGTCAAAATGTTACATCACACACATATTTCATGGTGCATGAAAACTTGAAAACAATCTGCAACCAAAAAGCCCTTGACTGATGACACGCTCTAAGCAATTTGCAGAAATAACAGCTGAATTGCCTATCATAGCTGCCTGCCGGACTGTGGATAGGATTAGTCCCGGATTAATGAAAACCTTTCCACCCAAAAGTCCTGATGTCAATTTGAAGAAGCACAAGGAGTCCTAATAGATTCCTAGTGCCAACGAATCAAGTTAGGTATGGCGCGGTGTTGAGATGTTGGCATAAGATAATAGGAAGGTGTCGGCTTGGTTTTATTGAAGACTCAATAGCTGAAGAGGAGCTCAGCAATCCCAAGGTTTCTTGAATGGCGCAAAGGATGAAGTGATTTTGTTATTTAAATCAGGAGAAAGCAAATCGCTCGCCTTCAAAACAGCAATAGTTATTCCGTTAGCCCTTTTTCAGAGAAACGATCCTATTCTAAACAAAGCAGGTAGGAGAAATGTGAGGAATGCATACGGGTTTAACACCAGGCCATTATCCAACTCACAATATCTTTCAAAATGCAGGAGGTAAGATGATCAGATTTGATCTCTCTGTTTTTTTCTTTTGTTGTCGCTGGAGTTGTACCATTATAGTTGGAGGGAACAGATCAAGAATGAAGACCACCAAAGAATTTGGGATCCCATTACACGGAACGTGATCAGGGATGGATTTAAAATTTGATGTTTGTATTGTGGTGAGTGAAAAAAGATCCAAAGGGCCTGATGAAACATTAAGTTTGTGATATGGAACATTAAACTATCAGTCAAGTCAAAACAGTAGCGTTTTGCATCCAGCGATGTGTAGGAAAGTTGTATGATTGGTCTTTTACAAAAAGGGCGGTTGAGCTTTCAATGAGATAGGCTTCAGTCGAAATACCACAAGGAAAGAAAAAGAAACAATCATGAATACTTGAGAGGGTCAGATTTTGGCATGCCACAGGGTTTGGAAGATCGTTGGAGCTGAAAACTAAGACTTTCTGTCACCGGGATGCACGGCGGCACGGGCTGATGGATCTTTTGTCGCAAGCGCACGGACTAGGGTTCTATGATCCAATAGTGATTGAGCCAACCGGTTTTTTTCTGCTGCCCAAGAATGCATTGATTGAAATCTTGTGCGATTGAAGCTAGGGGGAGGTCTGGAGACGTAATGATTGGTGAAAGCAAAGTAAGCAACCTTCACCGAATGAAAAGCTTACATACCACTTGAAATTGGAAAGCGGGTTGATTGACTCTTGAAGAGGTTCGTGAACTGTGAAGTTCAATTAGTCCCTTTGATTGATTGCACCGAGTCTTTTGAGCTTCTCCCAGTGAAACCAGCAATGCAGGCTTGCTCTACACGCCCGGCTGGGCAGCCCCCTAGGAAACATCTACCACGGACGGTGGTTGTTTTGGCTGGCAGCCTAAAGAGAAAAGCTTACTCATGAGTCATGACCGGGTCTCTTCGTTAGAATTGAGGGTTGTAGGTAATTCACGTGGTGATCAACTCGTAAACGTTTCAACACCCGCCTTGTTTGTTGCTTTTTGTGTAATGGGGTAAGAAATTTTAGAACTCACATTGTGCAGCTTTTAGAATGCACGAAACACCGTATGATGAACTTGTTTTTTTTTCATCCCTATTTACGTTCTTCTGCGATTCTTCAACAGGTACTTACCTGTTATTCGTTTAACCAATTGATATTCCATCCTTGTGTCAAAAGTGTTCTTTGCTCTCCTTGAAATTTACATCTTACAATTTAAAACTGCGCACTATCAGGGATAGTCAAATACTTGCGCCGCCAGAGGACTCTGATTGGGCTGGTAATCCGTCTACGAGCACCTGGACTAGCAAGAGCTTTATGGAGGAGTACCCCTCTGGTTCAGTCCTCCTTTGGTGAAGGATAGAACCAGCCTCTGGATGTGCGGGTAGTTACCCAGGGATGGGCATCTGGACTAAGTCTCAAGTTGGCAGTTTAAACAGGTTCAATTTGAATTCACTTTCGAGGACTTGTGATTCAAATGTGCTTTGCAAGTTAGCAGAGGTTAAGTTTTGTTCTTCCATTCCCAATGACTGTACAAGACGATAGTGCCTATGGCTCCAGCAGGGAATGCTGCAGCTTCTCGAACATAGCAGAGCAGCAAAAGAGAGTCAAGAAGCTCGATCAAGTTCACTCTAACGAGGGCCGTCACTATCAATTCAGGTCGCCTATGGATGGCCAGGAGCGAGGCTCTGATTCCACCAAGACGCTAGGAGGGGGATGTAACAGTAAGCTGGTGCCTGAGTTGTGGCTAAGAAATCGCGACACCTCCATTTCTCTAACACAGACTATCTAAGAACAAATTTTCTCATCGAAGATTACTAATGTGGCAAGGCCAACAAACTCACTCACTCACTCACTCGCAGGAGAAACCGGAAGGGCAAAAGCCGGTGCGTCGCCCGTTGGTCCCTCGCCAACTCGCCTCAAGCAGTCCCACTGGTACAGCAGGATGGTTTGTTTCCGGGTTTTCCATGCAGTTTTGTTTGTTTTGCTTTTTTTTATTGCTTTTTTTACTCGTCAAATTTGGATTGCTCCGGCTTGAAGGCTGTCACGGGGATTATTCTACAGTGGGGTAGATGAGGGCTTCTACATACATACCAAACAAATCTCATCATCAGTTTAAGCAGCTAGAACTGGTCTGAGTCTTTGACACAGCGGTACGGGCCAACGTGGCCGATAGAGGACTTCAAATTGAAAAGGAGTTTTAGCACCTTTGTAAGCTTCATCGGCGTCAACCATTCTTTTCGTTGACCCCATCTACCAAAGTCTTGAGTTTCATACGCGCCAATCAGCACGTTTATTTCCTGAAATTAAACTCAAGTCATCATCATGAAGCTCAGGATTGCTATCCTCGAGGTGTTCATCATAGTTCTTGTGAGTTTAGTTCAAGGGGAGAATAACTACAAGTTCAAACAGTGGGTGGAAGTCCCCTTTATTGATGAGTCTTGCCATGTATCGACATCGAAATTACTTGCCTGGATGCTAGTACATCTCCTGCTTTGAAGTCGGATAGACTGGTTTGTCAGTTGATCGCTTGCTAGGTAATTCCACCCATATATAGCTGAGATTATCGAGGTGGGACTTTTTGGGACAAAATTAATCTAACTACCAATCAACCAAATTCCAGAAGGCAGTAACCCCTTTCAGTTCTGATAATTTCATTCACAGGACCATTTTGATGCGAGTATGTCACTTCTTCCGTCACGGAATCGCGCCTCACCCAATCCCAGTCGAATCGCTAAATGGATGAATAGAGCAACTGTTCGGCTAGCGGCACAGAGCAGCTTACAAAGCTTCGAGCTTACATAGAAGCAGGAAGTTCCCTTAAAGCTTCACTTTCCTCACTAATTTTTTCTGAACGTTGCCTTGTCCCTGACGGCCTGAAGTGCACAGTTCATTAATCGGAATCCGACACTCGTGAAATTTTCCTGATTTGCTACTGCAATCAAAATGGATAAATTTTTAAGTGAAACAAACCAGGCATTCTGACCATCTGGAAAGAGCTGAAGTTCAATTCTTTGAAGAAGATTTGAATCTCTTTCATAAATTCCCAACGTGTTTTGCCGAATTTTTTTTGATGAGAGTTTTATTAAATTTTCTTATTCAAATTCAACTATTGAAGCCATAGTTACATAAGTTTATCCAAGAAAACAAGAAACTGCTTATGTCTCTTGTGATAAGATCAGAAGTAGGTGTAAGGGCGAGAAGGAGGACATTGGAAGCCCGTGCCAAGAGTGTGTATATATATTCAACAAACTGGAAGGGCAAGAAAGCGCAAATTACTAGCACTGCTGTACTTAATAAAGCTTTACAAAATGTTTTGTACTTGTGAGTCCCTTTAAGAGACCTACCGCCAAGATGGGACAGAGTTGCTGAATCATCCAGCCAGACTGACATGCCTATCAGCACTCTTTCTACATGTGGGTGCTTGTGATGTCTCCGTGTCTTTGAGAGCCAACCAGTGCTTGTGTGACCTCCTATTCCTTGAGTGCCTCTTATGTAGATAGCTGGGAGATAGAAAGAACGCGCTGGTGGGAAAGGTTTCTTTAGATAATTTGATCAAGCCAGGTTGTCAAGGTTTCTACTTCAATGGGCGCAACCAGATTGAAGAAAAAATGTTGAATTTAATTCGATTCATGTTCTATTTTTTTTTTAAGTTACAAATCAGAACTATGATCTCATGATTCCACAGATCTTGTTTTCAAGACACACTTTCAAACAACAAAAATAAGATGATTTGTAAGAAAAACTAAAAGACTGATAAACTTGTAGCTCAACTAATTGATGGTATCTGATTTGGATCACATATCATGGATTGAAGCCTACTAGAATGTGCCCAACATATCATCATCAAACTAAAAATTCCAATGATTGCTTTCTCAGCAATTGACTTCTTCTCTTAAAAGCCAAATAGTATGTATTTGATTATCTCTTTGATTAAACAACATGAGACGTTTGATTAGATATCTATTTTGGCCATATTGGCTTTTTTTTGTTAAATATATTAAGATTATGAACACTGCTGCCTGCTACTTCTATTTCTGTGTTTAATAAGACGCAAGGACTAGCGTGCCCCTGGTGTAAAATCAGACGTAAATAAATGAGTGTGGTTGAGTGCAGAAACTGAGTTTGATAGGCTACATAGTTTTTCAAGGCTGAGCTATTTATTCTCCACCGGATCATGTCTGTCTTCTTTGATCAGGACTTGTACGGCTTAGCCTTGAAGGGGTTAGAGAAATATGTAGTTGGTGCTCCGATGACGTCATCCTGCTCCCGGTTGGTCCCGGATGGTTTTCACATGGCTGTGATCTATAAAAACCTCCAATCGACAGTCTCTTTGGCTTTCTCGACAACTCTTAAAAGACTGCAAGAACTTTTTGGAGACGAGATCTGTATCTAACAAATATACAAAGCCTTGGTTGTTTTCTCTTTGACGTTGATTGGTTGTCGGTCTACCACACTGTAACTGGGTAACAGCGGCTAACAGCGGCTGGATCTTGTTGACCAATTAAATTCAGCCTAAATACGCTAATTTTCTCCCGCAACATCCCTCTCACTCCGAACCTTTCCTCCCTTGACGCTCAACACTCACAGAGTATGTCCATCTCCTTTGCTGTCTTTCTTTTTCTTATCAAATCCATATTCACTTCTCTCAAAACCACAGGACATCGTCAGCCAACATGATCACCTGTCAAGTTCGTCGACTGACTTGCAAGCCGATCTTGCAATTCCTCTCGAGATCTTATGCCAGCGTAAGTCAAATCCACTTACCAAACTTCCATCTCTCCCAATCTTTGGTTTCCCCCGATCGGACTCAGTGGCACTCACTTTTTCTTTAATCGCCGTTCTCGCTGTTCTTTATATTCACTTTAATATCCTTATCTTGACAGCATGCGTCCAAGATTGGTGACACAAAAGTATCGATGTCAAACCTCGAAAAAGAGAAGTACATCAACTATCAACGTAGCGAGGATAACTTGCAAGTCGTCCGTCGACGGTCAGTCACCCCCTCCGTGTTATAGCTTGTTTACGTATTCAAACCAAAATTACATAATAATCTCCTTAATTCATCCCGTCATCTTTATTCTCGATCATCCTACTGAACTTCTCGATTGCTTTCATTCCATGACCGCAGTCTCAATCGACCTTTGACTTTATCCGAAAAAGTCCTTTACGGACATCTCGATAACCCCCGAGATGCAGACGTTCGTCGAGGAGCCTCTTATCTCAAGCTACGACCGGATGTAAGCCGAACCTTTCCGTATTATTTTTACAGACAGCTTTATCAGAGTTTTGAATCGAATTGCATTTTCTACTTCTTTCAGCGAGTTGCTTGCCAAGATGCCACAGCACAGATGGCTTTACTTCAGTTTATGACTGCAGGCTTACCTGAGGTGGCGGTCCCGACAACTGTCCACTGTGACCATCTGATCGAGGCACAGATCGGCGGAGCTAAAGATCTGGCCCGCGCGGTTGCGACAAACAAGGAGGTGTACGAATTCCTCGCATCTTGCTCGTCCAAGTACAATATTGGATTCTGGCGTCCGGGCTCGGGGATCATTCATCAGATCATTTTCGAAAACTACGCATTCCCTGGTGGTTTGATGATCGGCACCGACTCTCACACTCCTAACGCCGGTGGATTGGGTATGATTGCTGTAGGTGTCGGTGGAGCAGATGCCGTGGATGTGATGGCCAATTTGCCTTGGGAATTGAAATGCCCGAAAGTTATCGGTGTCAAGTTGACTGGCCAAATCTCTGGCTGGACGAGCCCCAAAGGTAAGCAGCTGCGAGTTTTTCATTCGACACGAACTTAACCAGACATTTCAGTAAGTAAACGAGTTGTTGACCTTCTTGTTTGATTTCAGATGTCATTCTCAAGGTTGCTGGGATCCTTACCGTCAAGGGTGGAACTGGGGCGATTGTTGAATACTTTGGGCCTGGTGTCGAATCTTTGTCAGCCACCGGAATGGGAACAATTTGCAACATGGGTGCCGAGATTGGCGCCACCACCTCGATGTTTCCATACAACCGCCGCATGGCTGATTACCTGAATGCTACTAAACGTGGCAACATCGCCAAATACGCCGATCAGTTCAAGCATAACTTGCAGAGTGACGAGGGAGCAGAATATGACGAAATGATTGAAATCAATTTGAATGAATTGGAGCCCCATATCAACGGACCGGTAAGTTTCTCTAAATCTATGCGTTTCGCCAATTTCGAAGACGACAGAAAAACCTAATGATCGCGGTGATTTGCAATCCGTAGTACACGCCTGATTTGGCTACCCCCCTTTCCGCCTTTGCTAAGACTGTTGAAGAGAAGGGCTGGCCAAAAGAACTGAAAGTTGCTCTGATCGGATCCTGCACCAACTCTTCTTACGAGGACATGTCACGAGCGGCCTCGATTGCCAAGGAGGCTGCTGACCATGGGCTGAATGTCAAGTCCAAGTTCACTATCACCCCTGGCTCTGAACAGATTCGTGCGACGATAGCCCGCGATGGTCAAATGGAAGTTTTAGAAAACGTTGGCGGTTTGGTGCTAGCCAATGCATGTGGACCTTGCATCGGTCAATGGGATAGACAAGACATCAAGAAGGGTGACGTGAGTTTTGTTTCTGATGTGGGAGCCAAGAATGTCGGAGAAGGTGTTGTGATGCTTATTTTCTTGTGTCTCACCAGGTCAATTCTATCATCACATCTTACAACCGAAACTTCACTGGCCGAAACGATGCGAACCCTTCGACTCATGCCTTTGTGGCTTCGCCCGATCTCGTTACTGCTATGGCGTTCGCTGGCGATTTGACCTTCAACCCGATGAAGGATACTTTGAAAGGCAAGGACGGCAAGGAATTCAGGTTCTCCGACCCATCTGGAAAGGAATTGCCTCCCCGCGGGTACGACCCGGGACAGAACACATATCAGTCCCCGCCAGCAGACCGGCAATCAGTTAGCGTTGCAGTCTCTCCCTCGAGTGATCGACTTCAGGTTTTGAAACCATTCAAGGCATGGGATGGCAAAGACCCTACCAACATGCCTGTTTTGATTAAGGCATCTGGCAAATGTACTACGGACCACAGTTGCGTATCCTTTCCTAGGTCTGCACTCGGGTAGCCGAGTCAGTTTATTGACTACCATGCCTTCTTCGTGCCATGCCTACAGTTTCAGCTGGTGGACCTTGGTTGAAGTACCGAGGACACCTCGAAAACATCTCTCAGAACATGTTGATCGGGGCAATCAATGAAGCCAATGGCAAGCCCAACGAGGTTTTGAACCAAGAAACCGGGAAGTGGGGTGGAGTACCCGAAGTAGCTGCTTACTACCGTGACAATGGCATTCCATGGTGTGAGTTTTTAACTGTGAAGTGTGGGTAGTTTGTTGGCTGTTGATGACAGATCCTCATCCGATTTTCAGGTGTCGTTGGTGATCAAAACTACGGTGAAGGGTCGTCCCGAGAACACGCTGCCCTTGAGCCCAGATTCATGGGCGGTGTGGCAGTGATCACGAGATCATTTGCACGCATACGTCAGTATTCAAGATAGCTTACTAGTTGCTGTTAAACTACAATGAGAGATCTAATTCTTATGTTGGTGGGTGTTTTCCAGACGAGACAAATTTGAAGAAGCAAGGAATGCTCCCATTGAATTTCGAAAACCCGGCGGATTACGAGAAGGTCAAGCCAGATGATCGAATCACTTTGAAAGGGATTACTGAATTAAAGGAGGGAAGCAAGGTGACGATGATCGCCAAACATAAAGATGGATCTGAAGACAAGATCCCATTGACGCACACCTTCAACCAAGGTCAGATTGAATGGTTCAAGGCGGGTTCAGCGTTGAACTTGATGGGCAGGACGAAGAAATGATCGGTTATGAAAACTGAAAAAGAAACAAGCCAAGAAAGAAAACATACAACTTGGTTCAGAGATCCTTTTACAGTAGTGTTTACATTTAGTCTGCGCTGTTCTTTCCTGATTTTTTGTTTGTTTGTTTTGATTTTGATTTTGATTCGGATACAAAGTTGTTCTCGAAAGGGAAGGGCAGGAGTGTTTGAAGACCGATTATGATTTCTTTAATAAATATTCATGTATTCTCTCTCAGTCTCGACTCTGCCCTTGTCAATTTACGCTTATCAAGTTTTATCAGTCATGATGACGTCACACAGCTCTAGCTTGGGCAGTGCTCGACTGGACAGTTTCCAGAGATCACCGGCGGATGAGTCGATGATGTCATCGAACTCAACCAGCCTCAGATCGGAAAACAACCAGACCAATGGAACCAGTCCAAGCTATCAACTCACCATCTTCCGTCCTCGTCTCTTACCACACTTCGCCCTCGCCTGACGTCTGGGGACGCATACAAGCCGATCTCCATCGCCAGCTACCACTCAGGAATCTCAACTGGAAACCTAAGAATCGCCCACCCAGAGTCATACCCTCACTCCCGATCTCTTTTCATGCTTTCGATTCCGCTAAGCCGTCTTCCTCCCCCTTCGTTTATCTGCTCTTCGTGGCTTGTGATGTCAGTCTTTTTGCTATCTCAACTTTGGGGTTCGATTCTTGCGACTCATAATTATACCCGTCAAACTTAAACCTTCTAGGACCATGAGGCGTATAAAACCATCGTCAAACAAGAAATTCGAACCTGGTTAGATTCCCTCGAAGTCAATCAATCAGAATGGCTGATAGTGCATGTTTCCACTGCAACCAAACTCAGTCAAGCCAACACCGGAATCTTTCGTACCAAGACTGGCGTGTTGGACAAATTGAAAGCGGATTTCAATCCACAAAAAACGGAAAGGTACCACCCAACATTTCTGAAAAATCGAAATAAAAATCAATCCGCTTGATCCCCCGCATTCGATCGAATTGATGATGGGTTCTTATCATTTTCTTTTCAATTGATTGGTTGATCGATCGGTCGTTTGGAGGTGTATTCAGCTATCTTATATGAGCACGATGGATTCGATCGTCCAATCTAGCATGCATGATTCATCAACACAATGGACTGAACTGATCACTAGACTCAAGCAATCTTTACTGGCAGTCTTTGACTTGAAAATCAACGAAATCGAGGAATCATTACGGACGATGGTTTCCAGTAGAAGCCGGAACGGCTGGGATTTTCAAGAATTTTTCATTCAAAAGGTAGGACAAGCTATTCTATCATGCCTATCCTACCGTCCAAAAACAATACTGACTTGTTGAATTACTGTTTTTTAGGCTCAGTTGGCAAATCAGTTCGAGTTGATGAATTTGAACGAGGACAGCTTGATCCAATACGATGAACTGGATGCCGCATTCTCACAATCTCTCTCAGGTCAGCTATTGCTCGTAAATGCTCACCTAATCATTATCTTTTTTCCGGCGCTGGGTTCTTGTTCTAGCTCTAAGTTTTCAATTGTCAATACTGGTGTTAGATTGCCCGCAAAACTGGCACGACAAAATTTACGGCAAAAAATCAAGTCAATATTCAAGATTAGCTCTCAAGACTGATCCCTCCAATCAGTATCTAGAGGTGGTCGCCTCAGGTCAAATGTCGATTTTCGATTTGAGAATCTACGTGTTTTCAAAACAGGCCAATCTATTGTGGCAACTGGATCGATTAGACGAGGCAATCAAAAGGGCTTCGGTATTCATCTCGACCTTTGCAGCTTTTCTCAGATCACATGAGGTTTGTGATTATCCTGATCTGATTTGATACAGACGCTGATCTCACTCAGCGGTTGCAGCATAAATTCCCGGCAAACTACATCGAGTCTTGGGTGTTTTGCGCCTGTAATGAATTGGTTGAATGGTGTGAAGAACGAATCACTCCGGGTAGTAAGGATATCGTAACTTTGGACAGCTTGAAATGTTGTGCTCAACTGCTTGAACTCGCCCACTCTCAGGTTAAGTGAATGATGTGCTCCAATCATTGCTGTGTTCGATGCTGCATATCCTGACATACTTGGACATTCAACTAGCTCGACCGAATCGGCATCCAGGCTGGCCATCTTCCAGCCACACACCCTTTCAACATGTCACTGGGTCGACTGCAAGAAGCCTCCTCAGAACAAGCCAAAACAAGCTCATCTCTATCTGTTACATTGCCTGCTAATCTGATAGAATCTCTCAAAGACTCGATGACGTTTGAAAAAGTTTACCTTGATCTGGCTCGGCGGACGATTAACCTCTACCAATCTACTGGACGACGACGTTCGGCTCTTAAGCTACACTGCAAAACCGCTGCTTTTGAACGAGTGCAGGCGCGACAAGAATCAGCCCATCGGCTATACTCCCATCTTCCCGCTCATTACGTTGATGATAAATGGACGACGATCGAGTCGAGCCTTCTGGACCGATGCGCGAGTTTGCAGAAAGAACTCGATTTGTCGAGAGAATGGTTACTCAGTACATTGGCACTGGTCCGTTCAGGGGTTACCTATGAGCCAGGAAAATGGTCCCAAGAAGTTATGCTTAGATCTTCAACGGCTTCGCAACCAGACCAAGAAGGTCTCACCAACCAGGCAGCTCTAGCCAGGAAGCTCATGCAGGATATCAAGGAACAGTCTTTGAAGCTAGAAAAAGACTTTGCCGCCATCGGCTTTCCAATCTTTTCGATCACTTTAAACTCAACCATCGGCCGGCTCTCTGAAACGGTTGAAGGATCAATTGCTGAAGCAAAAATCACCAATCTGTTACCCTGCGTAAATCGAGCCTTCAAAATCATTAATCCTCAAATTTTTTGACATTTTATTGGTGATGGCGTACTTACCTTTTGGGTGTTACTCATTCTTTATTCAGTCGATTCAAGTTGAGGCAGTCCGAATGAAATTTTCTGGTAGTAAATCCGAAACATTGTGGTTCACTGCAGGCGCTTCTGAATTACTACCTGGCCAAACTACAATCACCTTGTTTTGTGCAGTCAGTGCAAAACTTCAACTTTCATTTAACCGAGCACTTTCAATAGTTTAACCATATATCAATACATTTTTTTTTCTTCCTTTTTATTCATCAATAAATCACGATTTATTAACAAGACACCTGTCGCCGAAACGTTGATATTGGATGTGTCACAAATACGGATCAGTAGGATTTTGTTCCAGTATCATCATCGCCCGCAAAGTCCTCAGAATGAAATATCTCTCGACCAAGACGCTTTAGAGATCATCTCATTCCCCAAAAATCTCTTGGGCTTGGATGCCAAGATTGATTTACCTTCCCATGGTGAGTTTAATTTTTTCTTATTTAGTTCTGCTGCGTGTATATACCTTCCTCCATGCTGATTTAGACCGGCGCATTGTTTAGTTCATTTGGGACAAGCTAGGAAATGTGTTCTGACCTTGTTTAGCGGTAGAAAGCATCTGTCACAGGCCGTTATATCCATTTCTTCAGAATCGGACATCAAGTTCGACTGTGAACATTCGACTCTCCATGATCGCCTTGATGATCGTGAGTAATTAATCAGTGTGACGCCGTTTGTTTTTGAGAAATACATTCAAACTTAATTTCTTCTGTATTCATTTCACAGAGATTAAAATGGTGAACGACTCGGATAGCAAAGTTATCCTTGAAGGAATTGAACCTGGGTCTACAGTTTGCTTGCTCGTACCTTTCTATACTTCCATAGCTGAATCAAGCGTCGAGGTAGGACTTGTTTCTCTCCTCGACAAACTTCACGATTGACTTATCTGATAGCCTTTTTCTACATTGTCGGATCTCAAGGTTAACATCACTGTCGACTATCGACTGGGTGAAGATCTGAGTGTCAAACGGGTTTTTCGAAAAACAACCACATTAAAGATCTCCCCGCCCATCCACGTCAAAATGAGAGAGATATTCCGATCGAACTGGTAAGAGCCTTCGACCACTTGTTGACTATACTAATCGCTCACATGCTTGATTTAACTCTATTTGGGATGGCTGGATCTGATAGGGTGTTTACCAGGTTCACATTTGGGACTGATCGATGCAGTCCGTTAAGGATTGCTGGGGCTCAACTTGAACTCGACGACGAGTCGTTAGCATCCGACTCACTGCTCTCGATCTCATCTGCTTGTGCAGCACATCGATCGATCGTAAGATCTTTTAACTTGTATTCTTCAGATTCACTGGGCCAGTTCGCTCTGGCTTTGAGAACTGTGAACTCATTTGAAAATTTGGTCCTGTTTTTTCATCATTTATCGTCTGCTTCTTCACAGGTCATCCTTCCCTCTCAAACTTCGGATTATATCTTCAAGGTCACCGCCACCAGTTCTTCGGCTACATTTTCGGAAATCACTGGTCTGTAGCTCTCTTTTCGTTACCCTTCCTCTATTTTCTAAGGTCTCGGTGTTAAGTGTTTTTTTCCCCCGTTGACGTGGTTGTTCAGATTCTTCCGGATTGAAATTAACCATCAAGTATCGACTGATCATCGATGGTACGTAGAAATTATGATTTTCTTGAATATACTTGAAGGCGCATTGTAAGGAATGCACATGAGTTAAAATGTGTATGTTTCGTCTGTAGAAATCGCGGAATGTTTGAGATGGAAATTGATGGGCGGTTTAGACGAAGATCAGAAAAAGGCGGTTGGCTTTCTAGTGGAGCAAGTGACTGAAATCTTGAACAAAGAAGAGTCATATGATGATCAGTTCTATTCGACTTACCTCTATGATCACGTCTTACATTCGGAGATCTTGTTGAAGAAGATCGATTGGATTTTGGTTTGTGAGCGGGCTGAAAAAGACCAAGCCAAGAAAATGGAATTGGTCGATCGAATATACGCGATCATTCAGGTATGCTTTTCTTTTTCTTATATATCTATCACTTTATCTACCAAACTATCTTCAAAAGGATTTTTGTTGAACAAGTTCTTCTGGTCTCGCCTTGTTCTGATCAACATCATTCGTCCCCTTGTCAGGGTTCTTCGCCGGTAAATTGGGAACATGAGATGGCATGGAAAAGCATCACACTTCCGTTCAAGTTGTCAAAATCAGTCGTCAGTTAAATTTTGATGGTTGATCTCCTTCAAGGTGATTTTACTGACCTTTTTTTTTTTTTTTTGGGGAAGGGGCAGATCTTGACGACGATTGATTATAAACGAAACGAAGAAGAAGGTGAAGTCGGACAAGTAGGCAGACCGATGGCGATCGAACTAGTTATTTCGACCTCGTTTAAATGGTCAAATACGCAGTTGTCTAATGTTCCGCCGGTTCGCTTGGTTTATGAGATCTTACATGCGTCCGATCGGTGGCTCGTTGGGGGCCGGAAACGTGGAGATTTTCTTGCTAGAGTCAGTTCCTCTCACACTTTTCCTTAAACGCATACTCTTTTTTTTTTTTCTCGCGTTCTCTATACATCTTTCTTTTTTTTTTTTTTTGTTAGCAGTTAAATCTGACACATTTCTTCTTTTTTCTTGGGGGATTGTATGATATGGATTTTTTTTACATTGTGTAATAATGGTGAAATAAATATATGTGTATGTGCAGGAGAACGGAATCGAGAAAGTTAAATTAATCTTAATCCCACTCAAACCAGGTTATCTAAATCTACCTGAAGTGACGATTAAATTAAAAACAGATAAACAACAAATCATCGGGTCTTCTTTCACAACCTGTACTACTCTACCAACCACAACAACAACGGGGACGGAGACGACGACGTGGAATAGTGATGTGATGGATATCATCAGGATTCATTCGTCGTTTGCTTCGTCTTTTCATCCTCTCTTGGTCGTTCCTTCTTTGGCTTCTTCTAAGTTTATCGTTCCTTATGTTCATTCGTAGCTCTTTGTTATTAGAGTTGATTTATTTTTATACCCTCCTCCCCCCCCCTTTTCATTATTATTAATTTTTTTTAGCTGTGTTATTGGATTTTTGTTTTTTTTTAAGTCAGGTATTCCGTTTTTTATAACAGATAACACCACGAATAAAGTGGTGGCACCTTCATGTGGGTGCCTTCTCAAAGTACAAAGGGCCCTTTGTACTCTGGGGAGGCACCCACATGAAGGTGCCACCATTTTATTCGTGGTGTTTAAGTATCTATTTGATAGTAGACACTCCTTGAAACGATTTTTTGTGTCTGTGGTGTTTGTGGGCATTTGGATTGAAAGCTTAAATGAATACCATGGTTTGTGTATGATAAACATGAATAACATTTTAACCAATCTGCACTAAGGTTTAGCACTTTGCTATCCCTGCCTGTGCATCTAATATTGGCCACCTGATTGTTGATCTACATATACACTCCTGGCTCACCCGTGCCTCTTGCCCTCCAGTCCCAGCCATACTGTCTACCATCTCATCTCTAACCTTTTCTATCACACTTGTCATTCTTGACAGCTCAACAACCACAAAAAGCATCCCCATCAGTTTAACTTTCAGATTCCAATTCTTATAAATATCTTATGGGTTTGTCCCTTTTTTAAATATGTGTAGTCTTGGATCTCACATTCAGATCAATTTTTGAAAGAACAACATATCCCAAAATCTTTCATTGTACCCCATACCTCCTTTTGGTGATAAGCACCATTTCTCTCCATGACAATCTCCAGACTACCTCAAGACCAGGGTTAAATCTACATAGTTTTTCTGCTTGGGCTGATTCCCATCAGCACACACCATGTTGCACTTATAGGGGTCCCAGTTAAATTTTCCCAAGAGGAACAAAATATATAATATTAAGGCTTGATTTCAACATCCCTGAATGCTATCTCCACTTTTCATCCTGACTTACTGACTTGAAATCATTCTCATCTTCTGTTTCAATCAACTCATCTAATCTCTAATCCACCCAGAAAGGCACTTAATCACCATTTCTCCTTTCCTGTACCAACAATCAGGCCTGTAATTTTACAATTTACACCAAGTCACCCAACACCACTATGTTTGTGCACCATCAGCTACCCTATTTCTGCTTCAACAGGTACCAACCCTTGATCTGTCAATCCACTACTCATTTGCTCCCCACCTTTCCACCACCAGAAACACCCATTATGAAACAAGCCCACTCACAAAGCTCTGCAGCATCATTTCTGCCTGTGACCGACATCTACACAGTGGTTTGCAGACCATGAACACCAGAGATCAAGACACATGCAGGGAAATATTTCCATCCCAACACCCTTTGAATTGTTTGAAATCTCTGCTGATCTATGCAAATTTACAGTGGCATTACCTGCAATGTCACTAACTCATTTGTTGACACAATGAAATCAAATATTTATAAGGCAGTTCATAAGACTAAGGCTGGTGCTTTGGCCCCCAGTCATTCCAGTAAAGGAGGTTGTCCTGCTAAAATCCACTTCTGGTCCAAGAAAGACAACAATTTATTTAAATTGGTGTTGCTTTGGAAGACCCAACTTGATAAGGAGGGATGTATCATGTAATAGCTATTTTCCAATTTCCATTGAGAACCCCTCTTTTATCTTTTCATTCCAATCCAGCTGGCAGAAAAATATGATGTTGAACTATGGTGATAGCCTCTTGATGCTTGATGCTACCCACAATACTGTCAGTGACTACTTGTTTGGGGATAAACAAAAGGTCAGCCTGTAAACCCTTCTTATCTGGGACCCAATACTTGTGACAGGTCTGCCCATCTTCTGTGCCTTTACAGTATCTTTGGCTAAGTAAGCCAAGACCCTATGAAAGATTGTCTTCACTGCAATTCTGACTTGTTCCACTCTCACAGGGAGCCAATTCAGAAAGTTCTGTAATGGGTTAGGCAGCTGAAAGGATTCATTCCTGTGGCTGTCATGAGCAGCTGCACTCTAGCAAATTAGAATCTCATGTGTGAGGCATACAGTAATCTTCTGGTTCAACCAAAACCTTGCAGGCAGATCAGAACAGTCTGCATGATTTTGGCTTCATGGTTTACAACAGCACCAACCCTATGGCCCAATGGCCTAGCTTTGTGATAAATTGGATAACAACATCACCTTAAACATCATTGTCCTAGTAAGACCCTTACCACACCCTTTTTACAGACTGCTCACCAATAACTATGTTGAGTCCTGGCATAGGGCTTTGAAATTTAAAACCAAGTTCATCCCTCCACCTGAGAAAAGCCAAATAAATGAATTGATACTTATTCCCAAAACCAGTTTGCTAGGTTATTTTCAAAGACAATCTGCTTGTGTTCAGGTTGCCATACAGAGACAGAGAGTTGATAAGTTCCAATTCCCCATGATTCTTGTAGCCAAAAGCTACACCCTTGAGGTTCTATCACCAATTGGGTTTCATCAAGCAAGGACTGACCAATATTGGTTTGCAGGATGATAATGGCATTCCTAGGCCATATAACCATCCCCTGGACACAAAATTTTCTTCCTTGACTGTCCCAGCACACTTACCTGTTGTTAACCATGCCAATTGCTCAAGCACCAGGCCCACATCCAGCAAAAATGATTGTAACATCAACCTATTGATCTCAAGTCATGTCAAAGTCACATTGCTTCCCTGTAGGAGGTTCCTTGCCATTTTGTGTTGTGGCCCCAACACAATTCTTGCCCCCCCCCCCCATCAAAGGAGCATGCTTCAAGCTGTTAAAAAACACCAAGGAGCTCTTGTAGGATGGGACTAATTTGAAGGAATTCCCAGCCACAGGGATAATGGAAATGATAGGTGTTTCACGCCAACACATTGGAATTGCTGAAATTAGTCCAAGAGGCGTGTAAGTTTACACAAAGGCAGATATGCTAGTCTTTGCCCTTGTTTTGGATGTTGCTTTCTAGTGGTTGGGATTTATAATACAAACTTGTTTTCAACTTTTCTATCTGTAATTTGATATTTTAATGATGCAATTCACTACAAGGAAAACTGCTTCAACTGTAAGCAGCTGACAGGCAATATTAAAAAGGGCCTTTTTACTATTGGATGTAAACTCTTGCCAGTTGATGCAGGTTTTCTTGCAAATTGTTGATTAGTGGGAGGGCCATGGTAGGTCAGAAAAAACGGATATAATAAAAAGTCATATCAATCCAAAAATTTGAGCTAGATGTTGATCATTAGGCTGAATTGTAGAAGGGTGTTGTCAGTCAACGTTAAAACCAATGTAGTGTATCTGCATCTCCCAATAATCATCTTACTATATTACTAATTATAAATTATCATTTTATTGATGACAACCTTGTTACTTATACTCTTAGCCATTATTATGTTACCCATTATTGTTTCATTAATTGCTTGATATTTGTCATTCATGATTTAATGATCACTTTAAAAACAATAACAATCCTTATTTTGATAAAAGGTTTCTATTGTAATAGAAACTAAGTGACTAGATGAACATGATACATTTGTGGTGATACTTATTTTTATGTGAAGATGACTCCTGAATTGTATCCTTATAGTTGAACATAGTAATTTTCAAGATTTGAAGTGTGAAATTGAATTTTCACTCCCCAGTTCTAAATCAGACTCAGACTCAGAGGAAGGAGAGACCTTCCACATCATCAGCTCAAAACCACCCAAGAACAAGAACATGGCATCATCAAAATTGTCAATTCAGCACTAATCTCCTGAACTAACAAAGGTCCTTCACTCCTCTTATCCTCATGCCTACTGGTGTCAGGATAATAGTCAAGTGAGACACCTTTGGGAATATCTACTGAATTCACTTCTCTTTCTTATGTCTGTTCTGATCTCTTGATCAAACAACCAACCTCATTTCTTTTACTCTTCTCTAATGAGTTTGGTGGTTTCTTCTTCATTAAACAAACCACATAGGTTTCCCTTTAGAGAGCCTAGACCAGTTTCCTTTGGTCTAAAAAATTGGGATAGGTTTGAGTCATCAACCTACACCTTCCTCAGTTTCTGTTGAGGAAGAGGTGTAGAGTCTTTTACTCTGCTTTGCCCTACTAGTGGCTTATTTGGATCAGATTTACTCTCTATTCCTCCTTCTTAAAAGCTTGTATCTCTACAGAAACTCTATTTCTGAACTCTTATAAACTTTTAATCTTCCAAGTTTGAGCTTACCTTGTGTCTGCCCGTCACATAAAGAGACACCAGCTCACAAGGTTGGGTCTGCTGGGATTTGAACACCGGACTGGTTGCTTGAAGCGAGTATAGTATGTCACACAGGATGTTGACTTTTATTAAAAGGCTGTTGATGTTATGTACTTAGAGCATCCGCCTTGGTCATGGTTGTAGTTTGAATTAACAGAGTTACTCCTAGGACTCAACCACATCAGGCCAATTTAATTTGGGAGCAAAAAGAGGCCATTTTGAATTAGTGGGTAACAACTTTGTACCCACTAATCCTGGTATTAAATTGTTATAAGCATCTGAGGATGCTTATAGTTAGTGTATTCAAATATTGCTTTGAGAAAAATTGCATAAAATCTTCAACACAAGATTTGGCTGGGACATGTCAAGATACTCAAACGCAAATTTTATGATTCTTGACAGGTCCCTGCCAAATCTTGTATTTAAGATTTTACACAATTTTTTCCAAAACAATATTTGAATACCCAAAGTGTGACATAATGTAAGATCTGCATTCAACTCATCACTAAATTCCTATCATGTTGTTCTAGAATCAGAGCAATGTGCTCTGGAGACCTAATTCTAGAATAAAAGATTTGTTTTTGGATAGCTAGCTCAGTAGTAGGAGAAGTGAAGTCGGGTCTCTACAGTACTGAGCTAGATGGGGAGCGGGCAAACTTAACCCAAGTCCCAACCCTGCTGCGCATCAAGAGGCAAAGCCTCTGTCGCATTGCGCCAACCGCAGGGAGGGACCTCCATCTAAAACCAATGTTTTGGTGTGACTACCTTTGCACATAATCTGGAAATGGTGGGTTTCCACCGGATACCCAAATTCATGCAAACTCCTCAGTGCTTCTAGCCATGCCCTGGGGACCATTCCAATTGCCTTGATCTCCCTTTCAATCTGGCTACCTACAAGGTAGCTAGACCCAACCACTCCGACACAATTCTCATTTCAATTCAACATTTTTTTTTGAGCTTGGCATGCACCTTATGTGTATTCCTCCCCACTGATCCATCCTGGGGACACTTAATGTATAATTTGTATACCTGCAGTCTGATACAGTATTCTGTACAATGAAAAGATAACTGCATAATTTTTTATTTTTGTCAATCCGGCCTGATCCGGCAGGATGGGAAGAAAATTTTTGATTTGCAGGCAATCAGCCTAGAGATGGAAACTTCACATAAAAATTTGATAGAAATGTGTGCACAGGCCCATTCTATCAGGCCAGCACATATGGATGCCCGGTGCCTTTGGAGGCCTTGGGGAAACCTGGATAAGTCAAAATTTGAGTCAATACAGACTCTGCCGCCTTGGGTGCTCAGGCTTGGAATGTGGTTTTACACATAAGCCTCTCTGTGAGACAGAGACCCTCCGGGGGCCTCTCACGAGAGGCTTTGTGAAGCTCAGGGAGCGGGGCGTGTGAAGACAAGTGTCAAGATTTTGATTATGTAAGCTTGAATGTTGTGAAACCTGGATGCGGGTTCACACATAACAATACAAAAGAATGCATGCCAAGGTGGATCACATTGTTAAGTTTATACCATGGAATAGTCCTTTACATACATATTCTCATGTACTTACAGATTATCAAATAGTTGCACATCATCATAAACACATATTTTCTCATCTACACATGTACTTAGATATTTTCATGACTATAAATAGTAGGCACCTAAAGAAATCTTATGTCCCTTTGGGGGAATTTTGTATTCTCAACATACACAAAGTTTCTAGCTTTAAGACACATCACCCTAGGTAGATAATGCATACTTACCACATCAGTTAATCTCTGCCAATGTTCCTGGAGGCTGGGATTAGCTTACTCCAAGAATTAACCAAGCTTGCTAAACTGGTTAACTGTGTTCAACCAATGTGGATGCTCTACAACTACATACATAGTTACACAAAGTTTAAAAAACCTTAAACATGAACTGTGTTTCATTAATATGTAGTTGACTTCTCTGTCACAGAGCTGGAAGAGGCTGTCACAGAGCTGTCCGAGACTGTGAAAGCAGCCAAAACAGAACTCGGCTCAGTCACACAACATCCACACAAACCGATACGCACATTTTAACAGTCAAGCCGAGTCGAACAGAATCGAACAGGAGGACGTGGTCGACGAATAAAGAATGAGTGTGTAAAGATTCTTTCGCAGTGGTGGTATAGTTCAAAAAAGTGAAACTGATGATCGAACGTGTGGTACTCCTGGAAACCGAAAAACAAAAAAAAATGGGGGATGACTTGGATGGCAGTGGATGAACTGTCTACGGGCTCAGAATCGGACTACGCCAACTCATGGGTCACTTGGTTCTTATCCACCAAGGGAAACGAATACTTTTGCGAGGTTGACGAGGAGTATGTCTTGGATAGGTTTAACCTCACCGGGTTGAACTCAGAGGTCCATCGATACGCGGTAGCTTTGGACTTGATCACCGATGGTTTAGGTCGGTCTTGAATATCCAAAGTTTTTTTCTTGGGGGCATGCTTCTGATGTTCTTGTTGTTGGGACTTTCAAGGTGTTGATGAGTTGGATGAAGTGACTCGCGAATCAATCGAGGGAGCCGCGCGTCACTTGTACGGACTGATCCATGCACGATACATCATCACCAGTCGTGGACTAGCCAAAATGGTAATGATAAACAAGTTTGACTGGCAGCCTTGACGAGCGAAATGCAGCGAGTCTAGTTGGTGTATTGACAGATGATGTTTATGGGGAAAAAACAATACAGTTGGACAAGTACAAGAAGGCAGATTTCGGGAGATGTCCACGAGTACTGTGCAACACCCAACCACTCCTGCCGGTCGGGCTTTCGGACACAGCTTACTCGAAAGCGGTCAAGCTATACTGTCCCCGTTGCGAGGATATATACTCTCCCAAGTCATCCCGACACGGCACGATCGATGGGGCCTACTTCGGCACCACGTTCCCTCACATGCTCTTCATGGTCTACCCCAACATGGTCCCTACCAAACTCTGGCGACTTGGCACTATCAGTAATAATAATCAGGGCGGCCCGCCTGGCTCTGACGTCGGTCAGATGATCGGCACTAGCTCTAATAATTCCGGCCAGACTGGTAGCTTGGATAGTGCCTTGAAAGCTCAACGCTATAGACCTCGAATCTGTTCGTCTTTCTCCTCCCCTCTCTCTTCCTGTGAATGTTCTCTTGCTCTTCCATCCCCCTCGCTTATCCCTTTTCGCTTTCTCTTTTCAGTCGGCTTCAAAGTTCACCCGATTGCAAAACTACAGCGATGGCAAGAAAGTCTTAGAGACGAGTTCAGTTTCCTTCTCTTTTTTGCTGTTGTCGGGAATGACTCCTTACTTAAAAACTGAAACGTTTTTTTCTTTTCTTACAGACAAATTGATAGATTGAAAAAGTTGGAAGAGCAGGGAAATATCAATTGACCTTTCTTTTGAAGTGTCATCCATTTAGAGATATGAAAGATATTTAACAAGTCAACCATCATCTTGCAAGTGTAGTCACAATGGAATAACAACTGCCAAGATCTAACAGGTCGGCCAAAAGAAGATGGTTGTCATGTTTGATTGACATAGCTTATATGATTCCTTCTTTTTTTTTTTCTATTTCTGTGGGTCTGATACACATACATTAGTGAAGAATCGTCAAGCTTCGACGGTCTAGTTCTATATAGTACACTTTTACCTCATTCTATTTATGTGATATCTCAGTTGTCTTTTATCTGAAAGTACCTTCAATTCGAGAGAACCCGTGTGTCAAAGTCAAAGCTTATGTTATGCATAACTTCCTCAGTTTTTTTCTTGTGTCTATCAATGCGAACGAGAGAAGAAACAAAAAAGCTTTGCAAATCCATCCAGAAAGATGATTAGTTAGATTGAGAAACCCTTGTAATAGCGGAAAGAAAGATGTTTTGGGTGGTAAGGATAGATGTGGAATGGAATCAGGTGAATTGACGCAGTTTGATGCCCGCTTCAATGAAGATCTTCTTGGCCTGTTCGTCCATCGAATAGGATTGCGAGTAGATCACTTCCTTGACGCCGCACTGCACGATCTTAATACTACATCTCAAACAAGGACATCTAAATAAGTAGTACAAGATCAATCCAGATGAATATACAAATCGTTGAGGTAGTAGGAGTGTAGAAGATAATACCCACGTGTTGCAATAAAGACTCGAGTTCGTAATCCGGTCTCGTCCGGCTTCTAGTAATGCATTCTCCTCCGCATGCAAACATAAACATTCTTCTAGGTTCTCTCCACATCCTGCGACTACTTTGTCGCGCTCGGTAAGCCGGATGGGCGAATAATTTTTACCATTACATCTGCTACAACCACCTTGGTTACAATTAACTGTCATTTTTTGGTGGGGGCGGGAGGGATTGTCAGATTTATTTTTTCAAGGACAAGGGGAAAAGAGACGGACCCATTCCACGAGGGGTACCATTATACCCCGTACTGAGGACGCGTTTGTCGAGCGTGACTAAGACCGCTCCGACTCTTCGTTTCATGCAGTTGCTTCTTAGTGAGGCTAGATTTGCTAGTTCGGTGAAATATGTGTCCCATGATGGACGGATCGATTGGCGTATGTTGGGAAGATCAATCGCGGTTAACCTCGATAATAATGCGGATAGAGTAGCGTCGTTGATGATCGTATACGAAATCAAGGTGTCTAGGTTTCTCATCGTCGTCGTCGTCCTCCTCCCTCCTCCTTCTTCTTCTTCTACCACATTACAGATCTGTTCTTGTTTTTTCGTTAAGGGTAACAATCCACCACTTTGTTGCGTCGTTTCTTCATTTTTTATTGTTTCTTGCACTTCCGCCGTACTTGAGTTCTTCCGTCGGTTTCCAAATCTCTCTCTATCATCTTCTCTCACAAATTCTTCAAAGTTTCTTGACTCGTATCACGTCGACATTCCATCGTTCGTTTTTCACCAAAAGCGAAATATACATAAAAAAAACAGAGTGAGAGAAAGAGAGAAAAGAATTAGCGATCAGTTTGATGACGATTACGGATCATTATGAGTTGTTTGGCATGTAACATATACATACAAAGAACAGACGTTTCGAGCTTTGATTCTTGCCCACCGATCCAATAGTCTAGCTTGGACGCAAACCAAGACGAAGAAGGGACGCTTGACGAAAGGCAAGATGTCGCCCGAAGATGTGAGATGAGTGGTGACGAAGTCGTGGGTCCAATTGGCAGTAGCGAAGGCGAGCAGTTCCTGTGCCGATGCGAATCTGATGGGCTCCTTCTCTTCTTCTTTTGGTGGTGGTGGTGGTTGGTCGATGGTTAGGATCTGGAATGCGTGGTTGGTGACTAAGTGTTGGACGATGGTCTTCTTGCCGGTTGCTCTTCCTCCGATTATTCCTATCAACATCTTTTTTTTAATAAAACTTAAAATAGTTTCTTTCACTCAGAAATCATCGCTCTCTCCAAAAACTCAATTGATTTTTTTTCCTCATCTTTTCAAGTAATCGAAAGCCTTTTTCTTTTTTTAGAGGAGAATAACACATCCAATCTTATCATTCCTTATCATGTAGATAGATATCCTTACATATTTGATCGAGCAGACATACGACAGATCACGAGACAGACAGACGGACAGACAGCCAGACAGCCAGCCAAAGAAAAAAGAAACAGAGACAACACTGATACAGCTAATGGCCAGTCCATGGTTGAGCAGGCGGAACAAAGCGCTTCCCAAAAATTTACTCAAGGACAGAAAGTGACGGTATACTAAATTTAATATTAAAAACAAGTGAAATCAATTTTGGATCCCACCTTATACGATTTTAGTTGTTAAAATGATGCTTAGTATACTAGTACTACTCACATCTGCTTGTCTTTTGCAAGTCCAGAGCGCACTTTGGCTACTTTCCTATATTTGTCCCACAAAACAAAATCAAACCAGTTCAGTTTCAAACTAATAAAACTTGTTGGGAGTTTTGTTGAAGTTTTGTTCTCTTACATCGTAGGCGTAAGCATAAGCATCAGGACATGCTCTATCAATTCATCAAGTTTTTGGTCAATTCAAAATCGATTCAGTTTTTAATCTTCCATGATCAATAATGGGTGAAAAAAAGATGCTGACCCCTTGAAGTAGTTGTAATGCTTCACCCCACTCTTCGGGCAGGTTTTTGGTTTACCGTGGCTACCGGTACAACAATTAGCTGAATCATTGTGGTTTCCATCCAAGTTGGCCTATGCATATTGTATACCACCAAAAGAAAAATTATTTACAAAAAAGCTGTCTATCTTGAGAAACATTAGTTTGAAAGAGAGAAAGAATGTACAGACCTGACAAGCCGAGAGACAGCCGATTGTTACCCCATTTGAGTCCTTCACTTTCATCCTTTCTTCTGGACAACCTGGGTTTAAATCTTTTTTGCAGGAAGGCTTTGGACAGTTTTTGTTGTTGCTGATTAGGACCGGTAAATTACTCCCATCTACATTCGATACATCGTAGTAGTCTTTTCCTGCATCTCCATTTAATTTGAATTCTGCTAGTGTTGCTGGGGCTGCATCAAATCATTGGTGTGGAGGAGAGCATATTTTTTTTGTTAGCAAAAGACGGGTGTTTTTCCGTTATCTACACTTCTGGATCTTTGGACTTACGAACTCCAGACCCAGTACGACTATCACAAACCAATCCACCATTACAACCCCCGGTCTACATCATTAAGAGAGAACTTGAGCTTATAATCAACCCCAACATAAACAGTAAAAAGAAACTGGAAGATATGCTTATTGATGGATGATCGACAACTGACAGCACATGAGGATGGACCAGGCTTGGAAAAATTACAATTCCTTCGTCCCCAAAACCTTCCTGCCCAATGATCTGGTACTTGGAATGTCTTTTGAGTTTTTTGGGGCGCCTCCCAACCGGCCACTTGACTTGTTAATCTGGCTGTTTTTTTTTCATAGTTGTGTTAATTTCATGTTCGGATATCTTTCATTATCGTATATATAAATAATTGGGACTTACTTGGTGAATTGGGATTGGTAAAATGTGCCGGCCCTACATAAGCCATAACATAAGAATATTTCCTTCAATTGAGCAATTTGTTTGGTTTTTGTTTCAAAATCTTTTGAGGGATGAGATGAAAGAGAAATCTTTTAACTCAACATATCGTGAAAGGACAGTTGTTACGAATAGTTATAAATCTGGCTTGAGCATTGCTCGTCATGGTCAAGATCAAGAACTGAACCATTATCATGGCAGACGTGATTTTGAAGATTTGGTAGTTCATCTTGTTTTTAAGACTTTAATGAAGGAAATCGATGATTTTTTCTTTTGATTCCTAGCTTTTATAAACGGGTTAGACTAGTGTGTCGATGATGATGATGATGGTGTACTACTGGAAGGTGAGGAGGAAGAAGAAGAAGAAATGGTAGAAATTGAAGCACTATTTATGCCAAAAAATTTGCTCATGGAGCAGAAGAGGGGGAGAGAACCAGAGAGCAGTTGTTCACGATGACTACCTGAGCAAACATAGATTTTGTTGGTTGGGCTGTTCGGTAGACACATGCATGTCAACAAAAAACATCGTGCTAATCAATCACATTCTTCATATTCCATTAGTCCTCACTCCTAAGCTCTAACACAGCCACTGTAAACAAGTTAAACATATAGACCTCGACCTCAATTTTCTCCTTGCATCTTTCCCTGTGGGGTTTTATAAAACACTTCACTGGTTTGGTGGGCTCGTCGGACGGGTTACGTCAATATGTGTTGAATCTTGTTTTTCTTTATAAGACTCTCTATATATTCATGCATTCATCTAGATACATATTTATGTATGTCCAATTCAATGATCGCTGCGCTTAAGCTTCTACATCCGCAATGTCATAGTTCGCTGTTCCTTCATATCTTATATATGACCATACCCAGCAAGTTCCCGAAAAGATTTCTAATGTGTTGCTATTAGTGTTGGGGGGTTGACAGCTAATAAAGTCATGAGTCTCTGCGCTTTGGAACAACTCCTATTTTTTCGTTCGTTAAGCTTGCATTGATCTTGACGTTCACAGCCCGTTTTTATGATCCAACCCATTTATATTTAATTATGGCCGAGAAGATTCCAGTCATGATCAGGTGGTACATTTCTTTTATATATAATGAGACCACAGTAAACTTTCTGTGCACTGCCATTTTCTTTTGAACAAGACTGAAGAGTTTTCTTTTTCTTTCTTTTAGGTGACATGATCTGGCCCCCCTTTAGGGCCCTACAATTCTCAACGAGTTTTGAACTCTATGATCTAAAGTTTTGTCTCTTTTGTTACAAGAGAATTGATATTTTGGGTTTGATCAATCCACTTTTTTTGTCGGATCATGAGATGATGAGCGCTGCTCGAGAAAAGCCATCCAGTCTTCATCCAGTCAAGCAAATAAATGTTGTATTTTAAGTGTTGTTGAAGAAGAACCTCTGAGGTATAATATCTTTGTGTATCGACAGAGATCGACGGAAGACGGGGTTTCAGGGTTGAGATATCATATCAATCTGACCCACTTCCAATTCAGTATTCCATCACCATAATATCCCGGTCATTATTAGGGCAGTTCACATTGGGCTATTTTAAGCTTTTTTGTTAATTTTACACCTGCATCATTCAACTTCAGCAAGGGTTTAGGCAAGATTATAACACAAAGTTTTTGTGTTTGCGGGCTCAATTTCCCAGCAGTGGCATGTGGGCTGACCCAACAAGCTTTTCAAGGCCATCAGCAAAATTGGGCAAATCAGCTGGCCCCCAGCAGCAGACACCACGGACGAAATCGACCGATTTTTTTTCGGTAATCGGTCGCTTTTTTTTCGCACTGCCCGCCTGCAAGAGGGGACGTCAAGCCGCAGGTCGGCATGTCACCCCTTTTCCACCCGGAAAGCTTTCAGTTTTCCGTCGGCTGGAAAACCGATTTCGTTTCGGTTTTCCAGCGTAATTCCGATTATAAATCGGTTCCGATTCGGTGAGCAAACCGATGGTTAATTGGTCTTCCACCCAAGAAATGAGCGCAAAAGGAGGTTCAGCTCAGTAAAAATCAGGAGGCGAACCTTTGATCGACTGGCCTAAGCAGAGGCCCACTCACCTTCATGAGCTGATCAATCGATTGACCACTGTACAGCACAGGATAATGGAAGGCATATCCGCAACACACATTTGACTAGCTACGCGGAGGGTTTTTTTTTCTTCAAGTCGCTCATATTTTTTTTTTTGAGTTGCTACCACATCGAGTTTTCTGGACGTTTCAGCACGTCCAGAGTAGTTTGAGCCCCCCCTGAGAGAAACTTTGATCGGACCAAAAATCCAACTCAGAAACTAGTCGGTTTTTCCGACCAGTCATGTTTCAATGCCGGGTTGCGCTGCCCTGCTCACAACCGATTTTTAATCAGTTGGGAATTTTGTTTGTTGGGTCTCAACAAGCTCAAACGTGAAATTTTTAATGTTTGAGCTTGTTCGGACCCATAAAAGGTTGTGGAAACTGAGTTTCCTCAAGACCGCAGTTTTTTCCAAAAGAAAATCGGTTTTCCATCCAAACAGATTTCCAATCGGTCAGAAAACCGGTTTTCTGACCCTAACTGGTTTTTTTTTGGCCTAAAACCTTAAAATGTTCGTCCGTGGTGGAACATGAACTGCCCTATTGCGTGTTACGGAAATCAGCGTTTGTACAAACTTAAGATGGCTGCTAAATATCTGTGATTTTGTGGCCAAATTATGGAGTACTTGCGAGAGTTATGGTTGTCCAAGATTATAAACTTAGCTTTAGTGCATACATTACTCATCAAACCTAATATACTACAGCAAATGATCTTATATTTAAAATACTCTTATCCCGTAACAGAAGAAAAAACCCTTGTACCTTAATGCGCAAAGCGTCATGGTTATTGCTACCAATAACACATAAGAAATTGTTACAGTACCTTTACGTTACCAATAACCGTAATTTACCTACCCTGCATTGGAACTAGCTACATAGGTCAATGAGGGTCACCTTTTACTGGTGGCAATCTTTAATCACAACTTCAAGCTCAGCCCAGGAAGCTGTTTGGATTGAACATATAACCTCAGGAAGGAGGGTGCAGTATTGATTGCTAGTGTTACATAGGATATCAATTAGCTGGGTAGTGTTCATTCCTGCTTGGAAATCATCGGCCACAAACCCATGGATTCCAGTCTAAATCAGCCATGTTGGCACATCCCTGGAGTTAAGATTGATCAAGGGTTGTTCAAATTTGGGTGGCTGGGGTAGTTGGGCAAGGATCTCTCCAAATTTATAATTGTCAATTTCTTAGGGAACTGGAGGAAGGGGAAGGGTGTGCAAGCCCACCAAAGGCCCAAAGGGTGTGCGGGTAAAAGAGGGCCCTGTGTTTATCAACTCCCAAATTGAGCTGAGCATTTGAATTCCTAGCAAGCATTGAATGGTGCAGTTGTTGACATTGGGACAGCAAATTTAATCATAGAATTTCACCAACAGTGCTACTTGGAGGTATTTTTCTCTAACAATTCTTTTTGTTCATCTTTCAAAGCTCCAGATCAATTCTGATCTTTTTTAGGATCTGAAGCCTTTCATTTACTTTCAAGAGGATGCAGCTGAATAAAGAATCAACTGGATCCAGACTTTGCCATGAGAAATGAACCCATCCATCAAGAAGTCCACCTGGGCTTGATTGATCAACTTTTGGAAGGCTCTGCTTCTATTTTTGGTATCCAGTTACCTCAAGGCACTCAAACCATCCATGCACAACCAAGTACTGCCTACAAGAAGAATCTCCAAAAAAAGCTGAAACTTTCAGTCCATCTCAGTTTGAATGTGCCCAACCAAACCAAGTTGCATCAGAAAAGAAGGATCAAGTATTAAAGAAGCCAAAGTTGAAGGAAGAACCAAAGTTGAAGGAAGAAACCAACAAACACATTCATCCCTCATAATCTGACCCTAAGAAATTCCTTCCTGTTTTATCAACCAGACAAATTAATTCATTCACTCAGGCCATGCAAGCCACTCAGCTGATCAACCAACTTCCAACCATGGCTCAAGAATATATTTACAAGATCTTTAACTTTGAAGCCAATATTCAACCCTGTGGATTCTGGAGTGTTTTGTAATGTATGCCTTTTTTGTGGTCAAGATGCCTTCCTGGACACACAACTATAAATTCAAGATGGTCTGGTGGCACAGTCTAGCTTCTACCTCAAACAAGGATTTTTGCATTACTTCAATGCAAAAGCTTGTTGGATCCATACGGAAAACCCCTAACCTTGCAAAATCAATCAATTGATGGGATTTCCAACCATGTTAATATTATGGTTGAGTTGTATCATAGGATAGTATTCTACTTTTTCCAATTGTGGAATCAAATCTTTTTCCCATCTGTCTCCAGCCAAACCTTTTTCCCATCTGTTTCCAGCCCAAACAACAATCCAACCATCTCCATTGGTCTGAAAACTAGCTGGATTTTCTTTTGCTGTTCATGAGGATGATGTATGATTTTCTATTCCCAGCCCCTCAATTGGAGAAGAATTGGGAACAAACTGCTACCCCGGAGGCCTTGAAGTGGAGAGATAAGTATGTTGGATGTTTTGAGTTGAATCAAAGACTCAAATGAGATGCTGGATTTTCTGGAATCACATTCTAGTTTTAACTTGTTGATTATGTTTTGTTTTTTTACTTCTTATTTCTTCAAATGTCATTATTTCCTGTTCCTCTTCAAAAATTTACTTCAATTTTTTAAGTGATTTCATGGTAATCAAATTAATCTAATATTAATTTAAGCAATCAATACCTTTTTATTTAATATTTCAAATCTTGTATGTTGTGCAACTCAAAATCTTACACCACCATATCCAATTTTTATGCCACATTGGGGGCTTGGGTCCTTTATTTCTTGGGGGTTATGTATGATTGCATACACATTGTTTTTCTGAAATTAGAAAAAGCTATTACCTTCAACTTGTTGTAACTTTCATGCTGATATGTTGTATATTGTAGAAGTTACAAGCATTTTTGAATTTTTCTTAAATTTTGTAGGATTGAACCCACAACCCATAATTCCAATGGGGATTAATTTGAATGTACAAACCACCCCAGTTGGGGTTAGGGAATTTTAACCAAACACCCCCCCCCCCCCCGGGAGCTAAATTGCACCTGCAACCCACCCTGACCAAGCTACCAAGGTCCGGTGGGTTGTGTGTCAAAGACCTTTTTCAAATTGTGACTGTTTGATCACCAGCGTAATATCTGCTAAAAAAATAACATTCAAGAAACCAATTGGTTTTAATTAAAAATTTTACCATGCTATATTTATTTCACAGGGACTCAAATTAAGAAATAAAAACATAAAGGACTTTCCATGGGATTTTCAGACCCCTGCAGATTTTTAATTAGAGCCTGTAAACTTAACCTTTGGCAGGAAAAATATGATTTAGGCCTGTTAATGAAAATATGAAGCCCATTCAGATGGCCAGAGGAAGTCTTCCAATTTGCATATTTATTTACATAAACAAACAAACATATAGGTCACAAGATTCATTTGCAAGATCCTGCTGAACTTTTTCCAAATATTAATCTCACATTCCTTTTGTTTGATGATGTTTAGGGTGCCTAGAGTTGAGGAAGTGACTGGCCGGACAGATCTCATGTCTTATGACTGGTACTCAGATAGCCATTTGACTGGTGGAGTGATGTGTTGAATCAACAGGAGTCACTACTGGGAGGTTTTAGAATATGCAGATGCACAACAGTTCTTCCGACTGAGATATGCATGTGACCACTATGTGCATTATCCACAAACCCGCCCAATCGAAACTGCGGACATTTGTTTGACGCGCTGTCTGGGGTATCCTCCGAATTACTTTTTTCCCGGTCAAATTTTCACGAACTGAAGACATTTGAACATAGGAGTTTAGGTACGCATTAGGACTGAACTGCATATCGACTCGACTGAATCCGCCCATACTAAGATCCAACAAAAAAACAAGAACACAACAAAAGCGAACGAAAGAAGGCCCAAGACAAGTCCGAAAACAGGCAAAGTTGCACAAGCATAGATAGAGAAGATGTCAGGACGAGGCGGATTCCGAGGATCATCTGACCGAGGAGGACGAGGACGAGGACGAGGAGGAGGGGGTGGAGGTGGAGGTGGAGGTGGAGGATTTCGAGGTGGAGGACGAGGCGGGGGACGAGGTGGGTTCGGAGGGGGCTTTGATAACGGACCTCCGGCCGAAGTCTTTGGTGAGTCCGCCACACCCTCGCTCGGAGAAATACACAGGCTTCTTGTGAATATTGACGATAACTGAGTTTGCTGTAGAGATGGGCTCATTCGTCCATGCGGTCGAAGGAGAAATGTTGTGCACATCGACCAACGGATCCAAAGTGAGTGTACGGATGCATGCACAAAAAACGTTTTTTGGTCACATTTTATCGTGCAGAAAAGAGTTGACAGTCATGACACAGGTACCGTACTTCAATGCGCCGATCTACTTGGCCAACAAAACGACGATTGGAAAGGTCGACGAGATCTTGGGGCCAATCAACGAGGTCTATTTCACCATCAAGATGGGCGAAGGGATGCTCGCCAACTCATTCAATCCTGGCGATAAGGTGTTTATTGCGCCCGATAAACTCTTGCCGATCGAACGGTTTCTACCCAAGCCTCCTGGTGAAAAGAGTCCGCACCCTTCATTCAACCTACTTCCTTTCCACCTTTTTTCTCTCTAAATTAACACCTCCACTTTTTTTAGTTCCCAAAAGAGGAGGCGGCGGACGCGGAGGACGAGGAGGGGTAGGCAGAGGAGGACCAAGAGGAGGAGGGCGAGGATCAGCACGAGGAGGAGGAGCAAGTCGAGGATTCTCGAGAGGCGGAGGGGGAGGTGCACGAGGTTCATTTCGAGGTGCCGGAGGGCTCCGAGGTGGTGGGGGCGGATTCAGGGGTGGTACCGGCGGTGGTGGGTTCCGTGGTGGGGGTGGACGCGGTGGTGGAAGAGGGCGAGGGAATTGATAGACTCTTGCAATTTCATCAAATAAACCCAAAAACAACCAGTGCAACCCCTCATACAAAGCCGATCAGCTCATTATCTTACCAGCATCTGAGAACCGATGGTTTCTTGACTGTGTTTTGGGGGAATCGTCGGATGTAGCTTATCAGACTTGATCGAAAAGTATGTGCGTTGAGCTCATGAGACCCAATCAGACATCCCGGACCAAACAGAATCAACCAGTGGGTCGGGTCGGCCTATACGGCTCATCTGTGCGAGCTCGTTGTGCGAGATCTTGGTGGACATGTAAACCATCTCTACCCTTGGCTCTTTTAATAACCGACATGTAGGTGAGAAATTAAATCAATAAACTATTCTGAAATGGCCACAGCCTGATTCCTAAGTTAATCAAGATGACTCATGAGGGTTATGCTCAACTGAGCAGTAAATCTTTATCCCTCTCCATTCCATCTAAATCAATTATCTAATCCAGGTGGGGACTGGGAATAGACCAATGGTGGGTCAGCAATGCTCAAAAAAGTGTTAGCATTTTACACTACACTAGCACAAGCTATTGTTAGCAGTGAAATTTGCCAACTAACACTAATTTTGTTTGAAATCTTTGTTGAGCTAATAGTGTAGTGTTATTTTGGCTCTGGAGAAAAACGTTAATCCTACCCCAAATATGTGTTAGCTGAATTTTAGCAGTGTTAGTTACACCATGATTCAGCATAAATAACTTTTTGGTCAGCTCAGCTGCTATTGTTCAGCATATCTCAATTACCTGTTATGCTAAATTTTAACATGGCTTGTGGATGCATAGCTCAATACTCAGCATACTTTTCAGTAGAATAGTGGAGAAATTGAATCCAATTGCTTTATTTTAAAAAAAGCAGTTGGAAATAACAGTCTTAAAATGCAAAATGGAAAAGATTTGTATTTTTTAAGACTTTCTTCTTACCTTCTTCACAAACAATAGTTTCTTTAAGCAAGCAAAAGTCTGTGGTTTGATTGAACAGGTTTTTTTTATTTGCACTAAAAAAAATAAGCTAACATAAAGTATGATGGAGAAAGGATATGTTGTTTTCTGTAGAGTTTTTAAGGCTCTCTTGGAAAGGATTGAGGAGTGCTCTATGGATATACTCATATCATCTGCTTTTGATTCATCAATCTCAGTCTCTTCATCCAAGCTTGAAAAGTCCTGCCCACTTTGATAATCAAGATCAGATTCTGTCAGCCACTGAGGTTACTCATTAGGTAACCCACATGGCTGCAGAAGAAAAAGCACATTAGTCTAGTTGGCAACTCACCAATTAGACTGTCCAGCGCTGGGTTGCTACACTATTTGCCAAAAATAGTGTAGTGTAGCACCTTTTTTTTCGCCGCCAGCACTGTAGCATTGGCACTTTGTCAGCGGCCCTAGGGGCTGCTACGCCCTTTGTGGCGGGTTTTTACCGCTAACAAGGGCTGTAGCGCAGCGTAGCAAAAGCACTTGAACCGCTAACAAGGGCTGTAGCGCAGCATAGCAAAAGCACTTGAACCGCTAACAGCTACGGCAAAAGCCGTTAGCAATTATCGCTACCTGCTACGGGTAGCGTAGCAACCCACTGTTGTAGACTACACTACGGACATTTTTGTGTCTCAACACTGTGCTGCGACATCCTGTCGCAGCGGAATGTTGCGACACCAAAATGTATGTCACTATACAGACATGTTGGTGTCACAACACCCTGCTGAGACGTCCTGTCGCAACAGGAGGTCACAGCCCAGTGTTGTGGTACCAAAATGTCCATAGTGCTATGCACCAGACCTAGAGGTCAAGAGTTCAATTCTTGATCTTGTCATCATTTATTAGGGGGTATCAAATATACCAAATCCACAATTAGAAACCAGGCAATTATCCAAAAATATTTTTCTTCATTTATGTATCCCAAATGGTGAATGGTGGAGAACCAACAGGTTTTGGAAAACCAGTCAATTACCTAATGGTGGATTTTCCTATATTTGATACCCCCTATTATTATTTTTTCTGCTTTAATCTCATGAATATTATTCACACTAGTTGTGACTAATCCCAGAAGATTAAGATTCAATTATTTACCCAATAGGCTAATTAGCCTACTGGGTAAATGATATTCATTCATTTCCAACTTATTCTTGATCACTTGTGAAATTATGATTTCACAAGTGTAATGTCACACCCCACCAGTTGAGACTTCAAGATTCTCAATTACTAGGATAAAAGGGAGGGAGACTTTCTCATGTCTCCCTCACCAGCGATATTATTCTAGTACATACGACCTGATCAACTTACCTATTAGTACAAACAGCTAAATGGTAAGTGGGGTTCCTAATAGAATACTAGCTACACTTCTTTTCCCTTTGAATCCTATCCAATAAACCTCATCCTTCCAATTCTGTTACTCAACTCAACCCTCTTCCCTTCCAAATTGACTATCGATCTTGACTCGGATTCCTATCATCAGCTGAAGAGTCCATCTCTTCCCAGCTGTCCCCGTCTACGTTAGACGCAGAGCAGGCTTTTATCCTCCGGGATTTATAGTCACTTGACTTTTTCAGAGTCGAGACGCTAGCCCCTCTACCTTTAGGTGTTGAGGCGTGGGTTTTTCCTTGAAACAGAGTGATATGTCATCAACCGGTCATCACCTAAGAGATGCCGGCTTACAGATTCAGAGGCAACATACTGACCCCTGCTAGCAAGATCATCAGTGAGAGGAACTCTGAGATAATTGGGGCCCAAAGAATCCTGTTGGTTTTGATAATTAAGATTGTAGGCACCAGAAATTATTGACCCCTCCTCCCAATATTAGTAGTGACATGATTTCCAGATACTTCCAAGCCTGAGATTGATAGGAAATTCGATAAGCCAGAGGGAATTTATGACAAGTTAAGCTAAATGAAGTCAAGATAGGATAAAGGTGAATCCTTTGATCATGAAAGGATATTAATGTTGATGAAGCTAAGATAGGTTGAAGGAGAGGTATCCAAAACTGTAAGGAGTTGTTGATATGTATCTCAGTCAAAGGCTCCTCTCCAAGAAACAATATGATATAATTTCATTTCATGTTTGAATCCCTTCCTCTAAAAGATATGAAACTATATCATCTTCTGGAGAGGAAGTTTACACTTCTCCTCTATAAGATGATACTGTATCATCTCTTGGAGGGGAGCCAGTTTTCTGCTGAAAAGGAGTACAACTGCGTACACCTTGGCAAAATATTACTGGGTTAATACATAATATATCACTTAATTTTTCTGAGAGACCAATCTGGAGGCTGAGATCCTTTTGGCCATCAGGCTTCTCTAGTGGCTGCCAGACTGAGAAAATTTCTACCACTAAACTTCTGTTGGCCAGAATTGTCTCAGCCACCAGACCAGTCTGTTGGCCAAGAACCTCTTAGCTGACTGACCATTCTGGGGGGCAAGAATTTTTTTACTGCCAGAACATTGATGCGGGTGGCTGAGATTTGAGACAATTTTGGCCACCGGATGGGTCTGGTAGCCAAAACAGCCTCAGATTCCAACAAGATCTCATTGACCAGAGAGTGTACTGTCCTTTGCATCAAGACCAACTGGTCCCAGGGGAAAGGGGAGGAAGTGTGTAAGGTCCTTGCACTTTCCTCCATGACTGACTGGTCCCAGAGGGCAGAGAATAAAGTGCCTCCAAGACCAGCCAGTCCCAGAGGGAATAGATGGGAGTAAACTCTCTCTCCCTTTCCCTCCAGGACCAACCACTCCCAGAGGGAAGAGAGTAGACCTCTTACCTTCATTACAGGATAGACTGGACACAGAGGGAAGAGAAGAAATTCCACTCTTTTCCCTTCCTTCCAGGACTGGATGGCTCCCTAGGTAGCTAAAAAGAGTCCACTCTCTTAACTTCCCTTCAGGACCTTCTAGTCCCAAAGGGGAGAGATGGAAATATACTATATTTCCTTCCCTCTGAGACCAACTGGTCCCAGAGGAAAGAGAAGAGAGGAAACTGGTTTCTTTTCCTCCAAGACCAACTGGTTCCAGAGGAACAAGAAATACTATCCTCTTCTCCAAGACTGTCAGCTGGTGTCTCTATTGTGACGACTGGTTTATTTTTATCACTCTGATTAAAGAGGAAATAACCACGCCTCAACGCTTTTAAGCCAAGAGGCTAGCTTCTTGAATTTATAAGTTGAGTGACAATAGATCCTAAAAGGATAGATGCCTGCTTTTTGTCAATCTAAGGACGGTTGAAGCTAGAAGAGACAGACCTCTTAGCTACTGGTAACCCAAGTCTGATGTTCAATTGGGTTTGAGTTGGAGAGATGTGAATTGAGATGAAGGATGAAGGGAGAAAGGAAGAGGGATAGTCAAAGGGTTGTTGAAGATGAAAAGTAGAAGAAAATCTCATAGCTATGTAATTTGAGTAAAGATCTCCAGTTACCTTAAAAGTGTTTTTGCACTTTCAAGCGCTTATCAGGAAGTATGCTAGAATAATCACGTATATAGGAGGATCAAGAAAAGATCCTCCCCCTATTATCCTAGAAGTTGACGTCTTGAAGTTGTGTTCTCAATCAGTGGGATGAGATATTTCACTTGTGAAGATAATCTTCCATGTGGAAAAAAGATTTAACTTAATAACCTTTTAGTAAATAGAAAATGATTTACCTAATAGGCTATTTAGCCTATCGGGTAAATAGTTTGAATCTTAATCTTCAGAGAATAATCACACTATAGGTGTATTATATTCAGAAAATGATTTAAAGTTTTGACAATCAATTATTTGCAATTCACACATCAAAAGTATTAGAGAAAAGGAGGAATTGAACTTATGCCTTTTCATGAGTATCTGGTACAAATTCTTGAGGACTAACAGCTGGGCTATTGTGTGTTTTATTTTTGCAGCTATTTGGGTTAGCTTGGGTGTAACCTCAGTGGCTGACAAAGACCTACTGGCTCCAGAAGGAATGGCAATCTTCTCTTCCCCCTACCTACTTTCTAAGTTGTCTCTTTCAGCAGATATACCTGCTCTCTTGATCGATCTTGACAAGTGGTCTGATGAGGGTACAATTGTACCCTTGTAAGGTTGAAGCTTTATTGTTTTCCACACAAGGCTCCATAAAGTCACACCCTTTATAAGGGTTCAATTGTAATATCATGAGGATGAAACTGTACCATTCTTAATGGCGCAATCAGACTCTTGTACGGTTGTGGATTTTTCAAGTTGATTCAAGCTAATAAAGATAATATAGAAATGGCTGTGAGAAAGTAAGTTGATTTGCTAGTTACTATTTATTTGATTTCTAAGTTCACGGCCACCAGTTATCTCATGTTGGTCTAAATTGTAGGATGTAAGTTCCTCCCTAACTCAGAATCAGCTAGAAACAACTAAAACTTTAGTAGATAGTGCACAAGTCAATTTATCTAGGAATATCCTGTCACTTTCGCCAAAAAAAAAGATGATACATACACTTCTTGTTTTTGGTAAATGGAATAATCCTAACTAATGCTCAAAAAAATCTGCAAGATAATTTTTTTTCCACCATGATCAGTTAGCAGTTATATTCAAGTTCAGTGGGAAATGAAATTTCAACCAACACTTGTCACAAAAATCCTGGGAGGAAGAAAAAAGAAAATAGTGGTATGTTAACTTGTTAGTGGCCAAATAAAGTGTGGCATATAATAGTTACTGTATACGGTCACCAGCCAAACTTGAATAGGTCGGCGGGCTGACACAAGACTCCAAACGAGGGTCCAGCACATTCAACTAGCTTAACATAATCCTCTCGAACGGAGGGTCCCAGGTACCCCGCGCGGAGCGCTCTCCGTAGGAGACCTCCCTGAGGAAGGGCGGCTCCGCCACCGCCAGTGCCACACAGTGCCGAAGCTCCCACCAGGGGGGACTTGTGTTAAGTTAGCACATTCAAAGACCATATTTTTTTTGTGTCTCTTCCTTGGGTGGTTGCGCTTTAAATCTATTGCGTCCAAACAATTCAAATCTATTGTGTCCAAGCAATTGACCCGCCAAACATTTTCTTCTCCTCACATATTTGGATGTATGGATTTGTGGCAGCCAGCTCATAGTGCATAACAATGGGTTTATGTAAATAGGTTTTCAACATTTTTTATGGGTTTAGGGTTTGCCATAAGCCCATGAGTTGTCCTCTGAGGCCATACTGTGGGCTTTGGGAAGCTAGTTGATGCTTTGTTTTTCCTGCATTTTTTGTTCTAACCATCCAGACAATTTGTTTGCCTGTTTGTTCGATTATCAGATACAGTCAACAGTGACTAAAGCCATGACAAGCCTTTGAGCATTTTTCGGTCAAGTTTTCTTGAGTTTGATTTGATGGTGAGGAGAAGTGATAGTCGAAGATCTAGAAAAGCCGATGATTAAGATTCCTATGATCCAACCATGGCCCAACAAGAAGACTATACTGCTCATCCATATCTCCCTGAATCGAGACTCGCCTAAGAACTCTAATCTGTAGGCTTGTGATAACCAGATCGCCTGTTTTAATATAAAAGAGCAGTATCATCATCATCGTCAGTTTTCTTTCTCCTGGCGGACCACTCGAATCTAGCTGGTCATTTACTTGGGTTGAAAGCCAGATCGTCGTTACGCTTATCCATTCCATTCTCGTGAGTGTAATTTCTTTGGCTATGAGTGGAATGAACCACAGATACCACATGAAGTACTATCAAAAAAAGGAAAACATGAGAAAGGGAGAGATTTAAACGAGGGGAAAAGAAGGACGGACCTGAGAAGTGATGACTTTATTGAAGACGACAAAGACGTAAGTTTGGATGAAACAAGCGAAGGGTAGATGGGCTTTTCCGTATCGAAACCCGAGCGCGAGACTGAGCGAGATTTGGGGGATGAAGCTGAGCAGGGGATGGTGGAGGATGGCAAGGAGCAGAGCAGTCGTCGTCGTCGTCGTCGTCCGTCCGTCGTTGTTGTTTATAAGGGCCGTTGTATCGAAACTGCGTAAATATATCGGATAGAAATAGGCCGAAAAGTTGTGCCGATGGTCGAGTCTTTTGAGATGGTATAGATAGCTCGATTCGAGAAACTCGTCTCCCCATCTTTGAATAAAAAACCCATCGATCAGATTTTTTTAATGATAAGAAACAAGGTTATAGATCAAAAAAAACAAAATTGACGTACATGATATACATCAGTAGGTTGAGGGCTGAGAAGGCAGTCAGACTGACGAGACCGAATCGGAATTGGGAGCGATTGACCGAAAGCCAAGCGAGTTTAGAACGAGGCTGGTGGGTGCTGAGTCTGGCCCAAATAGCGGCAGCATAGATGAACGGGTAGATTTTGAGATGGACGGCCACTCCAAGGAGGACGGCGGCGACATTCCAATTGGAGCGTTGTGCGGCACACAAGAAGCCGATGATGACGAGGCCGAGGAGGGATTCGCTTGAGCCTCTGGTGGAGATGTTGATGACGAAGGGGTTGAATAGCCAGACCAAGCAGACCAATTTGAATCGACTGGGGTGGAGACGGTAAAGCAAGAACCCGATGGACAGATCGGCGAGCGCGAAGAGGATCTTCCCCCAAGAAGGATGGAGGAGATGGTTGGGGATGAGAAGCAGTGCCAGAAGCGGGGTGTATCGATAGGTGGCCCGCTGGTAAGGAGATCCAAAGGCATGGTTTTCGGAGTGGATGATGGCTCTGGCTGCATCGGAGAAGACGTGATAGTCGATGTCAGTGTACTTGACTGAGGAGTGTCTGTCGTGGTAGTCCGAGTAGACGATCAGGCCGGAGCGGATAGCCAAGCCTGCAGTGAGACCCAAGAGGACAAAGTGGTCGATGGCCATTACAGCTTTTCATTTCTTAAGAGGATCTCAGACAAGGCTGTTAATTTCTGGGGTACTGGAACACAACACAGCCTTATGTTGGGTCTGATGAGGTACTCTTTCCTTCGCAAATTCCAAAACACACACCCTTTACAGGCCCCTTAAATATAAACATGTTTGTGAATTGCTTTTCAAGTGAATTCAGCATCACTTTGTTGGAGCTGTTGTGACCCAGTTGGCACAGTGGTGAGACTCACCTAGACCCCTCCTACTCTCACCATCACCAAATTCATGTATTTAAGCTAGTTCTTCTCATACACATGAAATACTATCATCTACTCTTGGTAACTATATTTACCAGTTCCTTTAAGTTTATGAGCTCCATAAAGAGTATCTTGTAAGAGCATCTCCAGCAGAGGGGCTATCCAACTTTTAGCAACCCAACCCAAGTAAGCTCCCACCAGGGGTGCCAAACAGGGTGCCATTTTACCTCCGGAGCTGAAAAACACCATTGGGTTGCTACATCTAGCAACCCTCTAGCACCGGTGACAGGAACCAAATGGTAATTCTTCAACTTGTCTGAGTCTCAAAGACCAATGCTCTCCGATGTCGATATGTATTATGGAGGAGGATCTGAGTCAAACAGAATCCAGACACAGAGTAACTTTTGGATCCACTGCAAGTGGTCAGAAACAACAGAATCCCTCTTGGAGTTCTGAGATGGTGTCAAGATAGGTGATGCCAAGGCTAGTCCTTCTAGCTACACCTCCTGCAAGATGTTAAAAAATAATCAAAAATAAATATATATAGACTATTTTTTAGTGATTTGGTGCGGTGAAATAAGCACAATGAGTATGAGAAATGATAATAAGGAATATTTAAAGAGGACCTGTAGATAAAGGCTGTAGATCCTGATTCTGAGTATTAAGATTAGATGATGAAAAACTCCCCCAGGGGAAATAGTATTTCGAGAGAAACAGAGTATTTATACTATTTACAAGTATGCATTTGGGTTGGTGAGAATATAATAATAAGAACATAAAGAAACTATATATATAAAGTATAGGAATATGAAGTATGTGAAAAGAAAATATACTATAATCCATAAATGTATAATCTGATAACAACACTCCCCCCCTCAACAACCCGGATAAGTAAACAGAAAGAAAAAGAAATTTGAGAAAGAAAGAACTCAGAGAAATGACACGAATCTTAAAAGAAACAAAGATATGAAGAAATGAAAACAGGCAACAAAACAACAAGAAAAAAGAGAAGAAATGAAATAGAAATGAAACGATGAGAAAAGAAACAGGAAAGAAGAAGACTGGGTGGTTGGGGAGACGTCCAAGGGTTTGGAGAGAAGTCGTCCCAGCCTTGAGAATCCAAACTGAAACCCGCGCGTAGCCAAAAAATAAAACATAAATGGTTAACTTCTGTTGAACCAATCAACCAATTTCGGTTGAGATATGAGATGGACAGATGCGGGGGGTGTATGATTATCGCAGCCAGCGCATACATCCCCCCCTATACTTGCCAAAATGTGAGACTGGGCCCTCAAACCCGAGACCTTCCGCCAGCCAAGAGCTTTTGTGAAGATGTCCGCGAGTTGATCATGAGTGGAGATCCATTCGAGTTGTACTTTGTTGTTGTAGAGAAGCTTGATGATGTGAAATTCACGATCAATGTGGCGATGTTCCTTCCGTGTTCCGCAATCTTTGGCGATGTAAACCGCTGCCTTATTGTCAGAGCAGATTTGGGGAGGCAGAACCGGAAGGAATCCTGAGAGAAGTGATCGGAGAAAACAAGCATCTTAGGACGCAAAAGACAACGCCATGTTAGGACGCAAAAGACAACGCCATGTACTCGGCTTGGCAGGTGGACCTAGCCACGCAGGACTAGCGTTTCGACGCCCAAGAGATTTGCGTTCCCCAGACGGTGGAAATGAAGCCATGGACAGAACACCATCCTTCACCTCCCCAGTTTGCATCCACAAATGTTTTGATGCAGTCAAGCCGATCACCTGAAGCTTTGATGAGGAGAGTCAGGGCAGCCGTGAAGCGTATGTAGGCAATCAGGTGATTCAAGGCCTCCCAGTGTGTGATCGGGCGCCATGGATAATCGTGCCAGGTAGTTCACAGCAAAAGAAACATCCGGTCGTGAACCCTGCGCCAGATAAAGAATACAGCCAATACGCGATAGATATTCACGATCCATTTCTTTCGCCGGATTAGAAATCAGATCTGAAAACGGCAAAGGCAACCTAGTCTTTATGGTAGACGGTGTGTAGCTGAGAATCTTTTCGATCTAGAGTGAAACCGCCGTGTACTTCTTTGACTCTCACGCCAACAATGCTGGAGAGTTGAGAGTCCCATTTTAAATCAAGTGCTAGATTGAGTGACTTCTTCAAGCGATCCATGAGGGCCGGTGAACTCGCCGTGAACAAACCGTCGTCAACATGCACCCAAAGGAAAGCCATCTCGTCTTTCGATTGATCCTCAAGATTCAGATGAAAACCGATGGTTGCAAGTCTGGTCTTCAAATGCATCCACCAGCATCGACTGGCTTGCTTCGTTCCATAAAGGGCCTTTTTAAGCTTGAGAACAGAGCCAGACGAAACTCGTACTCCTGGCGGAGGGAAAATGTACACGTCATAATCAATGTTGCTATGAAGGAAAGCCGATTTGACGTCAAAGGATGCCACTGGCCATTTGAAACTAGACGCCATTGCAAAGAGAATGTGGGTGTTGGTGCAAAAGTCTCGCCCACATTCACGCCATGAACTTTCCGGAATCATTGAGCGACAATGCGAGCTTTGAATTCGGTGATCTCGCCTTCCTGATTACGTTTGAGCGCGAAAACCCATCGACAGTTCAGAACTTCCAAGTCCTTCGAGTCTGGAACTTCTTCCCAAACATTCAATGAGCGCATCATGTCAATCTCTATGTCACAAGCTTTTAACCACTCATCTTTGAAATCAGAGGTGATTGCTTGACGATAGGTGTTCGGAGCGTCGGACATGAAAGGAGACAGAGATACCGCCGACGCCAGAGAAGCATCTTGGACTTCGAACTCCTTGATTTGATTGAAATCACCAAGGTGCTGGGCTTGAATTGAATTTAAAACAGCATTCAGTGAACCTGAATTTGTGAGTTGAGATGGCAGTTCATCTTCATGAAAGATGACAGACGCTCCGGCCTCGAGCTTCTTCGACACCGGATTCCAGAGGATTTACCCGTGTGATGTGTCGGATATGCCTACATGAATCAAAGGAGTTGCCCAAGGAACAAATTGTTTAGTGTATTTGACATTGTGTAGGTATGCCCGACAACCGAAAACCTTGACCATGTCCAGAGAAGGTGTTTTCTTCATACAAATCTCGTAGGGAGTCTTGACCGTGTCATCGTGGACAATTCGGTTGAAGATGAAAGCCGCCTGTTTGAAAGCGAGGAACCATAGAGCATTGGGAAGTTTGGCATGAATCAAAAAAGTTCTTGCCATGTCGAGTAGTGTGCGATTTGTGCGTTCTACGCTTCCGTTTTGATGATGTTCATATGGAATGGACATTTCGTGTCGAATATTTTGTGTTTTCAAGTATTCATTGAATTTGTTTGATGTAAATTCTCCTCCACAATCCGAACGGATGCAGAGAACCTCATGGGAACAGTGTTTTTGAAAATTTTCAATCCATGACACAATCGCCTTCGCCGCAAGATCTTTGGTCTTCAAGCCCACAAATGATTTCATTCTGGAGAAAATGTCGTGGATGACGAGCCCTTAAGCGCTTCCATCCAAAGCCGCGGGGAACGATCCTACCAGATCTAATGAGACGATCGCACCAGGTTTGTCAGCAATGTTTCGAGAAGGGGATTTCACTGGTCGATGTGTACTCTTTGCCAGGGAGCAAGAGTTGCATTTTCCAGCGGGATGACTCAGAGGCTTTTCAGGCAAACCCATAACAGCATTGTTTGTTATCCATTTATTCGAGGTTCTCATTGCCAAATGACCAAGACGGTCATGCCACGTCTGAGAAGAGATAGTCAACTGCCGATGGTACATTCCAGCAAGCTTGCCTCCTCCTCTCAAACCCTATTCTTGTCTAGTCAAAAGTCGTCCAGTTTTGTTTTCTAAGATCGTCGAAAAACACCGATTGTTTTGTTTGAAAACAAACCGTCCGTCGGAAAAACTAACTCGTCCATCCCACTTATCAAAAAACCCAACCAACAGGACCGTCCCTCGGACTTGCTTGCATAGAAGGACATTCCTGAGGCACAAAAAACCATGCGCCGTCGGAATCCGAGCATCACCGATCCCTTCTACGGGAATTCATTCTTCGGATGCAACGCAGAGTTTGATATTAGCCGGTCGAAGGGAAACGAAGAAGTCAGGGCACGACGTTACATGATTGGTTGCGCCAGTGTTGCATAACACGTCACCGTCGTTTTCAGGGTTTGCCGACACGGAAGCCAGAGTACCATCCGTTATTACCAATTGTCCAGAGAGTACACACTTTTTCTTTGGTTGCCAGCCAGGATTGCCGCGACGAGGATCTTCAAGAGGCGGTGTGGTGTGCCATATGGGTTTCAAATATCAAATGTGATAAAGTATCAATTATTCCAGCAAAATGATCATGGATTTATACATATTATTGCATATTTTAGGCTTATAAGTCCATAACACATAGTCACTCACTATAAGACACTTGGCTAGTACCAATGTGTATCATTTATATGTAATTAGATATCATTGTTTATTACATATCTTGGGTAACTTAGTACATATTCCAACTACATAATTTACAAGTACATATTTATAGGCATAGGTTTAAGTTATGGGATCTTATCATATATTTATAGTTTAGTACATAGTGGTTACATAATCAAGCTGTGACCAATCAGCTTGTATAATTCAGCCATCAAGTTCTGACCAATCACAACTCATGGTTTAGCTCTCATATTTTAGTCATCAGGTTCTGACCAATCACAAGTCACTGTTCAGTTCACAAATATATTCATCAGGTTCTGACCAATCAGCATGCATGGTTCAGCCATTGCATCCTGACCAATCAGAGCTCATGGTTCAATTCACACCAGCAAAAAAGCCTCAATCAAGTTTACACCAGCAAAAATGCCTCATATTTTACTATAAAAGGAGGCCTTTCCTCCCCTCTCAGCTCAGCATTCAGGCACGAGTTCCCACCCAAGTAACCAGAAAGTTAATAATTAAAAGTCACATCCAACAATAAGCACGTGTTGTGATCTTAATCAGGCAGTCCATTAAAGTCTTTCATACCTTAGGACACATTAGTGCTCTTAACCAAAGGTTAAGGAAGAGGGCATAAAATCCTGAATATTTCACATCATCATCAGTTTCTCTTATTTCATATAAAATATAAACAACCTAAAAATATATCTCTTTTGAATTCTCTCTATCATCATTTGACTCAACTACCTTGTCAACCATCTCCAATTCAATCAGCTTCATCCTTACATGTCTTGTACACTCCACACACACAAAGTTCCACTCTAGAGTTGTAATATCCTTCAAAGTTGATCTAAGTCTGATAAGAGACTACTACACATAGTTTTCTCTAACATTAGTTTTCCACAATAAATAAATAATTTGTTGTGTTAGCTCTTGTGTAGTACATAGAGGGGCAGGTCTTTCAAACCACCCATATCAGTTGTAATAGTTTCATACATACCTGGAATATTATCTTCTGTTATTTCCCCCTCACAAAACTGCAATCCCATCCCAAAAGGAGTTCTCACAGCGGCATACCCTTTTTTACACGGGGGCAATCTTGTGCCCAATGCCCCCACTCCCAGCACACATTGCATGGGAATTCCGCCGTGAGGTATTGTTTACCCCAGGAGTCTGGTTGATGATCACGACGAGTAGGAGCACCGATTGGCCGAGCCCTGAAATTCAATCCCCTTGACACATTACCACCACGGTTGGTCTGAAAACCTTGTTGAGGAGCCATTGCCATAACCAAAGACAATGCACCCGGGATGCCATGTTTAGGACTTCGGTCGAATTGATTGTATGATCAGGCTTAATGCTGCTGTAGAAGGATAGGGATAACAACTTATATGTTGTTGACCCCTCCAAGTCAAGCCAGCTCCTCTTCGTAGACTCATAGCTGGCAGCTGGGGAGTCTGAAGCATCCGGGGCTAGCGCGATGTCAGACCATCAACTAAGGAGAAGCGACCAGGAGGGGTTTGAAAATTGCCGTTCTAGGGAAAGCCAAGCCCTGTCATTCATCCCGTTGAGTGATGAGTGCAGCACCAAACCTATTGAGGTCTTGATAACCGCCAACACGCCACTTGAAACATCCTGATTCTCCTCGTAGCAATCCTCACCAAAATAGTTCAGTTTCTTGGTGACTGTGTCCACTAAATCCATGACAAAAGCCACCCAGTGAGGGTAGTTTGATCCATCAAGTAACAGGACAGGTTGTACGTCCTTTCTGAGTTGGTTTCCAACTGAGGCTGATTGAGAAACGGTGAGGTTTTTGATGAGTAGGAGCTTCAGCATATCTCCATCAAAGCTGGAGAGTCCGTTTCAATTGACCTCTTGATTTAGCATGGCCATAAAGTCAGGTTCAGGGAAAAACCACCAGGGGCTGGTCCAGATCCAGAAGACACAGGATCGACAAAGGGATTGGGAGACTCCGGGGATTTACCTTTGAGAGGAGGTTGACGGAGAGGCGATTGTTGGGGAGAAAGGGATTGCAAGATTCTTCGTGATACGACATGATGGGCAAGGCAGAGGTTGTAGGATGACTAGGTTTGGTTGGTGTAACACGCAAGGTAAAATCTGGAGTGATTGTCAGAAGATGTTTGGAATGTTGAAGAGTAGATATCAAATTTATAATAACAATGAAAAATCTAAGGTTAAAAATCTGTATATCAAGAAGTGAAGCTTGAAAGATCCAGATGTGGGGTAGTGGCCTTAAAAAGATACCAAGGTGAGGTTGAAAAATCTTAAAGGCTGGCAGAGAATCAGCGATGAGTTATCTATGTTTTGTAGGATTTTCAGGTGTAATCCATGCTGGTGACAGCGTGGGCTCATAACCTGTAGATCCTGATTCTGAGTATTAAGATTAGATGATGAAAAACTACCCCAGGGGAAATAGTATTTCGAGAGAAACAGAGTATTTATACTATTTACAAGTATGTATTTGGGTTGGTGAGAATATAATAATAAGAACATAAAGAAACTATACATATAAAGTATGTGAAAAGAAAATATACTATAATCCATAAATGTATAATCTGATAACAACAAAGGATTGGATCATCCCTCTGTGGTTATCAGGCTCCTTTAATAACAGGGGTTTTGGGTTAACCTGATATTCTGGGGCCTGTTATAACAGGGGTCTTTGGGTTACCCAGGAAATTGGATGGTAAGAATGGCTCTAAAACAGAAATGTACTTACTGTTTTGGAGCCCTTATGGAGCCAATACCTGGAATAAGATGGATTGAGGTTGGAGGTAAGTTCAGGAAGGCTTCAATGGGTGTTTGGAGTCGAAATGCAAGGTCACAGGAAGTCCTATAAGTGGATAATCACTGGTCAGTAAAGGTTTTGACTGATGAGTAGGAAGTTGTAGGGGATTACTGGTGAACAAGACTGGGAAAAGGCCTCTGAGGCGAAGGTATGAGGTCTATTTATACCTTTCAGAGGCCTTGAGGGAGAAATCAGTGACCCAGGATTAGGTATGAGGGTCCTGAGTCATTTTTCAGATCTTCTGACAGATCCTTCTCAAGACTGAATAGAGGGATTTTTGCCTATTCAAACCCAATTGTATTGCTAGAATGTTCTGGAGCATTCTTTTATTATAACTTTATAATATTCTCAAGTTTATGAATCAAGAATGCAATATTTATTTACATTAAATTGATTATTAATTTCTAGAAAGTTCTACTACTTTTAGCCATTTTATTATGTTATAGAGTTGTTATTATACTTTATACTTATTATAGCACATGTACATTGATTATAAACTTGGTATTTTAGTCTATAAGGCTTGTTACATGTCTGTGATGGTTATTTAACATGTGTAACATGCTTTGTAATGATTTTGATAAGTCCTTCTTTCTTCTAAGAGAAAGGGTATGAAGGAGTAGGATTTTAAGGGTCATTCCACTGGGTGACCCTGGGTTATTTTGTATTTAGATTTCATTCTTACAATAATATTTACACATTTTTTTCATCCTTCTCAAGGTATTCTATTGTTTTATACTTTTATACTTTTTATCTTTATTATTTTTATTTATTTATTCACTTGATTACTATGTAAGCTTGTCTCTTCATAGTAGCAAGTTTCTCTTGAGCTATATTTCCAGGCAGTTCACAAGGGGAAATATCTTGTCTTCATTTTCAAGTTGAGGTATGATAATATGATTTCATTGAGATCTAATGGCATTGTTATAATGCTGAGCCAAATGGTTTGCCACCATGTAATCCAGCAGCTTTATGCTGGTTGGAGTTGAATCCAAACGGGTGTGTTATAATTGAAAATAGGAAAAAATACAATTATTTATATCATCATATGTAAGTGGGTGACATTTTATCACATCACACACCCCAAATAGGGTCTAAGTATGAATCATTCCTTAAATATTATTATGGCAGAACCTGTGAAATAATTCAGTTTAACCCTATTCCCTTCAACCAAATTGATTTTTTTTCAAAAAAACCCGTGTTCCCCCCAACTTCACCAAATCACTCCTCTCATTGACAGAACTTCCCTTCTCCCCCCCATGCCAACAGGCAACCCTCCCCCCCCCCACTGGTCATACTGCTAACACACTGTCCAGTTCCATTCACAGACCCGACGTGTCAAACGCTCCCGGAATCGGCCAAGACGAGACCATGGATTTCACCCCCGGCATTCAGGCGGCCCCCCAGACCATCCCCAACAAACCTCCCCCCGCTACCGGTGACTTGCCCCCCTACAATACCTAAAGTCTCTCGTGGCCGACCCCGCAATGTCGGCCTCAACTCCCAGGCTCTTGCGCTACTTGTTCAACTCATGGAAAGCAAAGCTGAGCAGAAGAGACAGCTTCAACTGATCATCAAGGATCTTTGGGATCTCCGAGCCCGCGTCAATACCATCAAGGCAGGCCAATTGACGCGCACCCCCCCCCCCCCCCCAAACTGTGAGAATTTCAAGTCTAGATTTAAGGAAAAGAGGAAGGGTTCTGAAAGAGTTGGGGAAGTCCGGACCAAGGAGCTGTTATGAATGTGACTCAGGATAAAAATGGCTCTGAATTGATGATGAATTACTGGTGGCGCACAAGTCACTTAAATAGACAACAAACAGAGAGACCCAGTTGTGGGTGTACAAACAAGAGTAAAAGCATATGCTAATAGAGAATTAACATAAGCAGTGACAGGTGACTTAAAACTATCAATGATAGAGTGATTTGAATAAAACTACTAATAGTAGAGTGAAAGTTTAAGAATAAAACTACATAGAGTGAAGAATAAAACAAGCAGATTACTTAAGTGATAAGTGATTTGAAACTGTCAGCTGACAGAGTGACAGGGATTAAGAATGTGAGCAGAGAAGAGAAGCTGAAATCCTGACACAAACCTCCTTGAAATCTTACGCGTCTACAGCAGCAAAAGCAACAGCCAGGCCTCCTGCTCCCCCTACCAAAAACGACATGATTATGGCATGCCCCAGATTGACCGTCATCCACTCCAGGGAAGGTACCACTCCTTTGAAGGAAGTTGATGCCGACATCATTGTTTGAAAAGCCAAAAAAGCCCTAGAGAAGATGAACGCCACAGTGCAGGGAGAGAAGGTCACCATCAAGGCGGTCCAATTCCTCCTTTTACTCCAAGAACCGCCATCACAAGGACTGGCTCAACAAAAATAAACATGAATGGAGCAAACAAGTTCACCCCGACCTTGAATCAGCGCCTAGCACCTATTCTGTCCTTGCTCATGGTATCCCACACAGTTTCAATGTTGACAGCGCCTCCAGAAAAATCATGATCGCCTCCAACAATCAGTTTGTGGCCGAGAAGATCTTCCGTATGAGATGGCTCGGCGGGTCCAGGCACCCGGCCGACCCGCGCCAAGCCAGCACAGTAGTCCTTTCCCTTACTGACTCAACCCTAGCCAACAATTTGATTAAGCAACGGGGCATCTTTCTCAACAGTAGTTTCCACCATGTTGAACTGTGAGCCTGGGTCTCTTACGTGACAACAGGACACAAGGGTGATGCTCTCAAAGGTTGTATTGCTCAGAAAAGGGGAGGGATACAACTAGAGAGAGAAGAGAAAAAGGATAAGAAAGAAAAGATAAATTAAAGATGATTAAGATTCTAACTTTATTGGCAGTCTTACTACCTCTGAGGCAGCTGCTTAAGCGGAGTAGTCTCAACACCTCCTCCTCAAAAGAAACTGAGGAAGGTGTTGGTCTAGATAGAATCTAGCCAACCACAATTTTTCAGACTAAAGGTCCAGGCTATTTAAAGAGAAACCTATGTAGTTTCTTCTGGATGAAAACTACCAAAACCAAGAGAAGAAGATTTGGAGTGTAATCAAGAGAAGTTGGATCAAAAGAGATTATAATCAAGAAAGCAGATCAGCAGAAACAGAGTGATACCCCAACACTCAAGGGATGACTTCAATGAGAAGAAGAAGTAAAATTAGTCAGTCAAAAGAAGATTTACTCTAGAATAACCTGACACAGTGTAGTGAGGAGGATACACTACAAACGTTTCCAATTTTGCCCAAAGAAAAACCTAATTAATGATGGGCATAATGATACTTTTTCAAATATTATTCCCGCAATGCAACAAACCTGCCGTTATTTTGGTGACATTTCATCAACATCCATGTGACATGCCCAATGATGTTTTCTGGTAATTTCCCAACAATGTGTAAAAAAAATTTCTGTGACACCTGTGTGACAGCCCAGATCCAGAGATGTCATGGATTATTTTTTTCTAATTTGCTTCAGAATCACAAGAAAACATCCTGGGACATGTCCAGGTATGTTGATAAAATGTCACAGAAATGTCACCCAAATTACTGCGGGTTTGTTTTATTGTGGAAATAATATTTGAAAAAGTATCATTATGCCCATCATTAATTAGGTTTTTCTTTTGGGCAAAATTGGAAACGTTTGTAGTGATATATCTGAAGTAAGAGGTCCTTAGTGGTATTCAAGCCTGGGTGAGGGAGAAAGGACTGGTTCCTAAAGTTCTTGGTTCTGAGTTGAAGTGATGATTTAGAATTTTCACTGAAGCTGGAATACTCGATGAAAATTCTTTTCAATACCTTTCCCTTTCCTGTCACAAAAATGGGATTGATGTGGTTTCAAAATGAATTTATTCATTTTGATTCACAACTTAGGATTTAATCAACACAACTTGAAGATTAACCAACATCTATATTCACATAACATCAGTCATCAATTGATGAAGTGGAACTACACAGTTCAAGAAGTTTAAGAGAGGTATTAATCACCAAATTAAGGTATAAGAATCAGTATGGAAATATTGTCAATAGAGAGAATAAAAATTGAAGCCTTTTGGGCAATGCTTATTGTCTCTAAGGCTGACACGAATGCTTCAAGAAGTTGCCTCCCCAATGTTTCAAGTGCCTTCAAATGGGCCATTTTGGTAAGTGGTGCCGGGCGGATCCAAAGTGTGGCAGAAAACACGTGACTCGGGACTGCCAACCCACAGTGACTTCAACTGGACCAGTTTGTGTGGTTTGCAAGGACAACAGGAAGGAAAAGGAGGTCTGGGGATCCCACACGCCGTTTGATAAGGCGTGCAGAGTAAAATGGGCATGGCTTCTTTCTAAACGTATCACCCTCCATGACTAATTTAGGCCCTACACTAACACCTATTGTTTCTAGTAATCTTGTTGTAGATAGTACCTCTTCTGTTGTTTCTTGCCCTCCTCTATTGTGCAATTGAATTGCCACAATAGCCGAGCAACCACGTACAGTATTCTCAACTCTGAGCCGGACTCAGTTCTCTCTCTCTTGCTTCAAGAACCATGGATTTACCCGCTGACCTGTCTCCCACCAGACCACGAGGGCTGGTGGACCCTTTACAGTCCAGAGCACCAACCAAAAGACCTCCACAACAAACACCAAGTAGTGACCTACGTCCGCAAATCAGTATCCTCTCAGGATGTCTGGGTACTGGCCGGCGTGAGTAAGTTACTTCTGGTGATTGAGCTGAAGTTTCCAGATGGCCTGCGCTTACGGGTCATTAATATGTACAATCAGCCAGGCACTGGTGTTGGGGTTGACCATCTCGGAACCTGGCTCGTCTCACACAACGATTGACACATCACCACGCTGGTTGGCATGGATTCCAACCTCCACCACCACTCCTGGAACCCACCCGGATACAGCCACGTGCACAACTCAGCTAAGTCTCTCGTGGCTACATGTGGTAGACATGGCTTTCGAATGATCTCTGACAAAAACAGCCCCACTTTTCTGTCTAGTAGGGGCTCCAAAACCATCATTGACCTGATATGGGCCAACTTTCTGGCTGCTAATTTTACCCTTTGCACTGTTACCTCCTCTGACAACCATGAGTCGGATCATCAGAAACTGAAGGTAGCCCTGTCATTTGCCCCCCCCCCCCCCCGGTTTTCTGGGTGGTTGCACCTAAGGCAACAGATGTCGATTGAGAAAAACTCCAGGATGATGTCTCGTCTAACTTGACCCAGATGAGTTCCCGCTCAGCCCCTTTATCCATAGATGAGACTGAAGAGGCCCTGACTGCAGGCATTTTCAGCACCTGGCAAGCTCATGAAGGTAGACGTATCCGCGTCAACCAATTTAAAGCCAAGAAATGGTGGGACAAGTTGGTCCTCGACCCATTGGTCAAGGCTCACAACAGATGCTGAAGGCTCCTAATCATGGACCCCTCCCCAGAACACGCTAAACACTTTAACTTTTGGAATGACAGATTTCAATCCGAAGTCGGACGCCTCAAACAGCAACACTGGCGAGCCTTCCTGGCAACCACCCACTCAACATCCGTCTTTCAGGCTTTCCAGTTCACCAAACCCAGAAGCGGGGGCAGCATTCTCCCCTCAAGGGCCCCAACGGCACCGTCACCTCCAACAAGGACAACCAGGCCAAGTTATTGTTTGAGGGGATGTTGGTTGTCACCAGCGTATGTGATATGTCGGACATCCCACCAGATGAGACCTCATCCTTTGTTGTCTACCCCTGCGTCACCAAGGAGGAAGTCCTTGGGGTGCTGGCCAGACTGGCAAAGAAGAAAGCGGCCGGACTGGATTGCATACCGAATGAAATCCTCACCTTGTGTGCAGCACAAGTGACTGACGTACTGACGGAGTTCTTCAACAGATGCATACGGGAGGATTACTTCCCCAAGGCTTGGCGCACAGCAACTACGGCAATCATCCGGAAATTCAACAAACCCGATTACACATCCCCGGGGGCCTACAGGCCCATTGCACTGCTGAGTACCCTCAGCAAAGTATTCAAAACAATTATATCGAATAGGCTCACCTTTTGGGCTGAATCACAGCAGGCTCTACCCGAGGGACATGCTGGGGGATGTCGTGGCAAGCCAATCCTAAACACATATCCAGCACACCTCTAATCCACCTGTCACACAACAACATGGACTTCAGTCATTCATCACACCTGTCACATAACAATCAAAACTTGGATATATTTCATCAAGGGTTTTCGACACATGACCCCCTGGGATTGAAGGAGCGACCCACCCTACGTCCTCAGGACAGATGGGGTGGGTTGCACCTTCAATCCCCCTGTCAAAATGGGGGGTCGCAGGTCAAATTATTGACCCTCCGTCGAGGAGGAACCTTGGCAAAGGGTACAGGCCGTACCCACCCCCCAAGCAGGTTTCCTCCTCAGGGCAAAGTTACTTTCAGTACCTCCCACCAAGGAGGAAACCTCCTTGGCGGGTAGGTACGGGCTTTACCATCCATCGGGGAGGATTTCTCCTCGGCCGACCGGTACAGTCTGTACCAGCTGACCGAGGAGGAATCCTCCCCAATGGATGGTACAGATAGTATGTTGCTCCTCGGCGGCCAGGTACTGTCTGTACCTTCTTCTGGCGAGGAATCCTCCTCGGTCGGCTGGTACAGACTGTACTGGTCGGCCGAGGAGGAATCTTCCCTGATGGATGGTACAGCCCATGCCTACCCGCCAAGGAGGTTTCCTCATCGACAGGAAGGTAATGTCAGTACCTCCCACCAAGGAGGAAACCTCCTTGGTGGGTTGGTACGGGCTGTACCATCCATTGGGAGGATTTCTCCTTGGTCGGCTGGTACAGACTGTACCAGTCGGCCGAGGAGAAATCATCCCCAACAGATGGTACAGCCCGTACCTACCCGCCAAGGAGGCTTCCTCCTTGGTGGGAGGTACTGACATTTTCCCACCAAGGAGGAAACCTCCTTGGTGGGTAGGTACGGCCTGTACCCTTCGCCAAGGCTCCTCCTCGGCGGAGGGTGGATAATTTGACATGCGACCCCCCATTTTGACAGGGGGATTGAAGGTGCGACCCACCCCAACCGTCCTGAGGACATAGGGTGGGTCACACCCTCAATCTGAGGGGGTCACGTGTCGAAGACCATTCATCAAACAAGCACCACAAGTTTCACCAATGGAAAGTATCATACCCCCTCACTCTTATATTCCTTTCCAGACTTGTTCCACCTCAAACAAGTATCCTACACCACATTTACAGTTGCCTCCTTGTGGCATTCCACATAGATGTGTTTCCTTTCCCACCATTTCCATGGTATACCCCACAGTCCTTTGTTTCACTTCCATGGCATACTCTACAGCCACTTGTTATATCCCCTTGGTTTCAGCCTTGTTCCTCTTTGGTCATACTTTGTCCACATTTGGTGGACTCTGCCCAGTTGTTTCTTTCCTTTTATAAGCAGCTTTGCTTTCCCCCTCATTTGTTCACCATCAGTCCTCTGGTCAATTATTCTTTACCATCAGTCCCCCAGCAATTAGTAGAAACATTACTAGCCCTGGTCATTATTACTTATACCTTGTCAATTAGAATCATTCAGCAGCATTGATTAGCCTTGGTCACAGTCTTATTAGAATATTAGTTTAGTAGAAATCTCATTACCTTTGATTACACCAGTAGCCAGTCTGGGTCTTCACCTCTTTACTCTTTGATTACACCAGTAGCCAGTCTGGGTCTTCACTTCTTCCTCCCTTGATAACACCAGTAACCAGTCTGGGTTTTCACCTTTCCCTCCCCTGAATCTAGAATCTTCATCAGCCACATCTTTCTTTAAGAGTCCATACTCTGATTCTTATTCAATTTACTCTCCCAGCTATTAACAGAGAGGCAGCCCTTCAAGCACCTATCCCTCTCAAGCTCTATTCTCCCCAAGAGTAGTTCCACAGCGGTGATGATGCCCTAGTGGCCCTTACGATGTGGATAAGGCCGAAATGGAGGGAGGGTAAGACGGTCACAGCCCTTTTTCTAGATGTCAAGTCGGCCTACCCTGTGGTACACCCCCGACGACTTGTACACTCCCTCTGTCAGAAGGGGTGCCCTACGTACCTATGGAAGGTGATCGCCCGGTTCCTGGAGGACAGGACCACAAGATTGAGGCTGGCGGACTACGTATCAGCTGAGTTCAATATTGATCAGGGACTTCAGCAAGGTTCCCCACTCTCGGTTATCCTCTATATTCTTTACAACGCCGATCTACTTACTAGGAATTTTGACTTTGACAGCGACAAGGTGTTGTTGGGATTCATCGACAATGTGGTGCATCTCACGGCCGACAAGAAACTTGAAGCCGCCCAGCACCGCCTGGGCGAACAGGCACTGGCGTGGGGCAAGAGCCATGGTGCTATCTTTGACAGCAGGAAGGCGCAATATGTGGTATTCTCCCACTCGAGAACGGCTAAGTCCCCCTTCTCCTTTGATGGCCAACAGCTGGAGCCCCTTAAAGATGTTAAGTGGCTGGGGATCTGGTTAGACGAGAAACTGACGTTTTGCAAGCAACATGTACAGACTAGGAATAAGGCCAAAGCCACACTGGGACAATTGGCCCGTATCGGGGGCCATCGATGGGGCATCCGGGAGCAGGAAAGAGGCCTCCTCATCTCATCGGTATTGATACCCAGGGTCCTGTATGGAGTACATGTGTGGTACACTACTGCCAACCGGCAGAAGGTCTCCCAAATGCTTGACTTCATCAAGCATTCGGCTGCCCGCTTTGCACTGGGGGTGCCGAAATCCACTCCCATCAAGTACCTAGATAGGCACCATCCTTTCAGGTCTATCAAGCTCATTGCATCCAACCGTATCACTAACTTTTTTCTGACCAAACTGACAAGGTTCACGCACCGGCCGACGACTATCGAGTTGCAGGTACGGGTTGAACTCACTAACCATACCCAGCACTTCCCTAGCCCGGTCCACGCTAACCTCAACAGGGAGATGTTGGCTGGGGCAGCGGCCAGCGAGCTGGAGGCAATCAGTTGCTTACGATTGGACCAGCCCCCGTGGAATCCACGCCGGCCAATAGACCTGGTTATCGACCGATTGGCCAAATGGGCAGTCTTGTCCTTTCTAGCTTCTCTCTCCAGACAGGAAGACCTGGTGGTATTCACTGACGGATCCGCTCACCCAGAGGAGGTGCTAGGTGCGGCAGCGGTAACAGAGAATGGAAAAATATCCAAGCTCGCCTACCTGGGACCCCCAGGCAAGGCATCCAATTTCGAATGCGAATTGGTAGGAATCCGGCTGGGTCTGGAAATAGGGAAGGCAGTCCTGGCCACCAGACAGATTCAGCGTCTTATCCTCCTCACAGACAATCAAGCGGCCATTGAAAGGCTTCGATGCCCTCATATCCCCAAACCCGGCCAGTACCTTCTCATACAGATACAAGACCTACTCGAATCATTTGATTCTCACGTTGACATCATGATCAGGTGGTACCCCGGACACTCGGGAATAGCAGGCAACGGATTGGCTGACGCCGAAGCAGCAAAAGCTCGGGACTCATCGCTCCTGGATCCCACCATTCGTTCTAGTTTGGCCTCCGTCAAGACTAGACTACTCACCCAACAGAAGATTTGGAAGGGCTCACCCAGAACCGTCTTTCATGTGCAGGCGGCTTTCCACCAGCTCAGATCAGGTCACATACCCCTTAATTCCTCTCTCTTCAAACGCAAACAGGCTACCTTTCCGGTCTGTGAAAGGTGTGACGCACCCGAAACGGTTGACCACTACTTGATCACCTGTCCCAGGTTCAACGAGGCTCGGGAGGAAACCAGAAGGCTCCTACGACGGGAAGGGATCACCACTATCACAGCCAGAACTCTACTCAATGACCCCCGCTCCTTTAAGGCCACCGAGGCCTTCCTCACTCACCCGGCTCGACTGCCTCATTTCCATTCTTCCGACACCAATTGATTGGATTTCTTATTCTCCTCATTACAGTCTGAATTTTCCTATTGTTGTCTGATTTTTCTTTTGAGATCATACATTACTTGTCAGCCCTCACTTTCACCCTTTCCGTTTTTCCTTCTCTTCTTCTTTTTCTCTTGTCATTTTTTCTCCTCCTCTATCATCGTTGCATCCGTCCAGCCCTTTGTTGTCATCTCTATTCGCCAGCCTTGCGGGGCTAATCCCGCGGGCTTTTGTCTCTTAGCCTGCATATGCATAGTGCGCAATGTCAAATCAAATCTGCACTTAAAAAAAAAAACCTATTCCCGTGGAACCATAGCCTAAAAAAATTAAAATCTACGGATACCCCTTCACCGACACCATAAAAATGATAGAGGCCACATTTCCACAGCGATGTCACCTAACCAGAAATGTGTCCTGAGGAAGACTCTCCAGACCCGCGACCTCTTCCTTATATCAACGACACAATTCTTTTGTTCCACTCTGCTCTCTTTGTTTTCTATACACCTTGACATTTCATCTTCTCCCGCTCATCTTGATGCAAACCTGCCTAAAACGTCTCCCCAATGTGCTCCACAATTATCCCAATTCACTCTCGATTGCCCTTTCCCCTCATATTGATTCTTGCCAAAATGTTTCCTCACTCTTGAAATCTTGCCTACTTTTGCCTATTTCATATACTCATACATCATTCTATGCAGGTCCAGCCGTCTTTTTCTTTGCACCAACCTCCTCTTTTCACCGCGTAACCTTTGTCTTCCTAAACCGTCCTCACAATCTATTGTCTTCACTCGCCAGGTTTCTCTCCCCTGCGACCATCTGTCTGGCATTTTCAAACCCTGTGTCTCTAAACACCTGCTCTTCGAGAGGAAACCTCTCGGAGAGCAGGTTCCACCTTATCAGTGATTCTCTCTACTGGCTGCATATCTCGTGACTACGTGTCTACCATGTAGACGGTGCTTTTATTCCCCTGGCGCTTCAGAAAGTACTTACCAATGGTTGTCTGCCCCTTCTCCAATCCGAACGCAAATCATCATGGTCATAAATACACACTATTCCTTGCGCTTTCTGTCGCTTTCTTTCCATATCAGTATTCCTTCCAACATGACTGATACATCTAAGCCGTGCAACTATCCGGCCGGCGGAAGTCCTTGAACCGGTACGTTCATCCTCTCTCTCAAATCATAGTAGTTTGTGAATCGTCATCTAACTTTGTTATTTCTTAGTCCATTGTGGATCTTAAGCCAGGCCAGCAATATGGGGTCTTCATTGCCCCGGGATTCCTATCAACCGAGAGTCCTGCTCTGGTCGACTTCAAGATATATTTAGTTGCCAACACCTCTTCGACATTTGGCCTCGAACCAGGTTTTATGTATTCTTTACCAGGGAAATTCATGATCGCCAATGAAGCCGTATGTAAGAGTTCGCTTTTGACTCTTCACTGTTCGTTCCTGAGGGACCAATACAAGGCTCAATAGCCAGGGAGAGAACTTCTAGGACCAACGGTGGGATGGATTGCTAGCACCGGAGAGGGAAGAACTCTCGTGAGTACAACTAGAAGGGATAAAAGAAACAACAGAAAGGAAGACCTATCTAACACCGGAGAGGGAAGAACTCTACCGAGCTAGGAGGGGGAGGGAATGGTTGAACTAAATACACAGTCTTGCTGGGGATTACATAATCCTGGACAGCCTTGTGAAGTCTACAAGAGGGGGCTTCACACCGTACCTTCAGTGTTTGATGTAAATTAATGGAGTGGTATGGTAACAGTGCAAACAGTTGATACCTGAGGATGCGCTGTGAAAATGTGGTGAATCATAGGATTGGCACATTTTACTTTTGATTGGAACTCTAGATTGCTTTAGATGAAACACAATGTGTTTAGTACCTAACTATTGTCAATTTCGTAATCATTGTTTGTGTGAATTTCACTTAAATGTGTACGATTGGAGTGTACTTTATATACTTGCAGGCGGCGAAGCCGCCAGTGAACTCTAGTAATTAATAAAGAAATAAAACCAAACCTAAACTATTTGAAGTGTTTTTAGAGCTTGTAGGAACCTGGCATATTCCAGGTTTTGATCCGATATTTTTCAGTGTCTGAAAGCCCACGTTGGGGATTCTTATCAAATCAAAAACCAAATTTCTGAAAGCTTTCCCAGCCAAATTTCCTGTCACTTTGGATAATATTTTGCTGGTGGGCTGCGGATCCATGTACAATGTGAGCCGTCCTCATTTTCTTTATTTCAATTTAGTTGGCTAGTTACATGATGATGTGGTAAAAATCTGGGAGAAATTACCAATATGTAACAGAAATGTTCTCAAAGCCTGTGGTGCTGGAAAATTCTTGAGAAAATTGAGTACTCTCAGAAATGAAGTGCACAGGCACAAGAAGATTAGAGAAAATCTCGACAAATTCTAGTGACTAGGCTTCTTAAACAAAAAGGAATTGAATAAGGAATACAAGGCCTAAGGGAAAAAAGACTATAATACGGAACGGAATCAACCTGTAGATACTACTCAGTTTTCAAATGTCATTAAGATTCATAGCAAGTGATTTAGAAATTTATTGAAAAGTGTTTTTGGGTCTGAGAAGGAAAATAGGTCTCTACAATAGGTATAATGGGAATACAAAAGACGCTACAACTTCCCTCATTATATTTGTAAAATGCACAGAAGAGATTGAGATCCAGCAAGTTTAACTGAAAAATTATCACCAGCTGGCAAGAAATGACACAAATTTTAGATTCACAACTCGAAGGAAGTTGTCATAAGGGACAAAGGAATTTTTTTGCATTGGGCTCTGGAAACTTACACTTCAAAGAATTTATGTTACAGAAGGAGTTGGTATATCAGAGGGTACACTCGAGTCCTGGTATGTTTCTGCTTGGAGGATTACGGTACTGTTGTAGTTATTGGCAGATGTGATGGTCGGAATTAGCTACACAGGATTTTGTAAATCTGTCAAGTATCAAAAAGATGACTTACAAAGAAAAAAGAGACGGCCTTGGTAAGAAAGGATATTTTGTAAGTTTTTGAAACTTCCATGGATAGAAGTTGAGAGTATATGTTACTTACCACAATAAAATAGGCGCAAATTAATATAAATCCTTCCAGCCAGTTTGCTTGATTATCCTGTATACTGTTTGGACTCATAAAATGCCGCTTGAGAAACCACCGGTGGAGAAAACATGAAGATTGAACAAGCCACTGCCAGAAAAAACTCTGCCACTGACGTAGAACTGTTCGAATGATGGCAAGTCAGAAGTCATTTGGGCTCAATCGAGGTAAGGAAATTGGAATAAAGCAAGCTTACTTGACGACTACCACAGTCAAAAACAAAATTATACTCTCTAAGGCATTGGCAAAAAAAAACTACTTTGATCAGCAAGTGGAATACTTCATACAATCCAAAGGCGACTGAGACTTACGAAAGTTGTCAAAAAGCACTGGGTCGTTACGAGATGGAAGAAAGTTAGAAACAAAGAAGAAATGTACGTGCCAACCTTTTGAAAACTCACACGTCAGTGGTTTTCCGATTATCCAGCCCAAGATAACGAGGAGTGGGACGACAAAAAGGGAAAGTTGAATGCAAGAACTGATGGCCTCCGTCATGCTGAAGGATAATCGAAACCAAACCATTGAAACAATGTCAGTAGCACCATGACAGACATGAGGGCTGGGGTTTTTTTATTTTGAGATCTTACGATGAGCCCAGTTTTTCTTTTGCTGAGAGAGTAGCAGAAGTAAGATTTTCGAGATGGCGGGCTAAAGTTGGCAACGATTGTGAATGTTCAGAACGGCGGACTTAGATACATACTTGAAGCGCCTCAAGCACAAACCAGCATTTCCAACGATAGGCAACAGGATCAGTCCAACCCAGACATCAGATATCGCGCCCCCTTTAGTGATTTCGTTGATACTATCCACAAGCCATTCTGATGTGACGCCGATAAGAGCCGTGCAAAGTACCAGGAGAATGGCGAGCGAGACCGCATCGAGGGAACAGCCAGCTTCCAGGCGCTCCCGATGACTCCCCCCCTCGACGGAGTGTGACATCCTTCTATAAGAGCGTTGAGCTCGAAAATTGAATATTTTTGGGATCATGGTTTGATGACCTTTTTGTTCAGCAGATGAAGTGAAAGTTTGCGATGGGTGAGGGTGAAGCCAGAGTTGGAATACCAGATAAGCGGCTGATAGAGCATCAGAATCGGACTCAATCAGCTCCGCCGACCGCGAGGAATATTGTGAGACGTGTAGACGGATGTAAAACAGATAGCCAACCATAGACTACCAAGATGATCACTGCGATCCCCCGACTCATTTTTAATACATCATAACCTTCGACGCTTTTTTCCATGTGTGAGGATGTCGCGTGGAATCCTGTGGGGATCAAGATAGCTATTAGACTCATTATCAACAGCGAGGAGTGGATCTGGGCAGCGTCGAGGGGAAAATTTTCTTCTTCTTTCTGAAATCGAAGGCCCCTAAGACAAATAAGTTGGAACGTGATCTTGATGTCAGCTGACGATTTATTATTTTAATGTAGCAGAGTCACTTTGAGCTCTATACCCCACAAAGAAACATATGCCCAATACTAATAAGAGATTGCTTTTTATTTATTTGTTTGAATTAGATAGAAAAAAGATAATGTGGATCAGCGATGGATTTCATGGAGGAGAAAAAGCCTGAACCGTGACCAACCTCAGGATGGAACCTAATAGGGAACATTGCACAACTACTAGATCACACTTTACCAGAGCAAGGATCGCGACGATTAGTTCGACCTGTACAGATTATTTGATAATTTTAAGGAAATTGCAAGTGAACAATAAGTGCGCCGGTAGATACAAGGGAAGAGATATTACATGGACGTTTTAATTGCTTTGTTAGGTTCAGCGGTGAACTGTAAGAAGAGATAAGGCAATGATGAAATTGACCCTATTTTGGGAGATAACCCGCGGCTAAGCACTCAGCTTCTAACAACACAAGCGTTGATCAATGCCAGGTGATCACACATTCGGTGCAATGCGACGGGGGAAAATGCCCATATTGGAAACGCCGCCCGCAACCCGAGAAAGGGATTGCGTTAAGCTTGATCGGCTACCGGCGGGCCCCTAATACTATCTTTTAAGAGCCCATAGCCGGTTCTATAAATGTGGTTAGCGATAGTATAGGGAAGAGGAAACCGGTCGTGAGACTATCTGTCTGCCGCCATATGAATGCAATTCACAACACAAATACCCAGAAAATAAGAAAAATGAAGAGCTTACAGCGTTTTGCAATGTGCTTTTGATCAACCCTCCAACCTTTTCACTGAGATGTGAGATAGATCACGAGTCTGGATGAGGATTAATTTTCTGAGGCGACGAATGATAAAGAACAAGCACCAACCCGACGCGTTTCACGATTTCGTCGATTCCAAATTCGAACAATCTGACGAGGGGGATGTTGGCCAACATGCATGTTGTAAAAACGGCGACATGCTGATCAGGGACCAGAAATCGAATCGTCCATGAAATTGGACAGAACACCAAGAGTAGGTTGAACCCTGGGAGGAATTGTGGGAAATCAGAAAGAAATAGTCGGGTTATTCATTTTTTGTAGCTCTCTGGATGAATTATTAGAAGGTCATTCGACAAACATGAGTTGAAGATAGCATAGAATGATTCTTTGCAAGTTAGATACGAGATTTCGCGATTATTTGCCGCACTGGGGACACTAGGGGTAAGTAGTGATCGTTGGCGGGTAGTGGAATGAAAGTTAGAAGGAAGTGGGCTTGAATGTGATCGAAGTCTTCTCAGGGTGCTTGAGTCTTGAACAAGTACTGAATCCACAACCATCTCGGGAGGCATCCCGGTGAGATGGGCAGACAACGGAGTATGACTTGTGGTGCTTGAAGATAAATATTATTGACACGAATTGGCCACGATGAGATCTTTTTATACAGCGCGCCGAGGGCAAATCCACAAAGTCATAAACAAAGACTATCTGTGGACCCTGGAGAGCCCGGAGGGGCTCTATCTCCCACAGAGGCGCCATGGGTGTGAGGTCACTCGCACTCCCATTTGTTTAAGCCGTTCACAGCAACAAGAGACATGGGAGCTGCTAAGTTCAGCAACTCCGCAGATGCGTGCAGGGAGCAAAGCTTTTGTTATGGTTGTACCACAGCATTTTTACCACCGGTGAATTTTGCAACATGACAGTGACACCGGTTCGCAGTGCGCACAAGATACGAATCATCAAGTGCCAAACAGATCTTAAAACCCACATATTTGTCTCTAGGGGTACCATGTGAGAATAAGTTCGAGTGATGCAACACTGGTGAAAATATAAAGAACGACCACTAAGTTGTTGAACTTCGATAACAGGCAATGTAACATGATTATCATTTCCATTCATTTTAATCCTGACTTCCATTCCTTCACAATTACTGGAAATGCCTATCAAATTTGTTACTGAAAATTAAATTGACCAAGTTCTGAGTGGAATCTTCCCGACAAACCCTATATTATATGTGTCGATTGCAGGGAGCTCTTCTCATGGTAAAAAACGGGGGATCCCAAAAACATTTCTGGCCAAATATGGTACACATCCTTTACTAATCCAACACTGCAACTTATCTATATTGGAACTGATCTAACTAGAGTCCAATCTGGAATGGCAAGGAGAAAATTTGGTACTTTGTAATCCTGGGAGTAATACCAACTTGCTTATTTTCCAGCAATTGAGTTCTAAATTTATGCTGTGCCCATAGGTACTCACTCTCAGCTGTCAGGATAGTATTCACACTAATCTTTGATTACCATGATACATTAATCCCATTTTTCCTGCCAAAATTACATGGATGATCTTGGGTAAGACTAGGGAACAGAATGGCTTTGCCATTATTGGAACTCATTAATGCTGAGAACTTATCACCACTGCCGATTCCATTTCATCAATTCAACAATAGATGTCATATTTTGGAAGTAAGATATTCAAACACCTTTTGTTATGGTTGATACCATGGGGTCTGGAAGATTAGAGGGACTGGGATTGTTGTTGAGTACTAATTTAGCACCAGGTGGATGTAAGGCAGCCTTGTAATAATTAGCAACTTGATCAAGGGGTTGAATCAGTTGTGCGTTCGATCCACAATTAGTTATCTTTTGTGTGATCAGAAGACAGAACTTATGTGACAGAAATGCAAAATTTCAATTTGGATCTAGCAAAACAATGGTAAAACAAGTACTCAATCTTTGACCCCTTGTGTCTTGTATCATTGGTAACAAGATTGTCTGACCCCAAATGTGGGACAGAGAAATTTCATTACAGGACCAGTCCAAGCCCAATTTTTTATGCAACCAGCTAGCAGCCCAACATTGGTGTGTTAGGTTAAATGAATGGAACCAAATCCAACCTTGCAGGTCTTTTTTTGGCTCCTGGATTTATTCCTTCATATTAGTAGCAGATATAGTACAGAACCATTGGCTGACAATTTTTCATCTCCTGATGCCAAAAAAGACACTTCCAAAGGTCCAGCAAGAGTTTATCTTTACCAGTGATCAGTGGGGATAGCCTTTCAAATTGGAAAATCAGAAACTCCAAGATTTTAATCAATAAGAGGAAAGTATAGCTCATCTTGCAATACAAACAATTGAGCAGAAGGTTGATCTGTGTTATAGCTTTAGCTTTACTGATACCTCTGCATGGTAATTTTCTGTGATGAAAATTATGGATTGTTTGTGAGAGACTTTAATGCCCATAGGTTGAATTAGACATTGAGATGGTGAGTAACCAAAAAAAGGAAATGCATACACATTTCAAGCAAACTCAACCATGAGCTGTATGTACAACATACTTATTTCTTGATACAAAAGGAACCTAAGTGAAAAGGGGAAATTTTTTATGATGTGCATGGGATGAGGATTAATTCAAACTTGATCTAGATTCAAGCACTTACTGTTTTACAGGCATGGCATTGGAATTGAATTTTTGTGAATCTAAGAGTATCTTCAGCAGCGGTGCTATCCAATTTTTAGTAACCCAACCCAAAAATTAGCCCCCACCAGGGGTGCCATTTAACCTCAGGAGCTAAAAAACACCATTCGGCTTCAATATCAAGCAACCCTCTGGCACCTGTGACAGGAACCAAACCTTACATATCACACATCCCTCAATAGCACCTTCCCAGGGTTCAACAGAATTGAGCAACTCACACAGCTCAACTGCGGTCTGAGAAAAGCAAACAGGTTGCTATCACAAAAACACGGGAGCCAATTTTTGAAAGAACACCCCGCAACCCTAAACCTTCCACGGCATCCAAAACCCACTTTGGGAGATGAGCAAAGCTCCCAGATTGATCATTACATCGGCCAAAAGAAGAACCAATTTGGTGTGTCTGTACGCTATGTAACCCACGATTCCACTCTCCAGACAGGGACAAGCCATGGCTTTCCCATCCCTGCACAAATTGGTGATGTGTGTTGTTTGTAAATTCGAGTTTCCTCCAAGTCCCCCTCCCCTTGGAGAACACACGTGTTCCATTTCTGCTCACAAAAGGGGGACTTATACAAATTTTGGAGTGAGATTTCTTTTGGGTAATCTTCATAACCCGGATCAGGATGGTAGGCATGCCTAACGTCGCTGCGGATTGTCTCCAAGAAAAAAAATGACTAAAAAACATCTTCGAAAACAAATGTTGATGGTTATGGGTTTCAGGGAGACTTTCTGTGTTAGTTACGAGGGGGTTCGGCCATGTGTATTGACTTGAGAATACACACTATGTATTTGAATGATTCAAATATTAGTTTTCAATGCCCAATAGGAGTTTTCAGCCCCCCTTTTTCTAGTGGGGACTCTCTTTCCCGGCAGGGATTCTGGGTTATTTTTGAAACAATTTAGCTCAACATTTGGGTCATTCCTCTGAGGCCTAGCACAGAGGTGGTGTTCCGCACTCAAGTTATCTTTCTGGTTACTTCACACTATGTATAACTGAGATTCAACATTCAAGGTGTGTGATCAAAAATGAGATGTTTCTAAAGGCAGAATGAGTTGGTGAGAAAGTGCTCTGATGTGCTGGAAATCAAAATATCAAACATAATAGGAAAGATACTATATGTAATGGTGTAATTGGATTGACTGTTGTGAGTAAATTAAACATGGGGTGGATGGCTGCCAAATGTCAGTCTCTATGCTGGAGGACTTCCCTTTGACGATTTAGAACCTGAAATCCCAGATTCCAAATCTTATTTGGTGGTGAAAACTCAATCTGGAAGAGTCTTTGCCACCAAATAAAGTTTAGAGTCTAGAATTTTGCATTCTAGATTTGCGACAGGAAGTCCTCCACTAGTAACCTTGGCTTAAGAGGTTGTGCTATGAGTGTGAATGAAGGATAAGAGAATATTTGTGTGTAAAATAAGGGATTCCTGTATGTAAGACTCAAGAGTATGCACAGTCCAGAGCCTAAAATTGAAACCCTTTTCAAGGCTTCAGGCTCACTCCGACAAGTAATCCGGGTCGGGCCTTGGCGGGCCAGCGTTGTCTGATTTTCAGCTTTCAGAGTGTCCAAACCCGGGCCGAGGTGCCCCGAGTCAGGCGCGGGTGGGGGACATCCGCCGGACAACCGGGCCCACTTAAGGTTATTGGAGTCCAGAATATTGCAGTGCGAAATGAATTCCCAGTATGCACATAAACCAAGCCCTCCGGCAACATCCAGTCTGCTCATGCGGGGTTACAACCTTTATGTTTGTTCTGAGCGATTCGAGATCCCATTGACCAGAATGTCGGTCACCGGAAAACCGGTTTGATGGTTATCAGGGCCCCTGATAACCGTCAAACCGGTTTTCCGGTGATGATCTATATGTCACAGCTGAGGTGAATATACAAGGTGAGCAAGACTGTACAGCTTGTAGCGATGATGGTTGCTTAACGATCTAGTTTTATAAAGCTTGTTCAGTGTGGCTCTTGTTCTCTCTTGTTGGAGTCTTCTTGGGCTGCGAGTGAAGTGTGTGCTGTGAGGTCATGATACAAAAGAAGTCATTCGATCAGGTGGCCGTGGGTGCTCGGCCATCCACTCAAATCGAATACATAGCATCAGTGACGAACACTCGCATCTAACAAATCCTAGTTGTCAACAGTCATAAAGGAAACAAAATGCCGTTTTTGATGCTATCCTCTCGCCAAAGTACCAACTCAGAAGTGGCTCAGACTGTCCAGTCTCAGACCAACAATCATTCACTCCAAATATCGAGCTCGCCACAACCCATTAGTCCTACTACCAATCCATTCTCCCATCTCAGCCATCGTAAGAGCACTGAATTATTCTCACCTTATCATCATCGTCATCATAACAACAATTTAGCCTACTCAAATCCAACTTATTCACAGTCCTCTTATGCGATCCTCAAACATTCATGTAAGTCTCAAATGTGCCTACTTTCATGAGCGAAATGAACCGAAACATCTCACTCATAAACAGGTTGTTGTTCTGTTTTGCAACGGCCCTTGTTTTGTAGGGTTCAATCTACTCCTAGTATTCATTCCAATCACTTCATTCCTCAGGGTGGTGGTCATTCCCAACCAGGAGCACCCGGCCATCCTCACCACCTCTATCTTGGCCAACATTTCCCTGTCCAGATTGATAGTCTTTGCAAGCGAAGAAATCAACAAGGGTCTGCTAGGGTTAGTAGCTATTAATAATTAAAAAAAAATTCATACTAGATATTTATTATCCCTTATTTTTATTTTTTTTAGTCGACCTCTTGGAGGGATTCTTGAGATAACCTTGGATAACGCTGTAAGCTTATTTTGTTTGCTAAAGATTTTTTTGCGGTATCTGGACATAATTATGTACAACTAAAACTAAACTCAGCTCGTAAAAAAATGTGATTCAGTTTCAGTTTATCTTCGCATTGATTGCGCTAGTGAAATGTGACCTGAAACTGGTACAATCTTCACTATTGGGCGCCATCTTCAGGTGAGAATTCAAGCCCTTTTGTTTTCCAAAACAAAACAAAATGACATTCGACCTTTCCTCACAATGAAATATTTTAATGGAAGTAATCTAACTTTGGGATTGGGCGCGTTGTTCTTTGAAGGGTAATTAGACAATAACCTGATTATTTGCATCTCGTAAATCGTCCACTGAATATTCTTGGTTGACTTTAAACAGAGGCATTCGATTCTCCCAACATGGCTTTCCGTTCACCACCGATTTCATCCATTCCTCAATCATGATATGGAGTTTGATGGTTATCTTGGTGCCCACTGGATTCCATGAAGCATATTACTCAGACCTGAACAAGACTCTTTCAGGTCTTGATTTATTGAAAATGAGTCGGGTGATTTCTGTGATCCTCTTGCTCATCTATGGTGAATGATTGTCTCCCTTCCTCACAAAACCGTCTCATGTTGGGAGTGGAGAACACACACACACAAAACTGATAGCAAAAGAACAATCTTTTTGTTGTCATTTTTTGTTTATTCAGCCGCCTATCTCGTGTTCCGAAGCTGGTCTCACCACCACGTCTTCGGCCAACCTTTTACTCTATTATCTGACCAACAAGACGTGCATGAAAAGTCTTCAGATTCGGACGACGACGAGCCGATGAAATTTAATGGTGATGATTATCCTTGGCAAAGAGCATCGGACTTGTCCGATCACTCCCTCCATCCGACATCAGTACTACCAGAACAAGATCAACCTTGTTCTCTCAACCTTGTCTCCGCCACCGCTCTCCTCGCACTTTCCTTCTTCTTCATGGCCCTCACTTCTGAAAGGCTTGTCCATAGTATCAACGCCATTTCTCACAAGGGAATGATCTCGGAAACATGGCTGGGGTTTATCTTGTTGCCTATCGTTGGAACTTCCGGTTTGTCCTTTTTTTTTTTTGCACTTTTCTTTTAGATCATGAGCTCAGAAAAATTCTCCTATTGTCTCCAGCCCGCTTTCTCAAACATCTTTCTTCTGGTTCTGGCCTATCAAAACACAAGATCAATTCATCGTCAGTGCTATTCTCTCAGTGGCTCATTCGTGAGATAATCTTCAAAACATTCAATTTTGTTTTTGCTTTAAATTGGTTTTTGTAGTATCGATCTTGCTATCAATTCTTCAATCCAAATCGGCCTTTTATTTGTGCCTCTATTAGTGATAATAGGATGGATGATGGACAAACCACAAATGTGTTAGTATCAACACTCTCTCTCTTTATCCAACCATTCCTTTTTTTTGGAGGGATTCTCACCTTCATCTCGATCCGCAAAATTAGTATTCTTTGATCTAGGTCGTACGTCCTATTTGTTTCCCCTCATCAAGAATTGATTGGTTTGTTCAATCGAGATTTTTTTTTTGTTTCGGTTTTCTCAGAAAGTATCATTTTGATCTTATCAGTGATAATCGTCAAGTAAGTCTGAAACTTTGAAATTAGTTTTTTTGTCTCTCCCGCTTTAAATCTGACATTGTTTTTTTGTGTAAATCAGTTCAACGTTAGTAACTCCCTCCTTTTATTTTGATGTATTTAAAGAAAAAACAAGCGTTGTTCTCAAAAAAAAGTTTTATTGTTTAAAAAAACAGCTTACGAAAAGGGCGAACGAGTTGGCTTGAAGGGTTTATGTTAGTGTGTGGACATATGGTGATGGTAAGCAAGATAATGATCACAGAAAGCTCGAGTGAGTTGATTGTTAAACAGTCTACTGACAATATAATCGCATGTTATGTAGGCGGCCGTGTATTTCTCTGTGAGTGTTCATCGCTGTTCGAATTAGGGCAGTTCACGCTGGATAAAATTAGCAAGATATTTACTTAAAATTAGCAGCCACATTCAATTCAATTGCCAGCCATTTTAGTCTTTGCTGATGTGTCCGTCAGCAAAAGCCGTCAGACAAGATTTTGGTGGAGCGTGAACTGCCCTAATATTTTTAAGTGACGCAGGTCGGTTATAATTGACCGTGTTTATGTTTTTAGTACCCCGTTCATGGTCATGGTCAAGACATCCAGATAGGACACAAGTGTACTTAAAAAACCATTTCAGATCTCTATTAAGCTACATAGTACATCATAGTACCATGTACTCACACGCGACAAAAGCTGAATCTGTAAAAGCTCAAAAATCTCTTTCATGAGGCCAACTTTCTTGAGCTGGAGTATGCACTTTGTATATCTGATCCTAAACATATTATCTTTAAATCACTGCTACATAGCCTTTTCCTGCTAAATTATTTCTCTCTCTATCCAGTCCAATTATTGGATGATAAGTTTCGTTGTATGTAGTACTTTATAAGGTTCTCTTGAGATTAGACATAAGCAGTTGTGTGGATTGCTTTGCTAATTCCAAGACACACTACAACAATCTTCTTGTCCGGTTCTCTTGTAAATTGAGTACAAAATCTCTCGATGTGTAACTTCATGTTCCCCTTTTTATCCAGACGGCGGACATTCTTTGCTCTCCCCGTCTAAGCTCGTGATCAATGGAACCGTTTAGAATGGGCTGCAGTGTACGGCGGCAGCACCAGACTACACCAAAGTGACCACACCATTATTTAACGCTTGGGTCCAAACAGCTTCAGGCAAACCTTTCCGACGCCATATCTATGTAGCACTTACAAATAGTGCACCAAGACTAGTCTTGTCGGTGAATAGACTCTGCTGCTACAGGCCAACCTGGCTACTGGTGGAGTCCCCTTTAAAGCGAGGCCACAAAGCAAGCCTCAAGAGCACTTCCCCAACGTCGATGACTTTCGAGTGGCCATTGATAACCATTGACGCAAAACATTCCCCAAACGAGCTTCTTTCCAGAGCCTCACTCAGTCTTTTTTTTCTTTCGTGAGAGCCAGATAGGTTGCTTGATCAAAGGGGACTTATCTCTGAGTATAGTGGCTTCCGCCCAAAAAAGGCCATTTATATCATAGGGTTTCAATCGATCGACGATCCGAAGTTCCATCATCAAGTTCAGTTATTCGTAAAGTGTTGAACATGAGCACATGAGTCAATTCAATTGTTCTGAAGTTCTCTGAGTCCTTCATAACCGCCCAAACCTTCGGCGATCTTACACATTACATCCCCTTGTCCGAGCCAACGATTGAAATCTCAGACAGTACTGCTGGCCAACAGAAGATGCCTTTGTTGAGCAGTCAATGGAAACCGTTAAACGTCCTCATCCATCCTTACAGCTCACCACTTGTTTTCTTCGTCTTTCATTCGAGCTCAGTTGGTGCCCCTACAGTGCAGTCATGGTCTGCCATCCAAAAACCTACGGCTTCTCGGCTATTTAAGAGACCCCAGGCTTGCCTCCAATAACTCATCCCACTCACATCCCCTAACACTTTTCCAAACTATCCATTAACCTTTACAATCCTTGTTGCTGTGCGACAACTTTTCTTTAAACCTTTCGTCCGTGGATAACTTTTTTCTTTCTTTCTGCAACTTCCACCGCATCTCAACAAAAGCTTTCAGTTCCCCCAAGAAGACTTTTTTCCGAGCCCCAGATAGACACCGGTGTTGTGGTTACTTTTACATATTTTTCTTTGACTCTTGAAGCTTTTAAAATATTATTCTCATCCTCCGACATGGCAAGCCAGGTAAGGGAGCATCCCGTCATCTCATTTCTGCTAGCCGGGTGAGTTATTGGGGGGATACAAAAGACTGAATGATTTGATGAAATTTACAGAGAACAATCCGCATTGAGCTTCTCAGCGACCGAGTCTTTGTGGCCCAGATCAGAAACAGAGGCCATGGTGCGACCACATGCGAGTACCAACACTTGATTGTTATCCCAACCCGGGACGACTGTATTGGCTATGGATTACGACCGAGTGCAGCAAGAGAGGGTTTCTACGAAGTGGCGATAATGCCCTTCAGGAGCCAACGCCAGCTGTTCGTTCAAATGAGACCGAGCCTGCCTATCATCCGCTTAGGAATCCCCTCACACTCCGACGGGACTAAGGCCTTCCGTCGACGGGTGCTCAACACCAAACATCTGGTCTGGTATCGTTCTATACACGGCCAATGGTGTTGCAGGGACTGGGTCCTCGAGGTTCTTTACGCCGAATGGGATCGCGACGCCTTTCCCCAGCACCGTCTCTGGAAACTTATTCGCTTTCTTGAGCAAGGCCGGAGCTCTAGTAAGCCTTTGCATCTGTATCTGATACCACCACGAACAATCTTTTTTCTAACCTCTCCTTCCTTCTTTCTTTAACCCCCTCTTAACGCCAATATTCAGCTAACGGATCGACCGCATCGCCAGGAGAAGAATAACCAAAAACAACCTAAATAATTAAAGCTCCTCCTCCCTTTAATACTTTTCTTTTCTTAATTCTTTTTTTGTATCTTTCCGGGAGGTGTGTTTCTTCTTACATAATATTCCGCCGCTTTGATAGTCTTGTTTTTTTCTGATAGTCCAACCAGCCGGTTGTAAAGCCTACATTCGTTTTGAAAGTTTAACAATACATTCCTTTTGAACCCTAATTGATGTCACCCATGACCGTGAATCTGATGCATCATGTCTGGTCAATTTTCGTGAGTTGGTTTTTGCTGTGTTTGTGTGACGAGCGTAGTACGTAGACAAGCGGTCAGATCTTCCATAGAGTCTGAGAGTGGGAACCCCGTGACTCCCGAAGTTTACGTCGCAGAGGTCGGGGTCCGATCCGAGTCATTTAAGAGCATCCGCAATGCTTACATAATCTCTTACACAATCCCCCTATTATAAATACAGTAGGCTTTAGCACTGTTTCTTTTATTCTCATCGAAATATTTCAACCACGAGAATGGAAGAAACCAAAACCATCAGCAAACCAACACCCGAATCACTTCCTCTCTCGTTCCCTTCAATTCTCACCAACCCCAAACTCAAGCATCTCTCCAACCAGCTTCCAATGAACAGCCGTCCCAAAAAACCCGACCCATCCAGCACTACCACTCGACCGATCGGAAAGCGGAGGCAACAGAGGGTTGCAAATGGTAAGTCACTCACGCCGAATCATTACAAAGAGGAGCTAATTAATGTGTTTTCTCTTAGCACAATTCAGTTCGAACCCTCATGTTAGTCGACCAACGACTCGGGGCTATCAACTCTGGACAGCTGATCTGCAAGCAAAGTTCCCGGCCCCACCACCCAGGGGGTATCCCAGCTCTCTGTACGTCCCGCCCGCAGAGCCTATTCCAATCGACCCATTTTCGGCGACGATGGGGGCGTTCAACCGATCGTTGAAGGGTGTACGAAAGAACATTCGGCGGCTTGTTGGAGCTCATCCGGCGCCAGAAGGTGGGGCGTGCCCCGTCGAGGAGATTCTGATCAAGATCGACGCCCGCCTGTCGAGCTGGATCGACTCCCATACAGTTTGGAAGGCTACTGAGACCGATTATTCCAGGACGATAATCGAACCCAACCCTTGGCCTTGCCCGGGTCCGGTCAGGCACCAGCCCCTGCCGGAGCCTTCATTGGAGCCCTCAATCGTCGAGATCAGCCGCTCGCCGCATATGTTGAACTGGGAGGTTGGAAATCCGTTTGGAAGATATCTGGTACATTGCGTGGCGAGGTACTACGGCATCGTCTCCTTCTCTCGCCCGGCCGCTTCCTCCAATTCAGACCCCACACAAGCCCGCTCGCAAAGAACGGTGGTCTGCATGGCCAAGGCCCATTTCCCCACTCGCAGGGGCTCGCGAATTGACGGGAACCGATCCCTCGATACTCCACCTACGACTGATCTCGATAGCGAACTGTCTGCCGTCGAAATCTTGTCCGATGACTCTGGGGCGCTGACCGACGACGAGCCGCCCGCGCTTGTTGGTCCGGCCGGCCAACCATCCCTCTACGCCTCTGTGCCAGGCGTGCATTCAGCCCAGACCTCTACACCTACGCGAGTCAACATCATCGAGCCGAAAGACTCTTTCAAGGATGTAGCGCACGCAGACTCTGATGCTGCTGATCACTCCTCATTGGACTCCTTTGGCGGGGACGAAGACGACGACAGAGAGTCTACAAGTACTAGGGACGAAAATCAGCTCGAGTGGACTAGCCAGGTCGAGCAAGACCCCAACCAAACTATTACCGCCCACTCCGTCTCTTCTCTTGTTGTGCCCCCTACTCCTCCTAACGCCCCTATTACATCCAACGGCTACTTGCTCAAAAACCCTCTCCCTACATCCCCATCTCTAATCAAATCTCCTGCTAAAACTCATCCCGATCATCCTCGGCTCAACTTTCTGGATTGGGTCAGGAGTTGAATCATCATTCTTTCTCTACATCTAAGTATATCTTGGGCTTATTCATTGGGGTTTCTCACCACCAAGCTCTTATGCCCTTCACCGTTTCATCTCCTTCGTCTCAAAAATTATATTGCACTCGTTGTTTTCCTTCCTTTTTTTGCTCATGTCATCTCTAGTTGCGCAAGTCATCACCTGGCACTACTAATACCCTGTCCGCAATTTCTTTTTGGTACTCGGGACCTTCCCCCGGCGGCCAAATTACATGGATCTTTAATTTTATGGCATTTTTGGACTGCACAGGTAGAGTTTAAAAATATAAGGGCTTTAGAGTTTGGTCCAGTAGTTTTTTTTACATTCATTTTTTGGACATGCCACTATGAAGCCACACTCAACCCCATATGATGATGTATTTATGGGGTTAAAATCTATGGCTTAAGTACTAATATATAGCACCATGGTGTTATAGAGGGGCATATCTGGACTCTAAATGAGTTCCAAATAGGTAGGGGTATGCCCTACATTTTTTCTTCTCATTTTTGGCCCTGTCATTTTGGAGAGGGCCAAAAAACAGTGCCAGGTTATGACTTTAGCAACGGTACACCCAATCTCTTTTTCCATTCAACACTTCCAAATGCAATGTGTATTCTTTGGGCACATCTTTATGTATACCAACATCAAAATTAACTACTCTTGGTAGACCTGCATGCCTGTCTCTGGGCACAGACTAAAGCTTGGCAAAAAAAAAGAATAAGTGCACGGGGCCAATCCCAAAGCACGTTTGGCCAGCTCTATGTAAAGTGAACTTGAACTGTCCTTGGCACTCCACCATTGCAAGCCTTGCCTGCCACAATCCTAAGCTTGGGTGGGCCTGGCCCATGCCTAGCTTCATCACACCCAAGAAGCCAGGGTGCCACACCGGCACTACACATATTTCAGAGGGTGCATTTCTTTTATTACTCTTTATAATTAACTACATGTTATTTACACAGAAGATTCATTTTTTTTGGTGGAAGCAAAGATAAAGGTATAAAAAAACCTATTGTTTGTGAGGGGGGGATAAGACTCAACCAGTGATGACCTGACATTCAGAACAGGTGCAATATTAAAAGCATTGACAAAGAGAAAAAAGTTTTGTGATTTTTCAGGGCTGATCGTGACCTCCTCAATCATGTTCATGATTTGATGCACAAGAGCGAATTGATTTTTTAGCTCTTTGGATCAGACTCTGACAAAGGCCTTGAATGAGTGGAAGCTTTCTTGATGGGGTTCAGGAAGGGGGAATATGTAGAGGGAGAAATGCAAGCTTTATTTATTTCAAATGATCAAGTGAATTGTAGACTTTTTAAGACTTATCAACCAAAGAAAAGTCTGATTTTGAGTTTATTTCTCCCTTCCTCCACAAATCCAAAGATTTAATCAACCCAGTGCTTTGAAAAATCCTCTTGTGGGATGGGCTCATGTGGGAAAGTCCTCAATCACATTCATGATTTCAGCCACAAGTGTGAATTGATTTTTTTTTTCTCTTTGGATCAGAAAAAGGCCTTGATTGAGTGAAAGCTGTACATGATATATAGGGTTCAGAAAAGAGGAATAAGGGGTGGAGAAATTAAAGCTTGATTGATTTCAAGCAGTCAACTTCACAAGTGATTGTAGACTTTTTAATACTTATCATCCAAAGAAAAGACTCATTTTGAGTTTATTTCTCCCTTCCTCCACAAATCCAAACATTTCATCATCCCAGTGCTTTTAAAAAGCCTCCCTTGGCATGGTCTCATGTAGGCAATTGGCTAGGGCAAGCTGTCATCTGATAAAAAAATCAAATTTTTGGAACATATATCAAACAATTTGGACTGGATGAAGACCAAGTTTTCCATGAACACTAAAAACAATCTGGAAGGGTAGGGGAGATTGCGGGACACCCTGTCAATGTTTAATCTGAGATTCTATTTGGTTCACACCAAGAAATCATGGGAAAACACAATCTTCCCCCTTTGGCTGCATTCAAAGATGGCAAAGATCTAACCAAGTCCAATTGTACTCCTCATTTAACCTACCAAAACCACTAATGCATTTTGTAATCCCCACACATTGATGATCAACACATCTCAGATTTTGCCTTTGCAATTTTTCTTTTTCAACTGTTTAAGGATGGTAGTTTAGCTTCTAGTTGTGATAATTATGATGTTCAATCAGGTCCTTTCATTTTTCCCCATTTCAAGTTTGGTATAGATTTTGATAAACAGCTTGGCATTGTCAAGATTATTTGGCAGGCAAACCGTTGTGAGCATTGTACAATGCCTCGTTGCCGCCGGCAATCACTGCCGGCGACCTCGTTCTCGAAACGCCGTCAAGGGCTGTCATGACTAGGGGGTCTCGTGGTCAGCACGCCCGCGCAGATAACGGAGAAATTCCGTCGAACTGCAACCGCTGTTGTAGTCAGCTATTGAAACTCCAGTTACGTACCTTATCCGGGTACGCTCGATATGACCCTCATCACGGCATGAGTTACATGACGGGCCTAGCGAGGGAAAAAACATTGGGCGCAGGCTTGCTAGGCAGAAGGTAAGTACGGTTTGATTTAGGTCGGTGAAATGGGATCCGGAAATTGTTAAACTGCCCAATCATATTGGCGAGGACCAAGTATATTTGAATGCGCAGAACTAAGCTCGGGCATACAATCAATATGGAAATTGGTTGTATTGTTTGATGCGAGTTGGTTGGATACGATCCAGTCGAAGAGAGATTGTAGATACCAACCACAGCTGTCAGTGTTCTCACTTTCAACTTTCAAGAGATTCCAGAGTAGCAGGCAAAATTCAGACCATTCTGAAAATCTGCGCTCCCAAGTTGGAGCCGTCGTGAATCTATCTTACATAAATCCACTTTCATCAAGAAACTTGGCTTGATAAACCTGCATCAATCCGTGTTCTTAATCGATTTTTAGGATCCCGATCATGGCGTCCTTTTGGGTCCTCTTTCTAGTGGGTTCCGTCTGCCTGCGTTGCCCTGAGGTCTGGCTGCCTGTGGTTCCTGTGGACTGATGGATTGTTTTTCGGAAGCTGATCGCACAATCCTTCGCCGTGGAAAGGGATCCTCCGCCTTCGGCACCGGCTTGGCCCCAGATTGGTGAAGCTGTGCCTGGACGAGGGTCTCGAGGAAATGATTGCCCCTTGGCTGAACACGAAATCGTGGCGATAGGACCAGGGACACAATCTCCGAGTCTCACCGACACACTTTCTCAATCCTCAAGGGAGCTCTCCCCCATGAGACCGTATCATTCCAGTGTGAGTCGTTTTTGAAAAATTTTAGGCTTACTTTGAACTATTGTCTTGTTGATGTAAAATCAACTGTTCTTGAGTTTAGCGGAACAGTCCCCGGCACGAGGTGCGCATCGATACACACGTCATGAACAATCTCGTAGGTCAAGCATCCAATGGGAATCGGGCTCGCGGGGGTGATTACAGTGTGAGTTTTGTTGATCGATTCGAGCCCTGATTTGAATCTATTTATGTATGAAACTGGGAACTTTCGGTTTTAGTTAGACGGTGCCAGGTTGGATATGGGGGTGGTTGGTAAGAAATTCAGGAAACCGGGCATCTCAACACGCCTGTCAGAGTTTCAGCCAGCAGATTATAAGCTCACTGAGGCCCAGGACTGGTGTGATATCATCGACAAGATGACGGGGTTGTTAATCCTTTCGGTACTGGTGGTCTACATTGTTGTCCTCATCAAGTACTGGGATAGCGAAATAAAATCTGTGTGAAGCTCAGGCCGAGCTGCGGCGCATCATAGCGCTAACTTAACCCAAGTCCCCCCTGGTGGGAGCTTCGGCGCTGTGTGGCACTGGCGGCAGCGGAGCCGCTCTCCTACGGAGAGCGCTCCGCGCGAGGTCCCCGGGGCGGGACCCTCCGTTCGAGAGGCTTATGCTAAGCTAGATCATAGCGCATCATCTGCCGGCTGGAAGGTCTGAGAAGTGGTGGGGGAGTCCGGGCTCCCAACCTGGTTGTTAGAGTTGGAGTTTGCCAAGAATATAAACGTAAGTTAAATTATCAACTTTCATTAAACCTGACTCAGATAGTCGATGGTTGTAGCTGCATTTTATACCTCTGTGTTTAGTTTCTACCCGGTTCACCTCAGGCTCCAATCTGTAAAAGCACTGGGAGTGGGCCTCTGCTCTCCCCATAGAGGTACCAGGCCACACAACCGTTTCCCACCCTACTGTTCTTTTGGTGCTTTTGGTGGTCTGTCTGCTGTGAGGCTACCATTTTGAGTTCATCACCAAAAACACTCTCCATGGGAGACTGGTGAATCAAGCAATGCTCAACTTGTTCCTCAAACACTCTCCAACATTGTGGCTTGCAAAACAATTTAACATCTGCTGCCCTGAAAGGCTGAACAATTTTATTTCCAGCAGATAAACCATCTGTTGCTTGATAACTTGAACCCCTGCTCACTCTACTACTAATAATCGACTCAGACTACTACTAAAATACTGGAGGACTTCCTGTAGGATCTACAGCCCCTGTAGATGGCCACGGGAAGTCCTCCACTGGCACTCCAATTATCCCATTGTTAAATAAGAACATAATATATACTTCTAAGGCTGTAACCCATTTGTGGGGTGCTGGGCATTACCCCAAGGTCTGACCCCGGGGTGTGGGGCTTTGGGATAGCCCTCAACCACACCCCAAAGCCCCAGGGTATACAGCAAGATTCTTTGGGGCAGTATTTTTTTTCTTCTTTGCATCCACAAACAAAATGAGAAAAAAAAATCAAAGGAAAAGGAAACTGTAAGTATCAGCCCGGCAAGCAGCTTGTTGGTTTGGTACAATTGTACCAGCACGACAAGCAGTGTTGGTCTGGTACATAATGTCTGTACCAGTGCGACAAGCAGTGTTGGTCTGGTACTGTCTGTACCACCTAGGGTCCTCAACGGACAGGAAGACCTTGATCCAGCCTGTACCATGAGGTCACATTGTCACCCTACTTGCTGGGCTGGCAAAGTCTGTACCAGACCAACAAGCAGGGGGTGCAGTCTGTACCAGCCTGGCAAGCAGCGAGACCTCCATGTCAGTCAGGTACAAGCTCTTGCCGAGCAGGGCTCCCTGCTTGTTGGGCAGGCACAGACTGTACTAGCCCTGTAGTCAGGGCATCCTGCTTGCCAAGCTGCTACTGGCTGTACCAGGCCAATAAGCAAGATGACCTGCTTGCCGGCCTGTTACATGCTGTACCAGACCTGCTTGGTGCAAGCTTAACAAAGCCTTTTGTGAGAGGCCCCGGAGGGTCTCTGTCTCACAGAGAGGCTTACATTTAAGACTTGGTTTCCAGCCTGAGTCGCTGTATTGCCAGCATTTTTCATTTGTTCCTTTTTTATGAATTGCTTTCAACCCACATCACCTTGCAATTCAGGTGCCTGATAGGCTAGATTGGCAGGCATCTTTTTATCTACTTTTTGTACAATTTCTATCTCCTGGGGCTTATGGCCATCCATTAAAAAGATGTTGATTGTTTCCATACAAATCCACACTCAAACACAAGTATGCACTTGGATAATAAATCTTGCAAGCCAGTGTTCCTCTAAGAGTGATACCACTAGCCTGAAACTTATTCAAAAGTATGCACGAACAGATAAATAAACTGTATTTATGTCCTGTACAGAAGCGCTGGTCTTGATGGACCAACAGACAACATTGGATTAAAGGTGGGCAAGGCAAAAAAATTGAAGCCAGGCAAAAGAAAACTGAGATCAAGGGCTTTTTGATGGTTCTAAAGGCATGGCCTATGGCCATTTGGAATGTATGAAAAATTAGTCTTGAAGTATTCTACCACCAAAACTCCAACATCCATGCCAGGGGACTCACACCAAAAAGTGTGTTTTGCATGCAAGTCCCTCCCTGCAGTCGGTGCAATGCAACAGAGGCTTTGCCTCTCAATGCGCAGCAGGGTTGGGACTTGTGTTAAGTTTGTGCTTGGTGGGCTATACAGTGACTGTGACACCAAGGAAAATATTATGTAAATACCTTTTTTTGACCAGGGCTTGGGGGTGCCCAGGGCATTTTCAGGGTGTGGGGTTTGGGATGACCCTCACACCCCGGGTTACACCCTTATATACTGCTCTGTGAGACTGATATATGTTGATGGGTCCAAACTAAGATATTGGTGGGTTGTTATCTACAGCCAAAATAGCCTAGGGTCATCCAGCAGAATGAACCTAAAAATCATACTCCTTCATACCTTTTCTCTAGGAAGAAGGAAGAACTTGTAGAAATGCATACAAGGACCGCTAAATATATAACATAACTATTACAGACATATGACAAGCTCTCTAGAAAAAAAAAGGTTGATAAATAGTGTTCATATGCCCAATCAAATAAGTATAAATTGATGTAACAAATCTACAACATAATGGATGGACTAAGAGTAGTAATAAATTGATAATAATAATACTCAATTGATAACTACATATGGTATATTTTTAGAGGATATTGCAGGAATATTCAATAAGGTTCCAATGATTAAACTTCCAGAACAGTCTTTCAATTCAAAATGGCTTCATAGCTTGTCATAGAACAAAAATCCCTCAAATCCAATCCTGAAAGGGGCTGTCAAGGAGGCTGTACAGTATGAAAGGACCCTCATACCTCATCTAGGGTCTATGACAAGAGCAGCATAAATTAGTTTCTGTGCTATCAATCAGGTGATTGGTGCATTAGTATTAGTGTTAGTGTTACTACTTTAGTGTTACTCTGAGTAGTGTTAGTAGTAGTGATTTTTATAGCTTGAGTAGATTAGTAGTAAATTTATAGCTGTCATACCAATAATAAGTTTGCCGTCAGCAGCTTAATATGAGTTTGTCCATTAACAATTAGTAGTAGTAGTATTAGTCTGGAAGCTCTAGTAGTGATTAAAGTGCCTTAGCAAGAGATTGTTCAAGGTAGAGATAATTATTAACTTCATTATAAGTAGTAATAGTTTCATTAAGAATTAGTAGTAGTATTTGTCTGGAAGCTCTACTAGTGATGAAAGTGCCTTAGCAAGAAATTGTTCGAGGAACACCATGGGAAATATGGAGGATATGGCTGACCAGTGACACCAAAAAAACAAAGGGCTCCTTTGTACTTATGGTGTCACTGTTCACCCAAATCCTCCTTATTTCCCATGGTGGAAGAGATCATTATTAACTTCAATTATCAACAAGTAGTATTAGTATTGTAATTTCACATAACCAATCCCACTGGGTTGCTTATCCATTGTTATCAGACGTTGTAACAGATCTACAAGAATGTTGATTTGATTGAGGCTACTATACTTAGGCTCCGCTTGGCAGGCCAGAGCAAAATGGCGGATTGTGAGGTGTGGCGTGATGATGCAAATAGGGTTTAAGAACCTTATTTGCGTCTTCACACATCTCGATCCTTCAATTTAACAGGGCTGTTTGAAACAGCCCCATGATTTGGTATCGCTACACCTTGCAAAGAGGGTGTACAAGATGACCAATCACTTTTTTTTGCTAGGTGTGAATGATTCACCTTGTTGGTGAAAACCACCAACAATTCATATCTGTGGTGGAAAACACATCTAATTCTCCTTGGATGAGGATCCACACACGAGGATATTCCATGGCTTCCACCTTGGGTAGTCTCCACATTGGCCAACATGGGTTGGCAACAGCGTTAGCCAATGTGGAATCCCTGTCTTTTCCACGGGATGGTGGACACAATGTCAGTCAACATGGACCCAACCAATTTTTCATAGATTGGTTGGATCCACAAATCACATCGGTTGAAAATACAACCGCCGTGTAGTAGTCTCTCGACATTCGGCGGCCGGGAGCACTGGTTGACGAAGACTCTTCGGGAGAAACAGCGGTGAATTCGGTGGGTCAGCGTGCTCGCGGAGCGGCTGGACTTGCGCTCCGCAAGATGAAGGTGCCGCGCCGCGCGCAGTGCCAGACACCCATGGCCCATGACCCATCTCAGGGACACAAAAAATCAAGAACCATGGGAAAACGAAAGCGAAACTCCAAACAACCTGCCCCTTCCTCGCTTGCCCAGAAAAGTCCTGAAGAATCTCCCTTCCGAATTGAATCAGATCAACCCACGACGGAGGCCCATCAGACAGATGGAACTACAGAAAACCTCGCTGAGGAAGAAATTCACATAAAAACGACTCCCGCCAACATCAAAGCATCTGTTGGCGTCCATAACAATGACGATTGCCTAGAGGATGAACCTATCAAACGAAGCGAACAGCCGGATACTGATGAGAAAGCAAACGATGAAAACAAAAGTGATGAGAACGAGACGGATGAAGAAGAGAAAGATGGAAACGAAATCGGCGAGAGCGAGATGGATAATAACGAGAATGATGAGCTGGAAGACCATTCAGAGACCCTTCCCAAATCAACAACGACTGCGAAAGTGATCGATTTGAATGAGATCAAGAAGTTCGGGAAGAAGATCGATCAAACCGGCTTGGTGTACGTCTCGCGAATCCCACCAGGAATGGGCCCGAGTAAACTAAAACATTTACTTTCCAAATGGGGTACGATTGGGAGAATCTACTTGGCGCGAGATGAGAAAGCCGAAGAATCTAAACGCAAGTTCAATAAGAAGGGCAAGCTCAGAAAGAATCTCAAAGATAAGCACCAAAGCTTCTTGTTTAAGGAAGGATGGGTCGAGTTCATGGATAAAAAAGTCGCTAGAAGGGTCGCTGAGATGTTGAATACCCGTCCTATCGGTTCGTCAACAGGTTTCCTCAAGCTTTATTCCAATCCACTCCCCCCCATCACCGCACAAAAAAAAGAACAGACCGAGGACTGATACATTTTTGATCGTTTTTATACTTCTATGAACAGGAGGCAAAGCAAGTGAAAAATACCACTCAGATCTGTGGTCGTTGATGTACTTACCGAAGTTCAAATGGACCAATCTATCGGACCAAATAGCGGTTGAACGAAGGATCAAGGAGCAACTAGTCCGAAACAGTCTGGAAGAGAGCAAGATCTCTCAGGATTGGTACCTGGGCATGGTCGAAAAGAACTCGGCCTGTCAAAAGATTCTTGCCAAGAAACTCAAGCGGAATCCCGATGACTCAGCGGTCGCGAAGCCCAGCAAACCCCTTGAGTTCAAACAAAGAGAGTTACCCTCTACCCAGAATCCGGCAAGTGCCAATCAACATGGCTCCAAATTGAAATCTGTCTTGCATGGCCTTTTCTGAGCTATCCATCTCTTGTCTGTTTCACACTGCATCTTTTTTTCCAACACCTCTGATATACTACGTGTAAGACCACGCTATTTCAATCCCTCAAAGACGCAAAATGGGGAATGAAACCTGCATAATAATTAATGATAGATACATGTTTTGCTTGAACCTCAAACTTAACCCGAGTCCACCCTTGGGGGAGGACTGGTAACCCCGCTCAGATTGCTGAAGAGTTCCTTGATGGAATATCATTCATGTCAACCTTTGGATATCTTGTTCCCTTTAATTTCAATGGGTTTGGGCAATGTTTTTAGGGTCTGTTTGGGAGCTTATGATTGTCATAAATTTTTAACGACAATCGTCAAAAGAAAATTAAACTCGGATTTTCCCAAATCCATTTGTGACAGACAATCAATTTTTTATGACTGGTTATTTGGGTCCCCCCCTGTCCCCCCAATATTTTTGATTTGACTGAGGAAAATAAGTGATTGTCCAACTCTAGCATAAATTAACCGCTATGACAGGGTGTTCCAAACACACATTGGAACAGCCGTCATAACCCTAAACCCCCTGATATATCACTCATGATAGTTGATTACAATCATAGGCTCCCAAACGGACCATTAATCTCAAATTTACAGAGCTGCTTCACAGGTGGGATGGGTTTGGACAGCTTTTGAGTCAGTTGGGCCAGCCTGGTTATCTACCTATATGCTTGAATAAAAATTGCACACAGAATTTTGAAACAAATCAAATTGGGGCTTAAAGAATTGACTCCCAAAAATTACATTTCCGACCCCCAAATGTAACCGACATCTGGATAACATCCTCCTGACGTTGTGTTTCAGTCCTCAAGACCAAAGATTAGTTGAGGATTTTTTTGGGAGTCGGAAATTTAATTCCACTGACATATAATTTCCCCAAAAATACAAGAAAAAAGAAAAAAAATCATTCCCCCGTCCTTTGGGCCCTGAGCCACCCCAAACTTTTATGGAAGGCAGGATACCCTCTGAAGAGAATATATTGATGTTCTCTGCAGATGGTATTGGCCTGGAATGTATCCCTCAATACGCTCAATGAAAACTGATAACATAAGTAGGATTTCTTGACGGCCATGGCCACAAATGGCACCAAACAACAAATAAAATAAAATGATTAGTAACTAAGATAAGAAGAGATTAATAACTAAGGCCTCGTTTGGCAGCAATGTATTTGCTCAATATAATTTAATTTGTTGTGACATCTGATCAAGCTTTGGCAGACCTGATCAGATGTCACAAAGGATGTCAGGGAAAAAAACCACATATATTCCGCAATATATATCGGTGCCAAACGGGGCCTAAGATAAGAAGAAGGGATTATGAAAAAATTAAGAACTAATAGTGTGAAGCAGGAAATAAGAGCTTGCGCGCTGAAGTACATTGGAAACAATTATCATATCTGCGCTCCCATTGCAGAGCTTCAGGTGTAGCCTTTGGCACCCAATCCTTACAAAGAAGCTGTGGAGAAGGGAAGAGAACTGGAGTTTCAAGAACTAAGGGGACAAAGTGCTTCTTAACAAGGCCCAAGAAGATGGGGAAAGAAAGTTTGAGACCAGTTAGGGGTGTCTTGAATGCATTTGCAATTACATCACCCATAGACGGCAAGGACATCCAATGCTTGACCCCGACGGGGGTGGGAGGGGCATTCAGTCGTGCCAAGACACTTTCAATATTGTGAAAAAACTGGTGTTCTAAATACCATTGTTGGAGGTTGTTGATTTTGGCAATGAGTTCTTCCCGGATCCGCATATAATCACCCTGACTGCATCCCAAAGCCCAAGCAATGGCTCTAAATCCACAGTGACCGTCCATGACCTTTCTGACACAGATTTGAATGAGTGTTGGGAGGGAGGGGATGAGAGATGAATCTTCAGGAGGTTCACCGGTGGGATGTTGGACAGAGAGTTGGGTCGAATCCTCTGGTGGTGAAGGAGGGAGTCAGTTGGCAGCCTTGATTGGGCTGAATTTCCTCCGAGGGGCAGGTTTTTCTTGTTCTTTGTCTTCTTTTTCCTCCGTTTTTTTTGGCGGCGCTGGTTCCTGAATTTTTGGTGGTGGGGCTGGTCTTCCTTTGCACACAGGGAGGACCCTCTTCTTTGTCGGTGGTTCTTCAGCAACATTATTCTTCCTTGCGAGTTGTCCCTTCTTCTGATTTTGAGCTTCATTGGTCTTCTTTGTCTTCTTTGGAGCCTTTGATGGATTAACTTTCTCAACTTGCTTCTTCTCGACGTGTTCAAAGGCTTACAGGTCCCTGCGAGTGGTTTTGGGCTTGTTACTGGCTCCTTTGGGTCTTCCACGGGTTTTTTGGGCTTCAGTTGGAAGTTTGATGTCTATAACTGTCCTGGTACCTTCAATAATGTGGTTTATAGCCGCCAGTTGAATGTCCAACTGTGTGGGGTTCAGCACCAGAAGTTTTTCTTTGAGGTTGTTGATAGCAGAGATGATTTTGTCTTTGGGATGTTTCAGGTGGGTTGGATGCTCTGCATAGGTAGGGGAGGCAATAAAACATGTGTCAGCTTTGAATTGTCCACGACTCCCAACTCCCAAAAGGAATATCACGACTCCAATTTTGTAATTTCCGACTCCCAACCAAAATGGCGCAGATAGAAATGATGGGAATGAGCGTAAAAAAATAGGACTGCTCACCTGGATGTGCCATTGGGCATGATTGCCTCATGCGAGACCAATAATTCAGCAAGCTGATGCTTGCAAGGTATCCCCATGTGTTTGTGGCAGTGTCCATTACACTGATCCTTGGGACGGAGCTTCTTAGCCTCTGCAAGATTGTTGAAAGCCATCCGTAGAGCATAATTGGTGATGACACCATGGCAGTTGTGGAACATCTTAGGAAGATAACACAACGTTTTCATCTTCTGCTGATGGAAATTGTATGCTATCTTGTGGTACTGAGCTTCAAGCGCATTGCTGATGAGCTTGATGACGGAGGTGAAGTTTTGCTAGGGGCCAAGGAGATGGGACTTGATGAAAGCGTGAGCGGATTCCATTCTGGACGTAGTGTGATTGTTGAAGTGAGGGACATCTTTAGTCCAACTGTTTGAGTAATGTTCAGCCACAGGTAGCCATGTTTCTGTGACATATTCTTTGAAGGCGGGGCCGTATTTTTTCAAAAATCAGCCAAAAGAAGATCTGAAATCAGCTTGAGTTTGACCAGTACTGGAGCATATCCTTCTCTTGTTCTTGATTTGGTATTAATTTTGAGCCTTTGGCGAGTAGGTTTTTCTGAATATGCCACACGCAGAGCATATGTTTGGCATTGGGGAAAGAGGTGTTGAGGGAGTTGATCAGAGCTGGTTCACGATCAGTGATGACAATGGCCGGCAAGGGGATATTGTGGGATTTGAAGACTGAGATTAATGATTCAAGTGCCCAGTCATAGAAAGATTTGGTTTCTTTGCCATGAAACAGAAGGCCATGCTGAAGGTCTTGTTGGCGCCAGTTATTCTGGAGACGTGAAGCAATGGCATGTTGTATTTATTTGTCTTGTAGGTGAAATCAAGGAGGATGATGTGGTGGTATGCCCTGAGCAATTCAACTGATCAAGTGTGGCAAAAGAATAAGGCTTTGAGAGTGCCTTCATTGTTGACTTTGGTCGCAGTGGTGAAATCCGTGTTGAGTAAACTTTTGTTGAGATGGCTGACGGGACTGAGACCTTGAAGGGATTCTAGGTGAGCTTTCCTCCAGGCCGTGTAGATTGTTCAAATGGTTGCTAGGATTTTTTTGTCGGCGTGAGTCTTCTTCATGGCTTCTAGGATTGAAGCAGGTTTCAAGCCTGCATCACCAAGCTTCTTCATTTCCTTGTAGAGTGATAGGGTCAGCTTTGGATTGGTCGTGTGGGCGGAAAGGTGATTGTGAGCTGGATTGGTAACCGTGAATTTCCAGATATTCCTCTTCTTTTGGAAGTAGGTGGTGGCGTCAAATGGACAGTCAATTAATCTTGTTGATGCGGTTGTTGCTTTCTTTTCACCAGGACGCCTGTTTTGGTGTGGATTCCTGCCCCTAATAATGCAAGTGGAAACAGATTGTTAATCAGCAAAGAGGCCAATGAGACAACACAAAAAAAAAAGAAGGAATTTGGGAGTCGGAATTGGAAATTTAGGAGTTGGAATTTAAAGAATTGGGAGTCAGAAGGGTAAATGTGGGGGTCGGAAGATAATTCGTGGGAGTTGGCAATGTAATATTGGGATTAGGGAGGGAAGATGATGTGAGAGGTGAAATCAGTGTGAAATGGGAGGAATGGGAGTCAGAATTAAAAATAAAGGGAGTCAGAATTAAAAAAAAAAGGAGTCGGAATTAAATAAAAGGGAGTCGGAAATGTAAAGTTGGGGGTCGGGATATAAAAAGTTATATTTGGGGGGGAAGTAAAAGAAAGATTTCAGACTTACCTGTTGCACTTGAAAATCTTGCTTTTATTCTTCACGCTCCTTCTGGTCCCAATAGCGTACCCATGATGGACCGCGAAATCCCGTAGAGTCGCAAATATCTTGTCCAGAGTTTCGTATTTGCCATTCGGAAGCACGGGCATGAGCCACAGGGAATCGCCAGTTGCCAGATCAACGTCAAAGTTATCTTCATCAAAATTTGCCACGAATTCTGCGACTGGATGGCTTGTGTCTTCTTTTTCTATGTCCATTTCATCTTCATCGTCTCCCTCTTGAGGTTTTTTGGCCGCTTTTTCTTCATTATTCTCATCTTCAATTTTTTTTGTTTCTTTTTCTTCAACGTTTTTTTTTTTTTTTTTTTGAATTTTTCTCTTCAGTTTTTTGGGTTTTCTTCTTTTTTTGCATGGTTATCTTCTTCTAGGAGATTCAGACAAGATTCCAACATAATTTCAGCTTTTAATTCATCATATGTTTGGTTGTTATTTTCTTCTTCTTTTTCATCCACTTCATCATGTTTATTTTTGTCTTCCTTCTCTTCATCTTCTTCTATATGAGCTTGGAGGATTTCTGGGTGTAGGACTGCGCTTTGAGAGGCAGGAGAAGCTGAAGAATCAATTTGGGATAGGGGGAGGGTGTTGTTGGACATTGTGGATGGGTAAGATTTGTGTGATTGGGAGGTAGGTATGTGTGGTGGATGTTTGTTGGAATTGTGTCGATCGATAGGTTGGTTGGGTTGAGTTAGGAGTCAATGGTTCTTTATTACCGGGGGTCAGAGTGGATATCTTAAGCCGACCCACACGGGTTTGGTCTGGGGGCCCGACTCCCTCCCTGGGCCAGGGAATTTGCTTGCCGACTCCCCATCGGGGATCAGGAAAAAATTCAAAGCATAAATATCATAATTACACTGCTGACTCCCAAACATGTCCGCGGAATTACATTTTCGACTCCCAAAAAAATCCTTGACCAATCTTTGGTCTTGAGGACTGAAACACAACGTCCGGAGGATGTCATCCAGACATCGGTTACATTTGGGAGTCAGAATTGTAATTCTTGGGAGTCGATTCTTTAAGCCCCATCAAATTTTGTTTTTGTTATCATAAGCATGCATATGCATGGCTGGTTTGTTCTGGCAAGCCAAAAGGTTCACTTTTTCAGCATACCTAAACCATCTGCAAAAATGGCTTATGCATATACTGCCCTATCACCATGAAAAATTATGTGTTGCTTGCTATACAAGCAACATGCTGAGGTACAAAGGTCCCTTTGTACTTTGGGATGTCACTTGTATAGCAAGAGACACACCAGTGTTCATGGTGCATTGTCTCATCAAACAAAAGGAAAAGGAACAATGAAAGAAAAAATAGAAAAGAAGAATCAAAAACTTAGTGAAGAATAAGGAAAATATCTTCTATTTCTGGATTCTGGGATACTCAAATGGCTCAAAGATACATCTGCATTCTTAGCAGTACTATTGACAAAAAATGAAAAACTGAAAGTGCAAAAAGTTGGAAAATCCAGTTCAAGTTCTTATTCAACCAGGCTGTCTGAAAAAAATATAAAAATAACATGAATTGCTTGACATTGCACCTGAGACAATTGCACCTGAGACAAAAAAAACACAGAGATATACCAATGGGTACAGTTGAGAGAAGGGTAGCCACCCTAGGGATGCAAATTGGGCCCTTTGGGCTCCTTGAAAGCCAACCATCAAGAACTTTCTAGGATTTTGGGTGGTTCTGGCTGGACAGAAAAAACTCAAAACCAATTCCAAAACTTCCCTCTTTATAGCAACAGTGGGCAGATATGTCATGTTGCATTACAGCAGGGGTAATTGCAGAACATACCTTTTTAAAGTTATCCAATTTTTTGTTTTTTGAACATAACTAAAAAAATGGTAATTACAAGTAATGTAACTTGAAAAAAAAATTGGGTAACTTAACCTTTTTTCAGGATGATGGTCTGGTAAGAAAAAATAAATAAGTTACATATTGCATATAGCTTACACCACAGACATTTCCCAATTGCTGCAGGCGCGAGTGCCATCATGACAATTTAGGCCTCATGACTGCGCAAGTAGGTGCAGTCACTGTGGATGCAACCATCAAGGTGACACTGCAGCCTGGAGCAACACCAGAATGTCTGTGGTGTTAATGGTTAATGCATCCCTCCTGGAGGGTGCAAATGTCCAGGTTGAGGGTCCAATCCTCACACCAAAGCAAATTTGACCTGGCTTGCTGAGGAGAGAACACTTGAAAGTTGATTGTTTCAAATTGAGCCCAAGCAATCTTGCTCCAATTGAACTCAACAATCAAAATTTAAGACCTCTCCCAGAAAGTTAAAACTAAGTTATCCAAATTTGGAAAAAAAATAAATTATTAATGTAAGGCTTCAAACAAGGATGTATTATCAATAGCTGTTATACACAATGTGATTAATAAACTACATCAAGTTTTTCTGCTAAAAAATATTTTGAAATTGATTCCATACTCAAACAACACCACTGATATCCCTGAATCCATCAGATGTGAAAGTTGGAGGATTCTTATTCAGGGAGAAGGAGGGAAAAAGATGGAAATGTTCACAATGATCAGGAGAAAAATAAGTGGATAGGTAGAGCTGAAAGAGCTATTCACGAATTAATTTTGAGTAGCCATTTAATTGGAGGGATTTGGGGGAGGACAATTAATTTTGAGTAGCCATTTAGTTGGAGGAATTTGGGGGAGGAAACAATGGTTTCAGAGCAAGGAAAGCCAATTCAAGTCACACAAGTAGGAGGCAAAGTTAAGCACTGCAAAAAATCTGCTCCAACTGGCAGCAGTGGACATGCAGCTTACTCTTATTTTACTCAACTCTTATTCAAAATTTACTCAAACTTTCATTGAGATTCACAGTGACTGTGCATCATGCACAGTCACTGTGAACCAAAGTGAGGTTTGATTAAATTTTGAGTAAAACCAGAGTAAGACCAGAGTAAAATCAAAGCTACCGCATGTCAACTGCTGGCAGTTGAAGCAGATTTTTTGCAGTGAAGGAGTTGCTGTATAAGGTCATAAATTTTTTTGGCTTTATTAACCGGTGGGATCCAATGGGATTTGATGCAGAGGCAACAAATCAGCTGTGTTGAAATATTAAAGCAAACATAAAACTTACTGGTGATTTTATCCAGCATCTATTCTAGATCCATGGCTTGAAGAGCACAACTGATCCAGAATATAAAGTGGCTAGACGAGATTGTGTAAGATGGGTTCATTGTTAAACTGAAAGTGGTAGTGATCATGAGGGATGGGTCTGTATGATTGCATGGATGGATGGGATGGGTGTGAATTATGTTGGCGTGGATTTATCCAGTCTTATACTTGCCTTATTTCCTGCAAAAAAAAGACAAAACCAAGAACAACGGCAAGTTTGCTTTGTTGCATCTTTTCCTTTCTCTTCCGCTGCTGATCCATAGATCATCAATCCAGTGCCTCACAAGATACCAGCCCTGTCAGCCGTTGAGGCACATACACATGCACACGAAAACAAGAAAGGGGAGTTGGATTTCAGTCATTCATTCATCGATCAATTTTCCACCAGCACATGCCAAGATGTCAATTGACAGTTCAAGAACAGATCGATGATAAGCAAGGTATCTGTAACCATCCCCATTTTCCTCCTTCAAATCAATTGGTCAGTGAATATCATGCTCGCCGTCCAATTACTTTTTTTTAGTGTAGGTTTGAAGTTTAGAGTTTGGTGGCAACGGCTTCGATTTCCACCAAGACGTCCAAAGGAAGTCGTGCAACCTGAAGATAGTACCCAAGCAGGACAGGGAGTATCAACATATCAAGATCAAGGATGTTTGAGTAATAAAAGGAAGACAAGGACTCACTTCAACACAACTTCTGGCCGGTTTGTGGTCTTTGAAGAAGGTAGAATAGACTTGGTTGATCTTCGAGAACTGGCCCATATCTTTGATGAACACGGTGACCTTGATAACCGATTCGATCGAGCCACCAGCTTGTACCAAGACCTTGGAGAGGTTTTTAAGACATTGTTCCTACATAGAAAAAATTAAACCAAAAAATGAAAGAAAAAAGTGGTCGTCGAAGGTTCAGCAAGCTTATGTCCAATAAGGCTTTAGATAGATAGACAGGGAAGAACGGAGATCACTGACTGTTTGTAGTTCGACGTCGGTGGGATGGATGACTTTCATGGTACTAGGATCCAACGGAATCGAGCCGCTAGAGTAAATGAGTCCATTGGAGGTGACCACGGCCTGTGCTAGAGATGAAGGGGATCCAGAAAAGGTAAGCCAATTTGGGAATGAGACTAAGAACTCCTGAGTCAGAAGAAGTATGTATCAGCTCACAATACGGGCCGATGGCTTCGGGAGCACCGGGAGTGCCGTTGATTGTGGACAGAGTGATCGGAGCAGACATACTCGAGCTGAACAGAGATCGATGGGGTAGGAGGTTGCTGGTTGGCTTGAGCTTGAGTGCTGGCCGTAATGCAAGTGCAAGAGGATGGAGTCGATGGAGTGGGTTGCTGAGGAAGAGTCTTCGGAGTGCTGGAGTCTTCATCGGAATCTTTGGCCGACACTGCCCAAACCTCGGCTAGCTCAACTCAGACACTGACTTGCCGGGCTGTAACTGCAGCTGTAACTGTAACTGCAACTATAACTACTATTAGAGTATTCGGGAGAACTAATGTTATTCCGAGCTTAACTAAGCCTCCTCTCCTGGGAGGAGCCCCGCAGGGTCTCTGCTCACAGAGAGGCTTACGTGCGAGAAGCAAATCCTAGCCTGAGTACTCAACGGCAGGTGCCTGTATTCTTTTTTTTTTTTTTTGGTACATATTTCTTCTTTAAAAAGGTCATTGTTGTCTCGCAGACTCCCATTTTTTGGTGCCCAATAGGCCGCAATAATGGGATTGCATCCATCCATTTTTTTGTTTAAATTTCTATCTCATCTCCAGCTGCCCTTCATCCGCGATCCATTGGTCCCATCCATTGCCAGGACACGCCGTAGCTGTAAAATGCACTTCGAGAACCAGTAAGTGTTTCGGTATCGCTGTTACGAGTGAGAGGTCGAGTATTGGACTGTACTGGACAGTTTCAGCTGTCTTCAGCAGAAAAACAATTACACTAAGATCATCACATCTCATCAACAAACGATCAACTTCACTAAGCTCCTCATTGTTATCTGGTGGGACATTAGTCATCCCAAAATGCAATCGGGATCGATTCAGATTTGGGTCCTTGGTCGAGATGATATCCTGAAACTTGGCAATCCCACTAACGGAATGTATCGTCGACTATCGCTTGTGTGCTACTCCAGTTTCCTTTACATCAGTATAACAAATGTCTTTATAATGTGCCATCCGAATGAAGACCAATAGCAACTTGTTGGAAATCATATTTTTGTGACTGTTGAGTTTGCTTTCTACCGCTATCAACTTGGAGTGAATGAAAAATCGTTCGAAGCTGATCGTCTTTTGAAGTGAGGAATATGACAAGGAACTCTTTGAGTGTCATTTCGGACTCTTGGAGGATCTTGCACACACGGAGGGTGTGGATGGTGAGGTATCAGGTCGCTATTGCAGGTTTGCTATGACGGTGCCAAGGGGATTACACCAAAGCGGTGGAAAGTTCCCGATTCTCTGTTGTACAGCTACATGCAGCCTGGCAATACAGATTTTGTCAGCTCCAAGGCAAGACGGGCACCAAGATTTCTCATCAGGTTATGGAGGCAGGTGCAAGGAAGACCCTTCATTTGAAAACGCCAAATTAAAGGCGGGATCTCCAGCTTCTCAAAAATGCCCAGGGCTTTTCTATTATGCCCCCGGATGGTGTAGCTATTTGCTGATAAAAAAGAATACCACCAAAATGGGGAAAATCCGCCAAGGGACTCATGCCAAAATGGGTGTTTTACATGCAAGTCCCTCCCTGCGGTCGGCGCAATGCAATGTGAGGTCACTCACATGCATATGCAAGCCGCGCACAGCAGGGAAAAGGGATTTGTGTTAAGTTCAATATTATTCATTTCTAGATTCAGAGAACAGTCTTTATAGTAAATATGTACAATGTGCGCCGCAGTCGACTCTCATGGGACTTGATATTAGCATAATATCTAAGTCTCAACACCCCCCCTGTCGACTAGGTCGTCTCATTGTTGTTCTCCTTGAATTTTTTTCATCAGTTTGGGGTGCTTATCTGGCAGCATTGCCTTGGTAAGAATGTCAGCTATTTGATCGTCTGTGGAAATCCAGATTAGAGCACCTCCAGCGGAGCTGCTATCACACAGCCTGAGACAAACTTTGGCGGGCCGCAACCAATTTCCGGGGTCCAACGGAGCGGCTACACAGGCTGCTAAAGCTTCCGGGGGTAGACAAAAACTGCCATAAGCTGCTACTCTTGGCAGCTTTGGCATCAACCTCCACAAGCTCCCAGATAGGGTCCTGCGTCAATATGTCGTTCACCAAGGTGCATTTTTTTTTTTTCCTCCAAAATAATATCTCCTATCAACCTTCACTGTTTTCTCACATATATCTAGATCATGGTCGATCCATGCCTGGAATCAATGGCCACTCCCACCACCCCAAAACAAACTACGACTCGTTCCTCGCCAAGAAAGAAAAGCAGCCAACAACCTGATACCGATGTGAAACAAACCCCAGCCCCAGAGACCGAGGATATCAAAGACATTGATGGGATTGAAGTAGTCCAAGCTGCCAAATCCGCGACCAAAATGAAAAGCCCGAATTGGTCGATTGAAGAGGATAAGCAATTTTGTGTTGCTTGGTTGAATACCAGTTGCGATAGTATTGTCGGAGTCGGCCAGAAAGGTGCTACGTTCTGGGAGCAAGTACACAAGTACTACAAGCCGCTTCCAAGAATATCATCGTCATCTTCAAGTAATTCCATTGCTTGAACCGGATCCATGTTGTATTTAAAAATAAAAATAAAAATCAAGAATAAATTGAAAGGGTCGGTGTTTGAAGATTGATGCTACTGAAAGGGCCGGGTGTTGTGATGACCAAATATCAACAGAGTTGTTTTGTCCAGGCTGATCCACCCCGGCCCGGATCTAAAGTCCACTTTAGGCAGGGTGGTGAAAGGTGTGTGACAGTTTTGGACATGTGCTTGCGGGCTGCTAAAACCAACCGGATCTACCCCTGGACCGCTTGAGATGCTCTTAGTGTTGCATTCTTTTCAAACAAAGCTTGGTTAGTGATGTAATATTCCCTGTCAGTATGGCGGGTACGTTTGTTTGAACCATCATCTTTGCCTACCCGGATAGCAGATTCATTTTCACATAGAAGACGACATCTTCAATGAATTTCTGAACCCAAAGCAATTGCCGTGTTGCCATAAATTCAGCATGGCAGGTAGAAGCCGCTACAGTGTGCAGTCTTCTAGCAATCCATGGGATTGGTGCCCCGTAGAACATGAGAAAGATACCGTAAGATGACCATTGAAACTTACCGCCCCAGCCTGTGTCACTGTAGCATTTCAGTGGCTGATCACAGTTTATTGGTCAAATGATCAGTTCCTGTTTTTTTGAGTTGGGGACGTAGTTCACAATGTGTTGGAGTAGGATTAGCACTGAAACGTGCCATGTAATTGACGGCGAACACTATGTCTGGCCACGTGCCCACTGCTAAGTAGCTCAGGATACCTACTAACAAAAGGTAATCAGTGGAAGTGGAAGCATCACCACTTTTGTTCTTGTCAGTGTCAGCAGAGTAACCCAAAGGGAGGGGGTTTTAGCTAGGGATTTTTTGTCCCAATTTTCTTCCAGCAACTTGTCTATTAGTTTCTTTTGGCTGAGTCTGAACTCTTTGTGCCCACGCTTTATGTCCACACCTGCTTGCCACTTGATCTCCAAGCATTCGTGCAGATCCTTCTCGAGGCACCGTAGGATCTCTTCACTGGAACCAGTTACCACACCATCATCGCGCCCTTGTGAGTCTTGTGCTGTAAAATGTAAAGGGAAAAGTCAAATTGGCTTGGCACATAGCCTAGGTCCCCCAGCTTTGTTTGCAGGTGTTTCCACCAGCAGCGCCCTGCTTGCCTCATCCCATAGAAAGCCTTCTTCAGCTTTCAAGCATATCCTTTAGGAACATCCAATCCTTCCGGCGGTCTGACCCATACCTCCTCGTCGATGGGCAAGTGGAGATACGCTGCGACAAAATCAAAGGAATAAATGGGCCAATCACACTTGGCGACTATGGTTAGTAGTAACCTCAACCACACAAATGTCGTGGTTGGTGCAAATGTATCCTGAAATTCAACGCCTGCGATTTGTGCGTATCCTTTTGCCACATACTGTGCTTTCCGTCACATGTCCGCTTTTCCACGAAGACCCATCTGGCCCCCATAACACGTCATCCATAACGAACCAGTTCAATCGTCCAGATCTGGTGGCAAAAAGGATTTTGGAGCTCTTCTTGAATCGCCTTCAGCCATTCCTCCTTTTCCGGGTGTTTGAGGACTTCACGGTATGTTTTTGGAGTGGTCGTTTGTAGTGATTTCACTTGACTTTTGAGCTGGTCGATGAGTTGTTCTTGTCCCTGTACTATCATTTCGTCGGCGAAATCACCTAATTCAACTGCCATCACAAAACGCAAGGCTTTAGGCTTCGGGAAAAGTTGTGGGTCCAAACGGTTGATGTGTGTCTGCAGACTTGGTTCAATGTTCTCTTTAACTTGGGAAGGGGATTTTGAACCCGTTAGTAGTTTTAGTGGTTGATCAGCAAATCTGACCCAGGCCGAGCATATGATTTTGTCAGTTGTTGGGATCCAAAGCATCCATCCCTTACTGCCATCGATGTAACCAATAACCCGCGCTTCTGTTGCTCAATCATCTAAGCTCCTCCTTTTTTCTGGAGGGGTAAGTAAAAACGTGAAGATTGTCCACAACGGGCTTATACCCATGAAAGGCTTTGGATGGGGTTTTATTGCCACTTACTTTTTTAGGCAATCGACTAAGGGTATAGTTTGCGCATAGGAAAGCAAATCCCCAAAAGCTTCTCGGGAGACAGCTGTCCGTCAACACCGCACGTCCCATGTCTGACACCGTACAGTTGTATCGTTCAATGGCTCCGTTCTGATAATGATGTTAAGGTAAGGATCTTTCAGATTTGATACCCTTTGATCTCAAGAACGTGGCGAGGAATTTCAAATTGAATTTGCCTCCATTGTCGGTGTGTAAGCATTTGATTGTTTTCCCTGTGGCATTCTCAAAGCATAGAATCTAATTGATTAGTAGTTGACCCGCCTCACTTTTCTTACTCATGTTCTTAATTTCACTGTACGACATTGATACATCTTGTATGGAGAGAATGTATCGGCCATCACCAAAAGTCAGTATCTCAAAAGGACCCATCAAGTCACAGGCGATGATGTCCAGAGTTCCTACTGGTTGAAAAATTGGTAACAGGGAATTAGTGCGCGTCCCTTTTGAAATCATGCAGATGGGACACTTGATGTCCCCTTTAGGGATCAATTCAGGAAGTCCAATTCTGAGGTTCAGCTTGATCATCTTTCTGATCCTTCTCAGGCCTGCATGGCCAAACAGTCGATGCCAGAATAAGAGTTGCAGTTCTTCTTTGGTGAGATCAGACAAATGCCAGTCCAACTCATATTTGGCAATAGGGTCAAGATGAGTTATAGATTGCATATTATATAGGACAATTGAGAGTTGTTGTGCATAAGAGAAGACACCAGTTGGTGTGGTATAGTATTAGTAGGGAAAGAAGAACAAGAAGAATGGAAAGAAATAGAATCACGAGAAGAGGAAGACATAAGAAAATCTTTGTCGTGTAACGCAATAGGTTGTAGGTCAATTTTTTATGCCCGGTGTGCCGATGGTAGGATGGGATCGGGAAGTGTCCAGCATCTTTTGTCTGGAGCAAGTGTGCTGCGAAGGAGAATAAGCCCATTGGGTGCTATGAATAAGAACGAATCGGTATTCCTATCATAGTCAATGGTCAGTTTGGCTCGCCTCAGAGCAGATGGGGAGATGAGGGTATGTCTGGCTTGCTCACAGAACATTACGCCTCTAAGGGAGACAGTCGTTCCATTTTTCACAGGAAAAATCAGTGTCCTTATACCTGTGATCACGTCACGGAAACTATCAGTTGCTACGGTCAGGGGAATGGGTTTCTTGAGCAGATGAAAGTCATGAAGTGCTAACCTGTCAACTGTTAGATGATTGGTAGCACTTGTATCTGAGATAACCTCACAATGCACGCCAGCAACATATGCAGTGACTTCTCCGGTAATTTGTAATTCAGCAAGTTCATCTTCAATATTGCAAGCTGTCGCTTGACTTTTTGATTTGGGGTAGGTCAGTCTGTAAGACTCATGGGCTTTTTGGGGAGCAGGATTATTGTTGTGAGGTGGAGCCCGATTGGTGTGTTGGGAATGTGATTGAGGAAAGGGAGGGAAATTCATATGGAGATTGGGTTGTTGGAAGTTTTTGCCATAAGGAGGGCCATGGGGAAGAAAGTTGGGAGAGACTATGATAGGGAAGAAAGGCTGGTATGGTACCGTGTCAGGAGTCTGCCTGCAATAGGCTTAGTTCTGGTTTGGCCGCTTCCTCTTTGCTGGGCATTTGGCTGCCCAGTGCCCCACTTGTTTGCAAATGTGGCAGGCATTGTTTTGTGCCGCATTCAAAGAGACATCTTCCAAAGGCTGATCCAACTGTTCTTCAACTGCAGTCTCATTCACAGAGGTTGCGCAGTGCTTTGGTGTTGGCGGTTCGATGAGATTTGTGTCTGAGTACCTGTGGTCAAAAGATGCCTGTCACTTACAGATGTTGTAGATCTTGATCAGATCTTCAAAAGTCGGAGTCCTGTGCAATGGATCATTGTACATGACAGATTCGACCCGTCTTGCCATTTCACGTTGTCATCTTTGATGCCAATCTGAAGGAGTAAGCCAATAACGTTGTTCTCAGTAAGAGTAATGTTCAGATCTTTTAAGTCGCTGATGATGTCTTTGATTTCCACGCAATACGCCCCCGTGTTGGGGTCAAGGTGAAGCAGTCGTGATCTGAGTGGCTTGGCAGATGGAGGCGAAACATGATTTGAGATTGGCATAGCTGGCGGAGGCTGTCGGGTAGGCGGACAGTTCATCCTTATGTGACGGATTGACAGAATTGAGTAAGATTGCATGTCTGATCTTTTTGTGATGCACGTTGGCGTTGGGTTTTTCGAAAAATTGTTTGTCGTACATATGCCATGAAGCCAGTTCTTTCAATCTTTGGGCCCATTTCCGAAAGTTGGAACCATCCACAGCCAAGACATCGCTATCTCTGATCTGTTTGAGGGCTGTGGAGATGATAGTCGAAGTGTTTCGGCAATCCTCGTCCGCCTGACAACGGTTGGAAGTGTTTCTGATAGACACATCCAAGGTTTGTTGTCTTTGAGTTTCCGACATTTGTGGGTTCTGGTGAGGTTGTTGAGGTGAAAAATATGTAGGATGATCAGGTGTTACGGGAATATAGTGATATGGATAGTGTTCTTGGGTTTGTGGATTTGGGTCGTGTAGAGTTGTAGGAATAGGAGTGGTCATGGTAGGAAGGGAAGCGTGGAATGGAAACGGAGTGGATGTAGGTGCAATAGAGGGACTGGTAGATGTCGGTGTAGGTGGAGTGGGGTTGTATGGGGTGGGGGTATAGTGGAATTGATTGTTTGTTGGTTGGGGAATAGTAGTTGTCTTTTTAGAAGTTGATGATGCAGCAAGGATGGGGATGGTGAGGTTGTTATGATGACGCTCAACTTGTTGTCTAATAAGTTCCGGAGTACTGAGTCGGGTTTGTTGCTGGTGCCAATGAAGTCAGTCGAGGTGGATTTGGTGTATCCTTGGCCGGCATGGGGTAGATCAAAATATCTACAGGGCAAAGTCTTGGAGGCCTCATACCTTACAGTTGAGAAACCTAGTTATTAAAAGATACTCCGGACTGCTTAAAGTCTGTACTAATGGGAATGGCCAGAGCAGGCTTATCTCCGTACTGGACAATAAGCAGAACATTTTTCCTCTCGCAACAGGGTTTCAATCCTGTTGGTACCTCGCAACCTTCATGTTGCTACCTGATAGATAAATTGATAAAATTTTTGAAAAATAATGATTTATATGGTTTTTGAAAGAGAAAAGCGAGATGATTTTAAAGACTCATAACCTATTTGAGTATTCGGGAGAACTAATGTTATTCATTTCTAGATTCAGAGAACAGGCTTTATAGTCAATATGTACAATGTGCGCCGCAGTCGACTCTCATGGGATTTGATATTAGCATAATATCTAAGTCTCAACAACTACAACCGTAATTTATGTGTAACTGCAACTGCAACAGGACCCCGGAGAGCCCCTCCCAAACCGCCTTGTGTAAAACCAGAGAAAATGCCTCTTTGGATACGTAAAAATATGCAGTTTTTTTCCTTTTTGCCAGATTTTGCTATGTCAAGACAAGCATGATTTTTTCAACTTTGTAAGACAGAAGAAAATGGATACGTCTTAAATAAGGAACATAGTAACACATTTTTTCAAAAAAAAAGGCAGCTAGATTTGTAGTTGAGGATCATTCTAAGGCCTTTTTAAAGGGGTTGTATGCTCTCCTCAGCTCTCTTGATGTAGTTTGGGTTGCTCATGGTAGGTGGCATCATGTTCAAAGCTGATAGGACCCAAAATTACCCAAAAGCTGCTTCAGATTGCTACGCTCAGACAAGGACCCTGATTTTTTCTTTTTCAAATGTTCAAAAGAAGATTCACTTTACACAAGTATGTTTTTTTTGAGAAAAAGTGAAATCTGCTATGTATTTGGCAGATTTCACAAGTATCATTTTGGGAAAAATCCCCTTTTGCTACATGCTACACAAGGCGGCTTGGTTAGGGCTTTCCTGGGTCCTACTGCAACTGTAACCTAAGCCTGGGTTTCAAAGACCACACAAACATCAAATCCACAACCCAAAGGATACCCATTTGGGCACAACAGGATAGGCATAGAAAGTACAAGATCCTCTTCCCCCATATTTGGGGAGCCCGGGATTCATGATGAAAGGAAAAACAAAACACTTCCAATGTCGGCCGATGTGCAGTGGCATGCACTCGACGTTGGACCATTACTTTGGATGAATTGAGCCAATGCGAAGGTTGCAAGGATTGTTTGGCACCCAGACAGAGCCTATTCTTTTAGCTTAATGGAAAATGGTTATCTGCCAAAGGATTTTTACTGAGAAGAGGTATGTGATCACTTCAAGAATTGATCCAAGCCTTTCACAACACGTTCAACTCTTCGACAGGTCAAGCTGATTCTCCGACTGCGAGCCAAGGAGAGATCGCTGAGCTGAGAAGCGTATTGAGAGAAGTGACTCCAATTAAGACAATTATGGAGATGAGGGGAAAGAAGGTCAGCCGGACGGGCGGGGATGGAGTGAAGCAGCTCGGAGTAACATTCCCCCCTGATCACGATGAGAGAGCGACGAGGGACGAAGAGTGAGAAGAGCGGTTGTCGGGCGATCGTTCGTCCGCCTTCCACCCTCTCATCAGCTTTCTTCACGCCTTCTACTCGGACATGATCCTCAGACGGAACCAGACATTCCTTCAGTTGGTCTGAAAGCGACTGATATCGATCCGAATAGCAATGAAACTCGTACACGGTATCTGATTCTAACGAGATCGTAGCCACCGTCGGCAGGTATGCTGGGCCGCTGTCGTCGGAAAGTTTTTGGGCAGAAGTGGGTGTCAATATTAAAAATCAGAGCGAATCTGTTATAGCCACGAGACTCAATCGGCGAGCACTTACTCGAGATGAGGCAAGATACCATCGCCAGGATTATACTCATTGACGAGACAATGGTTGGGCGGGAGGCGAGAACCGTCTGCTGATGAAGATGAGGTGAAGAGTCTCAGTTCCTCGAGTCGTGGGAATACGTGAGGCCATTCGTCGGTCATGAAGCTCGGAGGGCTTTGGGGGACCAGCTTGCCCTTCGGGGTCATCGTTCCGCCCCAGTACATCGATCTATGAATGAGACCACCACATACATCAGAGTCATCGAGAGGAGGGACAAGATACAACGATCGGCAGATGGCAGAGACCCACCTCCGGCCATTCACTCGTTGCCAGCCACCGGCTCGGACGGAGATCGAAAGGTCGGGCTTGATGACCGCATTAGAGTTCCCGACCTGGTCGATCTAAACAAAACCACTGGGATCGATCCCTCTCCATCAACGATCGCACATTTCCTGATTAGAGACTGGAAGGGTAAACTGGGGTGGACTGACCTTTCGGGTCAGATAGCTCTCCTCCTCTGGTGTGATGTAGTCTCGGACTAGATAGATCGATGGGATTGGGCTGGCTATTCGATGGTCATCCAAGTCGAGAATCGTGCTCATCCTTGTTCGATCGCTTGAAGTGGATGGTTCAGGACAAGAAAATAACTTGGGAATCTTCCCTTGGCTGTCGGCGAGTGGACACAGCCTAACACCACACCACGCCGAAAGACAGAAGCAGCATCACATGTTTTCATCGAGTTCCTCTGGAGATTTTATTCTCATCCATAGACTTACTTACATTTCTTAAGAGATCCCATTTCCAAAAACTCAAGAACGTATGACTTTCCAACAACAAAAATGTGGGCAATTGTATAGGCTGTGACATAAATATCAGAAAAAAAAACATGAGATTATTTTTTAGAGGCGGCTCTTCACCGGAAAACTGTTATGTACAAGAACAGCCTTATCAAAATAAACGAAAGGGAAAAAAACGATTCAAGGGCTTTCAGGTTCGACGCGAAAAACCTGGCCACTTGAATGAAAGTACAAGATTGTTTGATGAAGTTATCTGCCGCATTTATCCATCCTAATGATAGCGACGGTGAAGAGTCCCACAAGATATTCCTCAAAGGAGCCGATTCTAGAGATCAGTTGGTGAGCTCTGAGAGCATCGTTATCAGGCAGGAGGGAGATAAAAACGTACGATCGGGATATCGTCGTTGGTGTCGATCGTGTAGGTCGTCCCGTGCGGACGCTTTCGATACCACATCATCGTTATCCATTCTTGTCCCCATGTTCGAGCTACCAACCAATCCAAGAATAATAAAAAAAACATTACACAATACATAATTTGTTGGTTCTCCAATACATGTGGCTTGGACATGATATTTATGGAAAAGCGGTTGTTATGTACCATGAAAATGGGCGACATGCCGGCCCAATTTATCTTTGATCGGCCCAGCCAGTCCCATCCGATCACGCTCCCAGTGGTAATCCTCGGTGAGCACTCCACCACGCTTGATTTTCCATCGATCAGTCAACCATCCTCGGGGCTCGAATTCAAAGTCAATTCCATCGCTGCTTCTGTATGTCTGCTTGCGTCCGCACCGTTCAAGTTGGGTCTGAGGTTTGTGGATGTATCGTTCGGTCCGTCAGTCTTTTTTCAGTCTGCAAACTCATCCCAATCACTTTCTCTTGAAATCCAAGATCTGATGCTTACATTTATATCGGGTTCGAGCTACGTCGTAAAAAGAAGGGGAAAAAAAAATCTTGTCAATCTGAGATCAAGTGAATTTTGTCAACATCAATGGCCAGACTGAATCGGATACAAACCTCGAGTCCGATTGTGAAACTATGAAGCTGAGGGCCAGTGACCGACATCTGAAAGGCGCCAGGCCGCGGGCCAACGAAGCTTGTCCGGACTTGCAAGACATCCATAGCGTTGCCGGTGATTTCACGGACGTGGAAGTCCCGATTAGTCCATGAGATTTCCCGCTCAAAGGCGAATGTCCGGACTACGCTCGAGTTCGTCCGGCTCGAGCTCGCAAGGATTTCCCGTCCGTCGGCCAGGACCAAGCTCGTGCTGAGCAGCCAATAGGTAATACTAATTGCAAGCACTTGTGTCAGCCATTGTAAGCTTGCCCGTTCGATTCTCGTCATGTTCTCTTCGGATTCTTTGGTGTGTGTTTTGGATGTCTAAACGATTGTATACACTAACGGTAGCCAGGGTGAGGAAGGCTGGACCCAATTGACATGTTTATTCATGTGTCCTGAGACAATTCCCTACGAAGAGCTCGATCTGACGCTGCGCGAGGCCTTTGTAGCGCCCTCTTTGGCGCCGCTTTGCTTCCCCAGGGAGACTCGTCTAAACGGCTCAAACCAGACGGAGGTTTGGTGTGAAGCGTTCAAGCTCTTCCAGACTGAGTTGTTTCATCAGGGTTTAATATGCCCGGGCATTATCGGCAGCAATGATGAAACTCCATTCACTCGGATACAATGGCCCATGTTAACAATGTGGATGACGAGCATGAATTCTTATTTTGCCCAAGGTTTCTGGCCTTTCACTGCAAAGAGTATGATGAGTAGCTATAAGGCCTGCAAGTTGATTCAGTATTTTCCTCTTTTATAAACGGGAGGACAATTTTGCCACCAAACTGGAGGGTTGATCTTTAGCTCCCCTGTAGAGCCAGATCTAGCTAGATACAACCTGCAACCTAAAACGGGCCAATAGGTTGCAACATGACCGAATCGGTGTCAGTCCGTGTCAGTCCGTGTGATGTAAATAAATAACTTTTTCTCCGGGCTTCCCAAAATTGGGGGTAGAGCTGGGTAGAGAATCTTGTTACAATTTAAAAAAAAGTGCCAAATTCACATCAAGTTATAAATATCACACATTACTTATGACGGTGCCATGGAGCGTTGACAAACGGGTCCTAAATCTTTCTAGCAATCAGAACTTCCTGCTGTTCTGTGCAATCCAGATGTTTTTAATTTACTGCAACTATTAAGATATATGCATTTTATCCACACACGAACCAACATCGTCATAACTTTGTTTGTTTGTATTCTTGCTTCAGAATTTGCCAATGTAGCAACTACCTGTATTGACCCGCCGTGCTCTCATTGGCCGAACCTTCGAGGGTGCCTCTAGGCAAGGAGAAACTAGAGAATGATAGAAGAGTGATACGTGAGGGAGACGCAAAGGGACTGCAGAAGAGTGGGGAAAGAGGGGGAATGGAAGATTAGGCCGATGTTTTGGCTTTCTTTTCAGCCCGACCGATTTCGGGCACGGAATTGGTGACCGGGGCGCTGCTGGGTGCACCGTTAGAAGAGACGATATTGCCCTCAGCGTCACGCTTGCTTCCCGAAATGTTGGGCTTGATGTCGTCACCACAGCCAGGCTCGGCATGTCCATTTGCCTCTTTCTCGGCGTTGCGATCGCCCCCGCGACCGCCCGAGCGATTCCCTCGCCCTGCGTCCCGGCCTCCTCGTCCTCCGTCTCGGCCTCCTCGTCCTCCGTCTCGGCCTCCTCGTCCTCCGTCTCGGCCTCCTCGTCCTCCGTCTCGGCCTCCTCGTCCTCCGTCTCGGCCCCCACGTCCACCACGTCCGCCACGATCTCCGCCATTCCCTTTCCGGTGGCCGGTATGGTTAGAGTCTTTGGGAACAAAGGCACTCTTGGCTCTAAGATTTGCACAATCCAAATGGAATTGCTTGTTCGCTTCATCTGCAAATTGTTCATTTTAATCAGCATGTTGCCAAAATCTACACGTTGCGCTGCCAGTAGTGTATTGCTTACCATCGAGACGTGTGAACTTGACTGAGCGACCTCCCGATTTGACCTCCTTGGCTTGAATTTTCGCCAATTGTTCGTCGGTGATTGGCTGGGTAAACCCGACCGTGCCTTTTCCTTGATCGTTTGGTGCAATATGAACCACGTTACAGACTAGATCTCCCTCGGTGAGGCTTTCCTGATTTAGGCAGAAGCACTCATCAGAATAAAATTGATAGATCGTGAAAAAAGAATCTAGACAGCGGCTTACTTTGAGAGCGCGGAAGTTAACACGAGCCTGCCTGCCATCTTGCGGTGCATCACCTTCCATCTCGAATGCTAGAGCCATGTTTGATCGGTAATTCTTCAATTCTTCAGGGTTCTTCAGACTACCATCATTATTGACTTCGAGTTGGTTTCCTTCGTATTCAATCACTTTTGGAGCCCCTTTCTCCTTGGTATTATCATTGGTATTCTCCTTTTTATCCTTGGGTGTAGAAAATTTGTCCACGTATTGTTTGGAGCCCGCTGCAATTTCTCTCAGTTCTCTGAACCCATTGAACTTCGAGTTGTTTCCTCCGATTTTTCCTGCCGTAGCAGAGGCTGGTTCTCCTGCTTTGCGTTTTCCGGACATTGCGGGAGGCGGTAGACCTTTCTCCTTGGCTTTCATCGTAACGTAATCGATTCTGTCAAAAAAATTATTAGGGTCAGTTGCCATATTGGCAATCAAAAGGTAGAATAAATACGTAAGAGGCTTACTTGAACATAATTGAGGGCAGCTCTCGTCCCTCGAACTCAGGTTTCCCACTATCTTGCTTGAAATCGTGAACTAGCTGGTCAGCAGACTCAGGTTGAGAGTATTCAATAAAAACCGAGTTCTTCCACTTGTTGCGAGCTTTCCCGTTTTCTTCTGGAGCTCCTTTGGGCTTTTCCTCGCGCCTCATTCGTAAGACAGCTACTGGACCCCATTTCCTTGCCCACTTTTCCAGTTTAACCTGCATATCATCAGGCTCGCCCTTCGCCAAACTTTCGTCACTCAGGAATCCCTTAACGTATACGCATCGATCACTGGCACCGGCTCGACTGGATTCCTGCAGCTTCAACACTCGCCGGACGTAAAAAGTCGGTTTTCCATCCAATTCTTCAGTCACCACGTCCACTAACTTAGGAGTGGTCGTAGAGGATTGGATGATGCGAGCCAGTTTGCTAGTCGGGAATTTCGAGGAATAGGGCCTCATCCTTTTAAATGAAGCAACCGTCTGAAGAAGAACTGGCGAGCATCCGGGTCCATACTCTTCGGCTTTCTGTTTAGCCTCGGGCGAGAGATTGGGGGCTTTGACGGAATGAAGGTGAGGACTAGATTGGAGGAACATGAACTTGTCGAACGGCAGATTTGCATCGGAGAAATAGAATTCAACTGGAATATCAAATTGGCAAGTGGAAAAACTTGTCAGCAATTGTTTTCAGTTTCAACTATTTAAAGTGAGTAATACTTAGGAGAGTGCTATAACTAACTTTGCCGGATAATTTCAATCCGATCCTCTTCACTCACGCCCTCGATAGTTTGATTGGTTTGTTCAGACTTGACTGTGCCGTTCGTGGTGATGACCTCAGTGTCAATGGACATCGGCATTGCTTTCTCGTCGATTTTTTGCTCGGACTCGACGGGTGGTTCAGACTTGACGACTTTCTCATCAGGGATATCGACAGCAGGCTCAGCAACAACAGACATCGCCCTTTGCTGGTTGGGAGAGAATTTTTAAATGGGAGGGACTTATGGAACTGGAGACGGAGACGGTCACGAGGACTGGGTTGTTATTTTTGGGTTGGTGGTGAAAGATCTGAAATCTGGATTGTCCGATGATACGGAGAGCTGTATGTACATCCATCCCGGCGGCAACCACCTAATTATTTTAAGGGGCTACTCCTTATTGGTTTCAGCTCAATGGTTAGGGCTAACAGGGCCAAAATCGACTGTTGCATATTCAACTCGAGCTCTGCGGCGCGTGAACTTTGCCCCGGGTCCTCAGAGCATCCACCCTCGTCTCGGTAAACCCGCTCGGTAAGCGGTTTTTACCCAACTTGGGTCCCGAATTCCACACAGGACCCCGAAGAGCCCCTCCCAAACCGCCTTGTGTAAAACCAGAGAAAATGCCTCTTTGGATACGTAAAAATATGCAGTTTTTTTCCTTTTTGCCAGATTTTGCTACGTCAAGACAAGCATGATTTTTTCAACTTTGTAAGACAGAAGAAAATGGATACGTCTTAAATAAGGAACATAGTAACACATTTTTTCAAAAAAAAGGGCAGCTAGATTTGTAGTTGAGGATCATTCTAAGGCCTTTTTAAAGGGGTTGTATGCTCTCCTCAGCTCTCTTGATGTAGTTTGGGTTGCTCATGGTAGGTGGCATCATGTTCAAAGCTGATAGGACCCAAAATTACCCAAAAGCTGCTTCAGATTGCTACGCTCAGACAAGGACCCTGATTTTTTCTTTTTCAAATGTTCAAAAGAAGATTAACTTTACACAAGTATGTTTTTTTGAAAAAAAGTGAAATCTGCTATGTATTTGGCAGTTTCACAAGTATCATTTTGGGAAAAATCCCATTTTGCTATGTGCTACACAAGGCGGCTTGGTTAGGACTTTCCTGGGTCCTTTCCACACCTCAACTCCAAAGTGTACATATTGTCTTTACAGGAAATCTTGGACTTGCCTTTTTCAAAGTCAATCAACCGATCCCATATTTTGTTTCTAGTTTTTGCCTAAATATCGTGAGTAAACTTCAAATTTTAGTGACAACCTCTGGAACTATATTTTTGATATATATGTACCATCCATCCTGTCTCTCCACGTCATCAGATGAATGAATAATTTATCCCATCCTCATCCTGCACCCTGACAACCATCCGTTCTCCTTGATCATGCTGACCGCACCCCATCCTTCAACTAGCCTAACAGGCCGCCGACATGGGTAAACCTTCAATGATTCATGTGGACAATGGACGGATCCAACCTCGACAATCTTGTTTTTTGCAGCCTATTCAGATTGCTTTTCCATTCAGATCCAAGCCTGATCCTGAACATCTGGCTGGATTTTCCTTTGGCCAGTAAGTTAGTTCCACTCTCCACCTCACGCTTCCATAAATGATTAAAGGAGGCCTGACCCTCTGCTTTTTTCTTTGTTCCACCAGCAGCCACACCTGTTTTTATGCCTAGCTTGTTTGACCAATTTTCCACACTGTCTATAGCCCGTAGTTTAACCACCCCTGCCTTTTCTTTGTCTGACTTGCCTAGATCCTTGCCCCTGTCTACTCCGGCTACAGCCAGCAGTATAACCGCCCTGGGATTTGCTTCTTCTGACTCGTGTCAATCTCCTTGCACTTCTGGCTACACTAGGGCACCTCCACAGCAAAGCCGTGTTGGTGCCCTGGTGACTGTGGACTGTTGTTATCTTGCCTAGTGACTGTAAACTGGTATGTTGAGGGGAGCTGATTGGAGAAGTGGTTGGAATCCGAAAGGAACTGAGCCAAGGCACCTCCGCGGCAAAGCCGCATTGGTGCCCTGGTGACTGTGAACTGATATGTTGCCTGGTGCACAATTACTTGAGGATGTTGTAGTTAGAGTCGATATCACTGAACAGATCGTAGTCGCAAGTTCATGATCCTGTATTACAAAGAGAGCAATGAGAAAACAATATTAAAGAATTGAGTTATTCCAACGGTGTAAGTGATACGATATGATGCGGTATCGGGTGTTTTATTGGTATTGCATCGTTTTCTGATACAGGGAATCCCCACCTATTTGCATTGCATTGGAGCAGCCATGTAATTTATCTGCATCACATCGCTCTGCCGATGCCAAATATCAGAAGGTCCTGCATCGTATCTCTTTGGGGATACCATACACATAAATACATGGTGTATCGTATTTTTTTACATATACAAAAGTAAAACTTGAATCACTCTTCATTTTCATGTTTATATAGGGGGAGCAGGATCACACGTCACATTTGTTGTATGTATATGGGGTAAGAAGATAGATATTGATAAATGAAATAAAAGGACTGGGGAAGCAGATAGATATGAATCATTGAAACAAAGCCTTTTCTGGGACATGTCTTCTTCTTGCTTTCTCTTTGTCCGCAATCATCTGAGAAATTACTGCTTGAGCGGCACTAAAATCTCCGCTGGGTTCAATGCCTTGGAGAAGCCATTGATGGGAGCTGAAACACCTCTCAATATTCCATACCGCCAAACTTCCTCGATCCCGTCCACAAGTATCTGCAGCTGCTGAAAAGCATCTCTCCACAGAAAGTGAGGTTGCCGAGCAAGCTAGATAGTCCCTGGCCAGAAGGGATAGCACGGGGAACTCTTGTGAGTGAGCCTAATGCAAGATTTTGTCAATATTAATAATGATCTTTTAAAAGTAAAAAAAATACCCACCTTCCACTATTGTAAGCAGTCGGAAGCTTGAGAAGCAGCCCACTTGTATTTTCCTCCTAAGTAAATTGACAACTAATCTTCACGTGCCACCTCGGTAGTATCAGGGAAGAAATCAACTTCCTCTACTTCAAAAGCTCTTGATTTCGGCCTCCCAACAATGGTTGATTGGGTTTTGGATGTTGGTGGAGCATTTTCTTCGTATTTGTTCTTGCGTAATTCAAACTGGTTGTCAATTAATTTCCGTGAATGTGTGTGGTGTGAAGGGAACCAGAGTTGAAAGATAGAAAGTCGGTAGCTAGGATTGAGGATGGTGGCAAGGATAATTGTGTCGCATTTCAAGGCTTCAGAGAGGTATTTTTCAGTCCGGTCAATCATTTTGTCGTACATTGGCTGGTATTCAATTTTGGTTGTGTTGGATTGTTTTTTGGTGAGAAATGCTTTGATGTATCTGTATTCGGCAAGTATCATACCAGCGGAGGGGATGTTGCCTTCCATCTTTTTGGTTAAGTAGAACTCACTGAGCACATTGTTGAGGCGTTTGACAATATCCCATTCCTCACGTGAAATCTTGGTATCATGGTAGAAATTCTTCCCCCCCCCCCCCCCCCCTCTTTATCTTGACAATCCTTTTCATTCTCAATGAGCTTGTTGATGAGGTGGCATGCTTGATAACCTTGTTTGCGGATTTCTAATTTGAAGTTCCATTGGATTCCATAGCCCGCCATGAGGCCTGGTCCACCGTAATCCAGCTTCTTTGCCCAGGTATCAAATTCTGATCGCTTAACACATGACGAAGTGATCTTCTGGATGACAAAGTCGACCTTCTTCAATGCATAATGAACTCGGTTTTTGGTGGTGTTTTGGCTGTTGTTGGGATTGCTAACTGATTCACCATCGTTATGTTCATCTGAGTTGATCTCCTCCTCAAATTCGTCGTTGTCAATAGGTTCCTTTGGGTCACTGTCGTCCTCTTCAAGTTCAATGACTGGATCCAAGCTTGGAAAGAAGCCGAGAGTCAATTGCTTTAATTTAGTCAAGCCTTCCGTTTCCACTGAGATTGCAGCAAGTCCAGCGTTGAGGATGAGAGCCAGCTTGTGGCAGAAACATCGAATGTGGTTTTGGGTGAGGTGGAGCTCCAAACTGGTTTGCTTTTGGATCAATCGGTCCACTTCAACAACCATTGTTCCGTTGTTTGAGCCAAAGTCGGTTGTTTGGGCTAAGATGTGTAGTCAAAAAATAAGTACCAATGAAAGGTGCAGAATATAATACTTATCTTTGGAGCAAGAGATGACTTCTTGAGGATATCAGAAAAGGGGATGGATAATTACTTCCCCTTGTGACTCCAAGCGATGTATTTCAATCCAAGGTGGAGGATTTGGAACTTCCAGTCGTCAGTAACGTAAGCGGCTGAGATTCCCATAAATGCTTGCCAGTTCCCTTTAGTTGTCCAGACGTCGTGGATGAGGGAAATCTTGGATACAAGGTTCTGGATAAATGTAAAAGAATCAGTGGCACACAAATTACTATGAACCAAAAGCAACTTACCTTAAGCTTTGCAATGACTGTCCCCTGCAAATTTAAATATATTTTGTGTGATTCACTTGCCACCCACACTCGTGAGTTAAACTTCACACCTTGCTTGACATAGTTGAATGCAACACCTATTAATAGATCTTCAGTTCGGCTCCAGGGCAAAGAGTTCCGGAGGAGCCATAGGGCCAGGATCTGGTTGAGGGTGGTGAGGTCAAACTTGTGAGATTGGGTGAGCCGAGCCATCATGCCCTTCTCTTGATCTTGAGCCTTCTTGGCAATCTCTTGAGCTGTTAGTGGTAATTTGGCCCCGGCGGCGGTAGCTTCAGCTTGAGCAGGACAAGGTGGATGGCTCTTGTTGCCATTGCGATGCAAGACTAGGTTTACCCATGTACCATCAGCCTTCTTATAGACTCCTCCACACCAGCGGCACTCATAGTGCTTTGGTACTCCTGAGGTGGACTGAGACAGGAGGCAATTGGGTTAATTTAACTCCAAAAACAATATGATGAGAAAAGAGGAAAGGACTTACTTCACCATTGGCAAATTTGGGTGGATGAAAATACTCTTCAATGTCATCAAGGTCAAACTCGCTGTCCTTTCGTGACCAAGGCTTTCATTTTTTCTTCACCTTTGAATTTTCACCATCTGAGTTTTGAGTCAAGTCCATGATGTACTGAGTCTGGTCTGATTCGGGTTGAGATTTGTCAACTTCAATGGCTTGCTTTCTCAGATTTTTCTTCATGACGCTTTGATGTAATTGGAATGCTGGATTCAGAGCGGACAGACTCTTTATCCAAAACTGGGGCCGCTGTAGGTGCTAGGGATCTTCGACTATCGGTGTTCAGGAAAACAAAGTTTGGATCTGAACGGACAGGAGTGATGATACGGGTTGATTGGCGAGAAGGAGTGTCTTGTGGGGAGGGAGCAGCTGATGAGTGTGTCATCTTGGTATGGATCAAAAAGACTTGAAGGGTTAGTAGCAGGTTCCTGCACCTACATACCCACAAAGACAATTGGAAAGATACCAGCTTGCTCCGCAGTCTCATGGAGACTGCGGCGCACGACAGCAATCTGTCTGGATGATACGATGCAATACTCTGCATCATATTGTATCAATGGCCAATAGCTGGTTGCCAGCTTGCAGGAGGGGAGTTGCTGTTGCGCGCCGCAGTCTTCATGTCGGATTACATGAAATCTGACATGAGACTGTGGCACGTGACAGCAATGCGATACTGCATTGTGCATTAGATGGCCGATACATCCGATAAATATTGGTATTGTATTTTATTTTATTGGTTTGTCTGATACATCATCTGCCAAGACCCAGTATCGCATCAGATTGCCGATGCAAGCTTATCCGATACATTACCACTGTATTGACCGAGAGATATATGTATTGTATCACTTACACCGTTGGTTATTCCCGATGAGAAAACATTTGGAGAGACCGTCTCGTCGTTATTGTCTTGCCAAGATAACTGGAGAAGGAGAAATCAGTGATGCCACTGAGGGTGAGATGTCAGATTCACTGATGGAAGCCAGGGTAGCAGTAAGATGAATTGTTGTACTCAAGAACTCAAGGTTCACAACGTTTGTCGTTTGATCCGGTTCAGTCTGGTGTAGTCCCTCACGTTAGACTAAAACAAAAACGAAGCTGAAGAACGGTTAAGCCTGTTAGCCCAGATAAGATGCATAGGACAGGTGATTAACATAACTGGATTGGTGCCTGTAAGTAACGACTTGAGGCACAGCGGGTCATCCAAATCAGCGTAGTTGACCGGTATGGATACAACCCCCTTGCCACAGCACACTGAATAACTTGCTGAAGTAGCAGTGGGGTCCTTGACAGTCCGTTTGTTTTTCCAGTGGACCGCACTGCAAGCAGTGCAGGCATCATTCATTCATCCGACATCTGACGGGACTTCATGCCCATATACTGACTTATGACTGGTTCCATGTTACAGTCTGGTTGGAAAGCTACCCAACCGGTTTCCATTGAGAAAGGCCGACGGGATGGACGCCTGATACGTTGTTGGTTGGGTATGGGAGGACCTTGTTGTGGTAGATGAACAGTTGTACTGTGCCATGGAAGATCACACCCGGCAAGACAGAATCAAAAGAGACTGGGCGGATACGTTGGTAAAATATTGAGCCAATCATGAATTGATCTGCACCATGTTCACTATGATGAAGGATGTGGTTAATGAAGTTTGACTATCCTTGCAACAACCTGACAAAGGAAATTATCTTACAAAAATAACACTTTGGGTGACAATTGGTCGAGACGTTGGGGGTAGCCATTTTGATTGGTGCTTTTTGTTGGGGATGTGGTGATGGTTGGTGGAGAGGTGCCTGTGGGTAGAGGAGTGGTTACTTGTGTAAGACAATTGGGATGTATCTTTATGTAGACAAAAAGGAAACGTACCTGCACAGGGGGTAGGATAAACACTGAGCAAAGTGCTGCTTCCGATAAAGACGACTTGTAGTGGCAATTGGAAACCAATAGAGCCAATTCGTTGGCCGCCTCACGAAAAGTTGGGAATGTGGTTGCTCCTACTGATCAAAGATCTTCAAAAGTTGTGCAGCCTTTCCTGTTGATTAACAAAATCCTCAAGTAATAGTGGTCAACCTCGTTGACTGCCGCGTAGTAAAGCCTCCCGATCATGTCAGATGGATGTTCTCTGCTTTTGAATCTCTTCCTTGGGATAAAAGCAAAGTAATTGGGAAAGTTGTGATAGAGCAGGTCCTTTGCTCAGACCCCATAACCAATAGCATGCAGGCTGTTTAAGCGAAAGTATTCTGTCAGAGTCGACCAAGCAGCTACACCCGTTTCCATTCGACATTTAAGACCCTCTTCATCTATGTAGTAGACCATATTTTTGCCGATCACTGGATAGGTGGATATCGTTTGCTGGTCGGCATTTTCAGTAACCTGTAAACAGCTGAAGAAAATGTCCACTTATTATTATGATCATGCAGTAAAGGAACCAACAGTTTTTTTCAGATACATACCCAACAATGTAGATTTGGGAGAAAGCAGGTTGGTCACGGATGACTCACGGTTCATAGGAAAGACCGAGCCGATGTTGTGAAAAAGAGCTCCTTAATCCTGATAACCTTGGCATAGCTCCCCACGATGCAAACAATACAGCTTTGTTGTATCTTCTCATGTGACAAAGCTAACATTGAGAAAAGTGAAGGTTTTCAGTACAATGACCACTCATTGAAAATACAAATAAGTGATGAGATAACAATCTTACTTGCGTACCTGTAAGCAAGCTTTTCAGGAATGAAGGAGAATGAAGGGTACTCAGAATCGCTGTAGTTGAAAGGTATTGATACAGCCCCTCTTCCGCAACATGCTGAATAAGCGGCTGATTCAGATTTCTTGTCCTTCATGTATGATCCTTTTGGGATTGGAGTCTGGAATCATGATAGACCCACATTGTTTGCACCTGATCGTTTGGTGATTTTCCATGCTCCAATATCAGCATACAGAACATGAACCTGAATGAAGGCCAAGGCATCCCCATACCTGCTTTGAACATGATTCAGACATGATGATGTGTAGTGAAGATCAGAGGAAGAGTGGTTGAGTGGATAAACTGGTGGTGTGGTTGTGGGAAGAAAACGACATATTTAATTCATTCTATTGAAGGTGGTGAGAAAAGTGAAAGAGTTGATTGGTGGATAAGGAGAGGAGGATCAGCGAGGATCGGAGTCAGGTTGGAGTCAGTGTGATATAAAGAGGTGTAGGATGAGCCGCTCAAAAAACAGGTGGGTGGGAATACAACCAAGAGGGTTGAGCCTGAGGGCAACCAGTCATTGAGGAGAAGAAGATAAATAGAGCCATGTAATAAGGTACGGAGGAGAGCCCATCGCGGCCAATGGCCGTGATGAGCGCAAAGCGTAGAAAACAAAGTGCAACAAAGTGTAATCAAGTGTAGAAAAAAGCATAAGGAACTTAAAAGTGAAAAAAAAACATTTAATAAAGCGTGACAAACAGGGAAAAAGGGGAAACCATAAAAAAAAAGGAAAAAGTGACTGGGATAAGGATAATTGCGGTTTGAGCAGACTGTGAATGGACAAACTGTCAACTGTTTAATGGCGTCTTTAAAAAACACACCTGATTTCAGCTTACCACCCTATGCCTCACCCATGACCAACTTGGCTGCCAACGGTCCACCCGTTCCTCTCCCTGAAAAATCTGCTCTCTTCAGGCTGGATGGTTTCCGAGTCCTTGGCCTTGGCCCTCCGATCATCTTTGACTGCTCTACTAGGGCACCTCCGCGTTGGTGCCCTGGTGACTATGGACTGTTATCTTGCCTGGTGACTGTAAACTGGTATGTTGAGGGAAGCTGATCGGAGAAGCGGATGGAATCAGAAAGGAACTGATCCAAGGCACCTCCGCGGAAAAGCCATGTTGGTGCCCTGGTGACTGTGAACTGATATGTTGCCTGGTGACTGTGAACCGATATGTTGAGGGTCACGATTACTTGAGGATGTTGTAGTTAGAGTCGATATCACTAAACAGATTGTAGTCGCAAGTTCATGATCCTGTATTACAAAGAGAGAGAGCAATGGAGAAAAGTAGTAAAAAGTTGAATTTTTCCCGATCAGAGAGGAACAGGAGAGCCTGAGTTGTTGTTATCATCCCGCAAGGATAACTGGAGAAGGAGCAATCAACGATGTCAGTGAGGGAAAGACGACAGATTCACTTAACAGAGGCCAGGGAAGTAATATCAATCGTTGTACTCCACCAATTCTCACCTTCTTTCATTTAACAGGTTACAGGACTGAATCAGGTTGATTGCACAATGTTAAGTAAGAGAATTTTTTTTGTTATATTAACTCTATTAGTGATTTTCAAGGAGGAGTACAAAATGTTGTGATAGGAGGATGTGAAAGCAACAACTATTGAAGGGCTCTCTTTTGTGCATCCAAGAGAGTAGTTGATGTCAAAACAACACTCAAAAAAGCCAGTCATTTATTAGGGCCTTTTTCTGGGGGGTTGTTGCTGTTGGAAACTTTGCCCTCTTCGGAGGGCCTTGGTGACAGTCAAATAGATAGATGTAGAGGGCGTGCCGCGTAGGTACCACAGAGCCAGGAGTGCATGTGTTGTTTCTATGAGCAGATTGGGTTGGAGTCAAAGGCAAATGATTAGGAGCCTGGCAAAGAGCTGGCTGCATCACTTGTCGGACCTCCCATTTGTTTCTGTAGTGAAAATCAAATGAGAGATCCATTGGACGTCTTTCAGACATAAATACTGATAAGTGTGAAAAAACACCAACTCACGCTTTTGGTAAAATGAGGGCCGGCAGGAGAACTGTTGTCTGGGATAGCATTGGCAATCACATCCTGAGGGCAGTTTGACACAGAGAGCAAATGTACCATTTGATGTAGCAAGATTGCAAACTGAAATCAGATTTTGGGTCAAAGGTAGTGGCAGGAGTAGGAAGCAAATAGGAAAACTCAGGTTGAATTAACTGCTTGAGTTTGTTGTCATATTGATTGATGGAGCCAACAATGACCGCCTCGCAGCCAAGGGCAAACTTAGAAAATGAGCTGCCCAAAAACAGATTTCTGGGTACATACCTTGTAAAGCATGTTGAAGGCGACCATCCGTGTTGACTGCAAAAAAGAAGGAAAACAGCAATTAGTTTGGAATTGGGAGACAAATTGTACAAGGAAGGGAAAAATGCAAAGGGGGATACAAATCATCATGTTTTGATAGCCGTAGTGATGCAGGGTTACATGTTGATTGGTTTGAGGCGAGTTGTTGTGTTGTGTTTGACTTGACTTCTTTGGCGACTACTACCCAAAACCCAAAAACCATGACCCTCCCTTTTAACTTGGAGCCACCAACAGGCGTAATAAAACTTGCTGATTCAGCGATCAGAAATACCGAGCTGTGCTCGTAAAACAGAGTGAGTGACTGTATTTTGGAGATGAGATGAATCATCAGTCATCATAACCAAACAACCCATCATTGAGTAGACCTGATTCACAGTTAATCTGTCCTTCTTTGAGCCATAGCAACAGTGGGCCAGTTACCCTAACAGTAACTTAAGGGTAGCATATTGTTAGCTTTTTTAGCTACACTACCCAGAATTTACTGTTAGCTGTTTTTTTTGGACAACTAACACTACGAAATATTTTGATTTTGATTTTTTTAGCGTAGCGTTAGTGAGCCCACAAAAATAAAAGTTATCACTACCCATTTCTCTTGTTAGCTGAGTTTTAGTGGTGTTAGCAACAAAAATGGTTACACTCAGCTTCAGCGTAGCTTTCTTATGAGTTACACTACATGTTAGTGTAGCCATTTACCTAGCTATGCTACATGTTAGCGTAGCCAGATTCATAGTTACACTACATGTTAGTGTAACTGATGAAAACCTGGATGGGATAACCTTTATAAGTGCAACCCAAACTGAATAAAAAATTGGTTTGAGGGAATACCAACAAAGAACTGAAGACAATAATGAATGAGAGAGCAACGTCAACTTTTTGTTTTCCAGGGGAAATAATAACATATTTCTAATTAAAGACAAATGAAAAAAGAAAATATTATTTGTTTGATAAAAGAAAAAGTAACGTACAAAAAAAACAGTAGCAGCAATGGAATAGAGGAGGCTGCTATCAGCTAACTGTGAACCATAATTTATGAAGATGAATAACACTGCCAAGTTCAACTAGACCATCCCATCTAGCCATCTTGACACTCTGCTAATAATGAGCACGAGGCAAAATGGCTATTTGGGAGGTTTAGTTGAACTAGACAGGGTTATGAATAAACAAAAGAAACTCATAACATACCAAGAGTTCCACCCGAAGGGTAGTGCAAAAGTGGATGAACCAACAGTAGATGGTGAGGAGAGGGGGTTGGTTTTTTTTGGCTTTAATTGAATTGGCAAGGTTAGAAGCTGGCCAGTCAAAGAGAACAAGGAGGGTAACTATGGTCAATGAACAATCAGGGTAGGTGGTGTGAAGGGGAAAATGTTGAATCAGCAAGGGTAGCGGTCGACAAACAATAATGGTAACTGGTGTGAGGAGCGGACACTGTTGAATTGGGGAGGGTAGCTATGGTCAACAAACAAACAGGGTAGCTGGCCAGTGAATAAAAGCGAAGGGTAGCAAGGTCAAAGCGGTGAGGGGAGGTCATTTGGAGCGATGGGGTAGCTGGAGAGAGATTGATCAATAGGGTACCAGCTAGGACTTGGAGCAAAGAGGAAGGGTAGCATGCATCAGTGGATTGGTTGTGAGTCAAGCCGTGAGGGTAGCTAAAGACATACCAATAGGGTAGCAAACAGAGTGAGGATGCAGGGTGGCAAAGGTGGGAAGTGGTTTGAGGCAACGGGGTAGCAAGCGGTGGAGTAAGACCAATAGGGTAGCAAGTATCCAGGAGCGAGGAGAGAGAGGGTAGCACTGTCAGTTTTGGGGTTTGAAAGGGAAAGGGTAGCTAGAGATACTGGCCGATGGGGTAGGGATAGGAGCCGGGAGCCAGGAGCAAAGTGAGGTGGTGAGGCCCTGAGGGTAGCTAAAGAGAGCAAGAAACAGGGTGGCACCTTGATTAAGAGGAACAAGCGACAGAAATGCATACCAAGATTGGCAGCAGGTAAAAAGGAGAAAAAAAATTACAATTCTGCTAAGGTAGTGCTAGCTCATGTGGTACAGGGGTACCACGGATGGTGCTAACCTTATTTGACAGGAAAAAAGTTCAATTCCCAGCCTTGACAACCCTATCCTTTTCGCAGTGTATGAGCATAACGTAGCGTAGCAAATTAGCATAGTTAATGTAGCACATCAGGTTAGTTAGCTTGGAGTTTTAGTGTAGTTGGTGGTGAGTTCAGTTATGCTGACTAGTTTAACTTTGGATCAGCTACGCTACTCAGGACTCTGAATACTGTTAGTTGAGAAAAAGGTACACAACATGTTACTGTAGCGGTAATTATTCACAACTAATGCTAAAAAAATTGAGGAGAAAATTTTCCGCTACGCTACGTGTGAGCTTAGCTGATTGTAGCTCTAACTAACACTACATAAAATCCAGTGAAAAAGAAGGCCGCTGTGCTAACGGTTATTGCCCATTTAGCATAGTTTAGTGTAGCGGCCCACTGTTGGCTGTAGGCACAGAGATTGACCATCAATCTGGTCTGGCCATCTTCGATGTTGAATGGTATGTTCACTACAGATCATGGTGACGGAGTCGATTAGTGTGTGCGCAAATAAGTCTTCCAAGTGTGAGTCTTAATAAACTGTGGGAATGTCAATGAAGAAGTGGATTGGATCAGAAAGTTCAAAGGAATGAGGGTCAGAAGAGTTGTATTGCAAAGAAAGTGGAGGAGTCATTATGTTGGATGATGAGCTGAGGAGGTGTTGATATGAGGGAACGGATAGGTAGGGACCAAATGTGTATGTAGAGATTCAGGAAACAAAAATTATTGAAATGATGGGTAGGTATCAGAGAAATGTTGGGAAAGAGGCATGTAGGATCAGATACACAAGAAATGATGGAGAAAGATCAACAGGAATAGTGGGAAGGGGTGAGCACGGAAAGCAGAGATTTGTCGTGGAGGGTAAACAGGGGGGATAAATAAGAGGCGCTGTGGTAAGAAAAACCGCGCAGCTGTTCAGCTGAAAGTCTTCTTCCGATGATTCAATGAACTCTTTGGTTTCGTCTGTCAACTGACTTTCAAAGCATGTAGTAAGTCTTTTCCGCTCTATTACAAACAGTCCCTTTTACTGATTCGACAACCTTCACGCTTTGTGCTGTAATCCTTTTCCACGATGATCTCTTTCGATGTGTAGCTAGTAAGATGGAAAGATAATACCATGATAGAAAAATACAACACAACCCCTCCCTTCCCTCACTCCCCTGTCCCTGTTTCCACCTGCTCCTCACTCCCACAACTCCCACCTTCCGCTCCCGTGTGCTTCACCCCGCCATTGATCTTCGCTCAATGCCCTCCTGCGCAACCTTGGATCCCCTGGGTTATACCCAACCCAAGATGCCCCTGCAGTCCCAGTTCGGCCGATGCCCCTGCAGTCCCAGTTCGGCCGATGCCCCTGCAGTCCCAGTTCGGCCGCCCCACTTTCCTACGCTGCACGCCGAGCCCCTGAAAATCCCCTAACAACTGAGTTTCGACCCGCTTTCTCTCCACCTGCTATAAAAGGTAATCTGCAAAGTTCTGTTCAGTAACCCAAAAGTCTTGAAGATACTTTCCTTTGTTTGCTTTTCCCGCATCACCACATCCACTCAGCTTCTACACGCTGCATTCCCCCCCTGAGTCGCAGCATTCCCACTGCTGAGCCTATCGCCTATAAAGACTCCACAGCACATGGACGCTCGTCGAGGTTCCTTTGCGGCTGAGGCAAGCAATACCTCAGTCCACTACCTGGAGGGTGACCCTTGTAAGTGACAAATAAGCGTTATAAAAACAAACAAAAGTGCTATAACAACATGATAAATAAATATAAATGAGATGAGCGATAAATAAAAATTGAAGTGTTTTTTAACTGAACTAAAGTGAAAAGACTAAGTTTTTTTTGTTAATATTTGTAATTATATAGGGTGGTTGCGGTCTGGGCAGACTGTGATTGGACGAACTGTCGACTGTTTAATCAACTTCACCCTCTACATCAGTGAGAAAACCAAGCAAAACAAGGTCAACTGGGTTCCAATTCGACCCGTTTCTGATCTATCTGTCACCTTCAACACCCGAGACAATGTCTCATGGGAGGGATTCCAGAAATTGGTGGCAGACAAATGTAACGATGACTATAACTACATCGGCCGGATGATTATTGATGGGTCAAACAGCTCGCCTACGACTATCACATGGTACGCTTTCATTCTCAAGAACAAAAAATTGCCCAAATCATCGCCGGCCCCCATTTTCGACAACAAGTCTTTTTCCAAATGGATCCACAAGATTAACTCGTCTAAACAATCAAAGGGCAGGGTTATTCTGCGCATGGATAATCCACGCAATGAAGCAAGCCGGGCTCGAAAAGAAGATTTGCTCGCCAAAACGATGAAACAGATTGAGGCCCGCCAGCAGGGCCCATCAAAGTGTAGCAAGAATACCGAGAATTCTTGTGCTGATAGCAATGAGGTGTGGATGTTTGGTCTATTCTCTTGACCTTCACCGTTTTGATTGTCTTTTTTCACTATTTGTCACAGGGTGACTCCAGCGATGTGGAGTTCGATGATCTTGATGTCTATGTTGACCAGATGTATGCGAAGTACGGGATCAATAGTGAATATGATCGAATTCATCCCGTTTACCTTGATCCGACTGATCCTGAGAGGTGCATTCTCCTCACCGCCGGCAATGTGGATACCTGGGCCAAAGCCTTGGTGAGTATTGTGGAGGGGCGTTTGGACCGTGGCAATTTTGGTTGATGCCTTGTATTTTCGAAATACCATGGCTGGAAAGGTTTTCTGAGCGGAAAATCAGGAAGTGAGGGGGAAAAACAGAAAAAATAGAGGATTGGGGGGGATATGGCTGGAAGAGGGGATGCAATTTAGAAGGCCGGTCGGAATGCATGAAAATAGGCTCCTTGCGAGAGCCGTGTGACACTTTCATAGTGTGAGACAGTTCTCAAGGGCAGGACAAACCCCTGGCTGCCATGCATCTTAAATGCATACTTGGGTCCTGAAACCGAAATTTTTGGTCCAAGATTTTGAGATTTGTCAACTGAATTCTTCGGTTCCAAACCAAAGAAGAAACCGGCAGCATCTTCGGTTTGGAACCGAAGGGACTGCGAGCTGGATGAGTTCAGCTCACCCCCCCTAACTTTGGAAGGAAACCATGACCCCCCGGCTTGTACGCCTTGGTTTGCATGGGCCCCACAGTATGGCATTTGGCTGACTAGTACACCACACCTCCTGCCATACAGCTCCTTAGTAAATTGAGCTGGATGAGCTGGATGAGCTGGATGAGCTGCAATTTGAGCTGACTGAGCTGGAATTTGAGCTGACTGAGCTGGATGAGCTGGCATTTGAGCTGGATGAGCTGCATAATCTTTAATCCATAATCCCTAAACCTAACCCCTACACCTAACCCCCTAAGACTACCCCCCATTTGGGGATTGAAGCCACAACCTGATGGGTGGTCAGATTTGGAGCCAGCTGCATACTGTTGAACTATGGAGACTTTGTCTCCATTTCTTTTTTGAAGGACTAGTCCACTTTGAGAGCCAGCTCACAGCATTTCACCCAGCTCGGCGGTCCATACGGTTCCAAACCAAAGAAAATGACATGTTTTTCTTCGGTTTGGAACCAAAGAACTTTGATTGACACAGGTGAAGATTTTCTGTTAAGACAATATTTATAAACAAACGTGTCACATCACATTCAGTTATAGGCAGGGGTTTGCAGTTTCAAAAATAATAAAGGTAGATGTAGCAATTTTCCATCCAAAAATGGTTGGCTAACATTGCTGCTTAACATAACCCCAGGTGAACTGCTGCTCTCATAGAAAAAAACTGGCAAGAAATGGTCCAGTAGAGCTCCCCCCTCTCTTGTTGAAAATTGAGAATATGTGAAGTTAATTTTCATCTTGAATCTAAGACAACTTTTAATGAATGTGTTGGGTGTAACACACAAGTTACACTGTGGAGCAAATTTTCAAAATCACCACTTTGGGAAAATCAGGGGTTTTGTTATTGCACTTCCATATTATAGGATATATACATAAAACTTTTGTCATTGATATTTAAAGGTATAATATCAAAACTTAAATAATTTCATATAACTGGTTTATAAGGAGATTCATTCTGCAGGGCCATTTTACCCTTCAATTAATGATTTTGTTGACTTGGGTGACATGGTAAGGTTTTTTTGTGTTTTGCTGTGATAGAAAAGGTTCAAACTTGTAGATTGATGTAGTTTCTATTATGTTGCCACATGTAACCTAGGATGATGAGGAATTCAAAAAAAAAATGAAGGAACAACTCCCAAACTCAATGGGTTGATTGAACCAACACAACCTCCCCCCCACCCCCTTCAAAGTTTGATCAAACTTTGGTGCTGGGACCAGGGAGCACCAACAAGTCAACTTCCACCCAATGTAACATTGATCCAGGGGATGGTTGGTTCAATTGGAAAGGGTAGCTTCTTCAACACCCATTAATTACTTAACTAATTTTTCAAATTGATTCATTTGGGGCCTTGGTTAACAACTCTCAAGAGTTGTATCTGCAAGTCTTGCGAGGTCTGAAACGTGAATTTTGGAATTCACCAAAGAATTCAGAATTGTCTTTGAGAGTCATTGACCCAATTTCAGCAAAAAAAGGTAGTCTTGGGGGGTTTGGTTTTTCAAGCAAAAATCCATACCACAGGTGTTAATTTTGGCTTCAATTTGAAAATGATTTTTGCCAATTTTCCTGTGGTTTTTGCAAACAAGTCTTCCCCTGTTTTCAAAAACATTCTAAAAAAGTGCAAAAAACAGGTGTCTGCTGTGGTACAGGCCCTTAACCCTAAAATCAGGCTCAGGCCTGAAATTTGGTTATCCAATATATAAAAAGAACTGATTAGGGGGGTTTCCCACCAATCTACACTTGATTCAGGAGTAAATGGAATTAGTTTCAACTCAGGGTTTGTACCACTTTTTTTTTGAATTGATTCTCACCACACAGGGAAAGGCAATTTTCTGAACTTGGATGCTCAAGGTGTATAGAAATTGATTCACACCACATCATTGTTGCTATTGGTAAACACAATGAGAACACTTTCTGGAATGAAACAGAAAATCAAGTAGATTTTGAATATAATTATTACAAACTATTTGATGAAGTCTTACAAGTTTTTCAGGCTGGTGGGACTGGACCAGCAGGGTTAGCAGTACCAGAGTTATTTGGAGGCTGAGCCTTATTTTCTTTCTTCTTACCTTTTCCATTCTTCTTTTCCTTTTTCTTGGGGTCTTGCTCTGAAGCTACTGTTTCCGGATTTTGTGGGACCTCAGGACCATTTTTTAATTTTGGTGTTGGGACATTTGTACCAGAACCAGCAGGGTTGGGTGTTGGCTCAGGGTTTGGTTTAGGTGCAGCTTTATCCTCTGGCTTGGGTGCTGGCTCAGGCTCAGGGTTTGGTAAAGATTTAGTTTTATCATCTGGCTTGGGTGTTGGATTGGCCCCAGGGTTTGGTTCATCAGGCTTGGGTGTTGGATCAGTCACAGGGTTAGGTGTAGGCTGTGGTTTGGGATCCTCAGGCTTGGGTTTTGGATCAGTCCCTGGGTTTGGTGTAGGCTGGGGTGTAGGATCTTCTGGCTTAGGTTTTGGATCAGGCCCTAGGTTTGGTACAGGCTGGCGGTTGGGATCCTCAGGCTTGGGTTTTGGATCAGTTCCTGGGTTTGGTGTAGGTGGAGTTATAACATCAAGTTTGGTTGCTGGATCAGCCCCAGGCTGGTTCGGTGTAGGCAGGGGCTTAGGATCTTCAGGTTTGGGCTTAGGATCGATGCTTGTGGTATCTGCTACGGGCTGAGGTTTAGGGTCTTCTGGCCTGGCTTTTGGATCGATTGTGGGGTTTGTCGCCGGCTGGGTTTTAGGCTCTTCAGGTTTGGCCTTTGGATCATCACCGGCGTTTGGCGCAGGTTGCGATTCCGGCTTCGCAGCGCTAGCGTTGGCAGTCGCATCGGTTTTTGGCGTCCCCGGTTTTGGCTGCTTTTGGATCTACCGTAGCAGTTTCATTACCCGGGGCCCCAACAGTTAACTTCTGCTGCTCCAAACCAACACTGGCTGTTGTTTGATTTGGATTCGCCGTCGTGTTCAGAGCAGACGTGTCCAACTCTATCGTAGGGACGGTATCTGCGCCCGATGTGGTCGCCGCCGGAGTTGTGCCATTTGCTGTAGTTTCTGGCGACGCGCCAGGTTGTGCGGCTGGGCTCGGCTTGGTTTCAGTCGATTTTTTGGCGGCGTCCTGGGGTTGAGCAGTTGAAGCTTGAGTTGTGGGACGGTTGCCGTCTGCCGATTTATCATCAGCAGTAGCTACAAGCTTCAAGGGCTTGGAAGCGGGTGCAGTGGTTGCCCTTCTTTGGAATCTCAGCTCGCGAGGTGCCAGCCTAAAAAAACATCATATTGAGTACTGGACATAAGAGTAGGGAAGTCTTGGAATACACACCTTGCCGTGCTAGACTGAGAATCTAAAGCCTGAGTGCCTTGAAGCACAAAGGCTAGAAGGACCAGCCTTGTGACGTGGTTGAAAGTCATAAATCCAGGTAAAATTAAATAGATATATCTTTTTAAATATTTTTTTAAGCGGCAATGATCAGGAGCCGACAGGAGTATTATAAGCGGCAGGGGAAAAGACTTTTCACTGGAAAACAAACGATAAGCTTCAACGCATGCAACGGCCCGGTTGCTCGTTAAACGATTGTTCTGGGATTCTTCTGACAGATACCCCCGTTCTATTTATATGTTTCGAAAGTAAATTGTGAATTCTTTGCAGTCAACCGGTTGTGCAAGAGTGTTTGCTGACGTTGACCTGGTTGCTAGACCCCATGATTAGCCCAGTAACATTGAACTCAGTGGTAATTCAACTAGCGAAATGCACTCAATGTATCTCGTTCATAATGATAAGGATCTATGTATCGTCATTTTTAATGTTCTTTTTGGTTTCTTCCTTCGGTGTCTCCAAGTCCCCAAGACCACCCAACCTCGCCAATTGTTACACACTTCATTCAATGGCTATATCACCTTGTCATGGATCTCGTATCAATTTCGAACCACCGACTGAGGTTGATTTCCTCAAACTTGACGTCATCAGCTAGTTCCACAATTGGTTACGATGTCACGGAAGCATTTTAGCCTTGGTCCAACATTTACTTGGTGCGCGTGTCGACTGGAGTGCCGTGGGCATAATAACCGTCTCCTGTGTACATACCGCTCCACTTGTGGACTTCAGCTGCCTTGAGGCTTGGCTACTCCATAGGCAACTCCCAATGATCGGCGGATCCGGCCATTTTGAGGGATTCCGATTACCCACTTTGCGTATTATTTGTTTCTTTTCTCAGTTATTTTTCCAGCATTCATTACGGAGCCCATAGACCTGGCTTGTCTTGTGAATCGATTGCGCGATGCATCAAACAATCAATCCCATCAATAAAAATCAAATGCCGTGTTTTTTTTTGTTGTGTTTTTGCTTCTTATAAGCTCCTCTCGAATCGCTCTTCCAGTCTTCCACCCAAAATCCAAATCAGCCGCTAGTATCTGCATAACATGAACTCCCGCAAGAGATATTATAACACGCGTGCGTCCAGCGGAGGAAAGTCGATCCATCGTTCATCGTCAACCATCCGGATCGACACAAGCACCATGCGATGTTGGACAAGGCAAACACTTAACCTTCCGAATGAATCCGATAGAAATGATTAGTTCGTCCCCAAGCGAACCGAAGACAACAGGTCCAAAGACAAAAAAGTGCAAGCTGCAGGCAACGGCGCCGGCGACAAAGGATCCAGAACTGGACCTTTTACAACTGGCCAGTCAGAGTAGGACCGAAGAGGGAGATATGATGCTTGAACATAGTTCCCAGAACGCGGTACACTAAGGACTGGCGAAGCCGAGCAACTCTTACCAGGACAGTTTCCCCAACGGGCTATCGTCGGCAGCATCATCGGCCAACATGCTCGCGGGTCTCCAAAGAATACCCTTGATCCTAAACTTTACTTGAACGTCAACACCCCCTTCAGCGCATTGATCTGCGGTGGTCAGGGATCCGGTAAAAGTCACAGTGCCTCGGTGATCTTGGGTAGATACCAACAGAAACACCGTGTCGATGTTAATCTTCTATCCAAGAAGTATGAAGCAAGTATGAAATGAATTCCAGATGAGAGCCTCACGGAAACTGCGGCGTTCTGCGCTAGGCTTGCCACCAAATTTATTGATGGAGCAATAGTACGCTATTTAAAGGTGGATGAAGGAGATTGCTGAGTGTTTGATTGGTATAAGTTTCTTGAAGGATCGCCGGTATGAGATCTTGGTCATTCCATCCACAACGGGAGCAAAGTGAGGATATAGGTGGTGAAGCCGTGTAACTCGTCGTCCCTCACTACCAAAACTAAATTCACATAGGCTGTAATAAGAATTCTTGAAAAGCAGACAAATCGACTAGCATATCGCCAGCTTGTTTCATTTTCTTTGCTGGTAAATGTAGTCGACGCTTCTGTCGAACCAGAACCAAAGAGTTAATCTACTGACTTCACATCTAATTCGCGCAGATCAACAAAAAGTGTGAGCGAAAGTTTGGCATTCATATAAACTATTAAACAGGCAGCAAGGAACCCAAGTGAAGCGAGAAAAGGGAAAGAAGCAGTGATGTGAATATGTGGGTTTTCTTTCATCTAAGGTTTAATGATTGTATCCCAAAAAGTTTTGATCCCACGGATTTCGAACCAAGTTTACAGAGGCACGGTAGGACCTGACGCGACTTCATGGTACACTTTCTGTACGGATCCGATCGGATTACTCTTCATCATCATCATCTTCCTCGCCACTCTCTTCCTCGTCGTCCACTTCCATCGTCTCATCTCCAAGGACGACATCGTCGTCGTCATCACTGTACCAAGGACCAGTTAGCGCTTTCAATTACCACAGACCATTTGATGATTAATCTTGGCTTACTCTTCCTCATCAGCCTCGACCTCGTCGGCTTTGCTGAAGTCAATTTTCTTTCCACGCGTTCGGCCACCGGCCAGAATGTTGCTGGGGTCAATTTCGGCCAGATCATCTGGGGTGAATCGGAAGATGGCGCGCGGTCAATTCAACTTATAAGACGACCATAAAAAGATTATCGCGAGCCCTGCTCACCATCGTCTTCATTGTCGTCTTCAACGTCCATCGAGCCGCCAGCAGCCGGGTCGGCCTCAGGCTTGCTCCTGTTGATGGGAGTTGATCGGATGAGTGGCAGAGGTCGATCGATGACGAGATGAAGAAATGACGCACTTTTTGCTCTCAGGGGTTGGGGCGGTGGTAGTTTCACCGGCGCGTTTCAAAGGGTTGATGGCTGGAGCTTCAGACATTGTTGAAGTGTTTGAGGAGAGAGAGACGAAATGATCGAAGGAGAAGGGGAGGGAGTGGTGATCGCGTGGATTACAGAGTTGAGTGGTGTGTTGGTGGACAGCAGTTTATGTAGTGTGTTGTGGTGAGTTGGTGGTTGGGAGGAGAATGAGTGGCCGCTGGGCGCGAAGGACCAGAGGGGTTTTGGACTTGGACAATTGGCAGTTTCGGACATAAAAAACCAACGCGGCATGCATGGCGGATGTGCGCGCTATGCATAGCAATGTCCATTGTATGCAAAACGAGCACGCGCCAAAGGGAACAGTCAACACTTTAAACAAGCAAAATGGCCTAGCTCAACCTGGAAAACATCCAGCAAGAACTACTCGAGCAACACCTCTCATTTCCAATAAGCCAAGTAATTTTATTTTAGTCTATACGCATTATCCCATTAATATCAAAGCCAATTACTTTTTACTTTTCTAATCTTTCTATCAACCAACAAGTAGTAGATAATTACGGCGTATATTACCGGGAAACCAAGGAACACTTAATAATTAATGACAATTCTTTTTTCTTTTGTGGCATGGTCAAAAAAGCTTATGAAAGCTGACTGATTTACTGTTCTTTTTTTGTTATCTTGGGTGTCGACTCTAGTGGACCAGTATATTTGCCAAGATTTTGAGATGTTGTAACGAGTGAGCTTTCTTTCTTCCAGCCGATCTTACATTGGCATTTGATTAACCCCCCGTCATTTCCTTTGTTCAACCTGAAAATCCACAAAAACCCCGACTGCAAATGTAGTTTGAGGACCTGCTCAGCTTCGAAGAGCAACTCGGAACTAACTAGGGTACGTCTATGCCAAATAAAACATTTTCATGAATATCCGAACCAAGCTGACTCGGATTCATACCCCCTAAAACTAGCATTTTGGACGACATAGCCAACACGAGGAAGCGCTACGCGCTACCACGGCCCGTGGTTGAAGATCAGCCAGATGGTATGTTTATCCCAAATAAAAAAACTGATAATCAATTCCATCGACATGTCATTCTCATTTATGACTGCTTTCGTGCCTGGATCGTGACGCGTTTCAGTAGCCAAACCGTCGAGGAAATGTCCCTTCGAGGGCTGTGAATGTGAGGCCAAGAAAGATCGACAGTGGAACCTAATCCCGCACGTCGAACGATGTGTAACGACGACGTCGTTACACATCGCTATCCAAAGATATGTATGTCATAATTGATTAAAATTATTATTCCTTGCCAATGATTGACATTCTCCTCGCTTTCTTGCTTGGGAAAATGCTCTGTTGTGCACCATGCAGTTCAATGTACCGTGTGCCATCCGCACCGCACTTATCACCGGCATAACGAGTTTATCCAACACTTTAAAAAGACGTATCCTGGTCTTACCTAAATGTGTCCGGCATGTACATTGTAAAGAACGCCATGATGATGAGATGGAAGAGGACCTGCGGAGCTGCGGGTTTGTGTGTCGAGCGTGCCAAACGCTCTTTTATACGGCGGAGGAAGTCGAGGCGCACTTCCAGACAACCCACCCGAAATCTCGATGGATGGAAAACATACATCTGGGTGTGAGGACGCCGGAAGTCAAGCGAAATGACGTCCTTGATTTCCAGAGGTATCGGCACTCTGTTGCAGCGGCGGGACTGGACAGCAAGCCAAAAAAAATCCGCGCAAGCACTGAAAGCAACAAGCAAACATGAAGCGGTCACAATCAGTGCTCCACCTACTTAAATCCATCTCTTTTCTGCTCACATTCTCATAGATGCTACAGCTTATAAAATACTGAATTATGCTTTCCTTGCCGCCTTCTTTCTTCATTTATGTGCTGATGTATTTTTCTCCCCCAATCCCCAAGTAGTCCTTGGTTGCACTTCGACGGTCATTCCCACAGCTTCCAGCGATCTGGACGGTGGCTAGGTAAGTATATATCGTGGCCAAAAACTAGCCACTCCAGATACCTCCCCCTCCCCCCCCTCCCCCAAAAAAAAAAAAACGCTCGGCCGGGTGATGAAGTAGGTCTACACACTCAATGCCCAATTTTCTGGGCGGCTGGTGTTCACCGTTCGCAGGATTCTTAGACGCCAATGGGCTCACATCACATCGATCAGGAAATAGCCTGACCAAACAAAGCATCTCGGGCCAATTCCTCCAGAAAAATCTGGTAACGTTGATCGATGGGGTGTTGGTACCAGAGGAAAGCTCAGGTGCAGCGGTGGGGGTTGACTCTTCGGGGCACAACATTTACAGCACCACTCCATCCGAGATTTTGAGGCCGATCTGGTCGGCATCCAGCCAGCGGTGTTGATTCGAATCGTCAAAGAAAAAATGCTTAGCATTCTTCAAGGTTTCTGTCGACTCGGTACCGATCTGAATCAAATCTCGAGCTCAATCTTCATGACACCATCGCTGAACCTCGAACACTTGATCTAAGCGATCAAATACTCAGTCCCCGGCTTGAAAAACTCGACAAGCTTCCTGATCGCTCGAGTAGATCGTTCTTGAAAGCTGCTTACAGGGATCATTGCCTCTGACCATCAAAATAGCCGAATCGAAATCAATCGATTCTTAGTAGTCTATCGGCGTTCTTCATGTATTCTGATGAAGAACGCAATTCCAAATCACACGGTCAATCGACATCTTCATCCCTACAATCAGTATTTGAATCGATCCAATTCTAAGTCCACATACCCTTGGGCTCGTTGATATATCGGCCGACTGAGAACAAGCAGTCTCAAATTTTCTGTCAATCTCATCGACTACTACATCAAAGCAAGAACTAGTCTATTTAGGTTATTCATAAGTCGACCAAATTCATCTTGACCATCCTCAAAGTCCGATGAGGTCATGGTAGTGTGTTGTTTTTTTTATCACTTCCTTTTCTCAACTAATCTTCCAAAAAATTAATAATTAATTGTTTACATATCATCTGACCTGCGTTGTAAACTAGAACACCGACTTTCTTACCTTATCCCAGATGTTTACATACTTTGATGACTTTATTTAAGCTACTATTTCCGTTATTTTCTCTTATTCATTTAATACTTCCAGGCCAATTAGTGGAGGCTCTCTAGTTGTCATTTTTTCAAAAAAGAAACGAGATGATCTGATCATCAAATAAATGCATTTTTTCTCGTTTTCTTTGATGGTTTAGCTGGAACGCGACCGCGTGACCGCTGTCCACAAGAACGAGCAACAAAAGCCCGAGGCTCGTCGGGGATGATTGGGGCACAAGAGGGTATCCGAATATTCGCAGTCATCCTCTGTGACCTTTTGTTTCCGAGCCTTGTGTCCTCGAGCGTCACCTCCATCCGTCCTGACTCCTCGTTCTTCTCTTCACCATCCACATATATGTACCACTCAAACCTCAATTTCAAGACTCTTACGGTCGTTTTTTCGACCGCCCTCCTGCCCATCAGCTCTCTAGCCGGTAAATTGTTTGAGTTTATCTTTGTCATTTCACTCACTCTGAGTTTTGTGTCGTTGCGGCGCGATCTCAAGTTTTTAACTTTAATTTCTTTTTACCTTTTACAGAATTTCATTATATTGAGACTCGCTAGTCGAACACCTAGACGTAACCCGAACATGATGACCGGTAATCTTGGGTGAGATAATTTGACCGAGATTTCCTGAGAGATGACGGGCCGGTTTCTTACAAGAAAGAGGAGTGTGCTCTGAAATGTGTACATACTACAAAGTCTTTAGGAGAGGGTGTTTATATGTTGATTTTTGGCGATCCATTAATTTTCGACATCTGGATGGCCGGCCAGAAACTTCTGCATAAAGCTTTTTGTCCCTTGGGCTTACTTTGGTTATCTTTTGGATCAGCATTTTTGTGGCATACTTTGATTTATGTTTTCTTGAAACACAACTAGGATGTACACATCCATTGACAATGCATTCCTGGTCATCATCATTGGTTTTGAATTATCCTAAGAATTTCTTCTGTAGGTAATCTGGTACATAAGATTTTTTTGTGTGTTATCATTTGTCTTGTACATAGGGGGTTGGAAATATGACTCCCAGGAATTGGACGGGCGACTCCCACGACCAAGTCGACGTCCAATTTGGGAGTCGTCGTCCCAATTCAGGCCGCGGGGTTGGGAGTCGTCCTCCCAATCCCAAAAAATAAAAATTAATGAAAAAATAAAAAAGGAGGGAGTCGTTCTCCCAAATCCGCCGATGGACTGGGCGGATTTGGGAGTCGCCCTCATTGACCGTAAGGATTTCCTTCAGGTCAATGAGGTTGTTGTACGGCCTCATTGACCGGAAGGAGTCGATGGGGTTGTTCAACAAGTAACTTATCTTCAGTGTAAATTGTAGTACAATTTACACTGAAGATAAGTTACTTTACTGAAACACATAATTTTGGATAATTCAAAAAAGTTACATTATCCAAACTTCCTTGGATAAACCCAGATAACATCACTGACCACCCTTGCCAACTGTAAATTCCGCAACACCTTTTCTGTCAAAAATGGATTGCAGATCAACCAGTTGAACTTTCAACGTGAGTTTCTGAGCTCCCCACTGTAAGAGAAGGTTAAGCTCCCAGAAGCAGTGGACCACCAGGCTACGGAGTGCTTTTGTGTAAAAAGGTGCAACATTGCGGTTGTATTTTTAGCCTGCAAACACCATAGAGTTAGCGGCTTTTCTAGAGCTATGCAGCATTACATCTGTTATCAGCCGGTTTTTCCGCTAAAAACAGCTGTAAAGCAGCGTAATGATGGCCTTTTTGAGGCTGGGCGCGTAGCGATATTGCGAAATCTGCTAACAGCCAATGGAAAGCCCATCAGCTGTTAGCAGAATTACGCTACGCTGCGGTAGCCTAGTGGGCCCATTGTTGCTCAGTTAGCTTAGCGGGCCCATCGTTGCTCAGTTAGCCTAGCGGGCCCATCACAAGCTTAACAAATCCTCTCGTGAGAGGCCCCCAGAGGGTCTCTGTCTCACATGCAACAGAGGCTTTGCCTCTCAATGCGCAGCAGGGTTGGGACTTGGGTTAAGTTTGGGCCCATTGTTTCTACCAGTGAAAAAATCATATTCAGAAAACACCAATCCATGGCCATTGGGAACAACTGCTGAAGACACAATGGTGGTCCCGCTACACTAACTGTAGCGTAGCACAGCATAATTTTGCTAACAGCTGACAGGGTTTCTGTTGGCTGTTAATGGGTTTTGTGCTATTGCTATGGACCCTGGCCTCAAAAAGGACGCTGGCAACACTGCATAACAGCTTTTTTAGTGTAAAACACGGCTAATAACAGATGTAACACAGTGTAAGGGTGCTAGAAAAGCCACTAACGCTATGGGGTATGGTGTAAGCTATTCAGCTCTGGTTGGGATTCTTGACTGCCTCAGTATACTAACCAGACAAGGTATTTTTTCCATTAGAATTCTCTTGCATTATTAAAATCTTGAAATAATGGGTATCAAGCAATATCTTGCTGCTTTCAAAGTGGAGTGGGTCTTAACCTCAAGAAGCTGGCGGAAACTTGAATTCAAGGCCTTGTGGTCATAACCTAAAAGTAATAAATTTGAGCTGAGAATCAATTTCCTAAAGAGGCACTGACGAACTGAGAAAAAAACAATCAGAATCCAGAAGTGAAGAAGAGAAATAAAGAAAGAGAATCAGACAAAGAAATCAAAACCAACAGCTTAGAGACAAGCAGTTTTAGTTTGAACATAGAGGACAAGATTGACGGAGCAGAATAAAAGAGGACTGAAGAGAATGAAACTTAAAGGTTAGTTTGAGAAGAAGACAGAGAATGAAAGTTGGACAAATCTCACCAGACAAGAAAAAACTAGTAGTAGGATTTGATGATAAATAAGAAAGAAGAAAAGATAAGAGAAAAAGAAGAACAAGTGATAAGAGAGTTTGATGAAAGAAGGATTGGAGTGATTGATGAGGTTTGAGGTGTTGAAGATTTTGAGATTGTTTGAAGACTGAGTGGAGTTAATTGAGGAGTGAAGAAGGTTTGTTCTAGAGAGTCAAGTCTGAAATGTGGAACAAGAGTGGAATGTGAGGTTGGGTGAGCAAGTTTAGAATGAGTGACAGCCTACAGGTGTTTGATTTCTACAAAAAGAATCTGGAAAGATTAGAACTCTTACCCAAGGTCTTTGTTGATGAAGAATGGGTAACTTGTCTAGATACAAATCAATCAACCTGGGGACTTGCTGTTTCTATCTCCACTGATCTAATCAAATGAAAGTCCATAAAATAACCAACAGTCCCTCTATTGACTGAAAAAGCCCCAAGTACAAGACCCCATCAGACCTGGGAAGGAGCCTGGCTACCCAACTAACCAAATAATCAAGATTCAGTTCTTGGTGTGAAATTTTGGTGTAGCTTAAAACTCATTCAGCTTCAACTTTGCTTACCTCTCTTGAACTGGCTGACTTCTTGTATAATGAAGTAACTGGGGAAATCAGACATTTGGATCCCTCCTTAGAGCCAATAGAATTACCAAAAGTCTCCCAAATTTGCTTTACATCTTAGTCCCCAAACTATTCCAGACTGTAAGATTGGGACCCTAGGCCCAGTAGATCAACATTTCTCAACAAGGGTTTCATTGAGCTCAGAACAATCTGTGCAGAAAGGTGAGTACACAATTCCCACATTTTAGAAACATCACTGACTTGCAAATAAATGCAAAGTATGGGTCAAGACCCATCACCACTTAGCTAATCAACAGGATAGAGCTCTGAACATAAACTAATTCAAATTGGTACATAAATAAGTAAGTCAGCCCATCTTAAAAAATGTACTACATACTTCTCAGCTGCTAATCCTGTTGGTTAATGCAAAACGGTTTACAAAGAAAAAAAATTCTTACCAGGGAACTTTATTGATCAAGTTTTTCATTCTGTAAAATAACCTGAAGATTGGACCTGACAAGACTCTAAGGATTCAAATTAGGCTAACATATCTGTACACAGCTTTCTGGGATTTTTTTTTCAAAATATTTTCAGTTTATTTTAAGGCCCCAATTGGCATTGATATAAACCAATTTATGTGTTTTTTTGCCTGACATCCTTTGTGACATCTGTTCAGGTCTGCCAAAACTTGATCAATTGTCACAACAATTTTGATTATATTGCGCAGATATATCATTGACAAACTAGGCCTAAATTTCATGGAAGCTCATGAAAAAAAAAAGAAAACTGATATGAAGCCAGGTTGACAATGTTTGTGTGAAATCAATCCTGTCACTGATTTCTATGAATTTGAATCCAGTTATAATTTTCAAGATCCCAAGAAGTTATAATAGGAACTGATCATCAATCATAGCTTTTTTCTTCTTCTTTTTTTTGGTATCAGTGTCAATAACCATGGCTTGAAAAGACAGTAAAAATATCCAAGTTTAAAACCAATGTTGAAACGAAATATGTGTAATTAAAAATTGAAAGTAACTAAATTAATAAAACAAATTTTAGATTTTTTTTGAAAAGAAAATGAGCCAGCACCAAAAAAAAAAATTCATCTGCCTTTCTCCTGCCCCAAAACAATCGCATAGAAATTTCACTCCCCTCCCCTGCTAAAAAAAGAAAAAAAAACCCTGCTGAAATAAAATGAAACAAGTAAAACAAGACCAGAAATGGAAAGAAAGAAAGCAATGAGTTCTTGTTAAGACAGAGTCCTTTGAAGTGGAAAAGGTATAATTGAAGGAAATCAAACGGTTTGTTTTTCTAATTTGAAAGTAGTAGATGGAGGTGTTTGATGATTGTTAATCTGATGATGTTGAGGCGGTCGAATTTCGATCTGCATCAACCATTCAACAAAAAAGCGAAAAAAAAACGAGATCAAGATAAAAAAGACTCTCAAGACGGAGGAGGGAAGGAAGAAAGAGAAGAAGGACTGACGTCTTTAATCCGCAATAGAAGTAAAGGAATCAGACATAATAAGCCTAATCCTAAAAGACCCCAAGAAGAAATAAAGATTGCATGGTATGAGGCTTCGCTAGAGTCGATTCTGAAGATTACTGCCGCGCCGGCCGATTGGATCCCTAGAATTTGATTTTCATCCAGATCAACACACCTACCCCAAGAAAAACTATGTTCTTTTTTATCGGAGGACAAAAGATAGGAGTGTTGCATACCTTTGTAAAAACCTACTAGAGGTGCTAAGTCTCCCGGGTCGTCGGCTAACATACCCATAATCCAGCTGTGTGAAGCAATGGAGATTTTTTCTGCTGATCAGTTCATGTATTGTAAAGATGAAAATTGGAAGAAGAAACAATCTCAACTATGCGTATGTTTGCCACATTGAATCGGTAATACCTGTTTGGGCCAACCAACCGATGCGCCAATGAATGCCAACTCAGCTTCTTTTTTCATGGCATGGGAAACAAGACAAAGAACAACTTTTCTGCCTACAGATCTGAAAGAGAGCAGGATAAATAGAATGAGAGAGGCAAGAGAGAGAGAGAACAAACCGTAGAAGATATAAATCCAGACTCTGCCCAAGTAGCCAGAATCTTTCCAATCCATCTTATTGATCACCGATCCGCGTTCATAGTCCTTCTGGACCGTCCATCCAAAGCCCCAGACGACAAAAATCACACCGGTCAAGAGGACCCAGCCTAGACATGCCCGTTGTTGACGATTAAAAACTTTCTGGAAATCTAATAGGATCCCAAATAGTCCCGAGCCTAGGATCTGTGAGAGCCAGTATAACAGGGCGTTCAAAGATCGCGTCCGCAGATTGAATAGTGCTAAATTGTAATCATTAAACTGATAGGTATAAAACCTGTGAATCATTTCGCCAAAGAGGTTTTTGTTTTGTGGTGGAAGATTGAATAAGTTTATCTTGGAAGAAACGGGAGCCACTTGTCAGGTAAAAGACATACTGACCAATTACTAGCCCAGAAAAATGGGAAGAGAAGGAGGATTGTAGGGTCTTGGGTCAAGGTTCTTAGCATCCCACGGAGCTCGTGCTTCCAGCTAGGGTTGCGTTCGACAGAGACGAGTGAGCCATCGGAGCGGGTGATCGACGAGGGAGGGGCAAGGATGAATGTGAGACAGGCGCCGATGAGAGTGATTATCAAAAAGCCAATATAGACCCGATTTGAGACCGGACTATCCTAGAAAATTAGCGTCGGCAAATCCTTACAGTGTCAGTATTCCATCCTGCTGCTTCAGCTCATCAAGGGCTCAAGTGCACTCAACTGTTGTGTCATGATATGTTCTGCCCAAGGCGACCGCTTCACCCAAGACGGCACCTATTCAAAAAGATTTGATGGCGAGTTGAGGGTTGTAAGAGCCAACTCAATTCAATTCATATCGGCCCCAAACAACGCACACACCTAGGTTGAAAATGATCCAGAAGGTGGCGATGTATCTTCCTTTTGTGGCCTCGGTGGCATATGCCAGCATCAGAGATCCCTGTGCGGTCCATAATAGTCCAGCGCAAACACCAAGTATCGCACCTGCTGCAATCACAAATCCACTGGAAATTTATTCCATTTTATCATATAATAATGGTTACGTGAAAATTTACGAGTGATCATCAGGTATCTCCGTTTTTTTTTTTTGGTGGTAAGAAGTATTGATGGAAACTAACTTACCTGTTTTGGTTAATGTTATACGAGAGATAAGAGCCAATAAATAAAGTATAACCTACAGATCTGTTCCCCCAATCATTCCAACATAACGAAGTATTACAAAAAAAAATTGGTCGAAGCAGATCGATCAAGACCACGAAACAAAAACCAACGCAAGCATGTGCACATACCCGATTGACAACGAGAGTCTTGGCCCAAGTTTGTTGACGATACTACCCGACAAAAAAGCCGTGGTTGCAAAGGTCGAATACAGTGCTACATTTGCTGTTGGATTATGTAGGAAGATGTGAATTTGTGCGTCTTTTATTATCCGATTTTCGATTATTAAAGAGTGGGTTATATTGCTGTGACTAACCGTTGTCTGCTGTGGTTGGGTTGATCTGACCGCCACCTCCGAGACCGCTCAACGCATTAAACATTCCTAATACAAGACGAAAGTAAAAGCATTAGATACAATTTTTCGAGCTGGGTTTAACTTTCATTCTTCTTTCCATTTTTTTATTTGTTTTAAGAAACTGACCTGGACAACAGAAGCAAACCATGGAGATAATGAGGACCTGGAAGAATGGTCGGCGGAAGAAGACGAGAGGGGCTGCGGTGACAAGGGTAATTTCTTGGTGCGATTTCGGAGCAGAGACAGGCTCGTCTTGCAGAGGCTCATGGGAGATATGGTCAACCTCGGTGTTGAGTTGGGCCATCATGATGGGTCTGGTCGTCCAGCGAGGATATCACTGATGCTAGCTTGAGTGAATCGGAAAGAAAGCGGCTCGATCGGTTCGCTGAGGGGGAAGTGTCTGGATATAAGCTCCTGGCTTGAGACTGGAGACTGTCAAGCAAGGGAGACGGTCAGCAGAAGCTCGTGCTCGACTGTTTGTTTGGAGAGAGGAGGGCGGTCATCGGCTGAGCCAGCATCCCCCAAACTCTTTCTCCGCATACATCATACACACGCTTGAGGATTCCCGTTAAGGTTTCGAAACCCGGGCTGTGCGCTGACGGCTTGCCACCCGGCCGGCGGTTATCCTCTTCGATTCACGCGAATCGTCGGAGAATCCGCTGACAGACACAGAATACTCTTCCGGAGAAGAATGTGCCAACGCTTTTATACTGTCATTCCTACCAATCATTATTTTCGAACTTGCAATCCACCCATCACTACCAGTACATCAGCTGTCTCAGATTCATGTGCTCCCAACAAAGCTGGAGGAACAACATGTATGCGAAACTGGCGCCAAAACTAGATAAACAAAATATAGCTGGAAAATGGCAATATCGAAAGGGAATAAATCATATTGCAGACTTTTTTTTGGTGAGGAAGAACAGGGATTGTGAGGCCAATGGAGCAGCAATTTAAACCCACAGCCAACGAAAAAAAAAAACTAATCAAACCAAGTAACAGAAGCTTCTTCATTCACTTACACTGGCCAGTTGGAGATGATCTCTAATTAGATACACGAAGTTCATTCCTAGCTATTGGTAACTTTTGAGAAGTTCAAGTTTGAGGATCCAGACAGTGATGTGTTTATTTGAGAGGGTCCAGCAAGCTTTCAAGCAGTAATATATTAATGTATCTTGAAGCTCAAGAGGAATGAGTAAATAAGATCATTCTTTTCATCTTCTTTTCAGAAAGTTTGGGGAGCAGTAGAGTTAAGTACAACTTTATTTATCAGTATACTACAAGCATATTTCAAGATTATTATTTTTTTGCCCAACATTTGGGGCATCAGCAAAACCCGTTCCAGTAATATGGGTTTTGCAACTGTACATCACCCCCAAAAAGAGGTATGTTACCCAGTTTTTTTCAAAAAAAAGAAAAAAAATACATTACTTGAATTTACGAGTTTTTAGTTATGTTTAAAAATCAAAAAATTGGATAAATTATCTGATCACCGTTGCTCCAGTGGTACTGGCTCCTTCAACACAAGCCTTTTCTGCTCCTTTACCAACTCAGCTCTCTACTCAGTATTTGTAATATTTCAATAACTCTAGTAACACGCTTTCCTCTTCTATGTCTATTTCACTTAATCTCAAAGATGATTGCATTGAAGAATCTCAAGATATATCCTTCACTCAAGTACCCAACTCCCTGCTATCCTCCACACATTATAATAAAATGACGTGATGTTGGACCAACAGCAATGATACAGTTTTGCTTCAGGCTTTGAATGAAGAAAAAGGCCAGCATGCTGGTAAAACCAACTGCTTCAAACTGACTTCTTCACTGTGGAAACAAATTGTAAAGTGGGAAGGTTCTGAGGAGGTGACCAAGTCAAAAGCAAAGGATGATACTGCATGTAAAAGTTGCCGGAAGGCCTTAAGTATTTCAAATAAGCTGCTCTTACATTGGGCATTAAAACTAGCCTGTTTGCATTTACTTTTTACAGCTCAGGGAGCTCTACTTCAGCTTCAAAACTGTATCAAACATGTCTGTCCCCGGTTGGGACCAGAAAATAAATATTCTTGCTGCATCAAATATAGAGAGAACTTAATTAAGAGCTCTGTTTAAGCTCTTCACCAAGTCACATGGATCCTACAGCAGATCAGTTTGCTCTGGAGACCAAGTTCTAGAGCCAAAGATAAATCACTTGCTAGCTCAGTACAGTTGCACATGGCATAAACCAGCACTGTCCCGCCTGCAAAAAAAATTGAGACACAGGGCCTTCCCCCGGGGGGCAAAGTGCATGAATACTTATTTTTATTACATTTTTGGACTCGAACGGGTGTGTACAGCTTAAAAATATAAGGTCTTAGTGTTTGGCCCAGTAGTTTTTTATTTTTTACATCCATATTTTGGACCCGGTGCTATAAAGCCATACATAACCCCATAATTATATATTTATGGGGTGAAAACTTATGGATTAAGGCCTAACACGTGGTCTCATAGAGTTCTAACAGGGCATATCTGGACTTTAACTCAGTTCCGAAGACAAAATCTCACCCATATGGGTGGGTTTTTGCCTGTTTTTGCCCTAAAAAACCCATTTTTTTCTCATTTTTGGACCCAACATTTCGGACAGGGCCAAAAAGCAGTGCTGTTTTATGCCATGCGCAACTGTAGTAGTGAAATTCAGTTGGGTCTCTACTGATCAAACATTTTGTAATGAAGGGAAAGTGAGATGAATGAAGAGATGAGTTGCTTCACTAGCTCAGTAGTAGCAAATGTCAGTTGGGTCTCTACTGAGCTAGGAGGGGAGAGGGGGAGGTGAAGACCAAATTGTTGGAGTTGTGATTATACAAGACAGTTTTGTGAAACCTGGCGTCAAGGGTTTCAAAAAAGCTCTCAGCCAACAAGTGTGCATTGGGAAGTGATTGATCTTAATGGCAGCATCACACCAGACAAGGTTCCAACACAGAAGTTGTTGTGAGAGCATTGTAGAATTAGCATTTTGTGATAGCAAAGCTCTCCTGTAAACCTGTGCAGTCAAACAATCATTGAATTTCTCCATATGTTGAGAATCTGTGGTAGGATATGAATTAAATGAACAAAAACTCAGGTATTTCTTGAAAGAAACAAGCAAAGAATCAAAATCACCAAGAATTCAACAAGGGAAACATTACAAGATAGATGAATCAACCCACACAAGTTTGAAATTTCTAGATGAATCAAAAACAAATATCATTTAACAGTGTTGCTGGTGTTCCTCTATGTTATCTAGGATGGCTTGCGTACTTACCTACCAGCCCACAATTTTGAGATTTGTGATCAATTTGTGCCATCCAATGGCCAACATGTAACCACTGCAGGAGCAACCAGGTTTGCAAATTTTTTGGAGCATTCCAAGAACTTGAGGAAGAAATCAAGATCTTAATGCATCTGAGATGAGATTGTTTTCAGGTCCATAATATTAAAAGTGATGTTGGAAACTACATGTTTCTTTTTCTCTTTTGTGAGCTTCTTCTCAATTATGTAAATGTGTCTGTGATTTTAGAGGCAGAACTTGGACTTGTTGGTGACAATGTTTTCTGCAGATTTGATTTCCTGGATGGTGGGGACCTGGTTGATTATTGATCCATTAGGAAGTTTTTGACCCCCACACTTCTTGAGGAAGTCCTTTGCCACTTTTGTCAGCTTGCTACTATGCAGAGACAAGCTTACATAGTAATCAAGTAAATATACAAATAAAAATAATAAAGATAAAAATTGTCAGCCTGCTACTATTCAGACACAACCTGAATAGAGCACACTTAACAAAATTAAAAATATACATAAATAAAAAATCTATGTAATAATGAAAGAGACATTATTACATAGGCTATAAAAGAGACATTATTACATGTACATACAATAAAGAGACATTATTACATGTACATACAATAAAGAGACATTATTACATGTACTAGAGTGCTATAAACACAGTTTAGTACTATTACATGAGTATAATAAACCTCAGATATTAAAACCTTATTTTACAAGGTTCACCACTAAAAACACTTGGAACCTTAAAAATAAGTTAGTTCAATAACAAAAAACAAATAAAAATAGAAGTCATGAATGACTTCTGAACCTTAAAGAAAACTTAGAATATTATTGGATATTCTCAATCTACATGAAAAATAACCTAGGGTACCCCTTGAAACCTACTCCTTCATGTGCTTCTCACTTACTCACATGCACTCAAGCATCACGGGTCACAATGTTGTGTACACATTACATGTACATCTCAGATATCCACACTGACTGGGTAATGACCAGAAAATGACGTAAAAATGTGGTGTTGTGTACACTGACAAAGTTAGACCCAACTGTGACGTGAGGAATCCAAGCCCGCGTCCCAGTTCAAGATTTAGCAATTGAGCCACAGACCCTCCCAGAACACACGACACCCCTGTTGGAGGAGTTGTAAAAATATGAGAAAAATACAGGGGGTTTCAGAGCGCCCCAAAAATATGGGAACAACTCCTCTGACCCCCAAAATCCTGTTACATCACTTGTAGTGTGGTGTTCAAAGATTTGTACAGGCTGAATTGGGCCATAAACTGCATCATAGCGTTGCAACTGGCCCAGGCCAAAGGTTACAAGGGGTCCAGGACTCAACAAGGTTTGTTACCAACCAAGTAATGACCCCCAGAACCTGCTCGAGAGCGCCTTCAGCCCCTTGGGCTATGGCTACACCTCACAAACTGGCCCAGGCCAGCCAGAAAAGTGCCACATCACTCCAAGGGAGGCATTATGAGCGCTACAGGGGTTCCAAAATTAGTATATAAGAGCCCCCATGCTCCCACCAAGTTGAAAATTATCAATTTATACTACACAGTTATAACCGCCTAAATCAATCAGCTTCACCCTAGTTATTAGCCCTGTTACACTTGAATATCAACCCAACCAACCTACAACAACTGTCCCCAGCACTCTTACCACCTCTTACTCACCTTTCTGAGCGCTTCAAACACCAGTTGGACCATCCCTGAAGACCCCTTGACCTTGGAATAAGCACTAGTGAGTTTTATTCCTTCATTTCTTCAGCATCTGGGTGTACTCCTGCTACAGGACCAGATAATCAGGTACCCAAAAATACCTCTGTCTTTTGAAAGATCCTGATTCTTAAGAGGGCACCATAAAAACCCCTCTTTTAACAGGCCCCTCTGTGATTTAAAACATCATATTCTTTTACTACTCTTATTTCAAACTTGAAATACCCACCCCATACCACTTTTGCCACACATTTGTGGCTTATATTTTACCTTGCAGCTAGTGTAGCTAGAAAGATACCAGTCCTTGGCATCACTGAGCCTGACAAAAATAATAAAAAGTATGAAACAATACAATAACCCAAGAAAGATAAATAAATGTGTAAATATATTTTCATAAATGAACTCTGCATACAAAATAACCTAGGGTCACCCAGCAGAAGGACCCTTAATATCCTACTCCTTCATAACCTTTCTCTTAGAAGAAAGAAGGACTTATAAAATCACTACAAATCATGTTACATATTTTACATAACCATCACAGACATTTAACAAGCTCTCTAGACGAAAATACAAAGCTTATAATCAATGTACATTTACTAAAATGAGTATAAAGTAAAGTAACAACTCTATAACATAATAAAATAGCTGAAAGTAGAATAACTTTCTAGAAATTAATAATCAATTGAATGTAAATAAATATTTCATTCTTGATTCATAATCTTGATAACATTATAAATTTATAATAACAGAATGTTCCAGAACATTCCACCAATACAATTGGGTTTGAATAGGCAAAAATACCTCTATTCAGTCCTGAGAAGAACCTGTCTGATGATCAGAAAAATGACTCAGGACCCTTGTAACTAATACAGGGTCCCTGATTTTGTCCCCAAGGTCTCTGAAAGGTATAAATAGACCTCATACTTCCCCCTCAAAGGCCTTCCCCCAGTCTTGTTCAACAGTAATCCCCCACAGCTTCATACTCATCAGTCAAACCTTTACCCTTTACTGACCAGTGATTATCCACTTGTAGGACTTCCTGTGACCTTGCATTTCATCTCCAAACACCTATTGAAGCCTTCCTGAACTTAACTCCAACCTCACTCCATTCTATTCCAGGTATTGGCTCCATAAGGGCTCCAAAACAGTAAGTACATTTCTGTTTTAGAGCCACTCTTACCATCCAATTTCCTGGGTAACCCAAAGATCCCTGCTATAACAGGCCCCAGAAGATCAGGTTAACCCAAAACCCCTGTTATTACAGGAGCCTGATAATTACAGAGGGATTATCCAAACCTTTATCTAAAGGCCCTCTTTAAATATTCCTTATTATCTTTTCTCATACTCATAGTGCTTATTTCACCGCACCAAACCACCAAAAAATAATCTTTATATTTATTTTTGATTATTTTTATCATGCAGGAGATGTAGCTAGAAGGACTAGCCTTGGCATCACCTATCCTGACAGCTTTCCTTTTCTGCCTTTGTTGTTTGGTATCACCAAAAATGATGAATCTCAAACTCAACTCTGAGTCTTGCCTTTAGTTTGCTTTGAGTTAGTTTCGAATTCAGATTTTTTTTGATAGTTCAACATAGATGTGGGAAGGAGGGTGAAGAGAGGTAGTATAGAAAGCTGAAGACTCTTACTATGAGAGCCACAGTTCAGTGGCAGGTTGGTACCCAAGTCAGCAGTTGCATTCTTTGACTTCACCTTTGCCTTTTCTGCCCAATTGTGGGTTATTTCTTCTTTTTTTAGCCTTCTGTTTACTGATATCCTGACTAAGCTGACCATCCACCTGTTTCTCCAATCGACTTTCACTGCCCTTGGAGTGATCTCACCAGTATGTAGTCAGGTTTGAATTATTGTCATTGTTGTGATCATGCAGGTCAAAGGTTACCTAATTTTAAGCAGTAAGGACATCAGCTTCAATGATTCGTTTGGCTACGCTTCAGAGAAAGAAAGAAAAAGACTCCCCAGTGGAATACTCTGTACTTGAAGACGTTGGCACATCAGGATTAGTAGCTGTGTCAGATATATACATACACATCAGCCGCACTTGGTTCTTGTTTATCCAGCCCTTTTTTTTCTTTGTTAACTTTTGGAATCAGCACGTGTATTGAAGTATTTGATAAACGATCCTGGAGAGAAAATGTTTAATTGACCCTTTTTGTTTTTTCAAAAAAAAATATATGAACTTGGCTTGGATTACAAACAAAAAGAAAAAAGAAAAAGATAAGGAGGGGGGTTTTCTTTTGTGTGTGTGTATTTTGTAAGAAGGGAAAACAAAAATAAAACCCCTTTCGAATCATTATCGATCGACCTAAATCAGTAACAAGGTAAAAAAATCAGTGATGTTCTTGCAATCAAGCTCTTGTAGTCTGCGAGGGAAAAAAAGGGGAAGAAAATGTACCTCTCCGAATACTAAATCCATCGTTCCGATAATCGCTACCATACTATGAGATCGCAGAACATCCAAGAAAGAAAATACCAGTCAGCCAAACTCAAACCAAAGATTTGATGTTGAAGGTGTTCATTTGAAGGATCAAAATCCTAAGCAAGGAGAGGGCTTTTTGGGTGGAAAATGGAGAGAGAGAGAAATGGTACGTACTCGGGTAAGAAGTGATGTCGGGACATGAAATCAGCTCCAGCCAGATGAGCGAAACCAGGAGCGCGAATACCTTTCAAGGCAATAAAAAAAGAGTCAACACAGAGTGTGAAGAAAGAGAGAGGCAAGGAATATACGCACGACAACGGTAAGGTCGATTGGAACCGTCGCTGACGAGATAGACTCCCATTTCACCCTTGGGAGCTTCGATGGCCGAGTAAGTCTCGCCAGGTGGGACATTGTATCCTTCAGAGAAAAGCTTGAAATGGTGGATCAGGGCTTCCATTGATTCTTTCATTGACGCCCGTGGAGGTGGTGTCAGTTTGTAATCATCTACTTTGATCTGTCCGGCTGGCATCTTGTTCAAGCATTGACTTTCAAAGAAAAACAAAAAAATTGCGAGAAGAAGAAAAGTTTTTGAGTGATGCTCTGTGGTTGTTTAAGATCGGGACGGGTCCTCTTACTGGATAATGCGTAATGATTGACGGAATTCCTCGGTCCGACATAAGTAACGATCGTAGCAATCGCCATTCTTTCCGACGGGGATATCGAACTCGACTTGGTCATATGCGTCGTAAGGTTGGCTCTTACGGATGTCCCAGGGGACGCCGGAGCCGCGAAGCATGACTCCACTGAAGCCGTAGTTGAGCGCGTCGGTAACCGAGACCTTGCCAATTCCGATCGTCCTTTCCTTCCAGATTCGGTTCTCCGTCAATACCTCCTCAAACTCGTCCACCCGGTCCGAGAATGCAGTGGCCCAGGTAAAGATGTCGTCTAATAGTCCGTGTGGTAGGTCGAAGGCTACCCCTCCTGGTCGGACGTATGCCGCGTGCAATCGCGCTCCCGACACTCGCTCATAAAACTCCATCAGCTTCTCTCGCTCTTCAAAGCCCCACAAGAACGGTGTCAGAGCTCCGACATCTAAATGATAAAAACAAAGTAAACTCATCATCAGTTTAGGTATTTCTTTTCGGGTTGAAATAGAGGATAGTTTGATAGATACCCATTGCGTGAGTGAGAATGGCCATGAGATGGTTGAGGATTCGGGTGATTTCACCAAACAAGGTTCGGATCCATTTAGCACGATCGGGCACTTCAATGTTTAACAATTTCTCGACCGCCCTAGAGTAACATAATTCGTTGGTCATCATCGAGACGTAATCTAATCTGTCAAAGTAGGGTAAGGCTTGAGTGTAGTTCTAGAGTTCAAGAAATCGGGGATTGGTTAGCCTGTGGACGTTCACAATCGATAGTTCGGCTTATCTTGGATTGCACACCTTGTATTCGATCAGTTTTTCAGTACCTCGATGGAGTAATCCAATGTGAGGGTCTGCTCGTAGAATCTCTTCCCCGTTCATTTCCAGGATCATTCTCAACACACCGTGTGCGGCGGGATGTTGAGGTCCAAAGTTGACTATGTAAATATCCAGACCAATATTAATAACTGAAACGCATTCGAGTGGTGAATGAGATCGGACGAACCGGTGAAATGCCTCATGGTCCCATGTTTTTTACCCTGACCTTCATCCAGGATAGATTCGGCCGATTGACCATGCAAGTCCTCGACGACGTTGGGGAGGTTCGTAGGAGGGGGTGAGTGAGCAGAGGCGGAAGGATGCGATGAGCTGGAGATCGGACGAGAGGACTGGGAAGCGATCGGAGAGGGTGATCTGAGGAGAGTAGCTGCTGGTGAGTTGCTGGACTGGACCATTCCTGAGAAAGTCGATAGGAGCGGTCGTTTGAAGGAGAGCATCTTGGCTAAAGAGTGGTGTGCTGTGCTCAAGTTTTGTGGAGTCCTTTCCGGCTGGGATGAGAGTGGATGTCATAAGCAGGGGGCCTACCAGTCCACTGATAGACCCAGTGACCACCCTACAAACTCAGACCACCCCCGCCACCACAATGCTCAGTCGAGAACAGTTCAAAGAAGCCTGCCAAGAATTCATCAGCCAACCATCAACTTACGCAAAAGACTGGAACTGGAATTCTCACTCAGTTAAGCACAACCATTCAAAACCTTCCTCTCAATCAAACTGACATTCTCTTTTCCGTTTCAAGACAGTCAATAATACTCGGTCAAGACTTCGGATGCTTGTACAAGGACCCAATCGATCGAAACTTATTTAATGAGAATCATCAACCAACGCAAGAACTTTCAGTAAACCCCCCAGTGGACGAAGACGAGGATGAGGCCACTTTATCAGTCCCGTCGACACTCGAACAACCTATCAAACTCAAATCTTCGATCGTTTACTCGGATTCATATCAAGTTCCTCAACTCATCTTTCAAGCTTATAGACTAGGTTTCTGCTTTTTAACACACATTCAAAACTGTATCACGAGAAAAAAAGAAATAAATAAATAAAAAACTAATCTTATTCCTTGGTCAGATGGTACTCATTTAGGACTAGAAGAATTACTGCGAACCGATATCTTTTATCGAGACAGTTTGGGAGATTATCCGATGAACTTGATCCAAGCCACCGAGAGTCAAGATTCTCGACCAGAAGAACCAACCAAGGATGACAACCCGGAGGGGGAACGGGCGATCCGACTGCCAATCCTCACTCAGACTATACATCCAATCGATAACCAAGTCTGCTGGGCACTCCATTCCTGTAACACTCAGGCCGCCTTGAAAGACATCTTGGACATCAACCATCATTCTCATCAACTCCCTAAACCCATACTGATCTTCGAATGCTTCTTCTCACTTATCTCTAGTTTCATCAGACTTTGAATCTGCCTTTTCCCCTCTTGATTTATTTATTAGTATTAATTCAAGATTACTCTCATCATCATTTCTGCTCGAGATCCCTTTGGAGTCGAGTGGTCGGAAGAATTTATTTTTCAAATTATTTTCACATGATCAGTTATACTACAGAATGGGAATAAACATACATAAACACACTCTGGAAAAGCTTTACAAGAAACTGGAGAACCTGGCCTTAAGGGAGGAAATAAAACACAGTCGTCATGGCCCTCTTGTCGGCCGTTAATCTCTGCGGTATTATAGACCTGTACTGACACCATCATCATAGACTTGATGCGGATAAGCCAGATTGTTGTTGATCAATCGATCTTCAACCACTTTTATCACATCCTGAAACAGTTTTCTTTTTCTTTTCAGGGATTTCTGTCTGAGGGCAGTAGCCTGAAAATCAATGCCCATTTTGTACAAAAAAAAACTTTTGTTCTACACAACCCCATCCAACAATTTACTTGTTTTTAGAATCTTCAAAGGTGTGAGGAGTAAAGTACATAATTTGAAACTTTACATTGGATAAATGCAATTGTCTTCATTGGATAAATGCAATTGTCTTGTAACTGCATATGAAAACAAGATAATGAGGTCCAACTTCTCACTCTCCTCTTCATGTGAAAGTTCTTCTTTGATTGTTGAGGTTTGTATGGTTTCACAATATTGGCTTATTTTACCACAGTTTGCAATTGTGTTGTTAGTAACTTTCCCCTGTTCATATGTACTGCTTGACCAAATTGACAAAAGAAATGAGTGGGAGGAAAAACAATCAAAATCCTTTTTTTTTCAGGGAGGAAAATTGAGAATGTCAAAAATTGACTTTGATAGATCAATTAACACGTACTGCCAGCATTATTAGCTGGGCTGAGGTTATCCTTGTTAAACTAGGATACACTCAGCCCAGTTAAAGTGGGTTGGATTCCAACCTGTGGAATATCAATTCAAGCTAGCACCTTGGATTTACCTTTGATTTGTTGAGATAAAACCAAGTTCAACTGGGTTGAGTGTATCCCAGTTAAAACTAAATACACCCATTAACCCAGCGAATACATGCTTTGACCAAGACTTGCAGAAATAAGCAGGTGCTTGCTGCAAGGTGAAATAGGCTGCAGGAGGTGGGTCAGGTGGTACAGCATGATTCAGTAAAATAGCCATCAGGATTCGGAAAAATATTATACAGAAGAAATAGCACACCTCCAGACACAAAGTCAAATTGTCAAAGCCAGGGATCAATTTAAGTTTTGATTCACCAGCACCCAAATTAGATCCAGGGAAATGATCCATTCTAGTATTGACACCAAAACCATAAGGAATCCCAACCCACCATCCACTTTAGCTTCTGGGCTAGGTTCCCCACTAGTGACAATTGCACAAGGCTATTCACTAGATTCCACACCAGTAACCAAGAAAACATAATCAAGGGAGGAGGGAAAATCAGTGACGATTGGACTTGACAAGGGAGGATTGTTTGCAGTGACTGGCAAAGATATAGCAGAGAGGACTGGTTGCAAGAGCAGGAGGTTGGATGGGTTGAATTAAGGTGATCAGTTGACTTAACTGGGCAAAAAATTGGGGTGTGACCATGATACCTGCAGGGGCTGGGCTGCTGTTGAAGTTTGGAGTGGACACTTTGTTGGTTTTGCTTGGGTTGGGTTAAAGAACAAGGTCTTGAGTGACTCTGTTTGGTTGGTAGCAATGGGTGGCCAATTCAATAGCATATGATATGGGGCCCCTTTTCTGTATTGTATTGGTGCTACATTGCCTGGGACAGACTGTTATTGTGTATTGATAATTTTTCATACACAATGCACCAGGAAATGAGGTGGCCAAGTCACGTCCAGGGGCTAGCTTGTTGGAGTGAACAGAAGCCTTCCTCAGAACACCATTGTAAGATTCAAATTTCTGGGTGGAAAACAGTGATGCTGCACCAAACCACCGGATGGATTGTGGGAGGTGGGGGAGCATGTGAACCTTTGGTGTGTTGACCCATTGAGCAAATGATTTGGCAAGATGGTACAAGAAAACATCAATGTGTCCTTGCAAATCTTCCTGGTAGGTGTCTAAGTTATCAATTCTTGTTTGGAAGATAAATGGGGCCAACTCGAACAGAGGAGACCATATATGACGGTTCTCAGTCATCATAAATTCTTCTCTCCTAGGACTTGGGAGTACAGTCCTGTCGACTGACCATTATGACACATTTGTCTTTACAGGCCACCAGTGGCCTCTGCACTACCCACTCCTTGACATTGCAGCACCACAGCATACAAAGTCTGCACACCATAAAGGGGCCTGACTGTAGGCCAGCAGCCAGCTTTATTATCTGAACACAAACCTCAGTACTATTAGCTTTAGTCTTGTCCGACCGCTCAAACACGTCGCTGCACTGCAGTCTAACCCTCTGGTGTAATGGGATAGTTGGCGGCTTGGCTTGGAACCTTACCTCTACAATAGCGCCCTGCTCAAACAACCGTGCTTCATTGATAGTTATGATAGTGGTTCCCTCATTGGACACAAGGACTCCACTGCCCTCATGTCGAAGCTCTATAGACTTGTGAGGCTTGAGCTTCTTCATCTCTACCCCACTCTTAGATATAGCTACCATGCCATCACAAGGGTACGTAACTTTTGAGCAGTATGTCTCTGCCTCCGATATAGTTGAGAAGTACTCTCTAAACTGCACTATGTCTCCTACTCCAGGAATCTCGCTGACAGACCTCAATACCCCCTCAATAGATTGGGTCTCAGATACAGGGCGCCCATCATCATGCTGCAGTAAATCTATAAACACGGTTAGTTGACCTAGTATCAGCTCTGCCCCTACTATACCGTGGGTCTCAGAGACTACAATGCAGGATGGTATTGTCCAACCTATCAGCTCTGCCTTAACCTCGCTAGTAAAGTACGCCCATACTATACCAAGCCTTGCTACTAGAAACCTCTGACTGTCAGGCTTAGTAGTAATAACATGGCCAGACTCTAGAACTGTGCCAACGTTGTGTGCCCTAGGTTGGAAGCATAGTAGGGTCCTTGTCTTACCGTACCCCCAAAACATGTCAAGGCTAGTGGGGCAGAGTCCATAATAGTATAGCATGCTTACAAAATCACTCACAGTAGGATTGGAGACTGCATCCACACAAGCGCTAAACTCTTAGTGGTCTGGGGACCAAGACCTAATGTTGAACTTAACGCCGTGAACTTCGCACTCATCTGCCAACCTTATGCTATAGTGGTGATCACATACTTTCGATGTCGGAACCTCACATAGAAGTATTTGAACCAGTGAAACCCCAGGGCACAGAGACTGACGTGATACTTCAACCTCCTTGGTTTGTACCCCCTTTTTGTATGAGGCAGCACAGTCTAAGGTCTACACCTGGGGACTTTATGTGACAGTCAGCCCTGCTCAATGAGGTGTCACTCAGCTCTATACCGGGTAGAGGAGGCCTGCCGGTTTTGACTCCTGAGAATGTGCCCACAACCTTACTAATACACAACATAGGCCTGAGACTGCAAATGTCGACAGAAGCTCTAGGTCGTGTAGCCTTAGGGACCCCCTTCCCATAGTCGGGTCTATACTTCACATTATTGGGACTCAGCTTTCGCGGGTCTAGAGGACACGTACGGCAAAAGGTAGTGGATCTGGCTGGCTCATCTGCAGATCTGGCCTGGTATGTCACTTGCACTAAAGGCTTCAGGCATGTGGTACAACGCTCTGTGGAATTCTTTGTGGTCTTAACATCTCCTTTAGTAGGCAACTACCTTAGAGCCATGGGTATAATACATGTGACGCTGCAGCACGCTGCCTTAGTCACCAGCATAATGGCAGACTTGCTTTTCACTATATCCTAAGCCGCAGCCATAGATAAATGTGTTAACACCCAAGGCAACTACTTTATAACTGGCTGTGGTGGTACAGGGAAAAGCACCGTGCTCAAAGAGGTGATAAGAAGGCTTCAGAGTAAGTGGGGGTCAAATATGGGTAAGGTAGCTGTTACTGCATCTACAGGGGTGGCAGCATGTAACATATCTGGGACTACGCTACACTCATTCGGAGGAATAAGACTGGGAGTAGATTCTGTCCGAGTCTGTATAGCTAGAGCCAGGTCTGACGAGAGGGTCAGAAATAGAGGTGCTGGTGATAGACAAGATATCTATGATAGCTAGTAGTTACATGCTCAAGCTTGAAGCGGTAGCAAGAGCATTGAGGTCAAAAAGCGAGCCTATGGGTGGCTTAAGAGTTATAATGTGTGGAGATTTTCTGCAGCTGCCTCCGGTTACAAAGGATTGTGCCAAGCTGTTTATAAGTCCTTGGTTGTTGAAAAAAAAAGTACATACCATACTACTTCGTGAGTGTATGAGGCAAAAAGATCCTGAATTTTTATCCAACCTAAACCGTATGCGCATGGGATTATGCCTCAAGGTCCTAAGACAAACAGCGCAACTTGCAGTGAAATTTTGAATTCCCTTCCAATTAAGCTTTTGATGTGCTGGTTTAGATAGGCTGGCTTGATTGAGTCAATGTGGGGAGATTTGCAGTTGAATGATTCCAGCCAAGCAATTGTTATGTACTTGTTCTGTTCTGGGACACTATCAACAAAATACCGAGCCAGATATTTGGCAAAACCAAGGAGAACTACATGCAAGACCTCAACAGGAGTGTCATTTACCCCATGAAAGCCTGTATGGATGGAAAAGTCAGTTTATCTGTATTATTACATACATGAAAGTCAAATCATGGGATATATCACCTTGAAGGTTTAAAAAGGGGTTATATAAACTGTGCTTAATGTGAGCATTGTTGTTTGTAGCTATGAGGGCAGCCCAATATTTCTTTTTGCTCTGTCCTTTGATATTTTCCAGATGTATAGTACAGACAATGCCCTTCAAACCACATGTTTTTTCTTGGTTGCTTGGCTACAGTAGTTCTAAGAAAGCTTGTCCCAGCTGGAGCCGCTCCAAGCCCAAAAAAATGAAAAAATAAAATGAAAAAATAAAATGAAAAAATATGTATATATGCCTCCCAGTGCATAATGTTACATGTGACACTTTTTCCCTTAAAAGCATACATACAGGTTTATACAGCGGCCAACATAATCCACATGCACACCGCATCAGCCCCGTGCCGGCGCTAACCGACCCTACATAATCTCCTGCTGGTCCTCCTCATTCCAACTCACACCTCCGTTATTCGCTGCTTTCCAGTCCAGTCCACTTCCACACTAATAAATACGGCCGTATCCAATCGAATCTATTCATGGTATTCGTGAAATACGATGTTGCGGTGAAGCTGCTCATGCAAGGTAAATCCCATGATTTCATCAATGACGTGGTCGATCAGAATATATCTAAGCAATTGTTCAGCCAATGGATGCAGCTTTGGACTCGTACCCAATCCGTGATATGAGATGTGGCATTGTACAAGCCTCGTGGTCAGCCGCTGGCCATATCAGTCGAGGAACAAGATTTTGTGCTCGACATCCTTGGTCTTGACCCAACAGTCTACCTCGACGAGCTCCAGAGGGCTTTGGTCGAGTCCGGTGGTGAGCTGTACCCGCTTTGCACCATCCACAACGTCTCAGGATGACCTTGAAGGTGGCCTGAAGTGTTCATCTGGCTCAATCACCTCTTAAGCGGGCGCAATGGTCCATAAATATTGCAACAATGCCAGCCAAATATCTGGTTTTCATAGGTCAATTCGGCTTTTGTTTCAATACAATTTTGGGTCTACAGTGTCTGACCATCAGTTTTTTTTTGGCGGCAGATGAATCTGCCATATGCGTGGCCACTCAAATCCGACGACTGGCTTGGGGGGTTTGTGGTTACATGACTAAACAGGTCATGCACGAATTCAAAGGTCCCCGGTTCAGTGTGCACTGAAGGGGTAGTTGGGGTGATGGCTCAGCAGGGCTCTATACGGCACCCAGAATTTGAATATTTACTTGAGGAGGTATTGGTCAGTCTCCTGCAATCTTCTCATTATGATTTTTATTATTGCCTGGCGCACTGACAGTGGTTATTATGTACTATCAGCTGCCCTTCATGAATCCTTTTGCCGGACCCCAAAGTGTCGTGGTGATGGATAACTGTAGGATCCATCACCATGGGTGGGTCGCGGGACATAGCCCACTTGTACTTGCCCCCATACAGTCCGGACTTCAATCCTATCGAGAAAGTTTTCTTGGTACTCAAGAATCATCTTAAGCAGGCTCAGGTTCTCACGGGTACTATGAGAGACGCAGAAATCATCAAAGATTTCATTTCCAACCTTGTCACACCAGAATTAATGCAGGCTCTGTACCAAGATTGCGGGTACATGTAGTGATCTACTCAAATGTTTTTATTTTCCTTTTTTCAATTATGTTTGTTGAAACAATGCAACTTACTCGGCCCATGATTGAGTGAGTGAGGTGCAAGATTGGAGGCCCCAAATAAAAGCCTCACTATGTCACCAGTTAAACTAGTTAGGATCTGAATTACATCTCGAGGTATGAATTAAATGACAAGGGTGTCATTGAAATGACCCCTCTTCTTCGGGATCCAATAGGTCGGGTCATGTTAATGCCTATAAGTTCAGCTAATTCATTTTTTGTGGCACAGTGGGAGCCTACTTGTCTTCACATGACAAGGTGGCTTTGACAACTCTCCTCTTGATTGTTCCACTACTGTCAGGGGACTCATGTTTTGTGCTCTGCGCGTCATGATAGATAAATAATACCTCTCATTACTCATTAACATGCAATCAGGTTATTAGATAACCCAATTAAATCACTATGACAGACAAGTAGGACATGGGCAGTCGGTCAGAGACATGGGGACAATGGATTTTCACCGTGGTATCAATGTTTATCATCGGTCAGTTCTTTGGTGAACTGAGTATGGATGAGCGGGGTGAAAAAGAATTAGGAAGAGGGCATATGGTAGTAAGGATAACATTAATGATGATCGTTTCCGGTGGTTTGGGATTCAATGAGTTGAATCCCATTGCAGATCAAGCGGGCGGGGCCTGCCTTGATGCTGAGTTTGATTAGATCTGCCTCGGAACTGTGTTGGTTATGTTATGGTCCTTGATGATCCACCAAGTGTGATGGTTGTCTGAAGCCAGGAGACACATGTCGAGGAAGCCTTCCATGGTGAGCCTGGCCGCCACGGGGTCCGGAGTGAGTTGACCGATAGAAGTCTCACAGAGGGAGTTGTCTGCGAGTTGTAGGCTAGAAAGCCTGGGTAAGTTGATAGGTGTAACATTGCGAGAGTGGGCCCGAGTAACAGAAGGGGAAGTTGATGGGGATGGTACTCGGGTTTGGGTTAAGCCCCGAACTAATATTATCAATGGAGTAGCCGAATTGGCGACCAAAGAATCATCGATAGACCAATTTTCTGGGGCCCTCCTATGACACTATCAAAGAGGCACTCATGTGACTCTCGGGACTTATGAACCAAATTCGGCAGCGGGGTCGGAGATGAGGATGGCACCTCTGGCGGATTAGATAAAGCGCCTCGGAAGACACAAGAAGCCGGTGAACTAGTAACTGCACTGGGCGCACCCTTCCTCTTAGTTGTGGGAAAAAGGGGGGGCTGCCATTCACACGTATGGGTGATTGGTGGCATGTCAAGGGTGACACCTGCAACTTTTGAGTGTAATGCACGCGCCCACACCCACAAGACCCGGTGTTGAAGCCAAATGTGACGACCGTCACCAGATGGATGCATTGCAATTTCGCCTTTGTTTGCGGGACCTCCACGCTCTGCTTGGACGGATTCGTGATGAGCTCAAAGTAAGATGGCTTGTTCAGTGTCAGGTTGGGTGGTCTTGGCAATAGGCTGGAGGGAAGCAAGTCTCTTGGTCAGTCAATGAATGATCATTGGGACGGATGAGGAAAGGCTACTCACATTGGCACTCAAACGCTCAAGGGTTTTTTCCAATAGCGCCCATTCTTCAGGTGGGCCATTCAATAAAACAAGCCGAGCATCGGCCACCGCATGCAGTGGTCAGCATAGTGGAGGTCCAATTCAGTAATTACTCAAAAACAAACAGTCATTAAGAGATCAAACCACATGTACAGCAGAGACCTCGCAAGCAATGCTGTGAGGGTCCTTTTGGAAGGTCTCGATGCTAACCGGCCGAGCTTGAGAAGATGATTCTGCGGCCCATTGTTTGTCAGTGGTGATGAAATGTTTCTTGCTGGCGCCGTAGAGCCGATCACTGAGTATTACCCCCTGCCAAGTCAGCAAGTTGCTGCTGTCGGCTTGCAGTATTGTGGGTTCAAGTTATTGACGCAACACTCTGACCAGCTTGATGATCTGGAACTTGGCCAATCCCCAGTCCCAGTTGGTCGGGATTGGCTCCCATATTTGGAGGGGTAGCTTTGGAACCGCTTTGATCCACTCTGGGGCCACAGGGCCGCTTCCCGATCCGGCTGACTTCTTGGCGGGGACGGCGATGGTTGATTGAAGCCAGATGGCATATTTGATTGTGATCTTGACAAAGTTACCGGTGACACAAACAGGCCGGAAACTTCTGGAGGTAGAAGAACCAGCCGGGTTAGTTACAACAGGCGCAGGAGGTGGTGTTGAGTTCTTGTGATCCCAATCTTTCAAAGGAGGATCAGCTTCAGGCAATGGGGTGAGGTCGGGAGAGGATTGGAACTGGGTAGGGATTTGCAAATTTTCCAGTTGATCGCTCTGGAATCTCATTAATCAATTAATTGAGTCTCAGCAACTAGTACACAACTCATCACGGGGCCGGGCTGTAACTGGGAGAAGTCGAGATCAGCTGAGCTGATTTGAGAGTCATGATTGATGTAGTTTTGGGGTTGGATTTCCATATTCAAAGGGATATTGAGGAGATTCTGGAGCCACAGGACTGCTCGGATGGAAATTCAATGGTTTTTTTTTGAAATATTGGAGCAGGGGGGGGGGGGACCTGATAACATTGATCCATTGCGAAGGCCGGCGGGTAAGTCAGGGACGGAGTGTGGATGGCGGAGCTTTATGTACTGATCTAGAATGTTGAGGCTGCAGTTGAATCATAGGTACAGGGCTTGGGACCACATGCTCATAATGTGTATTACATAATTTTCATTCGGCTCAATTTTTATTTTTTCGACAATTTTTTGGGGGGGCTGGCTAAATGCACGCCCCGGTTTTGCTAAAATTCCGCCTCAAAGGGAGCGTCCTTAAGGATGGACGCCTTGTTTGGGGCGAAATCACCCCAAATGGGGCGTGCCGGCCTTGAACGTCTTTCACGGAACATACATGGCCATGTCCTCCCCATCCAGGGCGTGCAGGCACATGCACGCCCCGGAGGACCTTTGGGTCCTTGATCAAAGGGCCTGCCAAAATTGGCACACCCTCAATCCGTGGCGTGCATGCCGATGCACGCCACACGCCATCCACGTCCGGCTTAGAGGACGTGGACGGGGGTAGCAGGCCAGGCAAAGGGGCCTGCGTGTTGGTGCAAGCCCCTCATCCCTCCAAGACCGGTCGGTCTTGGAGAAAAGGGACGAGAGAGTACACTCTTGTCCCTTTTCTCCAAGACCAAAGGCGGACTTGAACAAGCCGAGGCATCCTCGGGGGATGCATGCCTCAAATCAAGGCGTGCATTCACCAAGAAGGACCCATAGGCGGGTCGCTGAGCCACCTGGGTCCTACTTGGGGTGTGCACGCCTGCACAAGCAAGAAGGCCTGATATTGGGCCTCCAACTGCCTCCAAGCCTTGCACGCCCCAAATGGGGCGCGCACGCCAATGCACGCCTCACGGGCCGTCCTTTTAGCAAAATTGGGGCGTGCATTTAGCCGGCCCCTTTTTTGGGATCCAAATTTTCCCAAGGTGGCAAGCTTTTTTAGAACTACTGTAAGATTTTCGGTGGTAGCAATCTTAAAGAAATCATGGGTATTTTGTCTGGTGAGGTACCAACTTCTTGTGGGGGTTTTAGCCTGACAAAACACAACCAACACCAATCTAGTGGAACGATAAAATGACATGGATATGCCTCACATCACAGCTACCTCATATCCTTTTTCATTGCGGAGTAAGAACCTTTGCACATACTCATGTGTCTTCTTCATATTCTTAGCAGAAACAGACAAAGTGCACATTCTACATGGAATGAGAGAGGCTTCCAGGGTTTGGGGTGTTCATGACTTCAGCATGCATTGGTGAATCTGCAAGAAAGCAAAACACTACTGTATTGACCAAAACGGGTTGACCAATGCTATGATCATAAGCAGAGAAACCATCTAGGGCCATTTCACTAAGTTCACAAACATATCATCAATTAGCACCATGGTTGAAACCTATTGGTTATGAGAAAGTTAACTTACTTTAACTCATCCACAATATGGCCTGCCATCTCACAAACAGATGCCAAACTAGAAGTATGTGGGGGGGATCCAGACCAGCTGAGTAGAAAGATATGTGTTTGTTGAACTGTTTTGAGACATTTCCAGAGGTGTCATCTGAATAACGGGTGATTGAAACATATCGGATAATCCATTATTCTTGTTGCACCCTGTCAGGCCTATGTATGATGAGTACCGTAATGATGTGGTCGTCGACAAACCAAGTACTTATCAGTTAAAGGTTCACAAGGCTCAGGAAAGACCCTGAGACTTACTTGGCTTCCTGTAGCTATGCTGGGGTAATCCTAAGAATCAAGAGGTGTCTACTAGATGTTCAGTAAAGAGATAAGGATAACAGAGTGATTATAACAATAGAATTACACCCTGATAATAGCACCGGTGGATGAGATGTTAGAAGATGGAAGGTAATACTATATTAAGGTATTACTACATTAAAGTATTAGGCTGCAATTATAAACAACTTTCGAAAAATATTTAGTCACAACATTTAGTAATTTTTCACTTATCAAAGTCTAGTAAATCCTTGGTTTCACAAAATCAAGATCACAGGTTTCTTACTGTACATTTTTCAAAAAAAAAAAAATCCCACTTGTCCTCAGAACTTGATGTGCAGTTGAAGGTTTCCCAGTCAAAAGCCAAGATTTACACTGACTACCCCCCTTTGCAAGCCAGAAATATTTCATCTGGATATTCATCACTCCAGATTACTTTAAATCTGTGGGCCTTGACAGTAATACAAGCATTTCACTGGCAATTCCATTGTGAACCCTCTAGCAGCTCTCCCTGAGTGCTATGTGGAGGGATACACAAGGAGGCACAAGGATTGTTCACCTCCAGAAAGGTGGACTTTATAAGTGCTGCACACCAAAACAAATTTGGATTGCTTTGGTGGGTCACCATCTACCCACTGACAAGGCAACCTCCTCAATGGCTGGGTATACCCAGACATTGAGCAGGAAGGGTATTGCCACCTGGTCAATGGCTGGGTGTACCCAGCAGTGAATGAGGCAACCTCATCAATGGCTGGGTGTACTCAGCTGTTGATGAGGCAACCTCATCAATGGCTGGGTGTACCCAGCTGTTGATGAGGCAACCTCATCAATGGCTGGGTGTACCCAGCTGTTGATGAGGCAACCTCATCAATGGATGGGTGTACCCAGCTGTTGATGAGGCAACCTCATCAATGGCTGGGTGTACCCAGCTGTTGATGAGGCAACCTCATCAATGGCTGGGTGTACCCAGCTGTTGATGAGGCAACCTCATCAATGGCTGGGTGTACCCAGCTGTTGATGAGGCAACCTCATCAATGGCTGGGTGTACCCAGCCGTCGATGAGGCAACTAGCTTAACACCAGCCCCTTGATTGGAGGGCTGGCATGGGCACCACTCACAAAGTGAGCCTCCGAAGGAGGGGCTTGCTACTTATGTGCCGTGTTTTGCCTGAGAGCTTGTGGCGCAAGGCCGGTTTCAGAAGTCTTTTCCACTGAAAATGATCTTGCGTCCCAACAAAAGGCAATGTGCTTACGCCGGAAAAATGCCCCAAGAGCCTTGAGTGTCAGCTTTCTCCAGCTTCCTTGATTTACTCACACAAAGAAGGGAACAACATCTTCCTGGTCATTGAAGACCTGAAGTCTCCCAAATGGCAGACCGCTTGGATTTGCATATTGTTTTGTGCAGTGGCTGTACAGATAAGCCTTATACTAGCAGTTCAGTCGGTACCGACCCACATAATGGTCCATTATAAAGTGTTATGAATCAGATTGTTTGGAGTAATAACAACCATCATTGTAAAAGTTTTCAATCTTTGACTCAATATTTTAGCCAGATCAATCACTTTGGTGTTTCCCATTCCAGCCATGATAGTACCAATGATGAAGGATTTGGGTGTCATTTTAGAGCCAAGACTGTTCATAGCTTTGCATATGTGGATAACATTTTTATCAACAACAGTTTTCTCCTTCATGGTTGTATGGATGGATTCAGACAAAGATAGTGATTGGTTGTTCTTGACAAAAAATTGAAAGGAGGTATGTACAATTCTTGAATAACGGTGATGTGTTATTTATGGGATTATCGTGAAACATTTACTGAGTATGGGAAAACGGCAAGCAGGCTGCTTTACAGAAAATGAATCACCAAGATACAGTGAAGCTCCCAAACTGCCATGAGCTTTTGGTGATTTTCAAGAGCCCATCAATGGAGTATGGAGGGGAGGGGGGGATCCATCTGGCACACACTAATAGGGGTCATCAAATCCCATCTTTTGGTGCAAGAGGCAGACAAGAATGTTGGGGGGAAGGCTGTCAAATCTGAGCAGAAAGTTTCTCCCACCAAGACTTGCCTCTGCTCTGAGGCAAAACACAGCACATAAGTAGCAATCCCCTCCTTCGGAGGCTCGCTTTGCGAGTGGCGCCCACGCAAGCCATAGGTCACCGGCCCTCCAATTGAGGGGCTGGTGTTAAGCTAGATGAGGCAACCTCATTGATGGCTGGGTGTACCCAGCCGTTGAGGAGGCAACCACATCAATGGCTGGGTGTACCCAGCCATAAAGGAGGCAACCTTGTCATTGGCTGGGTCTACCCAGCCATCAATGAGGCAGCCTCATCCACGGCTAGTGTACCAAGCCGTTGATGAGGCAACCTCATCCACGGCTATGTACCCAGCTGTTGATGAGGCAACCTCATCCAGGTGTACACCATGGGGCACACACGTCTGGGGGGCATTTTTTGAGGAAAAGTGTCCCTTGGACGCCTCAGGCCAACTTCGGTCCATCAGACATTTTGGGAAAATCCCAAAAGCAACCAATGGACGCTTTTACCAAGAAACTTCCATTGGGCACTCAAGAAAGCCACAAATGGATGCTTTTTGGCAAAAATGTCCATTGGTCGCTTCAGCAAAAACAACCTATGGGCGCCTTGGCAAAAGCGTCCATTGGACGCTTTCTTTGTAAAGCGTCCAATATGCCCCTAACTGACAGTCCAATGGACCCTCCTCCATTGGACATTCATCGTCAATCGGTTATTCACACTGGATGGCCAATGTGTGAATATAAAAGCCGATGTAATGAATCGATGGTATTGTTTCAATGTCCCTATTATCAACAAGTGTCATAGCCGAGCTGTATGTGACATGGTTAGTAGGTGGTACTCCATCATCAGAGGCCAAAGGTTTGAGCCATGCAGTTGACTGTTTTTTTGTGAGCGCCGCCTCCAGGCCAGTTTCCTGCCATGACGGTCGGTCTGCTGGTCATTTTTCAGATGCTCTATAAACCGTCCAAGTGTCGGCTCTTGGACGGTTTACAGAAATTGCCCCGAACTCGTCCGGTAGAGGGCGTTTTTTGGACATTCTCTCTGCACCAAGAGTTGGATGTTCTTTGAAACATCCAACGGGCCGTCTTTTAAACGTTTGACGGGCCCCATGGTGTACCCAGCCGTCGATGAGGCAACCTTGTCAATGGCTGGGTGTACCTCCCGGTGAGCAGATTGGCGCCTGCTTAGCACCACTGTAGCCGACCGATCAATTGGTCCCAGAGGGAAAGTGTGGGAGTGTACTTCCTGCCCTTCCCTCCAGTACCGACCGGTCCTATAGGGAAGAGAAGAGATTACACTCTCTTCCCTTCCATCCAGGACCGACCGGTCCTAGAGCGGAGGGAAGAGATTACACTCTCTTCCGTTCCCTCCAGGACCGACCGGTCCTAGAGGGAATGTCGAACATTGTTGGGTGTTTTTCTAGAAGAACACAAGTCAAGGGTTTTGTGAGCATGTCCGCAAGCATCTCATGCGTGGTGACATGCATGATTTGGATTTGATTGTGTTGAACACATTCACGTACAAAGTGGTACCTTGCATCAATATGCTTGGTTTGGGATTGTTTGCAAGGGCTTCAGCTCCCTTGTTATCGACATGCATCGGAATAGCATCCCGAGGATGCAAGCGAAGCTCCGGAAGAATGTTGCAGAGCCATAGTCCCTCTTTGCAGGAGTCGGACAGCGCCTTGTACTTGGCCTCAGTGCTTGAGAGGGAGACTGTGGCCTGCTTACGTGATTTCCAGGATATTGCGCCATTGCTGAGATGGTAGCTGTATGCGGATGTGGAGCGACGATCCTCCCAATCTTCTGCCCAGTCCGAATCCGAGAATCCCGGCAGAGATGTGGAGCCTCCGAGACGAAGGCAGAGGGACTTTGACAAGGCCATGTAGTTGAGGACACGTATTGCTGCTTGCCAGTGGGAAGCCGAGGGATTTTTGAGAAACTGGGAGAGTCGATTGAATGCAAATGAGATATCCGGGCAAGTGCACTGGGAGACCCAAAGCAAAAACCCGATGAGTTGAGAGAAAGGTCCTGGAGATTGTGGATTTTTTGGTTTTCTGCTGACGAGATCCTTAAAGTAGGAGTATGTGGGAGTATGAACCAAGGTGAACAAACCGTCTAGGAAACGATCAACGACGTCTTCAATGCAGTGGGATTGTGATAGAAAGATGTGTTTTGACGCTTTGTCTTGAGTGAACTTCATCGAGAGAAAGTGATGGATGTCAGCATCAGCTCCAACTTTGAACTTGAGGCCAAGACCTTTGATGACGGACGAGAAAATTTTGTTGCATCTAAAAACGGCGAGATCATCTACGTGAATGGCTATTGCACATTGGAGCATGTTTTGTCGGATAAGAAAGTAGAGAGTGGGGTCGTACTTTGATTGAACAAAATCTAGTGATATGAGAGCCGCGTGAAATTTGAGGTTCCACTGCCTGGGAAATTGTGTGAGGTCGTACAGTGAATGGTTGACCTCGCATACCCAGTCAGGGTGGAGAGAATCCTTGAACCCCTGAGGTTGCTCCATGTAGATTGGTTTGTCGAGTTTTCCATTGAGAAACACGGTTTTGAAGTCAACCTGTCTTCCTGTCCAGCCCCTCACCGCCAGAAGATTACATAAGAGCCCAAGGGTCTCAAGCTGGAGAGTGGGTGAGAAGACTTTGTTGTAGTCGATGCCATGGAAATGGGAGTAGCCCATCACAACGAGCCTGGCCTTGAGCTTGTCAATGGATATGTCGGGTCGGCGCTTGACTTTAAACACCCATTTTGACTTGATGACATGTTGTTTTTCAGGTTGGGGTACTAGTCTCCAGGTGTCCATTCTGAGAAGGGAGGAGAACTTGTTGTGAGCAGCACGTAACCAGCGGTCTTTCGAGGGGGATTTGAGTAGCTGCCCCAATGTCTTGGGAGTGTCGACAGAGACGTCCTCCGCTGCTGACTTTGACCATGTGCCAAAGCAATCCGGGGCCTTGTGCTCCCTCGTTGAGCGGCACCTTGGCAGAGAATCAGGAGGAGGAGACGGTTTGCGGTTTATGGAAGAAGGAGCAGGAAGTGGAGGGGTGGGGTCGGGAAGAGGGGACTGAAGGGAAGGAGGTGGCAAAGGATTTGGTTCTGGAGGAGGGATAGGGAAAGGCGGAGCTGGTGATGGCTCAGCTGGACGGGTGGAACGATGGCCTGCGGGGAAGGGGGATGGTTTGGGAATGGGAAAGGTGCGAAAGAGTCCACATCAACTTCACTCCTCCGAGGGGAGAAGGATACTGAGCGGATTCAAGTTGACACAGAAGACTTAACACCTGAGGAGTTGGGGGATGCGGAGTCGCAGGACGAAGAGGGTGGAGATGGGTCCAATACCCTCTGGGAGAAGAAGGGTACTTTTCCCGGCGGCGGAACAGGAGTGTTGGTTGACAGAGATGGAGAAGGAGGGATGTGTGATGTGGGGAGAGGCTGGCTGCTGACGGAGAAGGAATTGTCAGGGATAGTGGGTGGCCACAGAAGCTCGATGATGGTAGGGACTGGAGGAGAGATGAGAGATGATCTGTACGGGAATTTGAAGTGATCAAAGAGAACATCTTTCGACTTGACCACCGTCCTTTTTTGGAGGTCAAGAACGCGATATCTGTTACCGTCGGAGAGATTGGATAGGAATACTCCAGCTTGACCTTTAGGATCTAGTTTTGGATTGCTTCTGGGACTTTATACCTCGCGAGACATCCAAATGGGTAGAGAGTGGCAGGATCTACTGACTGTAGACCGCGTATGGAGTTAGGACTAAGGAAACCACCTGGAGTTGAGAGAGTAGGCAATATTTTGAAGGGCATCTGCCCAGAATGGTTTGGGAAGCTTTGCACTGGATAGAATGCAGAGAATCAAGTTAGCTAGAGTTTGGTTGCTTTGTTCGGCTACACCGTTCAGTTCAGGTGAGCGAGGCAGACCGGGTCCGTGACGTATGCCAGATGATTGAAGAAAATGTTGGAAATTATTGGAAAGATACTCTCCGCTGTTGTATGAGCGGAGAGCACGAATGATATGAATTTGGTTTTTTTCAAAAGATGTTTTGAAGAGCTTGAAGCAGTGGAAGACGTCCGATTGGGCTTTTATGGGAAAATAGGAAGAAAATTTTGAGAAGTTGTCAATAAAAGACACAAAGTATTTGTAGCCCTCTTGGTAGGCTACTTCGAAAGATCTGATGTCCAAGTGAATTAGATCACCCGGGTGTCGACAGCGATAGGAGATTCTAGACTTAAGGGCCACACGATGCATCTTTGACTCTATGCACACGGGACAGTGTGCCACTTTGGTTTCATTGGTTGAGGATGGAACTATGCCTTTGAGTTTGAGGTACCACAAACCTATGTGGGACAGGCGAGCATGAAACCAAGAAGTGAGTTGTCCAGGTGTACCATGGGCATCGCCGAGGAAGAGGACTGCCTTACCTTTTGTGATGGGAGATAAAGCAAGTTCCCCTTTCGATATCCCTGGCCCACTAGATTTCTGTCAACGCTGAAATCTTTGGCTTGGTAGATATTGCATGAGGTTGGGGTGAATACCACTTGTAGGGACGCATCACACAGACCTTTAATAGATGAGATGAAATGTCACAAGACTGTGAAATCGACTGTAACATGTTTGAAGAACACTTTCTCCTCTTTCTTTTGAGTCCAAAATCTGTTCCCTGAGAACAGTTGTCTCGAATCAACTCAGATTGATTCTGTTCTGAGATAATTCACCTTACTCTTTTCTTATTGATTCTGGAGCTACATGTTCCTTTGTCAGCCAGAGTTTGATAGATTCCTTTTCCCTTTCTACTACTATTGATTGGTCTAAGGTAGCAATTAACCCTCGAAATAAACCTTTACCCAGTCCCAGTTAAATTTCTTATTCTTCCCTTCAGGACCACGTCAGCCTGAAATCTCTCATTGCCTTGTCAAGCAATGGCTCTCTTCCTGATGATATGCATTCATCTGGAAATCCCTCCACTTTCCTATCATCTGTAGTGTATTATGCTTCCCCTGACTTGTTTCTCTTCAAAACTAAAGAAGTTTTACTTTGAAGCATCACCACTGGATCCCGTCAAGAAGTCTTGAAGGCGACTTCTTCAACGATAAACCAGCAGATCTTGAAACCATTTTACCTACAATCCCTTCTGAGTATCACAAATTTGCATCAGTGTTCTCTTCCATTCTGGCCGACAAAATTCCTCCTCAAATGAAGTGTGATCATCATATTGATCTCATTGGGTCAGTCCCTAAAATAGGTACTATTTACTGCCTGTCGGAACCCGAAGACAAAGTTCTTCGAGACTACATTTCAGAGCATGTAGCAAAAGATTTCATTCGACCCAGTTCTTCTCCAACTTGTTTTCATGTTCTCTTTGTCCCCAAAGCCAATGGTTCTCTTTGACTTTGGGTGGATTACCGCAGACTGAATGCGGTTACTAGAAACAACTCCTATCCTATCCCTCTGATGTCCCATCTTCTCACCACTTTCGTTGACACTCAAGTCTTATTCAAAATAAACCTTTGAGGTGCCTATCACTTAATCAGGATATCTGAAGGCCATGAATATTTAACGGTGTTTAATACCCGTCATGGTGCTTTTGAGTACTTGGTCATGCCTTTTGGCTTAACTAACACTCCTTCCACTTTCCAAGCCTTGATGAATGAAATCTTGGGAGACTTAGTCAATGTGTGTGTTGTTGTTTATCTGGAGGACATCCTCATCTATTCATGCTCTTGCACTGAATATGTAGACCATGTCAAGGAAGTCCTTCAAAGACTGCACAAGACTAATCTATATGCAAAAGGCACCAAGTGTGTTTTCCATGCCACTGAAGTTACCTTTCTTGGTTATGTTCTTAACCGTTCCGGTCTTACCATGGACCAGGAAAAAGTTCAGCGTATTCTGGATTGGCCTAACCCCACTTCCGTAAAAGCTGTTCAATCTTTCCTTGGCTTTGCCAACTTTTACTGCAGATTCATTCTGGATTATGCTGGTACCATCACGAACTTAACCCTGCTTGTGAAAAAGGATATTCCTTATGTTTTCACTGAGAAAGCACGCAAAGAGTTTGAAGAACTCAAGCATTGTTTTATGACTGCTCCCATCCTTCGACACTTCGACAGTGCTTTATGCACCTTGGTGGAGACCGATGCCAGCAATTATGCTATCACAGGTGTCCTTTTGCAGTTTGCCGAAGCTCTTGTGGCTTCCTCGAAGCACCCTGTGGCCTTTGAAAGTCGCAAACTCAAGGCTGCCGAGCTCAATTATGAAATTCATGATAAAGAGCTCCTTGCAGAAATGGCGCACCTATCTCTCCAGTGTTTCTTCAACATTTGAAGTCATCACAGATCATGATGGCTTGAAGTATTTCATGCTTACTAAGGCCCTCACTCAGTAACAAGCCAGATGGGCTAAATTCCTTGGTCAATTCAACTTTGTCATCACATTCTGCCCCAGACGCCTTTCCAGCTTGCTAGACATCCTGACTTGACACAAGGATGTCTATCCTACCAAAGGGAAGACATTTGCCGACAAGAACCCAGACAACGTCCAACAAATCTTCAAAGCCCAGCCCAACGGATCCATGACGCTGTTCTCCATTTCTACCAATGAGGTGGGAGACCGCCTAGAGACCTTTTTTGTCTCGCACAGTTGAATGATCCCAAGTCGGAATCCATCATCCTTGACCTTCAGAAAGGCAGAAACCACAAGAAATTCTCCTTGGATGATCAAACTGGCTTTCTCCTCTAGGATTAGTGAATGTATGTTCCTGACAACGCTGACATGAAGCTCAAAATCCTGTCTTCCCGCCATCACTCCCCCCTTGCAGGTCATCACGGCCAAGACAAGACTCAACAACTTGTCTCCCGGGATTTCTACTGGCCTGGGATGACCAAAGAGATTCAAGACTACGTCACAGCGTGTTACACTTGTCAACGGAACAAAACCCCTCGCCATAAGAAGTTCGGACTTCTCCAACCCCTCGGCCCTGGGATTCCCTCTCAATGGACTTCATTTTGCAGTTGCCTCTCTCAAATGGCTTCGATGCAATCCTAGTCATAGTGGACCCTTTTTCGAAGATGGCCCTCTTTCTCAAAACTCACACCACAGCCACTTCTGAAGACTTGGCCAATCTATTTGTTGAATTTGTGTTTTCCAAACACAGCCTGCCTTCGAACATAGTTTCGGACATAGGATCACTTTTTGTCTCCGCCTTTTGGACAGGTTTGTGCGACCAACTTAAGATTGTTTGAAATCTTTCCACCGCATATCACCCCGAGTCAGATGGCCAAACCGAAAGAATCAATCAGATCCTTGAGCAGTATCTTTGAATGTTGGTCAATTAACAGCAAGATGACTGGAGTTCCTGGCTTCCTTTGGCCCAATTTTCTTACAACAATCCGACTCATTTGGACAAATAGAAATCCCCTTTCTTCACTCTGTATGGACGACATCCAACCTTCGACTCCATCCATGTGGACAACTACCTCGCCAAAATCACTTCCGCCCAGAAAGACATCAAGAAGAACCTTGACACCGCCAACAAACAATACAAAATTGCCGCTGACCGACTTTGTCTGGCTCAACTCTTCAAACATCAGGTCAACCCAACCTTCAAAGAAGCTTTCAGAGAAAAAATCCGGCCCCTTCAAAATTGAATCAGTTGTTTCGAAGAACGCCTTTCGACTCAAGTTTCCCCCTTCTTGGTCTCACATTCACCTGTTGTTCCATGTCTCTCTTCTTTCCCCTTCTGTTTTGCTTTTCCCTGGTAAATCCCCTCCCCCTCCAGAGGCTGTCGAAATTCAAGATCATCTTGAATGGGAGGTTTCCAAAATCCTTGACTCCCGGAAAAGGCATGGTGAAATCCAATACCTAGTTGAATGGTCTGGTTACCTGGAGGACACTGATCACACATCTTGGGAAACAGCTTCAAATCTCACGAACTGTCCTGACTTATGCAAAGCTTTTCATTCCTCTTACCCCCTCAAACCTCGACCATAATCATTCCCCTTCTTTCTTTTTTATCATCCTTTTCTTACATTGTTGTTTCTCTTATTTCTCTCACTTTCTCTTATTTCTTAATAAATTATAAAATAAAAAATCTAAGAAAAATTCCACGACTAAAAAAAAAAAATAACAATCTCTACATTTCCTCTATTATATCCCCCATCTTCTTTGACAATCTTTCAAACTTATTCTTTAACACTTCTCTTAACTTAATTGCCTCCCCTTTCGCACCTTTTGGCACCATCTTCATCAACGCCGCCACCGTTCCTGTGACTTTGGCCTTGATCTCAGCCATTGCCTTTCACAATTCCCTTTTCTTTTTGCCATTGATTTTGACTTCTTCTTCGCCATCCGACGACCATTGCACCTCGTCTTCCCCCTCCTCCTGTGGCACTTCCATTTCTTTTTCTTTACATTTTCCCTTCTCCTTCAACCTGCCAATTTCCTGTTCAGGATTGGGAAACCCCTTGTCGATTCCCAACTCTTCTGGTCTAAGATAACCCCTGGAGAGCCCCGCCAGATCCCGCACATGATATATCTACAATATCGGAATTTGAATCCTCGGCTTCTTAATGACAACTTTGACTGACTTGGTTTCTTCTTTGCCTTTTCTGAGTTGATCCTTTGATTTTCTCGGCTTCCTCCGCTTTCTCAAGCTCCCTCACAGCGTCTTCAAAGTTTCCTCCTCACTTTATTCTTTGCTTTCCCTGTTCTCTTCTCTTTCCCTTTCTTCTGTTTCTTCCCTTCTTCCTTCTTCTTTTCCTAATTCTTCCTCCTCCTCTTCTGTTTCCGCTCTCGCATCATCAGCTTAAAAAAAATATTATGATTAAAATCCTGTCTTCTTTCTTTGACCCATCACTCACCTGTTGGATCAATTCCCTCAACCCAGTTCCGAAGCGCCTCAACCTCACTTGACGTTTCAATTCCAATCAAATCTTCGCCTGGAACCATTGAAACTGGCAGTGAAATGGCGTATGCGTGGTACGGCCATTTGCTGGTGTATCCGGTTTTCAGATTGGCCCACACTTCCCTTCTGTACCTCGGACCTCTTTCTTTGGTGTTTTGAACCCAGCACAGCTTGCACTTGTTGGCTTTTCCCTTCCCATTCGCCTTTGTCGATTGTCTGCATACCAAACCTTTCTTTTCACAGTACTTGCAATCGGAGAGAAATTGGATGGTCAGGACAAAGCCCTTTTGGCGGATTGAATTCATGGATGGGATGGTTGGTCGATTTCGGAGCGAGTTGGACATTTTGGTGGTGGTAGTAGTATTTAGTAGGATGGGATATAGATGATGGTTTTCTGGACGATATCTCTCTTGGGACCTTCGCTTTTATACCCCGGGCACCTGTCATACGACAGACTCAGCTTCACACTCAGCACTCAGGATCTCACAGTTGGATCTTCCTTGCATTTGCTAAGGATGCTTTACAACCTCAGCAAATTTCAAGCTTTTGGTTAATCTTTGGGTTGCATATGACATCACCTATACACCCTCAGCAATCTTCAGTGATCTCTTGAAGTTACTTTCCAAACCTTCAATGATTCAATAGCATGTTTTCTTTCCACTTATGCAAACAAAAGCAAGACCAATAACCTTCTCATTGATCTTCCTTTACTTTCGGCATTACTCCTTCATGGGCTTCACTTCCTTTTCGGTATTCACGCATTCTTTCTTTCAACTTTCAAACTTCAATGCACAGTCCTTAAACTTCGAACTTCAATTCACTCACTCTCGCACCCATTGCACTTACCCTTGCTTGGTCCTCCAGTCATGGACTTGCCTTGGTGTTGCTTGATCTCAGAAGCTATGACCTTCTCTTTCATAGTTTTTGCTTTGACCCTAGGACCTCACATCTTGTTCAAACCTATGTCATACCTTTGTAGCCTCATTTGTATTTACTATATAAGCTGTCTGCTTTCATGCTTTCCATCTTTCTTCATCAAAATAAGATTATAGTTTTAGCATAACTTGATTCCACCTTCTTTGAGCTTTCTCATTGCAAACCCTTTCAGTGTTCTACTCTAAGTCCCTCTGAGCCTAGGTAACTGTTCTTCAAAACAAAGAAGATCTTCGAACAGTCAGTCCTCTCTTTGCTTCAAATAGTGCCCACCCATCTCTTGTACAAGATGCCGTGTGACACAACCAGTCTTGGAGGCATAAGGAGAGAGTACAACCTCTCCCTATCCCTCCAGGACCAACAGTTCTTGGAGGGATAAGGAGAGAGTATACTTTCTCCCTATCCCTCCAGGACCAACCGGTCTTGGAGGGATAAGGAGAGAGTACACTCTCTCCCTATCCCTCCAGGACCAACCGGTCTTGGAGGGATAAGGAGAGAGTACACTCTCTCCCTATCCCTCCAGGACCAACCGGTCTTGGAGGGATAAGGAGAGAGTACACTCTCTCCCTATCCCTCCAGGACCAACCGGTCTTGGAGGGATAAGGAGAGAGTACACTCTCTCCCTATCCCTCCAGGACCAACCGGTCTTGGAGGGATAAGGAGAGAGTACACTCTTCCTATCCCTCCAGGACCAACCGGTCTTGGAGGGATAAGGAGAGAGTACACTCTCTCCCTATCCCTCCAGGACTAACCTGTCTTGGAGGGATAAGGAGAGAGTACACTCTCCCTATCCCTCCAGCACTAACCAGTCTTGGAGGGATAAGGAGAGAGTACACTTTCTCCCTATCCCTCCAGGTGTCAGCCTGCTACTACTCAGAGACAACCTGAACAAAGCATGAAAATATTAAATAAAGCTACAAAAATTACCAAAATTACATTAACCAAAAATAAGTCTCATGTACATAAAGAGACATTATTACTTGATTTTAAGGAGACATTATTACACATAAAGGCACAATTACATATAGATACATTATTACATACATAACCCATATTTATGTACTTAATGTGCCCAAATTACAATAAACCTTATTTCACATATGCAACATGTAAAAATATGTGGAACCATAAAAATCAGTTGTTTCAACATAAATAAATAAATTAAAAATTAAAATGTGAATAACTTTTAAACCTTAAAGAAAAGTTAGAATATTATTGCATATTCTTAATCTACACTAAAAATTAACTAGAGTACCTCACTCATGGTACCCCTCAATTCTTACTCCTTCACCTACTTTGCAGTAACTCACATGTGCCCAGTTGTCACGGCACATTACCATAGTACAGAAGTACATGAACCATCAGGTATATTAATACTGACTGGTAAATGACCAAAAATACACGTCCAATTGAGGTGTTGTGTAAACTGGCCAAGTTAGACCCAACTGTGACGTGATGCCTCCAAGCCCACGCCCCAGTTCAGGATTTAGCAATTGGGCCACAGACCCTCCTGGAATACACAACATCCCAGTTGGAAGGGTTGTAAAAATATAAGAAAAATACAGGGGGATTCAGAGCGCCACAAAAACATGGGAACAACTCCCCAGACCCCCAAAACCTTGTTGCATCACTTGTATCGTGGCACTCAAAGGTTTGAACAGGCTGAATTGGGCCACAAACTGCATTAAGCCCAGGCCAAAGATTACAAGGGTTCCAGGGACCAACAAGGCTTGTTACCCACCAAGTAAAAAACCCCCAGACCCTTCAGTGAGCGCTTACAGCCTCCTGGGCCATGTGTACATAGCTACAATTGGCCCAGACCAGCCAAAAATACACTACTCCACCAAATTGAGAGATTGAGAGCGCTTCTGAGGCTCTAAAATTACTATATAAGAGCCCCAGAACTCCCCTCAATGTAAAAATAATCTTCATTACATCTAACAGCATTTTTACCGCCCTTTAACCAGCCTTTAAACTAGTTACTGTAGCTTAAATCCTGCTGTTTTGCCTTGAATATCAACTAACAGCCACCTATCCTTCCTTCAGCCTTCAAATACCACCAAGCAACCACCTTTTTGAGCGCCTCAAGACATCCTTAGTCCCTCTGAAACACCCTTGGATATACTTGGAAGCACTAGTGAGTACTTCTTCCATCCTTCTTCAGTAGCAGACACTTTCTGGGCGTACTCTTTCTTAATTGAGAGACAAGATATAATCAGGTCTTAAAAACCAACCTGAAACCCAGGTCCTGATTAACAGAGGGCACAGTAAACCACCCCTGCTTGCAGGCCCCTCTGTCATAAAGATAGCAATATTTTGATTTGTCTTTTCTTTTGTTACTTTTTTACAAAGTTCCACCACTTTTAAGTGCATTACCATGCCTGAATTACTCCTTTTACTTTAGTTGCAGACAGTGTAGCTAGAAGTTTATCAGACCTTGGCATCACTGATCCTGACACCAGGACCAACCGGTCTTGGAGGGATAAGGAGAGAGTACACTTTCTCCCTATCCCTCCAGGACCAACCAGTCTTGGAGGGATAAGGAGAGAGTACACTCTCTCCCTATCCCTCCAGGACCAACCTGTCTTGGAGGGATAAGGAGAGAGTACACTCTCTCACCAGGGATGATTTCATGGCACCCGTCAACGGGTGCCATTCCACAACTCATACCTTCTCTGTGGTTTGAAGTGTGTTAAAAGATAGTCACAATCAAACTGTGTGTTCAACTGAAATTCAGTTCCAAGTCACATGGGATCACATAGCTTATGTTGCTTAATATATACTTGATGTTATGTTGAACTCAAGCCAAAATCATGAAGCACGCACACCTGAAATGATACCAAAACAATCATGGTTCTAATGTTGTCATTATCATTTTAAACCTGTACACTTTTTTTGATTATGAAAGTCAAAAAAATTGTTTTTTATTTAATTTTATTTGAGGAAACAAAACCTGAATACACTTTGGTTTTGGCAAAGAGCTGAATTCACCATCTATCATTTTTGAGATGACACAATTCATCGTGGTTTGTCCCACAATTTATCAGAATTTTGAAATATGAAGAATTTGTTCTCAACATACATACAACAGTGGGTTGCTACGCTACCTGTAGTGGGTAGCGTAGCAATAATTGCTAACAGATAACAGCTTTTGCTGTAGCTGTTAGCGGTTCAAGCGCTGGCACCCCTAAAAGGGCGTCGCTACGCTGCGCTACAGCCCCTGTTAGCGGTAAAACCCAGCTACAAAGGGCTGTAGCGGCCCCTAGGACCTCTAACAAAGGGCTAACGCTACATCGCTGGCCGCAAAAAAAAATTGCTACACTACGCTATTTTTGGCAAATAGCGTAGCGACCCAGCGCTGATACATATGTGCATTTCTTTCCTAGGACCAACCTTTTCAGCCGAGGATTGTTCCGATTTGTGATCAAGGTGTCCCATTTTAACCTTTTTGTGGTTAAAACAGCACAAAAAGCCTTCCAAAACTGTCACATGCCTGTAAATAATTTTTAAATCTGAATGTCCACTCTATTTTAAGGCAGTACAATAGAGTGCCATCCAAATGTCACAGAATTTGTAACAAGCATGCACCAAGCACCAAAAAA